>CM062818.1:1070570228-1071770228 GCA_031772625.1 Pinus tabuliformis
TTTTGAATTAATGAACCAACGTGTATACGTGCCTCTTCTGTGCTGAACCTGCGTATAGATCTATAAAAGATAATTTCCCTTTTCACTTATTCAGACATCATTTATACCCAGATTATCAGATTTATAGATCAATTCATGCGCCAAATACAACGGATCAAAATCACACAAAGATACTACCATTCAAGCCTTAAGATCTTGACCCATCAATAGAACTTATCCTTCTTCTAGCGCTCAGGTTCCTCCTTGATTCAGATCCAGCTATGCACCATTACCCAATGACCAGTATTCTAGATCTTGCTCTTCATCAGATATTCAATACTTGAGTGAATGCCTTTGCCTAATGATCTCCTTCCCCTTTTATAGCCTTAGGCCTTACTCAATACCAAGGTCCAAAACCATAGAGAATCAATACCATGGACCCAATACCTGGGTTCAACACTTCGGACGAGATACCATGGTTCAAAACCATAGGTCCAAATACCAAGGACTAAATACCATGGACCAAAAATAAGTTTTCCCACATGTACACGCTTTTCCTTGCATGAAAGTGCGTGCATACATATACGCATCTTTTGATCGTCAAACCCGCGTGTATACGTGACTTGGTTAAGAGGAAACTACGTATATCTCTTTTCTTTCATTCTGAGAGCCTGAACAGTGATCTGTCATTTGAGTGAGTTGCCATCAAGGACAACACCTGTGTCATAGCGCCAAACCTATGTCATAATGCCAATAATTGTGCCCATATAAGCCCACTATTGTTATTATTGTGCCCTTACATTATTATTGTTATGTCGGCTCTGATTATATTATGACCCCTTAGACTCCTATATATAGAAAGGAGGTCTTGTCATTTGTATCATCCAATAATTGTTCATTTGTGTAATGTAAAGGAGGTTTCCCCTCGAAGAGGCTGAATTCTAAGGCGTTCAACTATCTTTTCTATCTTTTTGTGAGCTGGTTTCATAACATTTTCTATCAGACCTTTGGATTCTAGGGTTTCGCTGCTCCAAATAGGTCATCGTGGAATTTTCAATATAAATCTTTTTCTGCGACATTTCAGAAGCAAACAAAAAACCCATTTGAGACGAAATCACGTTGAACCTCAGGTCCGAATTTCATATCTTTTTGCGCTATATTTGTGGAGATATGATTTGAGGAATTTGGTCTTTTTGCAGACTCCTGAATTACATTCCAAACAGGTGACCTTGGGAAATCAACATAACTTTTGTTTTGAGCATCAGATTGCAATTTCGTAAGAAGTTACAAAAAGAGGACAAACTGTAGTTTCCTGTGTATTTTTTCAGATCCTAAGGTTAACATAGTGACACGTGGCACTTCATACAAGTTCGATCTTCTGAAAATGTATATAATCAGGTCATCTTGGAGATTGTTCATAACTCTTTCTTGGAGTATCTAAATTTGATAAAACTAGTGGCATTGGAAAGAGGATGCAGAGGGCTACTGTAGGTTGTAATTTCAGAACTGGAAGAACCGAAATTACAGAGTTATAGTCATTTCAAGATCGAGCTCCTAAAATAAAAAAAGGCCATATGTGGAAGTTTGATGGCAATGGATCCGTAAATTGGATACTTCAGATGGAGCAATATTTTGATCTACATGGTGTACCACTGTTACAAAAGGTATGTATTGCATCTTCATATTTAGAACTGGATCAATTTTTATGGTATAAAGGGTTTTGTTCTCGTAAACAACTTGTTACGTGGTCAATTTTCACGGAGGAAATGATAACACATTATGAGGATACAAAGAGCAACACCTTCTTTAGAGCAACACCACAACAATTGGGAAGAGTAAAAGGGCTTTGTTACATAGTGGAAAGTAAAAGTATGGCAACAAGGAAGTCTACCCCTCACAACTATAAAGATGGAAGTGTTGTTTCTCCTAGCCTTCCACAACCTACAAGGGTTACACCACAACAATTGGAAGAAAAAATAGAAAAAGGGCTTTGTTACAATTGTGATAGCAAATGCACTAAGTGTGCTGAGAAGAAATTATTTTACATAGAGTATGAAGAGGAGGAAGAAATGGATCAAGAAACATCAAAAGAAGAGGATATGTGCCAGAACCCAACCCTAGAGAAAGAAGAAATGAATCAGACCATATCGTGTAAAGCATTGGCAAGAATTACCACTCCTCAAACGCTCAAGATAGAAGGACATATCAAGAAGAAAAAGGTGCAATAAGTGAAAGATCACATCGAGAAAGAAGAAGTGAATCCAACCATATCTTTTAATTCATTAGTCGGAATTACCACTCCTCAAACTATCAAGATAGAAGGACATATCAAGAATAAAAATGTTCAAGAAGTGAAAGATCACATCGAGCATCAAGAAATGAATCCGACCATATTTTGTAAAGGATTGGAAGAAATACCACTCCTCAAACTCTAAAGATAAAAGGACATATCAAGAAGAAAAAGGTTCAAGCAGTGAAAGATCACATCGAGCATCAACAACAAGTTCTCCAACTTTTAAAGGATAACGCCACTTTAATGCAAAATCGAATGAAACAACAAGTAGATCAACATCGTAGTGAAAAATGTAGGTGATTGGGTATTTTTAATGCTACATCTCAAGCAAGCTATTTATGAGAAGGAAATGTTGGCAATACTACATGCACTTAAGAAATGGCGACCTTACCGAATGGGAAGACACTTCAAGGTAAAAATGGATCACGATAGTCATAAATACTTTTTAGAACAACTATTATCTTTAGAAGAATAGAAAAAATGTGTCACAAATATGTTGGTTTATGACTTTGACATCATCTATAGAAAATGGAAGCAAAATTTTGTTGCAGATGCACTCTCAAGAAAGGATGAGGATGTGGAAGCATTGTTTTATGCTATTTCTATTATCCAACTAGATTGGATAAACGAAGCAAGGGATGAATGGAAGTAGGTCGAAGAAGTGTGGCTACTCATTCAAAAGTTGCAGAAGATCCCAATTCAAACAATATTGCTAGAACTTGAAGAGGAAGAAAAAATTGTATTGGAACCTGGAGCAGTCACAGAAATAAGAACCCAATAGCTACTAAATCGATCAATTTCAAAGCATCTCATCAAGTGGAAGAACTTACCTGTTGAAGATTTCACATGGAAGGACAAGAATTTTATACAGAAGCATCAAGAACTACTCAAGCATTGAGGACAACACTTTTTGAAGGAGAGGGGCATGTTAGGCTCCTATACTACTAGTGTAACCCCTTATTGTTATTACCACAACCCCCTTATTATATTGTTGTACCCATGTAGTCCCCATATTGTTATTATTGTGCCCCATAGAAGCCCACTATTGTTATTATTGTGCCCTTACATTTTTTTTTTTTTTTCTAAATAAGACTGAGCTAAATTATATTACAGCGAGAGCAAAATTACATCATCAGTATTACACCAGGGCCGCGGCCCTGTAAAACTAGTCCTGGGACCGACTGTAAACACGAGAGTATTCATACCAGGATTACAAAAGCTGGAACCAGAGTGACACTTATGTAGCCGACACATGGACTGAGACAACATAGACACATAGAGGACACCGACACCATAACAGAAGTAACAGATAACCGACACCATAACAAAGATGGACAGAAGTACAAAATGACTGAGTGCAGATACATATGTGGTCGCGAAGAGAGCTGACAGAGAGAAAATTCATGCAGAGAAACCTGGAGCGCGAACTAGTCTTCTTCCGTTGTCTGTGGCTCATCCTCCATCTTGCAACAGGGGGGCTGGAGAATAGCCTTACCCTTACCAGCATTGCGCTGCACAGGCTCGCTTGGACCAGCTCCAGGATCATGAACAGGCCTCAGCATATCAACGGCCGGAAATTCCATTTCCACAGTGGGGACAACCCCAGGAATCCGCGGAGGGTCAGCACGAGGAGCATCATCATCACCCCACGGATTTCGGCAATGCTCCACTGAAACAGTGACGAAGAAGGTAGAATTGGACAGAGTGCATGGTAGGCGGTATCTAACCATTGGATGCTCAGTATGCCCGCACTCCATTCTCTCCGGAGGATCCGCGACTCTTCCTCTGCCCGGAGGCCTTCCTCTTGGTCTTCTACCCTCAGAGGAATCTTCAATTGAGGAGGAGGGAGAAGGGGCTCTTCCACTGTAACTGCCCCGCCTACTGGTGCCCCGTTGCCGTTCACGCTGCATTCTGAAAGTGAGCGGATGTCGAGCGTGCACACACAGATTGTCCCCCTGAACCAGACGCCCAATCCCCCAGCCAGACTGCGGATGGAAGGTTTGCAGCACCGCCAATCTACCAGGTTCACGACCAAACTGCCTGGAAGCTTTCCAATTGCCCCAGTCTATGGCTCCTGAACCATCGCAGTCGCTCTCAGAGCCTGACGGAGAGCCGAAACAGTGAGCCTCCGCCACTTCCTTCAAGACCAGAACAGGTGCAGACGAGAAATGCGGGAGAATGTCCGAGAGCTTCCGGCTATGAAGAGCCATGGTTAGCTTCTCAATGCACGCAGTGAATGTCGAGGGGACGTCTCTGCAACAAGATTTAACTGCCCTCCTTGAATGCTGCATGCCGGAGTGGTTAAGGCATGTCCTTTGGGTGTACGTGGCTTGTCCGGGCGGACACCTGCCCTGCTGACAAGCCATGGGCCCTGTATAGCTAACAACCACCCGCATCCGGGGACCCTTACATTATTATTGTTGTCGGCTCTGATTATATTATGACCCCTTAGACTCTTATATATAGAAAGGAGGTCTTGTCATTTGTATCATCCAAGAATTATTCATTTGTGTAATGTAAAGGAGGTTTCCCCTTGAGGAGGTTGAATTCTAAGGCGTTCAACTATATTTTCTATCTTTTTGTGAGTTGGTTTCATAACAGAACATCCAGCAACAGAGGAGAAGAGTGAATAGATGTAGGATCGGGAGCTTGCTCAGCAGATTGAGTAGTTGATCGAAGTGACAGACATGGAGTTGGAACTGAAGCCCCAGAATGAATACACTGACTTTATACCGAGAGCACTAGAGTTCATCTCTTAGTCTCTAGCACCTCTAGTGTTAGAACCTATCCCGAGCAAACAAGGAGGTAATGTTCTCCTTGATGATGATCTGGTCATGGATGTGTACAATCCATCATTTGATGAGTTTCAACAGAGGATTGTATAGGAGTGGAGGAAGCACTTTTTGGATGACCACTTATCACTTGTATTCATTAAGGAAAGGGTGATTGTGTCAGATGCCAAGAAGCATCCATTTTCCCTAGCCAAAGCCAGCTTGGCCTATGGAGGAGCTACAAGCTCAAAGGTTAAGTACCTAATGATCGAGAATGAACAACCGGAAAATAACTTGCAAACTGTTAGGCAAGAGGTAGAACAAATCAGAGAGTAGAGCGTAGTTTCCGCAATGGCAGAGATGTGGAAAGTGATACTTGTTGAAGTATCAACACTTGAGGATACCATGCAGAACCTCTATCACAGATCTATCACCATGCATAAAGTAGTTGTCTGTGTACATGGCCTACAACAATAGATAAAAGAGTTTGTTCAAACTCTCAAGAACATACATGCTAGCATTTACCATGTGCAAGAGTGGACAATTCATTACAAAGGGGCCCCACCTGACTAAGTTAATAAGATGAAGCCATAGATAGAGCTGGAGAAAGAAAATGTATGGATGTTGATCCAGATCTATGACAAGCTTGCCCCATTCATCAGCAGCATACAGGCCTCATATGTGTGGTTGTAAAGCTGTTTGGATGCCATGGTCAGAAAGCATGTGATCCCATCAATTAGTTCCCTCACTGAGGCTAAACCCAAGAACCAAGTCTGGCTTGAGATCGATGAGTACATGGAGCACCTAAGACGAGAGGCCACCAAGGAAGACTTGGACTTGAATGCACACAACATGCAGAAGTACATCGATGGTCCTGTCAAGGTTAAAACCATGTTGCACATGCTTCAGAACAAGTTAGATACAAGTTCTGAGAATCTATGTGTGACCGAGAAGCACCAAGTGGAGGTTGTCGAGTTGGTCTTTCCCCAAACTTCGAGTCATAGTGTTTTGTATTGTTAGGTTGTATCTAGACTATTTTGTCTTACATGGGTACATGTGGAAAATGTAATATTATTTAAAAATATGTTGTAAATGAAATTCCAAGTGTCATTAGTGGAATGTGAAAAGTCATCATGTTATGTAATGAGTTACTTGTAAATAAGTTCAAGAGTCATGAGGAATTCAAAGAATCACAAAGGGGAATGTCAAGGGTCACCCCACCCTTTGTTATAAATAGAACCTCATAACTCATAGAATACACTTTTGGGAGCCCGACTTTTGGCTAGGCTTAGGCTTAGAAAAGGCTTGGGAGTATTGTGACAAGCCTTAGAATCTCCACAACATAGAGCAAGTATACTTCTTTGGAGGAGCAGGTGTTCTTGACTGTAATGTTCCACTATTGGGGTTAGTGGCTATCAATGATGTATGTATGGATAGAACTTTCACTTATAATAATAATAAAAGAGACAGAACACTTTCATGCATATGTTGTAATTTTAGTTGGACTATTCTGGTTTCCTTAGAAATATATGTTGTTTAACTTACGCATTTTATTATGAACTATTTTGTATGAAATTGTATGAATCTTGTTGAATACGTGTTATTATATTAACCCATCACTTTAACTTGTGGACTATTATGCATCTTAGCTTGTGATGTCATTTCATTCATGTGTTCCTTTCAAGTTGTGTGCTATTACAGGCTTCTAAGGGGCACACTTCCTTTTCCCCTCCATGTAATTGAACCCCCATGCATCACACTTTATTTGCCACAAGGTCACACACTTGCTTCCACCCAAAGTCATCATACTTATCTCTGTGTGCAATTGTGGTCAAGACATTACATTACCACCCACTATTGGGACTCCTACTCTAAACAGTGTGAGGTCTAGTTGGGACTTCGTACTAGGGAGATCCCCTGAATGTTGGTAGGTCCAACAGTGTCAACATTTTCTGGCGCTAGAAGGAGGGCAAAATGACAAGCTGATTTCTTGAAGTTTGTTTTGAATTTCCACACCCATTTCATGACTTCTTCCACAATCAAAATCCCAACATGTTTTTCCAGAGATATAAAATTACAAGTGTCGACGAATATCATTGATGAATTGTCACATATTAAGTTTAGTGGTGAGGGTGAAACAACCTTGCTTGATCATACTGAACGTTTTCTTCAATTTTTCACAGAGCACAACATCTCCCATGAGGATGTTGCCTGTAGGTTTTTCATTCTCACATTTGAAGGGTGCGTAAGGCAATGGTGTTACACATTGACCGATGCCTCCATTCACTCTTTCAAATACTTTGTCACTGAATTTCCCATGCCTTTGGCAGATATGATCACGAACATATGTGCCAAAAAATTTCAGAATTGTGAAAATCACCTGATGAATCATTACACCATTTTCACAATCGTTTTGTACATATTTGTTGTGAAATTCTAGAAAATGAAGTTGATTGGGATATCTTAACTGAAGCATTTCTACATCTTATTCACATTTCATTAACTTCTCAAGACTTAGAATATTTCAAGTCACTCCCATCTTATTGTGAGGCTAGAGATTCCAATTTTGCGATGGACAAGGTTGTTGTTCCAAGTAACCCCACATTCGCTTCTCATCAAATAGCTCTAGTGTCACAGGTTGAGGTGGAAAAAATTCAAAATCTATTTGTTCAACTGTCACCTTCTCTTCCCACCTCACATGCTTAGAACCCTTGCGCAGTTTTGGACTACAAGCCCAATGTGTGTGATGAAGTGTTTTCCTCTTGTCCTCCACCCTTCGGTCCCTCTGATCCTTCAAATTGTGATTTTGTGTGTTAATATGTTTTAAATCTCTTCTTTGATGTTCATTAGGATCAGGTGTCAGATGGATTTATTGTTGACTAGCCAAATTGTGATATCATTTACAATGAGTATGTCCAGGAGTCAAGATTCGAACAAGAATCTATAATGAAGGGTGATCATATTCCTTCCACAACTCTTCCACACTATCCTGACACTACCCATGATTATATCATTCCAGTTGAATCATGTGAAAATTCTCTTTTTGAACATATTCATACTTCCAATCATTCGCATAATTCATGGAATGCTAGTTTTTCATCTAAATGCGGAGAGGTTGAATTTGTTATCACGGATCTTCCCAATCCTCATCATGCCTTTCTAGAAACATAGAGGGTGAAATTTCTCATTTTTCATCTTCTCCTCTATATAGTTCATCATATCATGAGGATGCCCCCATTGGCAATCTTGAATTTTCTGATCGTGGTTGTCGCGACCTATTCATCGATTCAGCTGGTCACGATGCTGATTTTTCCAGTGTCGAATTTTTGAAGCCACCTATCTCTGATCATCTACCTTTCGATGAGGTGGAAATTCCTCAAGCTGTTAGGACACTTTAGCCCAAGTTGTTGGTTAGGTTAGGTTCTTGTAGCCTTGAGGTCAATTCAATCTTTGATCAGAATAATTTTGAAACTATTAAGGCTCCTCGTCACTTCACCACACATATTGAATATCCTTTTGTTTTACAATTTTTGCATCCTCCATCCATTTTTCACAATCCTAATGCTCAATCTTTGGAGGAGTCCTATTTGGAAAGCACCATGGCAAAATGAAAGTTTTTCTTTCTTTCTTTATGTTTGCTCGAAATCACATTTTGAAATTATGCGCGTGTAATTCTTCAACTCGCAATGTATCAGGACACCATGACATAACTGCAGAATGTCTCCCTTGCACTTTTCGTTCTTATTTTTCTGCGCGTTCATTCAAACTTTAAACATTTTGGTTTACATTATTTTATCTTTCTTGTTTCATGTGTTACTTGAATATTTTTCTTGACATGTATCCCCTTGCCTGTGTAGGCCTACCAATGCGCTAGTGGTTGCATTAGAAATATCACTTTACGTGAGACTAGCCTACTCTCTGCTTAGGTTAGGAGTATTAGTGTTTGCTTTTCTTGTTTGTTTTCTGGATTTTCTTACTTTGGGTTGCTTTTGTCTTGCTTCTTTCCTTTGCTTCTTTGTTTTTTTCACCCGTAGGTTAGTTTCCGCATGAAGGTAAAAGCCCATACAGTCAATCTCTGTACGAGAAATACTTTGTTCTCACGAATCTTAGATCCGAGGCGATTGAGTTTGGAGCTGGTGGAATTCGAATTTGCAGCAGTGTTTTCTTGGTATCAACATGGCAATGTCTTTCAACGGATTGCGATTGGAGTATGCTCTTGAGGGCAACTCAAACTATATTGCATGGAAGGACAGGATGGAGGCAGTGTTGGATGATAATGGGCTGAAGGATTTCATAGAGGCTGATGTCCCAAAGCCTACTGATGCTGCGCAAGTTGAATCTTGGCAAAAGAAGAGAACAAAGTGTCGAAGGATTCTGTTGGAGGGCATGAAGGATCACATTGTGTCCAGCCTGCATGGAAAGGCTTCTCCATACTTGATGTGGAAAGCGTTAACATATCTATTCCAAAGAAAGAGCGATCAGAGGAAGCTGGCGCTCAAGGATAAACTCAGAAACATCAAATGTGAGAAGGGAGACAGTATGCCCAAGTATCTCATGAAGTTCACTTAGTGCAGGGATGAGCTGGGAAGTGTGGGGGTGACTGTCGATGATGAGGAATTGGTGAGATTGGCTCTCCTTGGTCTTCCAAAGAGTTGGCATTCCTATCAGGACTCTGTCAATGGTCGGGAGAAATTGCCAGGATGGGAGAGACTGTGGTCAGATCTTGTGCAGGAGGAGATCAGGCGGAATACTAGGGACGGATCTTCATCAAAGGGACCTGATGAAGAAAATTGCGCTTTGGCTACCAAAGAAAAGAAAGGGAAGAGCAAGAAAGCTTCTCAGTCTGGTGCGAAAGGCAAGAAGCAGGACATGTCCAAGGTGAAGTGCTTTCACTGTCACCAGCATGGATACTATGCCACTAATTGTCCGCAGAAGAAGAAGAACAAGCAAGCTGCTGGATTTGCAGTAGGAGAGGCTCTAGCCTCGTAGTTTGAGCTTGATTTTTCATTGATTGCATGCTTGGTTTCAAGTGTGATGGGATCGGTGTGGTTCTTGGACAGTGGTGCATCTTTTCACATGACAGGAGATCGAGATTTGTTTTCTGATCTAGAGGACAAAGATCTTGGAGTGCACATCGAGATGGGCGATCATGGTAGATACAGTGCGACCGGTATTGGTACCATTTCCTTTGAGAGGGAGTCTGGTAAACCCTTTGTATTGAAGGAAGTGATGCATTGTTATGAAACCAGCTCAAGAAAAGATAGAAAAGATAGATCAACGCCTTAGAATTCAGCCTCTTTGAGGGGGCAACCTCCTTTACATTACATAAATGAACAATTCTTGGATGATTCAAATGACAAAAGCTCCTTTCTATATATAGGATTCTAAGGAGTCACAATATAATCCAGCCGACCTAACAATAACAATATAAAGCCACAAAAATAACAATAGAGGGATTCTATGGGGCACAGTAATAACAATATTAATAAGGGGTATAACTACAATAGTAATGGGGTAATCACTAGTATTATAGGGACCCAACATGCCCCTCTCCTTCAAAAAAAGTGTTGTCCTCAACGCTTGAGTAGTTCTGGATACTTCTGCATAAAATTCTCATCCTCCCATGTGGAATCTTCAGCGGATAAGTTCTTCCACTTGATAAGATACTCTGAAATTGATCGATTTCGTAGCTGTCGAGTTCTTGTTTCTGTGACTGCTTCCGGTTCCAACACAATTTTTCCTTCCTCGTCAAGTTCTGGCAATATTGTTTGAACTGGGAGCTTGTCGCCTAACCTTCTTTAAACATGAAACATGGAAAACTGGGCGCAATCGAGAAGCTGCAGGAAGCTCCAATTTGTATGCCATAGTACCAATCTTTTGCAACACCTTGTACGGACCATAATACTTTGGTGATAATTTATTATCCTTCTTAGCTTGCTTGAGGGACATTTGCTTATATGGTTGTAGCCGTAGGAATACCCAATCACCTACATCAAAACTTCTTTCACTGCGATGTTGATCTGCCTGTTGTTTCATTCTATTTTGTGCCAACACGAGGTTATCCTTTAAGAGTTGGAGGACTTGTTGTTGATGTTCGATGTGATGTTCCACTGCCTGAACCTTAGAATTTTCTCTTAAATATGATGTGATGGATGGTGGTTGATACCCATAAAGTGCCATAAATGGGGTCATTTTTGTTGCTGTATGGAAGGAAGTGTTATACCACCATTCAGCCAGAGGCAACCATTTGACCCATTGTGTCTGTTTATCAGATACAAAGCAACGAAGATATCCTTCCAAACATTTGTTTACTATCTCAGTTTGCCCATCAGATTGAGGATGATAAGATGAGCTATGAGCTAACTGAGTACCAAGACAAGAAAATAATTATGTCCAAAAATTTCCAGTGAAAATGGGATCTCTGTCACTTACAATAATCTTTGGGTTTCCATGTAGCTTTTGAATTGTTTCCATAAATGCAGTAGAAACTGTACTGGCTTTAAATGGATGTGATAACACACAAAAGTGTGCATACTTGGTAAGTCTGTCAACTACCACCATGATGACACTCTTTCCCTCAGACTTGGGTAAACCTGTGATAAAATCCATTGAAACCTCTTCCCAACGTTGGCTTGGAATGGATAAAGGTTGTAATAGACCCGGTGTCTTAATTGTTTCAACCTTATTTTTTTGGCAAACCAAACATTCCGCCACAAACTTTTGAATATCTGATTTAAGGCCATCCCAAAAAAATTCCTTCTTGACCCTGTGGTAAGTTTTTAAAAATCCTGAGTGCCCTCCTTAGGGAGAAGTGTGCAATTCCATAAGAATCTTTTGTTTTAGCTGGGAATTCTTACAGAGGTATAAGCGATCTTTGTACCATAATGAATCATTTTGCCAGCTAAATGTATCAGACGTACTAGAATCTTGTTGTAACTTTCGAATAAGTGCCCACACTTCTTCGTCATTCTTCCATTCCTCCCTTGCTTCGTTTATCCAATCTGGTTGGATAATAGAAATGGCGCACAACAATGCTTCCACATCCTCATCCTTTCTTGAGAGTGCATCTGCCACCACATTTTGCTTCCCTTTTTGTAGATGATTTCAAAGTCATAACCCAACATCTTTGTGACCCACTTTTGTTGCTCTTCAGAGGATAATCTTTGTTCTAAAAAGTATTTAAGGCTATCATGATCCGTTTTTACCTTGAAGTGTCTTCCCATTAGGTAGGGTCACCATTTCTTAAGTGCATGGAGTATTGCCAACATTTCCTTCTCATAAATAGCTTTCTTAAAAACTTTCCCTTGATTGGACGACTTTCAAAAGCAATAGGTCTTTCATCTTGCATTAGAACAACACCAATTCCATTTCCTAAAGCATCACATTCCACAATAAAGGTTTTTGTGAAGTCCGGTGTAGCTAAGACCGGTGCTTGGCACATTGCCTCTTTAAGATGTTCAAAGGCCTTTGTTGCTTCCGGAGTCCATGAAAATGCATATTTCTTCAATAATGTTGTTAGAGGTGCTGCTATAGTCCCATAATTCTTAACAAACTTGTGATAATACCCTGTCAACCCAAGAAATAGATGCTTTATGGATGTGGGGATTTTCCATTCCTTAATGGCTTTAATTTTGCTAGGGTCTACCTTAACTCCTTCATGAGATACAATATGACCCAGATATTCCACCTCCTGGACTCCAAAGAAACATTTGGATCTTTTTGCATATAATTGTTTCTCCTCCAATAGTTGTAGCACCTTGTCAACATGTTCAACATGATCCTTCCAAGACTTGCTGTAGATTAGTATATCATCAAAAAATACTAACACAAATTTTCTAAGGAATGGTTTGAAAATTGAATTCATCAAACCTTGAAATGTTGAAGGTGCATTGGTAAGGCCAAAAGGCATGACCAAAAATTCATAATGACCCTCATGAGTTCTAAATGCTGTTTTTGGAATGTCTTCAGTCTTCATTCTGATTTGATGATATCCTGAACGAAGATCCAACTTGGTGAAGTAAATTGATCCATGCAATTGATCCAGTAATTCATCAATGACAGGAATGGGGAACTTATCTTTAATAGTGAGCTTGTTGAGCTCCCTATAATCTGGACACATGCACCATGATCCATCCTTCTTGTGCACCAATACTACTGGAGCAGAGAAAGAACTTTGACTTGGTTGAATTATACCAGCCTCTAGCATTTCTGCAACCATACATTCAATTTCACTCTTTTGGACATAGGGATATCTGTACGGCCTGATGTTTGGAGGAACACTTCCTGGAATCAGATGAATAGCATGATCATGATCACGCATAGGTGGGAGACCTTTGGGAGTCTCAAATACCTTGGAATGATTGTCCAAGACTTTTTGGAGATCTGGAGAAATAGATGATTCCAATGTGGAAACATCTAGTGAACATAATTGTGCAATTACACCTCTTTGCTCCTTTTTTAGAAGCTTTGTCATACCATTAGAGATAATTATCTTTCCTGGTTTCCCTGCAATACCCCTTAATTCAACTTCCTTTCCTTCCGTAGAAAATTTGATGAAAAGTTCTTGAAAATTAAAAGCTATTGTACCCAAGGATTGTAGCCATTGGACTCCTAGTACAACATCAGCACCTCCCATTGGAATGGAAAGCATTGGGCTAGTCAATACATATTCTCCCATGGATAGCTTGATATTATGGCACTTTCCAGAGCAATTTATTGTTCCTCCATTTGCAATCATCACTTGACACTCTAGTGCTGGATATAGGAAGCAATTCAATTCTTTTGCTACCTTACAATGAATAAAATTGTGGGTGCTTCCTGAATCAATCAATACTATTACCTTTTTCTTCTTGATTTGTCCTTGTATCTTGATGGTTTGAGGAGTGGTAATTCCTGCCAATGCATTACAAGATATGGTCGGATTTATTTGTTCTTCATCTAGACTTTGTTCCTGGAGTATATCCTCTTCTTTTGACCTTTCTTGCTCATTTTCTTCTTCCTCTTCACAATCTATGTAGAATAATTTCTTCTCAGCACACTTATGACCTTTAGTGTACTTGCTATCACAATTGTAACAAAGTCCTTTTGCTATTTTTTCTTCCAATTGTTGTGGTGTCAACCTTATAGGTTGTGGAAGACTAGGGGCAACAACACTTCCATCTTTATAGTTGTGAGTGGTATGCTTCCTGGTTGCCATAATTTTGCTTTCCATTTTTCTTGCTAACCTGAATGCCTTCTCTAATGAATCCGGTTCCCAAAGGCGAACATCATGTTGGATATTATCCTTTAAAGACCCTATGAACACATCAATCCTATGCTCCTCTGGAATATCTTTTACCCTTATGTTCAATTTTTGGAACTCCTCAATGTGCTCCATTATTGAACCCTTTTGTTTGAGACTTATCAGTTGGCTAAAAAAAGTGTTGCTTTTTGTATCCTCATAATGTGCTATCAATTCTTCCGTAAAAATTTCCCAAGTGATAAAATTGTTTACGAGAACAAAGCCATTGATACCATACAAACTGATTTGGTTCCAAATATAAAGTTGCCATACGTACCTTTTGTGTGTTTTGCACATTATTGAGATCGAAGAATTGCTCCATCTGTAATATCCATGTGGCGGGATCCTTGCCATCAAACTTCCTCATATCGATTTTTGGAACATGGTGAGTCTTCGATCCAACATTAGAGTCTATGGAATCATGATTAACATTTCTTTTGTTCTCATCATGAGTTTCCTTTAGTACCCTTTCACCCTTAGTGACCATTTCTTGTAGCAACTTATTCATATTTATCTTCAATTCTTCCATCTTATCATCCATGCCGTCAATTTTAGCGTCCATGCCATTCACCTTAGCTTCCATGCCATCCATCTTAGCTTCTACACCTTTCTTTAAACAATCCATCTTAGCTTCTACACCTTTCTTTAAACCATCCATCTTAGCTTTTACATCTTTCTTTAAACCATCCATCTTAGATTCTGTTCCTTTTTGTGCAAGGGACAGTTGTTGCACTTGGTCTTGTAATTTTGATATATCATGTTGCATTTCTTCCTCTTCTTCATGAGTCATGCTAGAGCTTTCAAGTTCCTTACTAGGTGTTTGCATTTTCTTTCCTCGGGGCATCAATTACCGATAATAATGCTCTACTATGCCCTTTGAATTCCTTCAAAATAAATTTTCAAACCAAGCTTAAGCAAAAATTTAAGAAAATCTACACACCTTTTTTCACTTTGTAGGAGCTTGATATTGCCTCTGATGTATCTCTGTACTTTCCAATCATTTAGTTCTGAATTTCTGAGCTATAGTAGCCCTCCGTGTCCTCTTTCCAATGCCACAAGTCTGACCCAAATTGGATTCTCCAAGGAAGAGTTATGTGAAATCTCCCACAGTGACTTGCTTATAGACTAGTTCAGTAGAGTGAACTTGTACAACGTGCCACGAGTCACTGTTTCGACCTTTGGATCTAAAGCATGCATACAAGAAACTACAGTCCGTCCTCTTTCTGTACCTTCTTATGGAATTGCAATCCGATCTCCAGAGAGAAAGTTATGATGATTTTCCCTAGGTCACCTGTTTTGAATGTAATTCAGGAGTCTGCAAAAAGACCAACTTCCTCAGAGCATATCTCCGCAAATATCGCGCGAAAAGATCTGAAATTCGGACCCAAGGTTCAGCGCGATTTCTTCTCAAATGGGTTTTTTTTGCAACTTCTGAAACGTCACAGAAAAAAGTTATAGCGAAAATGCCACGATGACCTCTTTGGAGCAGTGAAACCCTAGAATCCAAAGCTCTGATACCAAATGTTATGAAACCAGCTCAAGAAAAGATAGAAAAGATAGATCAACGCCTTAGAATTCAGCCTCTTCGAGGGGGCAACCTCCTTTACATTACATAAATGAACAATTCTTGGATGATTCAAATGACAAAACCTCCTTTCTATATATAGGAGTCTAAGGAGTCACAATATAATCCAGCCGACCTAACAATAATAATATAAAGCCACAAAAATAATAATAGAGAGATTCTATGGGGCACAGTAATAACAATATTAATAAGGGGTATAACTACAATAGTAATGGGGTAATCACTAGTATTATAGGGACCCAACATGCATGTTCCAAGATTGAAGAAGAATATTATCTCTGTGGCGATGTTAGAAGACAAGGGGTATGATGTTGTTTTCAATGAGGGAAAGGCTTTCCTGCGCAGCAAGACAACTGGAGAAACCCGGAAGATAGGGGTTCGAGTGAGGAACCTTTATCAGTTGCATGTAGATGGATGCACAACAATGGCATGCAAGGCAGAAGGATTGATGAGCCGGGATGATGGTGAGTTGTGGCACAGGAGATTGGGTCACCTTCACCATGGAGCCTTGAAGATACTGCAGCAGATCACTACAGGGCTTCCTAAGGGCACACTTGCACAGTCAGATCAGTGCAAGGGGTGTACTTTGGGAAAGTTTGTGAAAGCAACCTTGCACGAGAAGGATAGTCGTGCCACAACGATCCTTGAGAGAATTCACACAGACGTGTGTGGACCTTTCTCAGTAGCTTCGACAGCAAAGCACAAGTATTATGTGATTTTTGTTGATGATTTCTCTCGTAAGTGTTGGATCTTCTTCATGCAGAAGAAGAGTAAGAAATACTCAAAGTTCTGTGAGTTCAAAGCACTGGTCGAGAAGGAGTCGGGGAAGAAGGTGAAGGCTCTTAGGAGCGATAATGGTGGTGAATACATCTCTGGCAAGTTCAAGGATTTCTGCAAAGCAGAAGGGATTCGAAGAGAGCTCATAGCTCCCCATAACCCACAGCAGAATGGGGTTGTTGAGCGGAAGAACAAACGATCGTGGGTGCTGCACGGGTGATGTTGCATGATCAGGGCCTACCCCTTCACTTGTGGGCGGAAGCATGCATTACAGCAGTTTATGTGCAGAACCGTTGTCCTCACAGGATACTTGGCATGAGTACACCCGGAGGAGGCTTATTCTGGTAAGAAGTCTGATATTTCTCATTTGAGGATTTTTGGTGCTAACATTTACATGCATGTGACGAAGGATGCCAGGAAGAAGTTGGAGCTGACCACAGAGGTTGGGATATTTGTGGGGTACACTGATACGCCCCACAACTATCGTGTGTATTTGCCAGACAGTGGTAAGACTTTTGTGCGACGGGATATAAAATTTCAGGAGGAGAAAGCCATGAAGTGTTCGCTTGAGAGGGAGCTACACTTGCATGCAGATGAGGAGCTATTAGTTCCTAAAGATGAGCTTCAGGACGTGGATCAGCCACAGGACGAGGTTCATGGAGTGGAAGAGACCACTCATGCAATGCCAACCATCAGAGGGCGAAAGCGCTTGACAGAAGCTGAGCGACTGGCTCAAGATACAGAGAAAGTTGTAGGACCACCTATAGCCCAACGCAGGCAGAGACAGTCACCTGATCGGTACACTGGATACATGGCTCTTGTGAGAAAATGTGTTGTGACTGAGCCCTCCTCTTTCGAGGAAGCTGTGGAGGATCCCGCATGGGTAGATGCCATAGTGGAAGAGTATGATTCGATTGTCAGAAACAGTGCATGGGAGATTGTTCCTAGACCGGAAGGGAAATCAGTGGTGGGTTCGAGATGGATCTACAAAGTTAAGCAGGCAGCTGACGGGAGTGTGGAGAAGTACAAGGCAAGATTTTTTGCCCGAGGATTTTCACAGATAGAGGGGATCAATTATGAGGAGACCTTTGCACCTGTCGCAAGGTATTCTTCCATACAGACGATTCTTGCTCTCTCAGCGCAGATGGGGTGGCACATTCATCAGATGGATGTGAAGACTGCATTCCTCAACGGAGTAATTGAGGAGGAGGTGTACATTCAGTAGCCCGAAGGTTTTGAGATCTTCAACAGTGAGTCGCATGTGTGCAGGCTCAAGAGAGCGCTGTATGGGTTGAAACAAGCACCACGTGCTTGGTACACACGGATAGACAGTTATTTCACCAGACTTGAATTCTCCAAGAGTGAGGCGGATCCTAACCTATACCAGATTGTGGTGGAGGGTAAGTTGCTTATCATTGTACTTTATGTAGATGATTTGATTCTAACGGGTGATGAGCTGTTGATACTTTCATGCAAGGATGATCTTGCTAAGGAGTTTGAGATGAAGGACTTAGGCCTCCTTCATTATTTCCTGGGATTGGAATTTGGCAGCGCAGTGATGGACTATTTGTTTCTCAGGGTAAGTATGCTCGGGAGATACTGGAGAAGTTCAACATGCATGGCTGCAAGCCTGTTGATACTCCTCTTCCTGGAGGTAGGAGGAAGGAGGATGCCACTTCGACAGAAGAAGTGGATGCCACTGTTTATCGACAGTTGGTGGAGTCGCATGTGTGTAGGCTCAAGAGAGACACATCGGATATGGATCTTGGTACAGACAGGAGGATGCAGATTGGGCAGGGAGCTCAACGGACGACATCAGGTACCATCATATCAGAGATTATGTGTAGCGGAGAATCATGTTACTTTCATACATTCCAATGGAGGATCAGGATGCTGATATCTTGACGAAGGCGCTCACTAGGAGAAAATTCGAATACCACCGAGGTAGGATAGGGGTTACTGATAATCCATATCTTGTTGAGAGGGAGTGTTGAGAATGCAACAAGATGATGGAGCTTAGTGGAAAGGAGTCGCCTTCACTAAGTGGGCCCGCAGGAAAATTATGGCGCAAAGTCTATTTTTAGACATATGGATCATGTCTATGAGTTGCAGGATGTTGTTTATGGATGATTGGTCATGTTGGGAAAAATATATGGACTTCTATTTTTGGATCACAGCAGGAGTGATCAGAGTCTATTTTTAGACTACTAGTCAAAAATAGAAAAGTCAAATATTATTGTCTCATAATAATATTTAGACTATAAACTTTATCTTATTCTCTTGGAGCACTTCAGTTTGAGCTACAGATGTGGCATATGCAGCTGTCAGAAGGAAATGCGCTTTTCTTGTGATTCAGTTGAGCTATTGCATGCAGGACATCAGTTAGAACTCATTCATGTGAGTTCTGTGGAGTTGGATGTGGAGTTGATGGAGTTGTGTTTAGTTTGACTTTGTTAAACTAGTTGTAATTAGTCTAACTACAAATAGAATAGTAATGAGTGATGTGAATTAATTGATTAAATTAATTCACTAATTATTAACTCATAATGCAACTGAATAATACATCAGTTAACTCAATGCATGTACAGTTCAGTGGAGACAGGTGTTAGAGGTTGAGATTGCTATCAGTTGTGACTATAGTTGTGCATGAGATCTTGCACAAGCAATGTATTGAGTATGCCCATGATGATTGCCCAGTATATGCCCAGTGAAATAGCCTGTGCTCACGTGATTTCTAGGGTGAGTGATTTTCACATGGTATTGTGTGCAATAGAGGCAGGCAAAGCAGTGGAGGAGATTTGAACCTGTGACTTGTTCGGATCTGAGCTAGTTTTGTGTGTAACAGGTGGAGATAGTGCTAGATACTTGTGAGGAGTATTGTACTATGTAATGTTACATGTTCTCAATCATTAATATACAGATAATGTGGGGTTTTCAGCTATAAGCTTTCCCCAGGATACATATTGTGTTAATGTGTGCATGCGATTAATGTTTCATTGTTTTTGATGCTACTAAATTGTTGATCAACGTAGAGGAGGTTATGTATTATGCATGTATTCCGCAATAGTGTATAATCGGGATAATCTCTGTTGAATATGTGTTTATTATTCAAAATTTCTACATAGAAAGGGGGTTGGAGCTCCCTTCCAGTAAAAGTCAGTAAACGAGTTTAAGGGGTTGTGGCTCCCTTCCAATGGGTGCTGGAGAACAAGCAGAGGTTGTATCCTCTTGCGGGTAGGTGCCTGCATAACGGTAATAGTTTTCATTAGTAAAAAAAATGTAATGAATATTTTTATTTATATAATAAGAAAGAAGATAGAGATAGAAACAGAGGTGGTTTTCTCCCACATTGGGTTCCACTTAAAAATCCTGGTGTTCTATCTGCATTTCTCATGTGTTGTGTTTTATTTTCTCTTTACTGCTTACTGAATGGTTAATGACTTGATTATGCATTGGTTAAGATAACTCATTGATCGAACTTAAGATAAATTAAGTTATTTGGATATATGTTGTTTGCATTCACAAGATTCGTGTACATACACTATTTGCATGAGTAACATTAAAAATGAAAAGTTAAAGTGAGTTAAAAATATTGATTCACCCCTCCTCTTAGTATTTTTCCCAACAATTGGTATGAGAGCAGGTCGCTCAGAAGAAGTTTGATTGCTTAAAGGGGGATCTATCAATATGAGTATTCAAGAAGGAACATTTTCTATTAAGCCACCTTTGTTTAATGGAACTAACTTTGTATTTTGGAAATTTAGAATAAGAGCATACTTGCAAGCACTTGGAGCTTATGTATGTCAAATTGGTAAAGGTGCATAGCAATACCCAACCTCCATTCCCACAGATGATATAGGGAAGAAACAGTATAAGACCAATGCGAAGGTAGTCAATGTTATCTTGGGAAGCTTAACTAAATCTGAATTTGTAAAGGTCATGCAACTGAATTCCACAAAGGCTATATGGGAAAAGATTGTTCAAAGTTATGAAGGTGACACTAATGTAAAAATCGTTGAAATTCAAACATTTAGAATTCAATATGAGACTCGTAGGATGCATGATGATGAAAGTATTGCAAGATTTTTCCTTATGGTAGATGAGATCGTTAACTCAATGAAAAACCTTGGTGACGAAATAAAGGAATCTATTGTTGTTGAGAAAATTTTAAGATCTCTAATCTCAAAGTTCGATTCCAAAGTCTTTGTCATTGAAGAAATGCATGATTTGAAGAATCTGACTATTGAACAACTCCATGGGATTCTCACAGCTTATGAGATGAGAAAAGGGGGTCCATCAGATATTTGAGAAGTGGAATTCAAAGCTACACACAAAGGGAAGTAAAAGGAAGATCCTAAGCAAACAGGTTACATTTCAGACAAAGAAGAAGTGAATTTTGTGAAGAAAATCCAAGTAGGAACTAGCGGGTTTAAAGGTAAGCTTAAATTTTTTGTCTGTGGAAGAGTAGGTCACTAAGTCGATAAATTTCCTTATAAGGAAAATCATGAGAAAGGGTAGAATGTTCCAAATAGGAATGTTAAAATAAATTTTGATAGTAAGAAAAGTTTTTATACTCATGAAGCTAGTGAATATTCTTCCAATAATGAGGATGATGAATTAGATCAGGATTATCAGTTACTTATGGCATTTGAAGAACAATGTGTAGATGAATCTGATGATGTCTTTATGGATGCTCTAGAAGAAATTGATAGACTTAAGGATATAAACAAGAATCAAGAAAAGGAAATCAGTATGTATAAGGAAAACACTCTTGTTGAAAATATAAATCAACTAAAAATATGTCTAGAAGAAGCTAAACTGGTTGAAGAATATTTGAAGAAACAAGTTCTAGAAAAGGAAAGGCACTCTGAAAAAATAGAACTTGAAATTATGGGTCTAATAAAGGAACTTGAGAAAACAAGGCTCTAAATCTTAGATTTGATAAAGGATCTGAAACTTTATAAGAAATCATTAAAGTGAAATTCTCTCCTCTAATAAAGACAGGTCTTGGATACAACCCAAATGGTGAAACATCAAAAACTATGAAATGTTCTTAAACAGGTATAGGAAGCTACGTCAATATGGTAAAAGGAAGCAGTCATCAAAATTATGGACCTCGGCAAAAGAAAGAAGGATCACATTTTTCCCATGCAAAACAACCTTACCATGATCAAAAGGCAAGCTACTCAAGAAGTTATTATACTCCCATGTATTCTTACTTCAATCGTAATGCTTCACTTGTCACAATTTTGGTCACAAATCAGTTCATTTTGTTGCTTATAAAACAATTATGACTAGAGAAGCAAGAAAACAACAAAATGAGATCGGGGTAAAGAAATCTTCTTTTAATGCTTTCTCACCTCTTCATAATGAAATTTAATGTTCTATTTCCAATAAATTTGGTCATGAAGAAATAGAATGCAGAAGCATGATGAAGTCATCTTACTAACATGAACATAAGGCAATGCCACCCAAGGTATGGAAAAAGAAAATTACTACCTCTGAAAATTGTGGTCTAGCATTGTATGCAGGAGATCAAGAGAATCTATGGTACCTTGACAACGGATGTTTAAAGCATATGACAGGTGACAGAGATAAGTTTATTTCTTTTAATGAAATAAAGAAAGAAAATAATGTGACTTTTGGTAATAACTTAGTTGCTGCTATCAAACGGAAAGGCACTGTGTTTTAAAGAAAAAGGTCAAGACTGGAAATGTGTTATTTGTTGATGGATTAAGACATAACTTGTTAAGTGTTATCCAAATGTGTGATCAAGGGCATAAAGTTATTTTTATATCAATTGTGTGGTAAGTGTTAGGGTCCTATAAATATAGGAGTCATGTATGATTAATTAGTCATTCATCCCACAGGGATATTGTAAAAAGTTATTTTTCATTTTAAATTTGTTTAGCTCATAAAAAAACAAAAAACAAAAAGAAAATGAAAAAAATGGAATAATAAATATATATATATATATATGAGAAAAATAGGAAAATAAATCTCGAAGTATGGGCACGCCAATTTAAATGTTGTCGTGGTTATTTTAATTTTTATTGATTAATCGTTTTATGTTAATTAATCATGGATTAATTGACATTTTGCAAATAAAATGGCTTGATATGACATATTGTCGCCTTGTAATAAAATTCAGGCAAAAATCGATGGTGGCGATGATCCCCACCCGGATCAACGATAGGGGATGGATTTCGGACCGTTCCCTCCCCCGTGCACTATCAACAATAAACAGAGGGGGGGTCCCGAAAAGTAGTTTCAATAAATATTGCCCCCAACTACATGTCGGCTCTTGGGAATTTTTAGGGGGTCCAATCCATTTACCACTTACCACTCCTACCCCCCTCCCCCCCACACTATCGACGATAAATGGAGGGGGGGTCCTGAAAAGTAGTTTCAATAAACACTGCCCCCAACTACATGTTATCTCTTGGTCGTCTTCAGGGGGTCTAATCCATTTACCATTTACCACTCCTACCCCCCCCCCCCCCCCCCCACAACAAAATTGCCATCCCACTCCTCTCTTCGTTGGCTCGCCCCACGCTTTCCCTCACATCCACCTGTCCTCTATTCTGCCAGTCACACACCGTCATCTATCATCCTTTCCACCATCCACCCCTCTCGCCATCCACGTCACTCGACTGTTAGCTCTTAAATTACTCGCCAAATTGCAAATATACATTATGCATTAAAATCCTCCTGCCAATTGATCTGTTACAAATAAATGTCTCGCTCCCAAAACGTTAAAAACATCCATTATAATGTCTATTAAACCATCTATAAAATCCCTCAAACCCCTGCAGTCTTTTCCCTTTCGACATTATTTGAATTGTGTAGGTCGGGATCGATTCATTGCAAAGTTACTAGTCCAAATTTGTGAGCCATCTCCCTCTGCAACGTTAGTTAAACAAGTCACCTAGTAGCTTTGTTCTTCAATTTTCCTGTGTAATTATTTGTTCCTTAATTTCCCCTGTTTAATTCCATATTCCTCCATTTTTCCTCTGTAATTCGAGATGTCTTCACATAAGGGAAAAGGAAAAATGCCTGAAGATGATCCCATGGTACCCAATGTCCTTGACCTTGATAGAACTACATTGATAGACGCCCAATATAAAATTGTTGAAAACCAATGTGAATTTGACCACTATGAGCTCCACAATTAGGAAAAACAAAAATAATTAGACCAAAGTGATTATTTGAGCATTTGGGAGACTTTCCTTCCCCATTTTACCTTTCCCCAAACTCATTTCTTCCTTGAATTCTCTACCTGGTGTCATCTCAGATACCTCCCAAGCCAAAAAGCAATGATTGCCCAGAACAATGAGGTCCTCTTTTCCATTTCCCCTGAGAGCATTTTCCAAGCCTTGCAGATAAAACCTCAGACCTCCCTGCATCCATTTTCCACTGATGCACTGATGGAATTGTACAAGAAACTTACCTTCCCCCAGCGAGCTCACATTTTTTAATGCTTCCTACCTGAAAATGTTGAGTTTCCCAGAACAAACCCACCATATTCTACCTCTATCTTCCCAGAAATGTCAAGACAAGTGATCTCTATGGTTACTCGTTTATTTGGTTATCCTACAGACCAGTGGGTTGATGAGGTAGTTTTAGGATTTTTATCAGTTTTTACAGTTGGTCAGAAGCCTTCAGTTCTGTTCAATTATAGTCAGTATTTATCAGATATCATACATGAGCAGTTTTTGAAGTTCAAAGTTGAAGGTGTGTTCAAACACCAATCAGTTTTGGTTTATCTAATGTTATTTCACCAGGTAGATAGATTCAAGTTTCAATTGCAGAATATGGACGAGCAGGGTACTCCTTTATCAATCATTCATTGGACTTCTCTAGTCAGAAGGAATTTATAGGAATATACATATACAAATTTTGTAGATAAGTTCCTTCACACATCTTTATGTTTACTATGTAGTGATATTATATCGAGAATATATCTAGAAATCAACAAATATTTGCACCTATCAAAGCAGTAAAAGGTTGAAGACTGGTATTTATACCAGAACTATACAAAGATCATAATTTATGGGTGTGATCTCCCTCCTTATAGATTACCAGTCTTTGTGCTAGTAAGAATTTTTGCCTTAGAATATGTTAGATAGATGTTGAACATGGATGAATTACACTTTGTATCCAATAAGAAGAAGGCACAATTTAAACTAAAGGCATAGGTAGGTCCTTATATTGTGAATACCAAAGAAACATCAAAGGAAGTGGAGGCAATTTTAAAGTAAATGAATTTCAAACCAAGCTTCACTTGGTCTTATGATCCTTCAAGGATAATTTCAAAGTTGAGGGTTGAACAGAAGAGCACTCCATATCCCAATACACCAAGGCCAGATATAGAGTAGTATGCTAACCAAGAGGAATGGGTAGAAAACACATTACATGAAGCAGAAGAGTAGTTAGTCAGTCAATCTTCTTTACAAACTCCTATTCCTAAAGACAAAGAAATCAAGAGGCCAAGGGAAAGCATGTCCCGTACAGATTCAGAAACTCGGGCTGTGGATTTCCTTGTAATCAAGAGAAGGAAAAAGGACCGACAGAACACTAAAAAGGCTGATAGTAATATTGATCCTTGGGTGATCACTATTCAAGAAGAATATTCAAAATAAAGGGATGCACAGGAGCAGACTACTTTGGTTTTAACAGGCACTCTTACCACCACTCAACACAGGTTGTTGTTTGCATTTGACTCAAAAAAGGGGCAGTTTCAAATTTCCTTTTTGGAACCAAAAGTGCCAGCCCTTAAAAGTGTTGAAGATTATAAGGCGTCCATATTTTCATTTGATACTAAATAGGTTCATGCAATCGATCATATCGATTTGCATATGTAGGCAGGTGAGATGATATACTCAACTCCAACCAGCTCAACCATGACTACTTCTAAATTTCGGGTTTCTTTAAATAATATGCACTCACAGTTGAAGATTGAAATAATTTCTTCTCTGGCCAAAGACACCAGAATCAAGACTTTAGAATATTTGGTTATTAAACTAGGATATGATCCTAGTGATGTCAAGGCAGCAGAGGAGATAATCAAGAACAAGAATGCAGACATTCAAGCTCTCAGGAAACAACTCAAACTTCCAACTACATAACACCCTCAAGCTAAGGAAGTCACCAGTTTGGAGATGGAGAAAGAAAAGTTGTTCACAATAGTAGTGGAATAGAATGCTCAAATCCAGAAAATGGAACAAGACATGGAAGCATTACTGAAAGAAAAAGAGCAATGGGAGGTAGCAAGAACATCAAAAACAAGTACTCTAACACGGCTAGCAACACATGCATCAATTTCAGATTCCTCAAAAAAGATAGGTCAAGCTTTGGGGGAATTAACATTGACAAATAAAGAAGTGGAGAAATTAACAGAAGGACTCACCAATATGGAAGAAATCAAGATTAACAAAGACAATTCATATTTGGAAGAAGTGTAAAAGAATTTCAAGTTAATTCAACAGATTCAGAAGTATGAAGATCAATCCCTCATTATTCAAATGTTGGCAGAAGCCAAATGTAGCATTTGGCACAATATCAATGCAAATGTTACTGAGTTGTGGCCATATATTCAAATCATTTTTTAACAAGAATAAATGGTACAAAGAATGAAAGCATCAATGGAAAAAACCAGAGTTGATATTGAGCATAGGCCAAAAGAAGCACAAAAAATTATAAGAATGCCAAACTCCAAAATCAGAGATGAGATTGAAGAGCCTAATATTTAGGATAGGACGGAGACAGTGATGGAAGTCAAAATAGTTTTGACTAAGAAGAGTCTTATGGTATATTTGGAGAATAAGTGTAAATAACTGGAGCTACAGGTCAGAAGATTTAATAACAAGTTTGCATTGTAGCAGGAGAAAGGACTTCCAACTCTCAGAAATTCTAACAGAAAATTGATTCCATTAGAAAATTATGAGGAACAGTTATGCAACATAGCTGCAGATGCATCTAAGTTTCCAAAGGAAAAGGGAGATATCCGTGGAGAATCCTTTCTCGAGGGCCTACAGTTTGATTTAAACATTTTGCATTAGATTCATCATTTTTTTTAATAAACCAAGTTTTCATACTTACACTGAGGTAGATGAAAGATTTAGAAACATGGTGAATTTTTCTATCCCGGGTGAACAACGATGGGACCAATTACTAGAATTGGTAGAATAAGTACAAGTAGAAATTTTATAGTTTTGGAAACAAGACAGACAAAATGAGCTGGAAAACAGCCACAGTCAGCAACATATTTCCTTCAAACTTTCAAAAATAGTCGACTTTGTCCAGAACTCCTATTTTCTAGTTCTGTTTCAAAAATATATGTAATTTTGTTAGATATTATTTTGTAATCAATTCCTTTTTGGAATCCAAAGTTAGTTCAATAGGAAGTCTATAAATATTTTGTAATAAGACTTAGTAAGGGTTGGATTATGTATGAAGAAAGGAGCTTTACATTAATGTAAGTTGTGGATTGTACTCAAAGTGATCAATTTACAAAAATACAGAGAAATTTTGTTCCAGGATTCCTGTGTCAAGCAATTGGTGATGTGTTCTTTCATGTAAAATTGTTTCTTTTTCTCAGTTTCCATATGTTTTTTTCCCTCATTATTGTTGTAAGAAAATTAAGGGTTGAATTTTCTTAAGTGTATTTTGCTTTGGCTTGATAACGATATCAATGTTTTCTTTTTTATATTAAGTACAAAATTCATCTATTTATGCTCTATATTTAATTGAACTTAAATATCATTCATCTTATTCACACCACAAGCACTCTATAAGATCCAGGAGTTTTCCTACCCTACCCTGTTACAGTTCCTTTGTCATTTTTGTAATTGATTACTCAAAATTTTATGACTCCATGCCCAATGGACTTTTCCAGCATCTTTCAACCAAACTTTTGAAAAACCCACCTCAAATTTTAATAGCTAGCCTAAGATCTTAAAAATGGAAAACTAAATCATACAAATAGATCCCTCTCTAAATTTGGAAGGGCTATATCCTATCTTTACAAGTGGTTTTTGGTTACCTTTGTAGTTTTCTTCCTCAGCCTAGGAAAATTACGAAGTGATAACAGTAAGAAATCTAGATACAGATAAAATCGTAATAAAGGTAACAAGAACTCTAGGAAATATTTATGTCTTATAAGGTGGACAAGAGCACTATTATTTGATAAAATACGAAGAAATTTGGCTTTGACACAAAAGGTTTGGGCACCTTAGCTTTTCTCAATTATATAAATCAAGCAGGATGGGAGCAGTTCATGATGTGCCCAACATCTCTCCACTTGAAAATAGCATCTAAAAATCATGTCAATTTGGTAAGCAATCCATATTTAAGTTTAAAGTTAATGAAGGTACTTCAAGTAAGCCTCTTGAGCTTATTCACACTTATTTATGTGGTCCTTGTTGAGAAATCTAGGGCATTAGCATTAGGTGATTTCTCTTCGATTAGTAATTGCTTGTGAATGTTTTCTTACTCTTATATTAGAATCTTATTCTTCTTATATTATTAGTGTTATTATTCATCAAACAGTAACCAATGCATGAACATAAAATAGACAAGAGACACAGAATGTAGACTATCAGCCAGGGCCAAAACCTCTCATTCTTTGAGAGGAAAACTCACACAAATTCTTATTATAGAGATTCCAATTGAAAAATACCAAGACCAAGACCCTTGAAATATTAGCAACTCCAAGACCAAGACACAAGTCCTCTTCCACCTTCTCATTTACTCTTTCTCGGTTCCTTCTACTTCATATTTCGCACCATATGTGATGATATCGAACTGCGACCACTATGTTTGTCAAGGATATTGAACTTCTCCTTCATCAGTAACATTCAATCCTGAAGACATACTATTGAACCATAGTCACTGCCCTTTTGAGATGCCACTGAGACCTTCTTCCTTGTAACAACAATGAGGTCTTGTCACATACTTGTGACCTTCCTTCTGTGTGGCACCTAATATAAGAAACCCTTGTCACTATAATTTGAACTTGTTTCCTTTCTTGTCATTGTAATGTATCCATCTGAACTTAGAGAGAGAGATCTAAACTTCTATTAACTGTGATCATCCCTAAACGGAACCTTATTGCCCCTTCCTTATTTATCTAAGCTCCTTCCTTGACATTTGAACTGTGAATTGAACTTATCACTGTTATGTTCACTCGAACTTTAGAGAGAGATCCGAATTCTGAACTATGGAAATGTGAAGAGCCTTCACCCATATATATAGTGGTTTCCCTCCATAAATAAGTCAGCATGAGTATATGAAGGGATGTGTCTCCAAAATAAGTGAGTCAACATTAGTTCTTCCTTTCATTTTGAGGCCAATTTGAAGAGGAGGACTTGTGCTTGTCATTGGAGGGGTTCTAGACAATTCTATTGACCCATATACATTCTTCATACATGACATTGACTCTTTGACTTTAATGACAAATCCTAAAGGCTCTCAATCAGAGCTACTAACAAATAAAATCTCTTGCTCATGAAACCTAATAAGAAAACATTACAATAATTATTTTATTTTCTTCTTTTCATCATAAAAATCACAATTACGTGTCATTATGAAGGTTGAACCTAGTTACACTTTACAACACTCCCTCTTAACTAGGGAGGTATTCATAATGGTACTTGGTCATTCTTAATCTGAATAATTTCTCATAATAATAATCGGATTGGTAACCCATTTGTATAGCATCATATCAACCAGCATTTTTATATAGCAAGGCCTTGACTAACAACTCTAAATCTCCACAAGATCTTAGCTCAATGCTGGCAAGACCAATGTTTATAGGCACTCTCATCATTGTCTCTCTCAGAACATACCCCACCTGGGTTCTCAGGGTGTGTTCCATGAGGACTATTCTTATATTGGACTCCCCAACCCTCAAAGAATATTGGTCCTCCATGACTACTCTTATCTTGGATGCCCTATCTCATCCTCAAAGAGTATCAAATGCCAAATGATTACCCAATCCTCTCATTTTTTCTTCCCAAGTGAATACCAGAATGATGTGTCCATCTCTCCCTCTTAATTAGGGAGGACATATCTATTCCAATAAAGGAATATACTCATTCCTATAGAAGGAATGTACCTAAGATCCCTCTTAGCTTAGGAATTTCCAAGTTTCTTCCAAGTAAGAAACTTGTTTCCAGGCTCCCTCTTAATTAGGGACCTAAAGCAGCTCCTTAGGTGGAGATGATGGGACAACCAACTGCTAGAAGAACTCCTTCCTTCAATGTCATGAATTTTATTTGTCTCAGAGTCTTCATCTTTTGGGGACTTCTTCATAGGAAACAGACCATCCATCACTTTCATCCATGAATCAATCATGTCATCATTCCTCTCATTAGAAATTGATCTATCATTCTACATCTGGCATTACTTCATGTTATGCTACCTTCATCATGATTTCTTCTTCAAAAGGATCTTACATACTTCTACATGGTTCTCTTGGAAGACATCCACAGTTCTTCCCTTTGGTATCCCTACCTAAGCCCATCTAGATACTAGTTCATAAATTAGAAATGAACACTTAAATCATAATCACCTTTGTGATGGTCTTCCATCATGACATATTCATGTTTGTATCAATATCCTGCATACAAGTTTACATTATCTCTCCAAGATACCCATTGTCAAGGGTCTCCATTTTTTTTAGACTTCCATTAGTGTCTTCATATCTTTTCAGGAGATTTCCTAGTCAAATCCTCTAGTCCTTGGATGTTGATTTCCTTTTCCATGGTTGCATATTCCATGATATCTTCCTTCCTTTCTTCACACATTTCATTCCCAGGAACTTCCAATCAGAGTTCTTCTAAATTACTGTCAACCACCTCATTTTTATATGAGGACATATTATGTTGATTTCATCTAGTGTGACCTATGCCTTCCGAAATATTTTTAGAGGAGGATATCCTTTTCCTTTGATCATGCTTCTCAAAATAGAGCAATGATCCATGTTACCTGCAACCATATGACATGCCATTATAAAATTGAATATAAACATGCTTATTTACCTTTAGGTCATCCAGGTTTCTCTCAGCAACTTCCTTGATTTAAAAGAGCTTCAACCCCTTGATCTTCTTCACTTTCTTATGTCATCATACCATCATCCCATGAATTCCACAATTTGGAGTTCCCCATGAAACACTTGCTTCTTTTCTAGATCGATGAAACTTCCAATGAATATTCCATTAGAGAATCTTGAGGATATTTTATATCCCTATCCAGCAGATGTTTCCTTTTGACTTGATGTATGATGAGACCTGTCCTGGATGAATTCTTCCTTATCTTCCTTGTTATTTACCCTTTTAAACTTGGGACAATCTTTCTTTTTGTGCTCATAGCATTGAATCTTAGCTATTTCCTTTTGACAAATGTTTGAATACTTTTTTCCCTCAACCTGTATTCTTCTATCTTGCATAGAAATCACAAGTTGTTGAATGGGACATCCTTCTTATCCTTATAGACATTTAGTGCATTTACAACAATGGAGATTATCTCTCCCAAATATTACGATTGAGATCTTATGAAGATAACATTTCATCCTTTGATGCCTTCAAATTGTGTAGATCGGATCTAAGTGATGTGATCTTCTTTATTGCATCTTCATAATTCTACTAGCTTATAATGTATCTCTTTGATGTCTCCAATCTTGTTATATAGGGATGAGGGGACCTTTGATTGATTACATATGAATCCCTTGAGCCCTTTGATCCCTTTCCATGTATTCAGTTATTGCTCAACCTTTAGATGGTTTGGAGACTTTTCCATTGAAATTACTTCACTTTATTTTAGGACAATGTCTATCCTCATTTTCCATGTAAGGAAGTTTGATGACCCAACCAGATTATAGATCTCCTTGTAGAACGAAGTCATTTTATCAAATTTATATTGTCGAATAAAAGCTACTTACTTGACAAGAGAAGATGAAATATTCAACTTGATCTTTTTTATGGTGGTTGACGAAGATGTATTAGTTCCATTTTAGATGATTTGCTTCCAAATGAAATCCCTTCTTCCATAAAAAGGAGATTTCCCCTTTTATGATAACAACAACTTTTGATCTAGCTCCCTTTGATGGCAGTGATTGATGAGGATGTCTTGATACTTCCTCAGGTGATATTCTTTAAGGATAAGGAGGATATCCTTGCTTCAATGAGAGGGATCTTTCATTATAGCTTTTGAAGATGATAACAGTGCCTTCTAGCCTTCAATATAACTCGACTTTTTCGGTGGTGAATGAGTGCATATCTGAAGTGATTCTAGGGTTTCAATTTTTTCCAAGATGATGTGATCGTATTCCTAGAAATGCTTTTCTTGGGTATTTATACTTTGAGCTACCTTGCTTGTAGATATCTTCGACTTGATGAGGGTATTAGTTGTATTTTAATGATGATCCAAAACTTTTGTCGATGTTGATTTCTTATTTGATCTAGGGTTTCATACTTTGATGTAAACCTTTACTTTACTTTGATATCCTTCAAATTGATTTGATTCCTTTCTCAAGATTCGATCCTTGAGTGTCCCTTTGAATAGATGCCCCTTCTTGACTCTCTCACCTTAACTCTGATTCCATGTTGAGAAATCTAGAGCATTAGCATTAGGTGATTTCTCTTCGATTAATAATTTCTTGTGAATGTTTTTTTATTCTTCTATTAGAATCTTATTCTTCTTAGATTATTAGTGTTATTTTTCATCAAACAACAACCAATGCATGAACATAAAAATAAACAAGAGGCACAAAATGTAGGTTGTCAGCTAGGGCCAAAACCTCTCACTCTTTGAGAGGAAAACCCACACAAATTCTTCTTATAGAGATTATAAATGACAAATACCAAGACCAATACCCTTGACCTATAATCCACTCCAAGACCAAGACACAGGTCCTCTTCCACCTTCTTGTTTACTCTTTCTTGGTTCCTTCTACTTTAGATTTTGCACCATATGTGATGACATCGAATTGTGATCACTGTGTTTGTCAAGGCTATCGAGCTTATTCTTCAATAGTAATAGCGAATCCTGAAGACATACTGCTAAACCATAGTCACTGCCCTTTTGAGATGCCATCGAGACCTTCTTCGTTGTAACAGAAACGAGATCTTGTCACATACTTGTGAACTTCCTTCTGTGTGGCACCTAATATAAGAAACCCGTGTCACTGTAATCCAAACTTGTTTCCTTTCTTGTCACTACAACGTATCCATCTGAACTCAGAGAGAGAGAGATCTAAACTTATGTTGACTGTTATAATCCCTAAACAAAACCTTGTTGTCCATTCCTTATTTATCCGATCTCCTTCCTTGACATCCAAACTATGATCTAAACTTATCAATGTTTTGTTCACCCGAATTTCAGAGAGAGAACCGAATTCTGAATTGTGAAAATGCGAAGAGCCTTCACCCATATATATAGCGGTTTCCCTCCATAAATAAGATGACATGAGTAAATGAAGGTATGTGTCTCCAAAATAAGTGAGTCGACATTAGTTATTCCTTTCATTTTGAGGCCAACTTGAAGAAGAGGATTTGTGCTTGTCGTTGGAGGGGTTCTAGACAATTCTATTGACCCATATACATTCTTCATACATGACATTGACTCTTTCACTTTAATGACAAATCCTAAAGGATCTCAATGGGAGCCACTAACAAATAAACTTTCTTTCTCATGAAACCCATGAAGCAAGCATTACAATAATAATTTTATTTTCTTCTTTTCATCATAAAAATCACAATTGCATGTAATTATGAAGACTAGACCTAGTTACTCTTTTCAACACTCTTATGAGAAAGAAGTCTCCTTGTGGTGAATAATACTTCATATTATTTATTGATGACTTTACAAGAATGTGTTGGATTGGTTTATTAAAGTACAAATATGAGGCATTTGATAAGTTTAAATTATTCAAGGCTTTGGTAGAAAATGAATTAGATATAAAAAAACAAATGTCTTAGATCTGATAGAGGAGGAGATTTTATATCAGATGAGTTTTTCAATTTTTGTGAATAGAATGGCATCATAAGACAGTTTTCCATAGCTAAAACTCCTCAACAAAATGGAGTGGTGGAAAGAATGAACAGGATTGTTCAACAAATGGCATGGGCCATGCTTGATGAGTCAAGAACACCTCACACATTTTTGGGAGAAGTATCTCATACTATCGTGGATATACTTAACAAAGCTCATGTTCGAGTAAACAGTGATAAAAATCCACATGAACTCTGGTTTGGTAAGCCTGCAATTGTCAAACACTTTATAATTTTTGGAAGCAAATGTTTCATAAAGAAAAATGATGATAAGATTAGAAAGTTTGAATCTAGATTTGATGAAGGAATCCTCCTTGGATACCCTTCTATAAGAAAAGGATATAAATATTACAATAAAAGGCTTCAAAAGATTGTTGAATGCATAGATGTTGTGATTGATGAAGCATCCACAGGTACCAAAAGGGAAGCATAAGAAAATGATGAACCTCTCCCTACTACAAGCCAAAAGGTTGTAGGAGAAGGAGATAGAGAAGCATTAGAAGAAGGAAATGAAAATACATATATATCAAAAAAGACACCATCAAGGTATGTTCAGAAAAATCATCCTGAATCTCAAATTCTAGGTGAAAAGGAAGCAGGAATACAAACTAGAAGAACTCTTGTTGGAACTTCTAGTCACTTAGCCTTACTATCCACAATTTAACCTCAAAATGTGAATCAAGAAAGAAAAGATGAATGTTGGGTTAAGGCAATGAATGAATAACTTGATCAAATAGAAAAGAACCATACATGGGAATTAGTACCAAGGCCTCATGATAAAAATGTAATTGGGACAAAGTGGGTGTTCAAGAACAAACTAAATGAAAATGGAGAAGTAATTCGAAACAAATCAAGACTTGTATGCAAAGGTTATGCTCAACAAGAAGGGATAGACTTTGAAGAAATATTTTCACCTGTAGCTAGACTTGAAGCCATAATAATGTTCCTTACATTTTCTAGCTCTCATAATTTTAAGGTATATCAAATGGATGTTAAATCTGAATTTTTAAATGAGGATCTAGAAGAAGAAGTTTATATTGAACAACCTGGAGGATTCATTCCTGGAAATTATAAAAATACTGTGTGCAAACTTAAGAAGGAATTGTATGGGTTAAAACAAGCTCCTCATACATAGTACTATCGTCTTGACGGGTATCTTCAAAAACAAGGATTTAAAAAGGGGTCTGCAGATAGCAATTTATATATCAAATTTGATAAAGACAAACTTTTGATAGTAGTAGTTTATGTAGATGACATCATATTTGGAAGCAATGGAAAATCTATGAGTCAATTATTTTCTTTAGTTATGAAGCAAGAATTTGAAATCTCTATACTTGGTGAACTAACATAATTTCTTGGTCTTCAATTTCAACAAACTCACAATTGTATCTTTCTTTCTCAAAACAAGTATCTCAAATAGATTTTGAAGAAATATGGAATGGAATAATGCAATCCTATATGCACACCAATGGTAATAGGTTTCATTCTTACTCAAAATGATCATTCTCCTTCAGTTAATTAACCATAATACAGATCTATGATTGGTAGCTTACACTATATTACAAGTCAAAGACCAGACGTTATGCATGCAGTTGACATAGTTGGATGATTTCAAGAAAGCCTTAAGGAAACTCATCTCCAAGTTGTTAAGAGAATATTCAAGTATTTGCAAGGCACTCAAGATTTTGGACTATGGTATCCCAAAAATGCAGACTTTGCACTTCATGCTTACAAAGATGCAGATTGGGCAGGTAATGTTGATGATCACAAAATTACTAGTGGAGGAGCATTTTATTTGCGACCTCGCTTAGTTTCTTAGTTCAATAAGAAACAAAGTTCTATCGCTTTATCTACTACTGAGGCAGAATATCTAGTTGTTGCATCTTGTTGTACTCAACTTCTATGGATGATCCAAACATTGCAATATATTTAAGTCACTTTTCCTCAACCTGTACCTATTCTTTGTGACAACACTAGTGCCATAAGTATCTCTAAAAATATTTTGATGCACTAAAAAACCAAGCACATTCAAATCAAATCCCATTTTCTAAGAGAGTGAGTGCTTGAACAAAAGGTCAAGCTAGAATATATTTCCTTCAAAGGAACAAGTTGCAGACTTATTTACCAAACCACTTCCATGTTATTCCTTTGAATATCTCATACATAAATTCAGAATGATATATGCCTCTTCGCTTGCTAATTATTTTAATAGGAATATCATATTCAGGGGGAGTTGTGGCTGTAAATTACTACAGTTTACTTTTTGTACACAGATGACATGAAAGACAATCGAGTATATACGTGGTTTTTGAGTTATAAAGTTGTGTATACCTCTCGATAATCGAAAAGGAGTGGCACAGATTCAGGGGGAGCTTCATATATTCATTCATCGTATTATTACTGGTAATTTGGTTCTGACATTGGTTTACTGCAGTGTGTTGATGATGCCCTTATGTGGCTTAGGATTGATGATCGATTCATGTTATTGTTGCAAAATGTTATTTATGTTGTTGGAATAGTCCTTTGATACATTTGCTGGATGATCTGATGAATATAACGTGATCAGAATTGATGGTGAAAATTTGGCACAGGTTCAGGGGGAGCATCTGTTATGCTTGTAATATCTCATTGCTGGTATTATGGTTTCTTGAGTGTTTCTTGTTGCATGATGGTTTATGTTGAGTACGTATCATTATTGATGTATGGTTGTTGCTAATGATACATATGTTGTTGTCATTTATGTATCATATGTTTATGCTGTAGATTCCTATATGGTGCATAGTGGTTGATGATGACTATCATGATCTTGCTATCTCATTATGAGGTCCTTGGTTTTGGTTATAAGTATCATATATGTATCTTGACGTAAAGGTCATGAAAATACCTATGGTGTAAATCATTGTAAAATTCAATCATGTATGGACTATTGGAATCAAGTCTTATGTTGGGATATTGATGTAAAATTTGGGTCGTATACCCCCAACATGTTGGTGTTTGATGTAAGAGTCATTGGTCATAGGAAGGGTCATATTTTGCTAATTCATCATCAAGTCTTATACTTTATTGAATATCTTCCAAATATTCAGCATATGCTCAGGGGGAGCATGGTCAGTATGTAGGTATCATGATTCAGACCTACTCAAACCTAAAACAATCAACACTCTAAGGGAATTCATTCCTTCAGCCTAATTTAGCCCTTTGCCCTTGATTTCAAAGGGGGAGAGAAGCCTGGTGTTTGGAAGAATTCTTGATGTTTTGAGGTCTATTTGTAGGTATTTATAGGTGGTGACCAAACACCAAAGTGTTTGCCATCAAGTCCAAAGGGGGATATTGTTGAAATTATGGCTAATGTGTTGTCCTTGATGGCAGCCTACTTGATAAAGATGTCAACACTATGATAACATGATGATTATGCAAACTGTTACAGATGCTATAGATGTTATGAACATATAAATAATAGTTCATAAACATATGGATGTTAAAGGTGAAATTTGAGACAGTATACACAAATCCTATGAAGAAGGGTCATGTACATATGCATGTCCTATAAGTCAAAGTTTTGTACATAATCCAAGCCATGGTAATCTGGATACCAGGGGTATTTACCATGGTATTGGCCCATAGTAATGAGAGTGAAAATGGTTATTTGATCTCGTCAAAGAATACTAATAACATTACCAAGGGATTTACCTAATTTATTGGCTAAGGATAAACTTATATAAGGAGATGGAAATCAAGGTGTTATGTGTGCAAGACAATGATCTATCTTTATGTGATTTTATTTGGAACATGTGTGAACTAGGGAGCAAGGAGGTGGTTTAAATCTGAGATATCTGAAAGTGTTGTGAAGACTAAAGAAAATATTTACCTAATCTATCTATGCTTGTAATGTTAGATCTATAGTTATGTTTATGGTTTTATCTAAACATAGTGATGTGTGTCTAGATATGGGATTAACAAATGTTGTGAATTGCAGCAAAGGTTTGATTCAATAATTTCAATATTTGTACATTGGTTTTCTTCTTATTTGTCATGTTCATATACAGACCTGGTTCAGTAAAGTAGTGTATTCATTCTATGATCATTTACTCAATATATTGAAATATATATGTGGGCGTCAAGCATGGTAGTCGCATATATACGTTGAATTGTTCTATGGAAGTTGTGTATATATTTTAGGGTTTGCAGCGTGCCTTGATTATGACACTTGATGAGTTCTGCTATGTTTTATGTTCTATGTCAATGATGTCTCTATCTTGATGTTATGTGTCTCACAGTGTTGATTGGAATATTGACAGGTAACGATGCTACAATGTGAGGATTTGTGATTGGTTCAGTGATTTGTGATTAGCTCATGTATGGTCCAGTGATTGATTTTGTGTTAGAATAATTCTTGATTAAGTTTTTAGTAGTTTTAGATCTGTATGCATGTGTTATACATAGGAAGTGTGTATATATGTGGGTTTATTCAGTATAGTCAAATACATATTCTAATAGTCATTTGGTTTGGTTGGGTTCCACATTCAATGATTTGATGCTTCAGAAATTTAGTTGGTCTGTAGTGTTTCAGTGAATTAGATTCAGTGCTTCGGTTTGTCATGTTGGTTTGGGTTTATTATTGGTATGGGTCCAGTTTGAAAATGTGATGAAAGGTGGCCTAAACATTGTGTGATGATTGTTTGACATGTGGATCCAGTTTGAAATATCCTAAAACTTAGTCCACAAGGAGATGAGGGTTGCAACCTTCAAAAAAGGGGTAGGAGCTCCCTTCCGGTAGAAGTCAGTAAATAAGTTTAGCGAGTTATGGCTCCCTTCCAATGGGTGTTGCAGAATGAGTGGAGGTTGTAGCCTCTTGCAAGTAGGTGCCTATGTACTAGTAAGAGTCTACATCAGTACAAAAATTTAATGATTAATTTTCTTTATATAATGACAAAGAAGATAGAGATAGTAGCAGTGGTGATTTTCTCCCACATTGGGTTTCCACCTAAAAATCCTAGTGTTCTATGTGTGTTTCTCATGTGCTGTGATTTTTTTCTCTTTAATGTTTATTGAATGGTTAATGACTTGATTATGCACTGGTTAAGTTAACTCACTGATGGAAGTTAAGAAAAAATAATTTATATGGATATATGTTGTTTGTATTCACAAGAGTCGTGTACATACATTGATTGCATGAGTAACAGTAGCATCCAAAATTCAAAATAAGAAATGAAAAGTTAAAATGAGTTAAAAATATTGATTCACCCCCCCCAGTATTTTACCCCAACAATTTTATTCAAAATATATATATAAACTACTTTTTTCTTTTGATCTCAACCATAACTATCTCACTTTACTTTTTGATCAAGGAGAACAAATTATGGCATGGTAAAGAAAGAATAAAGTTTATGCTAAATGTTGGAGTCTTAGCATACATTTCAAACAAATGTTGATTTCAAAAATCATAAAAGCAAAAGGATAGTAACTAATTAAAATCAAAATTAAATTCAAACTAAAAATCAAGTTCAAAAACATTAAAGAAAAATAAGAATTGAATCTAATCACCCTCTAAGCTTTGGATCCTTGTATATACCAATTTCTATCTTTTCAACGATTTGAAAAGGACCAAGCCATAAGTTTTCGAACGTCATGTACTTTCCTTTCAACTCATTAATTCTATCAAGCCATCTCTTAATGATTTTCTAGTGAGAAGAAAAATTTTGCTTATCATTCTCCCTTTCCTCCTTCAACACGAGTAATGTATCAATCTTATTTTGAAGAGCACAAAAAGGTTGACCTCTAGAAACTTGGGAAAGTTGTAATGTAATAAAGAACATATTTGGTGGTGAAATTTCCTCCTACCCATATACCAATTAATATGGAGATGCACCTAATGTTCCCTTAGGTGTTACCTTTATCTTCTCGTACAATGTTAAGTAGAACATTATGCCATTCATGTGGGTTTCTACTATTATCTTATTTATCACATGAATCAAATTCTTATTAGTTTATTTATCCATTTCATTTCCTTGCAAATAGAAATTAGCTATCTATCAAAGATTGTTCCTTTATCCAAAGCAAATTCAAATAACTGTGAAGAAGTAAAATGACATGCATTATCAAACACAATAACCGAAGGAATACCAAACCTAGTGATAAGAAGTTGTTCAATAAATTGCATGATTACAATTTAATTTACATGTGTTAATAACACAAATTTAACCCACATGGTCAAGATACACTTGTGTTACTTAGATGAGTGCGGTTGATCTCTCCAATGGTATTGACTCGCCATTGTACAAAAGATATATCAATTGAATTAGGTTGAATTAGTATAGATGTTTTTTCTCTCTTCCCTCACTTAGTTGACAAATATTACATTTACATACATAAGCATAAGCATCCTTGAAGAGAATGGACTAATAATAACCATCTCTTAGAATATTGTGACCAATGGTTTCTTTGACAAATGACATGAAGCTACTCTATCCTGGATATCCTTCAAATTTTTTTTATGTTTTCCTTTTAGAGACAATGTAATAAAACATTGACATAGTACTTCTAGAAAGGATCTCATTCACTATATTATATTGTGGATTTTAGATTTAACACACTTTTTTCCCTTTGAGTTCAAATGACTCAAACTTGTCCTATGCTATAAGAGGTATTTTAAAGCAGAACACCATGAATATAAGTTAGTAGGAATATAAAGGACCTCATTAGAGAGAATAACAAGTTCATCCTCCTATCCTTATTCTTCCTTCGAAAAAAATCCTATGATTATGTTGCCAACTTGTTGAGTTGTTGTATACATACAATATGAGTAGGTTTAAATTGAAGGTCATACCCATGGATGGTAGTCATGATGTTTCCATTTCTTTTTATTAATTCTTGTTGAATCTCCTCAATCAATTAGAGTGCATCCTCACAAATCTCAAAACCACTTGAAGTTTGGAAAATATCAAATTCCTTGATATTTCCTTAGCATAATGCCATATCCCAAGTGTTCACTACAAGTTATGAGTATCATATTAGAACGAGAAACTAAATGTGCATTAATATTTTTATGATGGGTTTTTCCAATTAAAAATATCACTAACTTATGTATCCATTGTTTATTTATTTTATGAAGAATATTTTAAACAATTTACATTTGTTTCCTTTTTTATTTTCCATTACTAGAATTCAACCAAATAATATTTGCTAAAATTGTTGTTTTTAATTTATGAAATTGTTGGTTCAATGCAAAAAATGGATTAAACACCATTGAATACCCTCACTACAATAGATTGCAAAATGTTAGCATTTAATATATTTAATTACATCAATTCAAAATCATTCTTGTCGTCAGATCACTTTATGTCTAGAACATATCATCACCATTGGATTACAATGCAACTAATGCATACTAAAGAAACACATTTTTACCTAATAGACACATTAAACCAAGTTGAACTTAACTAACTCCCATTTGTCTAAATATCCTAACATCCCCAGTTAAGAACAACTTGGGACACGATTGAAGGATTTACAATGGTGTAACAATAGGATAAGGAAGGAGTAATTAGAACCTATCCCCCCTTAATGACAACTTCTTGAACTCCTAACATAGATTGAAGTTTAGAAAAAATTCACTTATGTAAGAGACTTTGTGAAAATGTTTACAGCTTGATCATATGTGGGGCAAAAGTGCACTTCAATAACTCGATCATGAATGAGTTTTCTAATGAAGTGCATTTGTAGTTCAATGTGTTTGTTGCACTGATGTTGAACTAGATCCTCGATGAGGTTGATGGAATTATAATTGTCGCACTAGAGGGTGGTCGAATGTTGTTGCTGGAATCCAAACTATGAAAGCATCTATCAAAGCCACAAGATTTCTTAAATGCATTAACTAGTACTTAATACTCTACTTTTGTTTAAGAAAAGGTAATATCCTACTACTTTTTACAAGCCCAAGAGATAGGTCTAGAACCAAAAGTGAAAACATAACGTGCAACATTCTTTCAATGATCGGGGTCTCCCACAAAATTTGAATTAGTGAAAGCAACCAACAAAGGAGCCCCAGAAAAATTCTAATGCATCCCAAACTGAATTGTACCCTGAATGTATTGAAGCATCCTTTTTGTTGTTTTCCAATGACTTTCATGTGTTAATTGTGTATCCTATGAAACAATACCAACAACAAAGGAAATATCAATATGAGTATGAGTCAAATATAAGATGCTACAAACTAATTGATGGTACAAAATGGCATAAACTTCTGGTGTAGTGCCAGTGGAAATAATTTTGACTCCAGACTAAAAGGGAGAAGGGGATGGTTTACAATCTTCCATGTGAAGATGGTGAAGAAGGTCACGTGCATACTTAGATTTGGGAAAGGTAAATTCCTTCCTTGGTTTTCAAGACTTGGAGGCCAAGGAAATAATTCAAGTATCCTAAGTTTATCATTTCAAATTTCTTCTTAAGGCTTGACTTCAGATGGGTTAAAATTTTAATGTCACTAATAATGAACATAAGGTCACTGACATAAATAGAAAGGATTATGAGATGGTTCCCTACTTTCTAGGTGTAGATAATGGGGTTAGAATGACATCCTAAGAGGCTAGTTTCAAGAAGAAAGTTATCCATTTTTGCATACCAAGATTGAGGAGCTTATTTAAGACCATAGATATATTTATTAAAGAAGAACACAAGGTTGGAGTTAATGTGAACATAGCTAGGAGGTTGTTCTATGCAGATTTATTCTTATAGATCCCCATGCAAGAAAGTGTATTTAACATTCATCTAATGGACCTCCCATACATGTGAGGCAACAAGGGTTAGCACAAGGTGGATGAAATTCATTTTGGCAACAGGGGGAAAGTTTTCATTATATTCAATTCCTTCAACTTGAGAGAATCCTTTAGCAACTAATCGGGCCTTATGTCTTTCAACACTTCCATCTGATGCGTACTTAGTTTTGTATAACCATTTACATCTAACAAGGTTTTCTTCCTATTGGAAGATTTATAAGTTCCCAGGTATCATTCTCCATCAAGGACTGATATTCTTCATTCATTGTCGTTTCCCAATCTGAATGGCCCAAAGCTTCAACAAACGTTAATGAATCGTGAGTCTCTAAAACTTTAGCCAAAAGAGAGGAGGCTCACTAGAATTGTGAACGAGTACAATTTTGATTTGTAGGATCATCGACAAGGTCACTAACTACTTCATATTTTGAATAGATCCATTTAGAAAGTTGTGGCACTGGTGCAAGTTCATGTTCAATTGACTAATCTGGAGGAATGTGAGTAGGGAGAGGTGGGTTTTCATCCTCAGTATCATCATTTGAAGAAGAAACTAGAATAGGAAGAGAAGGTGGCATAGATACCAAAGATGGATCAAACAGTCAAAGAAAGCACAATCACCAAATTAGGTTCACGAGCAAAGATATATTCATCAAATTTAACATCTCTTCTAATGATTGTTTCATTGTAGTGAGGTTGAATAAGTGTATAATATTTTACATCTTTAGAATATCCAAAAAAAATACCCCTCTCACTTTTAAGTTATAAAGCTTTCCCTTTTTCATTAGAAATGTGAGTCCATGCTATGCTACCAAAGATACAAAGTGTATTTCATCTGGCTTGATGTTATCCCATGCTTCTTCTAGTGTTATATTGCTTAAAGCCTTTGTGAGAGTGTGACTTACTATGTAATTTTCATAGTTAATTGCTTTCACCCAATAATGAAGACTTAATCCCTTATATTGAATCATACAATTAGCCATTTCCTTTAATGTACAATTATTTATTTCAACAATGACAATTTGTTGTGGTGCATATGGAACAATATGTTGCATTTAAATTCCTTGTGCAGTGTTGTAAGTTGTGAATTTATTGTTGACATATTCACCTCCATCATTTGTTGTTAGCCTTTGTAGTAGATGTCCATATTGTTTTTCTACAAGGGCATTGTATGCCAAGAACAAGTCAAAAAATTCACTCTTAAGTTTTAAGAAATAAACCCCAAGTTTTTCTGGAAAAGTCATCAATGAAAGTTAAGAATTACTTGAACCTAGAGATGGAAGGAGAAGAAAGTGGATGACATAAACAATTTTTAACAAGTTGCAAAGGGGTTGAGGTGTCCCAAGAAGCATGTTTATCAAAATTATATTGATGATGTTCATTGACGAAAAAAACCCGCACAAACATCATATCTATAAAAAATGAGTGGAAGATGAATCACCATATTTGATTACATAGTTGTTGTAGTGAGTAATAGTTTAGATTACCAAATCGCCCATGCCAAAGTTTGCTCAAGTTATTACTATGAGCAATAAAAACTAGGGGAAAATATGATGACTCAAAGTTGTCAAACTTGTACAACCATGTAATATTATTAACTATTATAGTGGAAACAACATGTATAGGGTCTTTTCAATCCTTAATTACAAATTGGTGAGGTGAAAAATCTATTATTTTACATTCACCTGAATGAGTGATCTGATATATTGATAGAAGGTTACGGGATAGACTTGGAACACATAATACATCATTGAAATGACCATTGTCTACTTGAATTGTTCCAACCCTACAATATTCAGATATCTCCCATCACCAACAAATATTTGTTTAGCGTTAAAATCATTAAGAGCAGGAAAAATAGCTTTATCCTTAGTCATATGATAATATGTTCCAGAATTGATAAGCCATTCACCAAAAGAAGAAGTAGATGTTGCATTGAAGTAGAAACCAGAACTAGAAAGTTCATGTTCATGAGAAGAAGTGTTAGAAGAAGAATCAAGGTTGATGTTGTGCTTCCTCATTACTACTTATATGGCCTCCATCTTTTTAAAACATTTGGACTCTAGATGACTATCTTTCCCACAATAGTTGCAATGTCTATTAGTTTTATTAATCTTTGATTTTGGTCTTTTGTCACCATTAGGAGTAGAGGTTGGTTGAGAGGGCTTGTGAACCTTATTTTGTTTGTTGTTGTTTGTTGTTGCTTCTTTGGATGCTTCGTTTTATCTTTGTATTGGGCCATTATGGCATTGTTAGATGTACATGTAGTGTTAATCGCTCCAATATGCAAGAGCTTGTCTTGTTCTCTAATAAGAGAGTCACAAAAAGATTCAAGTGAAGGTATTTTATAGGAAGCCTTAAAGCTTCTCTAGTGGTATAAAATGTAGATATAGAAGAAGAATATGTAGAATCAAGCATGGAAAGAATAATATATATGCAACATTCCATGTCTAGAAAAAATGGATAGTCCTTAAACAAATGTATAAGTGTTTTAAACTTAGATAAGTAGTCTTTAATGCAAGAGAAATCATTAGAACTTAAAGTCGTGCTCTAATTTTCAAGTTGATGAGATCTAATAATATTAGATTAACCAAATATATTTTTCAACTTTCCCAGACATCATTTGAACCATCAACTCCTTGAATATGAAATCTTAAATTAGGAGAAATGGAATTTCGATTAGTCCACATGTTTCATCATTCCTATTATCCCACTTTGGATTTCATATCAGCATCATGCGGGCTTTTTCTTGTCCCAAGGTAATTTGATACAATCCTTTACTTCTTAGTACATTGTCGATGTGGGATTTGCATTAAAAGTAGTTGGTATTGGGAAGTAAAAGTTCACTTGGAGTGGTCATATTAAAATATGTAGACAATATGGTTTTAAAAGTTAAAACTAACTTTTGGATCGAAAACTCTCACAAAAATATGTTGTTTTAAAAAAATGACAATGGGAATAGATTTCAGATGTGAAAATTATGTCGCATTTTAAAAAGGAATTAATGGTCGCAAAGATCCACGTGGTAAGTAAAAGTTAGCCCATGTGATGATGGATGTTGATAAAAAAAAAATATTTTCTCTTGCTAGCTTTGCCTATCAACGCACTTTTATAAATAAATTACTTTATGAAGTGGCCCACTTTTATAAAACAAGTGAAAATCACTTTTACAATGAAGTTACTTTATAAATTAAAGTTGCATGCAAAAACAACTTTAAAAATACTATAGTTATTTTATAGTGATTCACTTTTATATGACAAGTTAAATACACTTACAATAAAATGAAATAACTTAAATTTCCATGAACTTTTTCAACAAGTGACTGAAAAAAGAGATTTAAATTTAAGACCTCTTACTAAATAACGTAACTTTTAACCAAGTGAGTTAGTGCGAAATATATGAAAACATTGGTGAAGGAGGGTGGTGGTGGTATTATTGGAGGTCTGCCTTGAAGTGTATGCTTTCCATAATAGATGTGCTCATCCAAAAACAAAGAATAGTTTAATTTTTTTTCAAAACTCAAAAACATTAGGGTTGGATCTTAGTTATCTTACCTAGAAAATGCAAGTTTTTTTGTTGTTTTTGGTTTGTCGAGATCACACGCAAAGGGCATACACAATCAAGAAAACACTTTCCACTATGTTGTTGATTTTCCAAGATCATAGCGAGCGCAAGACGAAGAATAAGAAAACCAAAAAGAGTAGCAAATCAATAATATCAATCGAAATTGAAATATGAATTCTGTAACAAAAAAAAGAGCAAAAAAAGGCATATTTGGACTATATACCTCGAGATATGACAAAAAATGTTGTATCTTGACCAAATGAACACCTTTTCAGATGAAACGAAAGGTGTTTTTACCTTATAAAAACATTATAGATGTAATGAAATAGTCTATTTCGTCAAAAAAAATATAGAAATAATGGATCTCGGAAATATGGCAACATGGGCTTGAAGATCTTGATTAAAATGGGAATAGTTCTTTGATACCATGTTCGAGTAAACAAGGTATTTCATACATGACAAAATCCTTTAGTAAACACTCACACAACTATATCTAAGATCACAACACTAATATTTTTACGTGGTTCAAACCCTCTGCTAGGGAAACAGTCCACGATTAAGGCAATTTTATTAATGCAAAAAAAATATTTGACATAAGAGAGTTCTCACAATAAATCAGCATCCATGACCCTCCATGCCCTTTAAATAGATACCACATACCAATTGGGTGTGAAGCCAAAAATCAATAACCATTAGTATCGAGGAAAATATGAGTCGTTGATTCACTCTATGTCTTAAACATAGTGTGACCATCAGATTACGATGCAACTAATGCATACTAAATAAACACATTTACCTAACAGAAAGATTAGACAAAGTTGAACTTAACTAACTCCAAAGTGTCTAAAGATCCTAACATTTGAAGCCAAAAATACCAATGTCCTTTCTCATTATTTTGAGCCATCGAAAAAGGGATAATTCTTAGTTAATTTAGACTACGACTATTAAATTATTTTCTCCATATCAATGATCAAAGACATGCCACTTAGAAAAATATTATTTGACGTCATTCATGCTGCCCCAAGAATGACAATCTAACACTACAACAACACAAAATTAGGGTTTCTTATATGAAAATCAAAATCCAAGTAAATAATATCTTTTGGGGAAAAGGCGGTGGCCATTAAATAATTGTTACAACATTTTAGCCACGTCATTAACTAAGGTGTTGTTTATTGGCATTTATTCATTCTATACCTATCTTTGGCTATTTGGTCCTACTAATTTTTTTGTAAAATAACCTTCTTAAGTATTGACTCACTCTTCGTACTCATACAAGGAGTGATTACTTACCCTTTTTCTTTAGGAGAGGAATGAGTGCCTACAAAAGCCAATAAAAAATATAAAAATGTGAAAATTACATGCTCCTAAGCAGAGTTATGGGAAAAATATTTCCATGATTTACTAAATCCCATGAGAAATAGTCTCAACCATCTTTAAATGGTATAAATGAGACCCAAAGGAAGGAGAATGGGGAAACCAGTGTTGTGATATAAAAGTTATCATCCAACTTAAAGGAATTAGAGATTTAATTCCCTATATTTATTATGACCACCATCACCCATAAAATACTTGTTTTAGTTGTTTCCATATCCATTCAAGAGATTGAGGCCTAAGACACACTTTTCTTCCTCTTCTTTGCATAAAGTATAATGTTGGAGATAAATCAATCTTAAGTGGCTCAAGGTAGGAGTAATCCATATGACAATTATGAATGGTATTAACAAAAGATTTAGGTAACCTTATGTTGTATTTTTTTTACAAATAAAATGTAGTTATCTCTTCTTTCCCTCCCAATATTGAGTTATTGCATCTCTTTGTTATTTCGATTAGTTATTTCATAATTCAATTATTATTTTCAATTGTTTGAGGAAGGTTCTTTATTTCACATGTGAAAGAATTTGAAGTGAAAGAAGGAACAAAGGCATTAGAGTCGGGATAGTCTGTGTGATTTATTTCTAATCTTCCATTAAGCTTGGTGAGTCCTTCAACTAAAAGATAGTTATTGTTGGATTATTGTAAGTAAATTTAGGAAAACTTGAATTATTGTAAGTTAATTTAGGAAAATTTCATCATTATTATTCGACCCTTCCAATCTATTATGGTTTAACCATAGCCATAGGATAGACAGAATTTATCTGCAACAAAACTAGTGACCCCACTAGGGAATAAATCCTAGAATTATTCTCTAATAGGGTTTTCCCACTGTGTTTATTGGCTTATTTTTAATCTCTTTGATAAATTTCCAATCTATATTATCATCATGTAGTCTAATAGGTTAGGTTATATGGGTATTTCTAAGAGTTTTTTAGAATTTTTGGCCATAACTAAGTCCACTTGCTAGTTTCCTTGAGAAATGGAACACGTACTGGCTTGTTGCTCTTGTGAAAGGAGCCAATACTCATATCTTTCCTTCATAAAAGGAGAAAGTTCTTTCTAGTAAGACAATTTTCCTCTCTTTTAGACAATTTTCTCTTATTTTCCTAAGCATCTTTGTTTTTTCTTCCTTCCAATATATGTTTATAGTTGCTAGTAGTGTGTTTTATTAGTTGCATTTTGTATTCATTATAAGAAAAAGAAAAAGAAAATAGAATTTATTTATTTATTTCTCCTTTCTTTGTTTGGAGATTTGAAATTTGATTGTTGATAGTTGCATTTTTCTTGGTTTGTTAGATTAAAGTGTCTTCACTAGAAGTTTAAAAAAGAAAAGAGATTTTTTTTTCATTGTTTGTTATTTCTTTAGAATCACATTTTAGAGTTGTTCATACTTAACTAAATTAATTGAAGAATTAGAGTAATCTAACTATGTTAATATTTTCATAAGTTTATTTTCATATAATTCAAGAACATCACTACTTGCATTATCATAACCTTTTAGTAACCAAATAACCTCTCGACTAGAATTTTCTTTGTTATAAAACCAATATAGTATAGGTTATAGGGCCTCAGAATAAGATTAGAGAGTGAATTCTCGAAGGTAGTAAAAATCAACTAAAATTCATTAAAGAGTATAAATCTAGTTGTAACAAGAAGAGCTTCCTAGGAAAGCACCTCTAACATAAATGTCAAGGACAAGGTCACATTAAGGCAAGTGGACGTAATGTCCCCTCTTTCACTTGTATTTTTTGTTGAATTACTATGTGTACAAGGATTTCTTGAGGTGTCTAATCCTATATAACAATCACTCCTCGAAGATTTGGGCTTTGTTTCCCTACCCATATGTATGCTTTTGATCTATGATTATTCTTCCTAGTCACCAATTGTGAATTGGTAACCTTAGTGGTCATTCTTAGGTTTTATAATAGGTTATATGAGTGGGAAGTGCTCAAAGTATCTAACACAGATGCGTAATCAAAATTTCAAACTCCCCTATAGGGTGCCCATATTCATGAGGGTATGTGCTTCTATTATAGGTGTTACATGTAGGTTATTGTAATAATCTCCCACACCTTCACTGGTTGGACTTGGGCCCTCATCATCTTAGGCTAAATTATAACCTATTGATCAAATCTTCATTATTTTAAATCTAGGTCCTAATCACCATGGATTAGGTTGGTTTTGCATGTTTATTCTTCTTAGGATTTCTATAGTTGTGTTTCTACATTTCTTGCTTAGCCTGCTTGAGGTTACTTGAGTCTCTCTAGTTTTGACTCTTTTATTCAAATTGGTTAACCAACCAAAGGTCTAGTAGGACCTAAGTTATTTCACTCGAAAGTGTTGAGTTTCCTCCTCAAAGGCATAGATTAAACAACCCAAGTTCACAAGAGCTAGTGGATCAAACTCCTGCATACATGGACAATATTGCAAAGGAATAAATTGTGCATAGAACCTTTATAGCTATTTGTTTTAGAGATTACCAATTAAGGAACCCTTCTTAAAGGGATTCTTATGCTTTTCCTTTCTTTGGAAATGTTGGTGCACCTTTGATGGTCACTTTAAACATTCCTGGATTGATGGTGGGGCTACTGATTTGATTGTGGATCACTCCAAATGTTCTTAATGATCTTGAATCTTCTTGGATGAGTGCCTTATGTCAAGAGCATCAAATTGATGTTGACTCTAAACATTATATTCCAGTGAAACGTGTCCCTCCACATTCTACCTCATCTAGCGAAAGTCTAGATACTTGTAACTAGAAATCCAAAGGGAATAGAAAGAGGAAGAAGAAGAAGAAGAAGAAAAGACAAAAGAGAAATTCACTAACCACTACTATAATGACCCAAACTTCAAGATTAAACAAATATAAATTCATAACCATAAGAAGATTTTATTAGCAATTTCATAATACACATAAGAGGTAAGTGGGAATAATCTTACCTAGGAGATGAAGAAATATGTTGAAAATGGCAACAAGAAAATCTTGATTTAATTTTCCCTTGAAGTAAATTAGGATAAAATTGTAATTCCACATCACAAGACAACAAGAATGAGTTAACTAAGTTAATTTCACTTAGTTGGCTCAGTTAATTCGATTTGACGACCTAACTTGAGTCATGTAGAGTGGTTCCTAAATTTTAGGAGCCTAGGTTGAGTTTAATTTGAGTTGTAATAATTTAATTCAGTTAAACTGAGTTAATGTGAGTTAAACTAGTTCCAATTGTTGAAGGAACTAGTAGGAGGTATAACAGTGAGGTGCAACTTTATGTGCTCAGCCAGTTAATCGTTAAATCAACCATAATTAACTCATGTGTGTTAGGGTCCAACCCTAACCCCTTTATTTATGTAATAAGCCCAACGGACCGAGTCAAAATCATAGTTAGTTAGAGAGTCAATAAAGCCCACATTAATAATTATAAGTGGTTGGCCTGCATTAGAGAAAAGGGACCACTATTAGTTAGGGTTTTTGATGATGTCATTTAGCTATAAATAGTCTTAGTTAGTAACGAAAATATCATCAAGTCATATTGTAATTGAGCTCTCCTCTCTTGGAGGTTTCCCCCTCGAAGAGGCAAGTGAACATTGAATTTGTTTTTGAATAATAAAATACTTTTCAGTTTTTCTCATTTCATGTGATAATTTTGTGTTTTGGCCTATATTTCTTCGTATTTCTAGTATTCTCGATTTCTCGCAAGTCAAGATCATAACAATGTATGCATGAAATTCGAGTTACCCAGTTGAGATTGGATTTCAAGGGTAGTGTATTATCATTCATATAATTTTTTGAGTTGTACAGGTGGTGCATGGAGTCGAAGAAGGGCCTATAGGGATTGCACAATTCTAATAATGAATTTCCCTAATTAATAGGGGGCTAATTCCCAAGGAAATAGTGCAAGGAAATAGGAGCTTGGCAGGCAGCATAATTGGCTAAGTATTGGCCAGAGTCAGCTTGTGAGGTAGTAAGATAGATTATACTTGTACAGAAATTGTTCAGGATTGAAAAAACATTGTATTTCTTCTCTATTTTCTGATCTAATGAAATATACAAATGGGAAGGGGTTTTGAGCAGCAAGATTTCCCCTTAGATAAATCTCTAATCATATGTCATTGAATCTTGTCTCATGTTTATTTTGTGATTTCTTGATCGATTAATTGTTTTTTCTGATGAGTAGAGTAGTTTCAAGTCTTTTGTTTTAGCATATTACATAAGCAATTTGAATCTACAAGGAATTTCTACATGGTATCAGAGTCGGAATCACAATAGAAGAGAAGAATTTGAGTTTGTCTTTGCAAGTGAATCAAATTTGCAGTATCATTCTTAAGAGCCGACAAGATGTCGTTCTATGGATTAAGACTTGAGTATGCCCTTGAGGGTAGCTCGAATTACATTGCTTGGAAGGATAGGATGGAGGAAATATTCGAAGATAACAGGTTGAAGGAATTCATAGACAATAATATTCCTAAGCCTCCAACAACTAATGCTTAAGATCAAGCAGAGTGGAAGAAATGTGTGGAAAAGGTGAGGGGGGTCATACTATAAGGAGTTCGAGATCATATTGTCTTGAATCTTCATGGTAAGGATACCCCATATGCAATGTGGTAAGCCTTGATTGACTTGTTTCATAATAGTAGTGAACACAGGAAGTTGCCACTGAAGAACAAGCTTCGAAAGATCAAGATGGAAAAGGGCGACACAATACCACAATACCTGAGCAGGTTCACCTGATGTTGGGATGAACTTGGGAGTGTTGGTATTACATTTGTTGAAGATGATATGGTAAGACTAGCACTTATAGACCTTCCCAAGAGTTGGCACAACTGCCAAGATTCAGTAAATGGGTGGGAGAAGCTACCAAATTAGGAGTGATTTTGGTCTGAATTGGTACAAGAAGGGATCAGGTTGAACACCTGAGATGGAATCTCATCCAAGCATGATGAGGAGGAGAAATGTGCCTTAGTTGGAAAGGAAAAGAAAGGGAAAAGGAAGAAATCCCAATCCAAAGGAGATTTTGGTCAGGCAGGCAAGAAGAAAGACCTGTAGAAGATTAAATGCTTTCACTATCATGAGTTGGGACATTATGCCACAAAGTGTCTGCACAAGAAGGCCGACAATAATCCCTCAAGAGGAGCCACAGGTAAAGCTCTAGCTTCACAATTCGAGTTGGATTTCACACTCATTGCATGCATGGTGACATCCTTGATGAGTAGTGTGTAGTATCTGGATAGTGGAGCCTCATTCCATATGATAGGCAACAAAGAATTTTTCAGTGACTTGGAGGAGAAGGACCTCCAGATGCACATCGAGATGGGAGATGATGGAAGGTATAGCGCAACTAGTATCGATACAGTTACTTTACAGAGGAAGTTTGGTTCTCCTCTCACATTAAAATATTTCATGTATGTTTCAGGTCTGAAAAAGAAATTTAGTTTCAGTTACTATGTTGGAAGACCATGGATATGATGTGATATTTAGCAAAGGAAAGGATTTCCTTAGACATATCATCACAGGAAAAGTGAAGCAGATCGGGGTTCGAGTGAAGAGCCTCTACAAATTGGATGTAGAATATTGTGCTGCTTTGAGCACGAAAGTAGAGAAGGTGCAGAGTCGAGATATCAGTAAGTTATGGCATAGGAAACTTGGCCATTTGCACCATGGAGCCTTGAATATCATGTAACAGATTTCTGCAAGACTTCCCAAGGGTGCACTAGAGCAACGAGGTACATGCAAACGATGTACACTAGGGAAGTACACCAAATCCACCTTTCATGATAAGGACAGTAGAGCGTAACAGTCCTTGAAATATTTCACTCAAATGTGTGTGGACCTTTCTCGAGAGCCTCCATGGCCAAGCATAGGTATTATTTTATATTTGTAGATGATTTCTCATGTAAGTGTTGGATTTTCATGTGGAAGAAAGACCATACATTCTCCAAATGTTGTGAATTTAAGTCACTTGTTGAGAAAGACACTGACAGGAAAGTGAAGGCTCTCAAGAGTGATAACGATGGTGAATATGTGTCAAATGAGTTTAAGAACTCCTTTGCATCAGAAGGCATTCGGCGGGAGTTAATAGAACCCCATAAACCACATCATAAAGGGGTGGTTGAGAGGAAGAACGACAGTATTGTGGGAGATGCACGGGCGATGTTGCATGATCAAGGCCTACCATTGTACTTGTGGGTTGAAGCATGCAACACAGTGGTATATGTGCAGAATAGGATTCCTCATCGAATTCTCGGGATGAGTACACTAGAAGAAGCTTTTTCAAGGAAGAAACTAGATGTGTCAAACTTCAGGATCTTTGGTTCATCATTTTACTGTCATGTTTCCAAGGATGCAAGGAAAAAGTTAGAGTCGATAGCTGAGTTGGGAATATTTATGGGGTACACTATTACACCTCACAACTATCGAATGTACCTTCCATCTCACAGGATGAAAGTTGTTCATAGATATGTGAAGCTAGATGAAGAGAATTCCATGATATGTTCCCTTAAGAGGGAGCTTTAGTTGCATGCAGATGAGGAGCTTTTGGCTCCAAACAAAGAACCTCGGGATGTTGTGAAGCAGTGTAATAGCCCTGGTGAAAATTCCATGCAATAAAAGTTAATAAAGGCATAAATAAGACCCCGAGTAAGGGACACGTATTCCAAGTTGAATGATTGGGAAAAGATATCCTAGTGGGCAGCACTAGATGAGTTTATGGCTAAAGGAAATTGGAAAAGTCAAAGACATTAAAAAGGCAAAAAGGCATTTTTTGGCACATTTATTTATGAAAATAAAGGAAATTAGGAGAAAAGGGAGGTGAAAAGTCACATGTTGCATAAAAAGGCTTCTAAGGATCAATTGGCAAGCTTGGTCAGTTCAATTTTGGGGCTCTCTCATTATTATCTCTCTCTCATTCTTGGAAACTTAGAGTTTTTTGGAGCACTCTAGCTTTAGAGCAAGGAAGGAAAAGAAAGAAAAAGAAGGAAGGAAATTAAGGAGCAAGCAAGGAAGAGTAGGATCAAGCAGCTTCAACAGGAATACTTAGATGTAACATGTTACATGTGTGATTTCCTAGTTGGTTTTGGCATGCATGGCTTTGCATGTTGGTGTATGGTTCTCTTGTTGTCGGTGGAATGATTTTGTTAGGTTATGACAATGGTTTTCATCCTAATCTCACCTTTTTCCAGATGCCATGGTGTGTTGGAATGATTGATCTCAGTTTTGAGCTTTGGAATTGGTCGATGGATTTCGGAATCCAAGGTAGAGGTGGTCTCAAGGTTCATTCCCAAAAACCTAGGAATCACTTAACTGGTTTTGGAGGGATACACTGTAAATCCTGAGGGAGGTGTCTTGGTTTAAGGCCTAGTGATCCAATATTGGATTGCAGTGAATCCTAAGAGACAATGAGACATAAAATTCCTCAAGGATAATGATGGATTTTAGATGGCATTCCAAGTTCGGTTTGGTTTTGTGATCGGAGCATCGGTTTTGATGTGATCACAGTTTGGTGAGGGTGGAGGTGGTTTAACCTTTGGATTCCTTTGGTTGTTTTTGGATTGGTTTATCCATGATATCCCACATTCATGCTTAGAATATGGCACGGGGTTGGATGGCTAAAAGAAAGATTTGGTTCACACATGTTTATGGTTGGATGGAATGTGGAAGTCTCGAACCTGGTCGAATTTTCCTATGTTTAATAAAATCTAAGTTATGTTTATTTTTTACTTGTTTATATGTGGATTTAATGGTTGTTATCTCATTTTTATTTCCATGGTTTTATGTTGTTTATAAGCATGGTTAATTGACTGGTTCATGTCATGGTTATTTCATGTATTTACTTGTAACTGAAAGGGTAATGGATGCAAGACCTAATTGATGTCATAACAGTTCAAGGGAGAAGGTGGTGATCCTTATTGTCATGTCTCGTAAGAGTTTTCAGTCATTCATGCTCTATATTGTATCCTAGACCTATAGATTGCATTGATGCCAAGTGTTTAAAAGAGTGTCAGTTCCAGTTGGGGATGATAAAGCCTAGCCCTAGAGTTAATTTTTGGTTTTTTAGTCTTGTCATCATGTGTTTAATGGATTCTGGAAGTTACAACAAGTTATGGGAAATGGCTAGAATTTTGGGCTTGAAAAGTGCCAAAAATCCTACAAACTCTAGCACAGGTCTGTAGGAAATAGTCCTTGGATGCAGGCATGGAGGCTTGTGGGAGTGTCCAGGTCTCTCTAGACACTAGCATGCCCATAGCATGGGAGCGTCCAGAGGTTTAATAGCTTAAAAACTTAGTGGGACCCAGGGGCATGATACTTGTGTGGTTGGGATGGCTCATGCAAGTGTTGTTGTTGATGTGGAAGGTATGTTTGATGTGTTTCTATCAATTCCACTTCCTTAAGGATACCTAGGAGGTTGAATCATATCATAGTATCCTCTCATCACATGTTTACCTTGGTTGGTCGATTACTTGGGTAGATATGGGAGGAGGGTGATACATAGTCGTGTCAGAGCGAGCTGCACTTTTTTTTATTCATATTTGATACCACAGAGTGGTATCAGAGTGGGTTTCACTCTCTTTGGGTCATATATGATACCACAGAGTGGTATCAGAGGGGGTTTCGTTCTCTTTGGGTGGTGTCTATCTTTCGTTCTTTTTGTGTGATATATGATACCACAGAGTGGTATCGGAGCATGGTTCACCCCTTGAACTGGATGGGTGGTGTGTTGGCCATGCATTCATGTTAGATGCATATGTGTTTCTTGTATTGTAAGATCATGTGCTTATTGCATTTGCATGGTGTTGATCATGGTTGTAGTGAAGGTTGAGGGCGTTGTTGTGGGATGTGTCGTCACGAGTGTATGGTTTTATATGCTTTTCTTATGCATGTATGGTAGGTCAAACATGCATTGTGAGGTCATTGTATGGAATTAGGTCATCATGATTCTATTTGTATGTTATGATGTTGATGTGTTGGCTGAGACAGAGCAGGAGATGCAGATCATTAAAGTGAAGTTGTAGCATTGGGCCTCGAGGCAAGAGCATTTCGTCATACAGGTTTGGATGTTGGGCATGCAGGTATGTTAGTTAATGGATTGTTATATACATTACATTTATGTACATGTATATTGATGTTATGGTTACATACATGATAGATGCTAGTTGATTAGCGTAGTCATATGAAGATGTGTCAGATAGTCATGAGTGGTAGTAACTAGTGGTTGTATGCATTTCTCTTGTTGTTTTATGTTAGATAACTTGATGATTATGTTATATGTTGTTGATGAGTGTGTTATTGGTTAACTTGTTTTCTTATATGATAGTTAGCTTGATGATTAGGTTATATGTTTTTGATGAGCGTGATGTATAACTTGTTGTTGTTATATGCTACTAACTTGATTATTAGGGTTATTACATTAAGATCTTGATGTTATGTGTACCATACTAATTTGGATTGGTCTATGCAAATAGTTAGGGTTGTGACATTCAGGTATGAGTTGTGATATTATGTTATACTAATCTACATTGAAAATGCATATGTGATTTCTATGCATAAATGACAAATTGCTATGAGTTTATGATGTGAACATGTTAGCCAATGACTATTATGGATATCATGACCTTATTTATTTTTGAGTTGAAATGTCATGAAGTTATCTTATGCTAATCTGGATTGATTGCACAGACAAGATAGCCTCCCCTGAAATACATTAAGGTATGAGCTTTCCTATGTCATCTGCTTTGTGCTTGAATGTTTGATTATGTCGTTTAATTGGTTTTTGAGTGTTGGTGTCTATTATGTCGCCTATCTGCTGTTTGAATGTTTGATTACTTGCATGACATGAGTATGTGTCTGTAAGATTGCCTGAATGAACGATATTATTTTAAGATCATTGTACTAACACATATGTATTGAGATAGCTTACATGTACTTGAGTGTAATAGGTGATAGTTGTAGTATTATGTCTAATGACTATGAGTTGACTATGAATTATGACATGATTACTAGTCTAGGGAAAGGTTGATTTCAAATTGATAGATATGATTGACTTGATATTTGGAATGTGTTTGACATGTGTAAATAGTGCAGGAAACATGATTGGTATTAGCATGACAAGGTAATAGTTGATGTGCTTATTTAACCAGCAGTTGGGTGATGTGATAGTGCATAATAACACTCAATTGCAACAAGGAAAAGGTTAAAGAAAGGAAATGGATAATAATTCTTTTGGCTATGTTTGGAAACATTAATTCCAAATGAATGAGTGCTTTGCAGACAGGAAGCCTTCTTAACCTTAATATTGTCTGACATTATGTGTATATATGCTAGATTCATGAATTTTTATTTGACAGGTATATTAGCTAGTAACTAGTTACAAGTGGATATGTCAAGGGAATTGGAGTCCCTTGAGAGATGGTGTGGATGTGTTCAGTTGCAAGAAACGTTCTTGGCACAGCAAGGTAAGGTAACCAGTGTATTGTTATGTTTATTTAAGCATTGATAGTTATGTGTTGATGGCAGTATGATGCAAGGGATTGCATGGAAAAGAAATTTCCATGGAATCTTGAAGAAGGCTCAGGTTGAGCTTTCCCTTGGAAGCACTGGGAACCATGGGGATTGAGTCATGGTGTCTGTTGTTAGTCTTGTGCTTTTGGTATTTTGGTGATTTGTTGTGCTTGATTGCGGTTTTGTTTGTGTCTTGTGCATGGCCATGCCACTTTGGTTTTGGTGTCGTGTTGTTTTTGGTTTTCCATGGTTTTATTCTTGTTTGTTTCTTGTCTTTCCTTTTATGTTTTGAGGGTATGGGGAATTGGTTGGGAAAGAGGAAAGTTAATGGAGACCAGGGAGAGCTGAATGAAACCCAACAGGTGATGTAAGGCCTGGATGAAGCTTAGTGCATGTATAAGGGTAGTTGAAGGCAAGCGTATAACAACTAGTTGGATTGGTTGGGTCCATTGGTGTAAATGGATGATGGTGGGACAGTCATGAGAAAAGTAATCAGGAAAGGTAAAGTAAATAGATTTGAGGCATCAGATGCCTTAGCTATGTTGGGAATTGTTGTTCTCGATGTTGTACATGCATTGCATGGATAAAGGAAGTTCTCTTAACCTTGACCTTATGATATCTGGTAATTATGTTGTGATCATGATTGTGTCAATGTATATATATGTATACATGTATGTATGTAGGTATGTCATTTTCTGATGAGATCATGATTGTTTTGTGCTAATTTTATATATATGTATGTATCTATGTATCTATGTCACTGTCTGACAGGGTCATCAGGAATCGTTCTTGTGGAGGAATGATTGCTTATGTAGGTGAATGGCATGAAGAGATTCTTGGTTCATGAGGAATCAAGTGGGAAGAGTAGCCTGATAGATCTCTGAGGTTAGTATCATGTGGATATGAATTGATATTATGTGATTATACTATGTCTATGTTTATGTATGGATAGGCTAATTTTGAGAGATACATCAACGAAATGAATACAGCGTGATGTGCGGCATGCTAGGATAACCATGGATGGCGGAGAGACATTGGAAGCAAGGTTGCTTGGTAGAGACAATGTGGTTTTGGATGTGTGGTACTACTATTGTGCATATATTATATATGTTGTACATGTTGCATCTGTGATGTTGTGTGCATGTGGTTGTGTGTACATGTTGTTATGCAATGTTATGTACACGGTGGTGCACATAGTGTTGTGTGAATATTGCATATGCAGTGTTGAGCATACATGGTTCTATGTACATGTTGGATATGCGGCATTGTGTGCATATGGTGTTGTGTGCATGTTGGATATGCAGTGCTATGTGGTGTTGCGTTCATGTTGTACATGTGGTGCTATGTACATATGGTGTTGTGTGCTTGATTGTACAAGTGGTGTTGTGAGCATGTGGTGTTGTGTACATGTTGTACATATGGTGTTGTGTGCAGGTGTTGTTGTGTACATGTCATGCATATGGTACTGTGTACATGTCGTGCATGTGCTGTTGTGTATGTCTAGCGTTGTGTACACATTATACAGGTGGTATAATGTATATGTGGCGTTGTGTACACGTTATACAGGTGGTATAATGTATATGTGGCATTGTGTACACGTTGTACAGGTGGTGTCGTGTACATGTGATGTTGTGTACACGTTATGCAAGTGGTGATTTGTATAGGTGGTACTTTGTACATGTTGTACATGCGGTATTATGTGCATGTCGTACATGTCGTGTTGTGTACATGTGGTATTATGTATGTGCATGGTGTCGTCGTGGTATCATGACATGTGTATTCGTTTTGTTGTACTCTATTTACGTATATGTATTGTGTTGTACATCGGGTGTAGGTGTATATATTGTGTTATCCATGATAACCTAGGAATAGTTTGTCAAGTCTATTGGTCAAGTTAATTAGGGTTTTCAAATTTTCTCAAAATAAAGTTCATGATCATAGGGTTTTTGGTCATCATGACATGATGTGGGGTCCATCTAAGTTCAGATAGGGTCAATCATAAAAGTTTAAAGTTCCAATATTTCATATGTGTCAGGTCTATTTGTTCATAATTGAAATTTTTCAGTTTTACAGAAATCCGTAGCAACTCTAGTTATGTATACTGGGTATTTGCTATGAAAGTTCCTACCACTTCTGTAGCAAATCTGACTTTTTGAACACCTATCTCACTATGAAATTGTGATAAACTTCACAGCTGGGCTTAACGGTGAAGTAATGGTTCTTTAGGTTTAAAGGTTGTGATTGGTCAGTCTTGTGATGGGTCATGATTACACTTTATCACTTTTTGTCCATTTTCCCTATATATTAACACCACATAGCTTCTTGCTGCTAACTCTCCCTTTCGTATTTTACTTTGCAGCCATAAGCTTCACGCTATAAAAGAATTGTCTTGTTGTCTCTCACACAAGCCTAGCTTTCATACAGGTCTTGTTGTCTCTAGGTTATGGTTCATTGTTGTCTAGTTGTCCCTAGTTCATTTTGTAGGTGACGAGGATCTTACGTGTTATGACCATGGCACATAGGAAAAAATATAAAGGAGGATCAATGGTATGTTATGAGCCCGTGGACATGAAAATGTTGGAGGGAGACCCTACCTTTGTTTAAGCATTTGCCAGCATGGGATGGGATGCCTACGATTTTTTCAAAAGCTACAGGGTTTCCATGCGCAAATTGCTAAATATTTTGCGCGAATTTCACAGGAACAGAAACAAAAGTCGGTATTCTAAACTTTGTAGTGTCACCTGACACGATTTCCCATGCTACAGAAATCCCTAGGGGAGGCGAAGTATGGTTTAAATTCTAGAAGATCAAGTTGCAAAATTGTGATGAATTTCTCAAAGAAGAACACAAAGGTATTGATATGACTGCAAGAATTCCCAGAACTTGCCTTAAAGAACATTTCTCCAAGCTCTTGATGGTCATTCAGAAGTACTTCACATGTGAAGGTAGATTCAACATGGTGTATCAATATCATTTCAAGTTGTTACTTCATTTCACTGGTAAGCAGCCTCTAGACATTCCATTTTATTTGTTTAGAAGTTTGGGAAAAATGGCAGACAAGGTTCAAGCCAAACCTGATGCAAGTGACACCTCTGTTTTTCATCACGGCCTTATTAAATTGTTGGTTGTAGAAGAGCTAAATAGGTTAAATAGAGATTGGCTTACCTTCCTATTCTTAAGTGGATATGAATTAGATGTTGCCACCCCCTCTAGGAGAACTCCAAAATCTAAATCCACAACCCCTAGAAAAGAGCAGAAACCAGTGGTAGAGCAACCTGTAGTAGAGGCTTCCACAAGCACAAAAAGGAGGATGACCAGAAGACAACATAGAGAACGGAGTAGAGAACAAAGTACAAAGAAGGGAAAGTTAACAAATATCCTAGAGGCTATTGAGATTGAAGAAAGCCTAATTGAGCAGCCTAAAGAAGTGGCCAAAACTAAAACCAAGAAGAAAATCAAAAGGGCTAAGAAGTTGGAATTTACACAAGAAGAACATGGTTTCATTTTTAAGCCAAGGAAACCTGTCACAAGGTCAATGCAACAAGTCGAAAAGATGCCATAAGTACCTTTGGATAAAACAGATCCATCAAGAACCATCAAAGAAAAAGAGATGCAAGGAGGTTGTACAAGGAAAAATTGAAATAGAGGTTTAGTAGGAATAGTTAAGAGAAGCTAGATAGGAAGCTATCAAATCCAAACTTGAGTTTGAGTGGAAAAAAGAAGTGTCAAAGCAGATAGATTTTTATGATGAAACTGCAAATAAATCCAAAAGGATGATAAAGAGAACTTTACCTTTGCATAGGATGTTGAAGAACATGTATAGAAGGAATAGCTCGCTACAAGCACACAAAAAGAGCTCGCAAGGACAAGTCATATCACTAGAAACACAAATTGAAATGATCACGGTTGAACTCAAAAAGAGAAATCTCAAGATTATTGTTGAAGTAGATGTTACTTCTTGAAAACGGTAAAATTTTCAAATTTGTCTTCACTATACTTAAACCAGTAAACTCAGCTTTATATATAGTGAACATGGTATTAGGAGTAATAAGGAGGCATTAGGAACCATGAAAATTCAAAAAACTCAGAATTTTGAAATTTCGTAGCAACTCCCCATAATGAAGCCGAAAATTTGCTATGAAACTGTTGTAGCTTTTCATGGAGGAGAAGGCAAACTTAAAATACAGCAAAGGAAGTTCTGAAGGTATGTATTTAGCTTAAAAACATCAAGGAAAACCTTAGAACTTGCAAAAAGAGAAAAGGGGTAGCAGAAGGGTGTTTTTTGAAGTTGCTACTAAAGTTTGCTACGAAATTGTTGAAGACTCTATTTTTTGCTATGAAACTGTCAAAAACTTTGTTTTTCTGCCTTTTTTGAAGTTTTTGAACATCAAGCATCCAAGCTCCAAATGGATTATAGGTCATGAAGGGTGTCCACATCAACTCCTATTTTTTAGGAAGACATGTTAGCAAGCCAACTAGGTCAGCATCCACGTGGAAATGAGAGATATTATCAACTCCAACATATTTAGAAAATAGGTTTGGTTCGATAAGCTTCATCAAACAGAATTCAATTGAGTTCATTTATGGTGGAAGATTCCTACTTGTATTCAAATTATGTAAAAAAAAAAATCCTAAGATTTCTCAATAGGTGTCAAGTAGGATAAGGTTTCAAAATTGTTTGACCGAATCTAGCCCAAATGGCATATTTTTTGTAATTAATGATATGATGGTGGTCTTGCTCTATATATTTGTAGATCCTTGACTCTAAAAGGGTTGATCAATAATGTGAAGAACTGGCCTTATGTAATCTTTTGATCCTATTAATATAAAATTTGCAGCAACTCTACTTTTTGTACCTAAGATTCACGTCATGTCTTTCATGTGTTTCTTACCATGTTGTTTATGTTTTACATAGTATTTTGATTACTTGGAAATCTTGTCAAACTGCTCCAATTTCCTTCACTTACTATGTATGACTGTGAATGTTCATTTGATAATAGTTTTAAAGCCAAAGATGCCTCAGCTTCCATTAAACATTGTTGTTAGCCTTAATTTTCTTTAATTTGACTCCATGCCCAATGGTGGCAGTCATCACATTTTCCTTCACCTATAAAATCACATTAAAAAAATCAGAGTTAGTCATCTGTAGTTTGAGTTGTTTTCAAGTGAAATTGATAAGTATTTGAGAGAGCCCTATGAGATTGGAAGGGCTAACTTCCAGTCCAAGTGGTCTGAAATAGTTATGTTGGGTTGAAGGTTGACACAACCCAACTCTATTAGCTCAGTGATAACATTTTGGTGCGTCTGCCAGGAGTTCGAAAGTTTTATTATCCTGGGTGATTCTTTTCAAAGTACCTGAGCTCTTGAAGGTAGCAGGAGATCAGACATTTCAAGGTTGTACTTCTACCTTGGCGACTTCATTGACTTTTTCAACTTAAAGGTGGCTCCCAAGAAGATTTATACAAGGAGAAATCCAAATCCAAATCCACCAAATATAGTTGATGATCCAAAGAAAATTCTCAAAGGAATTGGTAGCTCATCAAAATCAGGTATTCCTCGTCTTTTTAGGTCTTCATCTTTACCCCTTGGAGGTGTTCAAAGTTCTGAAGACATAAAATTTGATAAAAGGTTTGAGCAAACACTTTTTAGGTCTAAATCAGAAAATGAATTAACAGAAATTGTCCTATATCTAAAAAGATTAGGGGTAGATACCACAACTATTGTTTCCAAAGAAGAAAAAGAAAGGTTTTGGGAAACTGTCACATCAGAATTGTTATTAGAACAAGAGTCTTTAGAAAAAATAAAAGAGCTTGATCCTTTTGAATTCTTGTTGAAAAGAAGAGCTAGTATCCCTTTACCTGAGTGGAGTTGTTTTATTTATGAGTTGAATATCCCTGTAACTCATTTTCCTACAATCACATATGATTTTACTACCACTCATACTAGTTTAATAACTACCCCACCAGTTGTAGTTTCTACTAGTACATCTTCTGTTGTTACTTCTACAATGGCAGTAGTTTCTCCTCCTCCACCTACTGTAGGCCCTACTAGATATGTTCCTCTTGTTTTACCTGCTCAACTTCATGACCTACCACAAGGATATTCCACTAGAATAAAAACTTTTGGAGGTGAGGAGGGAATTACTACAGAACAACATGTTGACCAATTTAATGATTTCATAGACTTGGAGGAAGTAGATGATGAAGATGTTAAAATGAGATTGTTTGTACAAAGTTTCATTGGTGAAGTCATAAAATGGTTTAAATATTTAACCCCAAGAAGTATACAAGATTGGGATCAACTAGAAGACACATGGGGGAGTAAGGTTAATCATGTTCAAGCATTGACTGAATATAATAACTTGAAGAAAGCAAGTAATGAATCAGTTCAAGACTTTACAAAAAGGTTTAACAAAGTGTATAATTCCATTTTTGCTCATATTACCCCCCCCGGGAGCTGCTTAGTTGCATTATGCTGAAGCTTTTGATTATGAGTTTTCCATTTTGCTAAGAGAGAGAGAATTTGCCACTTTGGATGACATGCAAAATGATGTTGTTAAGGTGGAGGTTAACATGGCTGCAACAAAAAGGACAAAGATTGGGAAAGCAAGAGTAAAGGAGGAAGATCAACCTTCTTCATCTTCAGATGTAAAATTTGATAGCATGATGAAAACCATGGAGAAAATTATGGACAGACTAACACTTGGAAATAATCCTCTTGTTGCACAACCAAAACCACAGATATGAACCCTAATTTTAGGAGAGTTCAGATTCAACAGAGAACCAGAGAACAAAGAAATCAACCTGATCAACAAGTTAGGCCTCCTTTTCAGCAAAATCTAGTTGATGAAGAAGAAATGCAGCCAGAAAATCAAGAAGACATCATACATTGTTTAGATGAGGATGAGACAAGGATGTTTTTAACAAAAGAAGAGCATGATGAATCAAGTAATGACATGTGTATTGATGAAACTAAAAAACAATCAGATTACCTGAAAGGATATCAGCATGCCATTTTTGAGATGCAAAAGCAATATAACTTGAGGAATAGGAATGTCCCTATAGTTCCTAATAAGAATCAGCCTAAGAAAGTAGATGGTCCAAAAGTGGTTGAACAAAAGAAGGATGTTTCTGGGAAAGAAATTGAAAAAACTCAAAAGAAAGATGTTCCTGGGAAAGAAATTGAAAAAACTCAACCAGTTTTTAGCCTTGAAAATGAAATTTCAAAGATAAAAATTGTTGTCCCTTTTGGAGAAATATTGAGAGTTACAGAATACAAGAATCAAATTGTGAAAATGCTTAATACTCAAGTTGGATCCTCTGATATTCTAAATCTACAAGAAGATCACCCTACCATTTTCTTAGGGCCAAGAGTGGAAGATGAACAAAATGAAGAAGTACCACCTTTCTATGTAAGTTTAAATATTCATGACATGGCATTACATAATGCTATGTTAGATTCAGGGACATCTCACAATTTAAAACCAAAGGTCATCATGGAAAGATTGAGTTTGGACATTACCAGACCTTACAACTATTTATTCTCATTTGATTCTAAGAGGGTTCAATGTATAGGCTTATTCAAACATGAGGTGGTTGGTTTAACTCAAATCCCTACTAAAATTGTACTAATTGACATAATTGTAGCAGATATTCCACCAAAATTTGGTATGTTATTGTCTAGATCGTGGGCTACTAAAATCAAGGGAACCATGCAAATGGACATGTCCTATGCCACTATCCTTGTTTTTGGTGAGCAGGGAAGATTATATCGAAAATCTAGAATGTCATATATGGTCAACAACAAAAACAAACCTCAAAATTTCCCAGTTTATGCAGTGGAAACAGAGTTAGGATCCTCTATCCTTTCCACTGGAATCACTAATGAAACAAAAAATCAGCAAGTTGAAGAAATTGGCAAAGAAGGTTGGTGGCACATGAGCTTTGATGGTTCTGCTGGAAGAGATGGAGTTGGTGCTGGCATTTGGATAATCATCCCAAGAGATGAAAGTAATTTTTTCTCTTACAAGCTAAATTTTGATTGCACCAATAACATGGCAGAATATGAAGCTTTCGTTTTGGGTTTGGAAGCTTTAAAAACTTAGGTGCTAAAAATATTTCAGTTTCGGTGATTTTGAGTTAGTCACCAAACAAGTAAATGGCACTTATCAAACCAAAGATGTTAGAATGAGAGCATATAGAAATTTAATTCTTGAGTTACTAGAAAATTTTGAAGAACACAATTTCACAATCAGGCCTAGAGAACAGAACAGTATCGCAGATTCCTTGGTTGTTTTGGCCAGCCAATTTACAATTCCAACTCATTCTAGTATGAAATATGAGATTGAAATCAGACATAGGCCAGCCATTCCTGATAGAATAAAAAATTGGCAAGCATTTGACAATGATAAACAAGTCAAAAACTTTATGGAATTGAAAGAAGAGTTTGAAACTACTCAAGTTGACCAGCAGAATATGTTTGTTGAAACCAAAGCCAGTACAGAAGTCATTCAACTGAAAAACAATTGTATTCCTAAGGGATTGATTCCTCTTGAAAAATTGTTTGACCAGAATGATGTAGCCAAGAAGCCTAAGATAAAATCTGATGATGAAGAGGACGAAGCCTATAATCCTGGAACAACAAATAATCCTAAGTGTGTCAAGTTGTCCGAGTACCTTTCTTCTGAAGTAAAATAGAAATATGTTGATTTGATGAAAAAATACATAGATGTCTTTTCATGAAGCTATGAAGATTTTAAAATTTATGATTCTATTGTCATACAATACCAATAAAGGAAACTGAAAAACATTTTAAACAAAAGTTGAGGAGGATTAATCCACTATTTCTGCCATTATTTGAAAAGGAGATTAAAAAGTTGTTTGAAGCAATGATCATAGTTCCATTGAGGTTTTTCAGTTGGTTGGCTAATTTGGTTCCTATAAGGAAGAAAAATGGAGAGATCAGGATATGTATTAATTTCAGAAACTTGAATAAAGCCTCATTAAAGGATAATTATCCTCTTCCCAAGATGGCTCACATACTATAGAACATTGTAGGATCACAAAGGATGTCAATGCTAGATGGTTTCTCAGGCTATAATCAGATATTGTTACATCATGATGACCAACTTTGTGCAAAGTTTCCTCCCGTAATATGAGTTACCACTCCCTGATCACTTATATTACCCCAAACATCGAACTGCATTTTCTAGCTGAAATGGAATATTACTACCAAAATTGCATTGTACATCTAGAATAAACCAAGGAAGACATGATCCCGGCAGATTCTTGACATGTTCCTCCTCTACCAGGTCCATCACAAGGAAAGTGAAAACCCAAATTCGCTTTATCAGGTATTAAATGGGAGCTACGAGCAAATAGAACACCTTTAAGTAGGTGAGAAGACAACTTTCATTAGGGGATTTTTGAGGTTTAAAATGGGCCTCCTAAGGAAATTACAAAATAATAGTGGAAATAATAAAATAAGATTAGATTACATCATCAAATTTTAGAGGGAAAAAAGTAAAAACTATTTTTCAACTTATCTCCCTATGGATTTACTCATATTTCAAGTGGAAACACTCGTTGAATGCAAAATTTGATTTCTCATCCAAGGAGTACCCATGTTCCATACTTTTGATGGGCCTTGATACACAAAAAAATGAGAAATACATAAAAACAAAACAAAACAAAACAAAAACGTGATTGCAATCACGTTTTTTCATGCATTTCTTATTTTTTGTGTAGTAGGGTACATAGAAAGTATGCAACATGGGTACTCCTTGGATGATGAATTAAATTTTTCATCCAACGAGGACTCCCGCTTGAAATTTGAGTAAAAACTTAGGGAGATAAGTTGAAAATACGAGTTGAAAAAGTAGTTTTATTATTTTATTATTTTTTAATCTTTTTGCTTTTTTACTCCAAAAATGGTGAATCATCCCCCATGGTTGACATCATCATCTTGAATCCTATTGGTTCTTATAAATTTTATTTTGGTTATACATTTTTCTTAGGAGGCCCATTTTAGACCTCAAAACTTCCCTAATGTACCACGCCCTAGGGAACATTTATGTATGCCAAGATGCCTTTTGGACTCATGAATGCAGGAGCAACTTTTCAAAAGGCCATGGATATTGCATTTGCTAAAGAAAAAGACAAATCTGTGGTTGTGTATCTGGATGGCATCACTGTGTTTTCAAAGAAGGAAGAGGAACATCTCAAGCACTTGGAAAAGATTCTTCAAAAATCCAAAAAATTTGGTACTTCTGAACCCCACAAAAAAAGTGTTTTTGCTTTGACATCTGGAAAGTTATTGGGTCATATAATATAAAAAGAAGGGATTAAGATTGATCCAAGTAGAGTTGTTGCTATTTAGAAGATAGACCTACCTAGAAATAGAAAAGAAATTCAATATTTTTTAGGCAAGGTGAATTTTATTAGAACACTTATTCCTAACTTTGCAAAAATTGTGAAGCATATCACCAAGATGCTTAAAAAGGATTGTAATATTAATTGGACAACAGAGGCTAAAAATTCTTTTGAAGAGATCAAGAAATATCTTACTCAAGCTCCAGTACTCATAAATCCTGATTTTTCAAAAGAATTTATGGTTTTTACTTTTGCTTCAAAACATACAATTGCAAGAGTATTGTTGCAGAGAAAACAACGAGGTAATGAACACCCTATTTCCTTTTTCAGTGGGACACTTGGAAATTCTAAATTGAAGTACAACATTATGGAAAAACAAGCTTATGCTTTGGTGAAAGCACTCAAATATTTCAGGGTATATGTCATCCATTCACACATTGTTTCTTTTGTACCTAATGTTGTAGTAAAAGACATATTAACCCAAGCTGATCCAGATGGTAAGAGAAGTAAGTGGATTTCCACTTTGCTAGAATATGATTTGGAGATCAAACCTACAAAGTTGGTGAAAGGACAAGGGTTAGCAAAGTTGATGACTCAATCAAATTTTGATTGTCTATACATTGATTTTATAGCAGAAATTTCAGATGTGATTGTAGATGAAGAGTTGATCCCTGTTGAAGAAAAATTCATTATGTCAGATTGGTATAAAGATGTCATTTTTGTTTTACAACATCATAGAGCTCCTCCTGAATTATCAAAATCAAAAGCCAGATTTGTCAAGCTGAAATCTATGAGGTATTGTATCTTGAACAAAAGTTTGTATTGGAAAGACACAGGTGGAATACTTCTTAACTGTCTACTAGAAGATGAAGCTGAGAAAGTGATTGAAGAGTTTCATAAGGGTGACTGTGGGGGTCATCATTATTGGAAAGAAACAGTGAATAAAATACTCAGAGCAGGTTTTTATTGGCCTTCAATGTTCCAAGATGTATATAAAAAGATTGTTGCTTGTCATGAAAGTCAAATATTTTATGGAAAGAGAAACTTTCTCCCATTGCCTTTGAAACCCATATTTGTAGAATCTCCTTTCCAACATTGGGGGTTAGATTTTATTGGCGATATACATCCTTCATCTTTAGTTTAGCATCGGTGGATTCTTACAACCACTGATTATTTTACAAAGTGGATTGAAGCAATTTCTAAAAGGCAAGCTACAGACTCAATGATCATACAATTTCTGGAAAATAAGATCTTATCTAGATTTGGTTCTCCAATGAAGATTATCACTGACAATGCTCATGCCTTCAAATCAAAGAAGATGGTAATTTTTTGCAACCAATATAATATCACCCTTGGTCACTCTACAACTTATTACCCTCAAGGTAATGGCCTAGCTGAGTCATCAAACAAGAGTCTAGTCAGAATTATCAAGAGAATTTTGCAGGAAAACAAAAGATCATGGCACTTAAAACTTAAATTTGCTTTATGGGCTGACAAAATTTGTACTAAAAGATCCATAGGGGTTTCTCCTTATGAATTGGTTTATGGAACTGAAGTTGTGTTTCCTAGCTCTCTTGGACTTCAAGTGATGAAATTGTTACGACGACTGGAGGAAGAACCAAATGTTATTCAAAGGAGGATCAATCAGCTAATTTCTTTGCAGGAAAAAAGAGAAGTATACACCAATTATAAGAAATCTCAAAACAAAGTTAAGAATGCATTTGATAGAAAGACAAAAGGAGAATTTCAATATTCATGATGTGGTTCTGAAGTGGGAGGCTCGGATCGAAGACAAAGGAAAGCATCGCAAGTTTGAGAACCTCTTGAAAGGGTCATATAAGATCTCAGCCTACCATGGAAATAACACATTTATACTGCAAGAGATGGATGGTCAATTGTGCAAGGGAGGACCTGTCAATGGCAGGTTTCTCAAGCATTATTCCTTTTGATTCAGTCAGCTAGAAGGAACATCATTGTATATATTCCATTTTTCATCTTTAAAAATTGCAGGTGTGGATGATTTCTGCAACAAGTTTGAGCTTGAAGTGAAGGCCATAAGAACTTGGAAATGATATCATCGGTTTTTAGCTAGTCTGTTGGTTCTTTGTTGCACCTCAAGGGCACAGCATCCCCATTGGAGCAATTGTCATCCATGATAACTTATGAATAGTTTGTCAAGTTTGTTGGTCAAGTTAATTAGGGTTTTCAAATTTTCTCAAAAAATTTTCATGATCATAGGTTTTCTAGTCATCATGACATGATGTGGGGTCCATCTAAGGTCATATCGGTTCAATCATAAAAGTTCAAAGTTCAATCTTTCATATGTGCCAGGTCTATTTGTTCATAATTGAAATTTGTCAGTTTTACAAAAATCCGTAGCAACTTGAGTTATGTATACTGAGTATTTGCTACGAAAGTTCCTGACACTTCTGTAGCAAATCCGTCTTTTTGAACACTTGTCTTGCATCGTGATAAACTTCACTGTTGGGCTTTAACGGTGAAGTAATGGTTCTTTACATTTAAAGGTTGTGATTGGTCAGCCTTGTGATGGGTCATGATTACACTTTATCACTTTTTATCCATGTTCCCTATATATTAACACCACATAGATTCTTGTTGCTAACTCTCCCTTTCATATTTTAATTTGCAACCATAAGCTTCACGCTGTAAAAGAATTGTCTTGTTGTCTCTCACACCAGCCTAGATTTCATACAGATATTGTTGTCTCTAGGTTAGGATTCATTGTTGTCTACCTGTCCCTAGTTTTTTTTGTAAGTGACAAGGAGGAAGCTTACGTGTTGCAACCATGGAACACAGGAAACAATATAAAGGAGGATCAATGGTATGTTATGAGCCCGTGGACATGAAAATGTTGGAGGAAGACCCTACCTTCGTTTAAGAATTTTCTAGTGTGGGATGCCTACATTTTTGTCAAAATATACAGGGTTTCCCGTGCTACAAAAATCCCTAGGTCAGGCGAAGTATGGTTTAAGGTACAGAAGATCAAGTTGCAAAACTGTGATGAATTTCTCAAAGAAGAACACAAAGGTATTGATATGACTGCAAGCATTCCCAGAACTTGCCTTAAAGAACGTTTCTCCAAGCTCTTGATGGTCATTTAGAAGTACTTCACATGTGAAGGCAGATTCAACATGGTTTATCAGTATCATTTCAGGTTGTTACTTCATTTCACTAGTAAGCAACCTATATACATTCCATTTTATTTGTTTAGAATTTTGGGAAAAAGGGCAGACAAGGTTCAAGCCAAACTTGATGCAAGTGACACTTATGTTTTTCATCATGACCTTATTAGACTGTTGGTTGTAGAAGAGCTAAATAAGTTAAACAAATATTGGCTTACCTTCCTATTCTTAAGTGGATATGAATTAGATGTTGCTCCCCCTCTAGGAGAACTCCAAAATCTAAATCCTCAACCCCTAGAAAAGAGCAACATCCAGTGGCAGAGCAACATGTAGTAGAGGCTTCCACAAGCACAAAAAGGAGGATGAGCAGAAGACAAAGTAGAGAACATAGTAGGGAATAGAGTACAAAGAAGGAAAAGTTAACAGATATCCTAGAGGCTATTGAGATTGAAGAAAGCCCAATTGAGCAACCTAAACAAGTGACAAAAATTGAACCCAAGAAGAAAAGCAAAAGGACTAAGAAGTTGGACTTTACACAAGAAGAACATGGTTTCATTTTTAGGCCAAGGAAACATGTCACAAGGTCAATACAACAAGATGAAAAGATCCCAGAAGCACCTTTGTATAAAACAAAGCCATCAAAGGAACCATCAAAGAAAAAGAGAGGCAACGAGGTTGTACACGTAAAAAGTGAAATAGAGGTTGTGTAGGAATAGTTAAGAGAAGCTAGATGGGAAGTTATCAAATCCAAACTTGAGTTTGAGGAGTGGCAAAAAGAAGTGTCAAAGTAGATAGATTTTTATGATGAAACTGCAGATAAATCCAAAAGGATGATAAAAAGAACTTTACCTTTGCACAGGATGTTGAAGCACATGTATAGAATGAATAGCTAGCTACAAGCAGACAAGAAGATCTTACAGGGAAAAATCATAGCACTAGAAACACAAATTTAAATGATCAAGGTTGAACTCAAAAAGAGAAATCTCAAGATTATTGCTGAAGTAGATGCTACTCCTTGAAAATGGTAAAATTTTCAATTTTGTCTTCACTATACTTAAACTAGTAAACTCGGCTTTATATATAGTGAACATGGTATTAGGAGTAATAAGGAGGCATTAGGAACCATGAAAATTCAAAAAACTAGGAATTTTGAAATTTCATAGCAACTCCCCATAATGAAGCTAAAAATTTGCTACGAAATTGTTGTAGCTTTTCATGGAGGAGAAGGCAAACTTAAAATATAGCAAAGGAAGTTATGAAGGTATGTATTTAGCTTAAAAACATCAAGGAAAACCTCTTAACTTGCAAAAAGAGCAAAGGGGTAGCAGAAGGGTGTTTTTTTAAGTTGCTACTAAAGTTTGCTACGAAATTGTTGAAGACTCCGTTTTTTGCTACGAAACTATCAAAAACTCTATTTTTCTACCTTTTTGAAGTTTTTAAACATCAAGCATCCAAGCTCCAAATGGATTACAGGTCCTGAAGGGTGTCCACATCAACTCCTATTTTTCAGGAAAACGAGTTAGCAAGCCAACCAGGTCAGCATCCACATGGCAATGAGACACATCATCAACTCCAGCATATTTAGAAAATCAGTTTGGTTCAATAAGCTTCATCAAACTAGTAAAATCTCCTTTATCTATAGTGAACATGGTATTAGGAGTAATAAGGAGGTATTAGGAACCATGAAAATTCAAAAAACTAGGAATTTTGAAATTTCGTAGCAACTCCCCATAATGAAGCTAAATATTTGCTACGAAATTGTTGTAGCTTTTCATGGAGGAGAAGGCAAACTTAAAATACAGCAAAGGAAGTTATGAAGGTATGTATTTAGCTTAAAAACATCAAGGAAAACCTCGAACTTGCAAAAATAGCAAAGGGGTAGCAGAAGGGTGTTTTTTGAAGTTGCTACTAAAGTTTGCTACGAAATCGTTGAAGACTCCATTTTTGGTACGAAACTATCAAAAACTCTATTTTTCTACCTTTTTTGAATTTTTTAAACATCAAGCATCCAAGCTCGAAATGGATTACAGGTCATGAAGGGTGTCCATATCAACTCCTATTTTTCAGGAAGACGGGTTAGCAAGCCAACCAGGTCAGCATCCACATGGCAATGGGACACATCATCAACTCCAGCATATTTAGAAAATCATTTTGTTTCAATAAGCTTCATCAAACTAGTAAACTCGCCTTTATATATAGTGAACATGGTATTAGGAGTAATAAGGAGGCATTAGGAACCATGAAAATTCAAAAAACTAGGAATTTTGAAATTTCGTAGCAACTCCCCATAATGAAGCTAAAAATTTGCAAAGAAATTGTTGTAGCTTTTCATGGAGGAGAAGGCAAACTTAAAATACATCAAAGGAAGTTATGAAGGTATGTATTTAGCTTAAAAACATCGAGGAAAACCTTGAACTTGCAAAAAGAGAAAAGGGGTAGCAGAAGGATGTTTTTTGAAGTTGCTACTAAAGTTTGCTACGAAATTGTTGAAGACTCCGTTTTTTGCTACGAAACTATCAAAAACTCTATTTTTCTACCTTTTTTGAAGTTTTTAAACATCAAGCATCCAAGCTCCAAATGGATTACAGGTCATGAAGGGTGTCCACATCAACTCCTATTTTTCAGGAAGACGGGTTAGCCAGCCAACCAAGTCAGCATCCACATGGCAATGAGACACATCATCAACTCCAACATATTTAGAAAATCAGTTTGGTTCGATAAGCTTCATCAAACAGAATTCAGTTGAGTTCATTTATGGTGGAAGATTCCTACTTGTATTCAAATTATGTAAAACAAAAATTCCTAATATTTTTGAATAGGTGTTAAGTAGGATGCGGTTTCAAGGATAAGGTTTCAAAATTGTTTGACTGAATCTAACCCAAGTGGCAGATTTTTTGTAATTAATGATATGATGGTGGTCTTGCTCTATATATTTGTAGATCTGTGACTCTAAAAGGATTTATCGATAATGTGAAGAACTGGCCTTATGTAATCTTTTGATCTTGTTAATATAAAATTTGCAGAAACTCTGCTTTTGTACCTAAGATTCATGTCATGGCTTTCATGTGTTTCTTACCATGTTGTTTTTATTTTACATAGTATTTTGATTACTTGGAAATCTTGTCAAACTGCTCCAATTTCCTTCACTTACTATGTATGACTGTGAATGTTCATTTGATAATCTTTTTAAAGCCAGAGATGCCTCAACTTCCATTAAACATTGTTGTTAGCCTTAATTTGCTTTAATTTGACTCCATGTCCAATGGTGGCAGTCATCACATTTTCCTTCACCTATAAAACCACATTAAAAATCAGAGTTAGTCATCTGTAGTTTGAGTTGTTTTCAAGTGAAATTGATAAGTATTTGAGAGAGCCCTCTCAGATTGGAAGGGCTAACTTCCAGTCCAATTGGTCTGAAATAGTTATGCTGGGTTAAAGGTTGACACAACCCAACTCGATTAGCTCAATGATAACATATTGTGTTGTGGTGTACACTGGATGTAGGTGTATGTATTGTGATGTGTTGTACACTAGGTGTGGGTGTATGCATTGTATGTCAGGTGTAGGTGCATGTATTGCATGGTGTTGTATGTCGTTTGTGGTTGTATGAGTGTGTTGAGGCAAATTAATTGCCTATCATTTAATTGTCAACCCGGAGGTTTCGTAAAACTTGCGAAGCGTGCATCCATTGTATATGCTAGAAATTAACTTTCAATTTAGATCAATCTAACTATGAAACCAAATAATGACAAACCAAATTCACCTATTCTAATTCAACAATCAATTAAAAAAAAATTATACTACATCGCGCGAAATTGAAATTACATGGAAATGAAAGCAAAAACAATCATTCTTAACCTCTCACACAAGAAAAGATATGAAAGCAAATAAAAACAATTGCTCTTAACTTCTATATAGGAAAGCAAATAAAAACAATCGCTCTTAACCTCTAGGTAAAAAAGAAAAAAAGAAAAAAGAAAAAAGGTCACTCTTAACCTCTCACACAGGCTCTTAACTTCTAGGTAGAAAGAAAATAAAAACAATCGCTCTTAACCTCTAGATAGAAAGCAAATAAAAACAATCACTCTTAACCTCTCACACATGAAAGGATATGAAATAAATAAATCTTAATCTATGAAAGCAATCAATCTCAATCTATGAAAAACAATAAAATCTCACATATTGTAGGTGGCCAATCCAAAAGCATGAGAAATGGAAAGTTGAGAGGCTCCAAATGCAAGCATAACCAAATCAAAGTGAACATCACTCATGAGCATGGTGCCAAATCTAAATTATATATTCAAAACATGAGCATTTCCCCAACTTTACACATGCCTTTGAAAGGATAAGGCTCTCATATTAATACAAAAACATAAGAAGCTACCTCATTAATGGAGGTCCATTATTCTCTCCCTAGATCCCTAGAAAATCTCATAGAGTTACAACTCAAATAGGTATTGATGAGATGCATATCCTCTTTGACCTTTATCCAAATCTTCTTCCATATCTTGAAAGGAATTCTAATTTGAGCATTAGAGGCCACATAAGGGTGCCTTGGAAGCTTCCAAATGACCTACACATGTCATGAAACTCAAGCCACTTTTAAGTATTAGCAAGTATATGTCATTTTTCCAAGTTTTAACCATTTAATTCACTTATAATACTAGAAATCATTAACTTTAGGAAAACACAAATGGAACCCATATAATTATGAAAATGGAGGCTAATGAAAGATTATATGGTTATGGAGTTGCGACATGTGAATGAAATGGTGGCGATAAAGGTGAGAGTGGGCAATATTTTGAAGATATTTTGGAGACTCTATAGTGTGTGATGTACACTATGTGTATGTGCACATTGTTGAGGATAAGGCACTGGGCATTTGTCGGGTGTGGCAACTGATCCAGTGTGCGAATGGAACAAAGAAAAAGGTAGATGCTAAGGATTGATTAAACGATAAGTATCAGTAGTTTATTTCAGTTTTATTATGCATGTGATTTATGATTTTGGTCTATAATGATTATGTGTGATCTATGATTTTGGTTTATGATGGTTACATTGATTTATGATTTTGATCTATAATGGTTGTGTTTCGAGCTAACCTGATGTGATATATTTATACATGATGATTTGGTCAAATATGTTATTTTGACTTGTTGTGACGGAAGTAAACAAGATTACAAGTGTACCTTATTGAAAAGCTACCAATGAGGTATGATTTGAAGTTATTTCAATTTATTTTAATCTAATGGAATCTATATGCTTGGTGCAGGAAAGCATGAAATGCCCCATTGGCTGGTTGAAACTGGTTACAAGAATTAGTAGTAGCAGTGAAATAAATTTGAACATGCAACAGTATTCTCGTAAAGCACTTCAGGAGCAGGGCCAGTGTGGAACACTAATACCCAATAGTGTCCATTTATTACTATGAGCATGCTATGACTAGTATGATGGTTTTGAGGTAGGTATATGTCTTGGTTTTTGTACCTTCTAACATGAGGAAGCCTTGCTAAGGGATGGATCACCCGCGATAGGGGATGTCGGGGAACTTGGAACATGAGTGATTGCACAGAAGGGGGTGATCGGATTGCTCGAGGGACTATGTAGTAGAGAAGGGAAGGTCAGGGATGGATTTGTTTTTTTCATTAGCATTTCTAGATGGAATCAGATGCACATTAGGAGTGTGCCCTAGAACAATGAGTCGGTAACTGTTTGCGGAGGGGACATGTAGCGCGGGATTATAGTGCTAGACATTGATGCATACTTTGGCTCTTGCAATGGATTCTTGACTTCTTGGGAAGGAGGTGAATCTTGGTACTATTTTGAGGGTGGAGGTGTGATCCTATAGATTCCCTTGTTGATTGATATGGGCATCGTATCCTTTTATTTGTTGGTTTAGAAAATGTGAATATGTGTATATGTGGTTATTGTAAATATTGTAATGAGCTATGTTATAAAGACCAATATGTGATATGTTGTCATGATGTTTTGCTTTTGAGCAAATCATTCATTGTAAACACTGCAATGAGCTAAGTTATAAAGCTCCATGGATAGTATGTTTTCTTTTCGGCGGTTTTTTTGAGGTCTTGGTGTGGTTTAACACCGAAGATGGTGTTCCCCAAGGGGGAGGGTTCTGTAACAACCCTGGTGAAAATTCCATGTAATAAAAGTTAATAAAGGCAAAAATATGACCACAGGTAAGGGACATGTATTCCAAGTTGAATGATTGGGAAAAAATTTCCTAATGGGCATCACTAGATGTTTTTATGGCTAAAGCAAATTGGCAAAGGCTAAGGCATTAAAAAGGTAAAAGGGCATTTTTTGGCACATGTATTTATGATAATAAAGGAAAATATGAGAAAAGGGAGGTGAAAGGGCATAGGTTGCATGTGAGGAGGAAAATGAAGGAAAATAATGGAAATTGAAGAAAATTAAGGCCTTATTGATAAAAATTATTCTGAAGATAAGTTCGCAGGCTTGGTCAGTTTAGTTTGGAGCTCTCTAGTTATTCTCTCTCTCACTCTCAGTTTGGACACTTAGCATTTTCTTGGAGCACTCTAGCATTGGATCAAGGAAGGAAAAGCAAGCAAAAGGGAAGGAAGGAAAGCAAGGAGCAAACAAGGAAGATCAAGATCAAGCAGCTTCAGCACGAATACTTGTAGGTAATGTATTGCATGTGTGATTTCCTAGTTGGTTTTGACATGCATGGCTTTACATGTTGGTGTATGGTTCTCTTATTGTCAGTGGCATGGTATTTCCGGGTTATGACAATATTTTTTAACCTAGCCTTGCATTTTACCGGATGCCATGGTGTGGTTGGATGATTGATCTCAATTTTGAGCTTTGGAATTGTTGGATGGATTTCAGAATCCGGGGCAAAGGTGGTCTTAAGGTTCATTCCCAAAGGCATAGGAATCCCTTGACTATTTTTGGTGGGATGCACGATAAATCCTAAGGGAGGTGTCTCAGTTTAGGGCCTAGTGATCCAGGATTGGATTGCAGTAAATCCTGAGAGACAAGGAGATGGAAAATTCCTTAAGGATAATGATGGATTTTGGATGGAATTCCAAGTTTGTTTTTCTTTTGTGATCGGAGCATCAGTTTTGGTATGATCACAGTTTGGTGAGGGTGGAGGTGGTTTAACCTCTAGATCCCTTGGTTGTTTTTGGATTTGTTTATCCATGAGATCCCACATTCATGCTCGGAATATGGTGCGGGGGTGATTGGTTGAAAGAAAGATTTGGTTTAGCGATGCTTACGATCGAGTGAAACATGGAAGTCCCAAACCTGGTCGGATTTGCCTATGTTTAATAAAAGTTAATTTATGTTGCTTTTGTACTTGTTTATATGTGGATTTGATGGTTGTTATCTCACTATTATTTCCATGGTTTTATATTGGTTATAAGCATGGTTAATTGACTATTTCATGACATGGTTATTTCATGTATTTACTTGTAACGAAAAGGATAATGGATGCAAGACCTAATTAATATCATAACAATTCAAGGGAGAAGGTGGTGATCCTTCTTGTCATGTCACGTAATATTTTTCAGTCATTCATGCTCTGTATTGTATCCTAGACCTGTAGATTGCATTGATGCCAAGTGTTTGACAGAGTGTCAGTCCTAGTTAGGGATGGCCAGGCCTAGCCCTAGGGTTAGTTTTTGGTTTATTAGTCTTTTCATCATGTGTTTAATGGATTTTGTAAGTTATAGCAAGTTCTAGGGAGTGGCCAGAATTCTGGGCTTGAAAAGTGCCTTAAATCACATGGACTCTGGCACAGGTCTGCTGGAAATAGTCCCTAGACACAGGCATGTAGGCTTGTCGGAGTGTCCAAAGCTCTCTGGACACTGGTAAGCCCATAACATGGGAGTGTCCAGAGGTTTAATAGCTTAAAAACTTAGTGGGACCCTAGAGCATGATACCTGTGTAGGTTGGATGGCTCCTGGGAGTGTTGTTGCTGATGTGGAAGGTATGTTTGATGGTTTTCCATCGATTCCACTTCCTTAAGGATACCTAGGAGTTTGAATCATATCATAGTAGCCTCTCATCACATGTTTACCTTGGTTGGCTGGTTACTTGGGTAGATATGGGAGGAGGGTGTTATAAGCAGCCACAAGAATAGGAGAAGAGAGTGGAAGCACCCACTCATGCAGAGACATCCATAGATCGAAGGAAGTGCACCAGGGGAGATAGCAGATTATTGCATGATGCTAGAGAGAATTTGGGAGCACCCACATCAAAGTGCAGGAAGAGGAGGTCACTAGATTAGTACACCGGGTACATGGCTCTGATGAGTGAGCTAGTTGACATAGAATCATCCTAATTTGAGGAAGTAGTGTAGAAGCTAGTATGGGTTGATGCCATGGTACAAGAATATGATTCCATAGTTAGAAATAATGTTTGGGAAGTTGTCCCAAGACGAGAGAACAAGTCAGTGGTAGGTTCGAGGTGGATCTACAAAGTGAAGCAAGAAACGTACGAAAAAATTGAGAAACACAAGGCCAGATTTGTCACCAAGGGGTGCTCTCAGGTGGATGGAATTGATTACGAGGAGACATTTGCTCCAGTAGCAAGGTAATCTTCAATCAGATCAATTCTAGCTCTTGCAACACAGATGGGATGGAAGATACATCAGATGGATGTGAAGACACCATTCCTCAATGGAGTGATTGAAGAAGATGTGTACATTGAGCAATCGGAAGGATTTGAAATTGTCGAAATAGAGTTGCATGTGTATAGTCTCAAGAGAGTGTTGTATGGGTTGAAAGAAGCACCTTGTGCTTGGTACACTAGGATCTATAGTTATCTCACCAAGTTAGGCTTCACCAAAAGTGAAGCAGATGCAAACCTTTACCATATTGTTGTTGAAGGTAAATTATTGATTATAGTATTATATGTCGATGATTTAATTTTAACCGGTGATGAGAAGTTGATCAAGTCTTGCAAAGAGGATTTTGCAAGAGAATTTGATATGAAGGACCTGAGGCTCATGCATTACTTCCTCGGTATGGAAATATGGCAAGGATATGGGGAGATATTTTTCTTTCACGGCAAGTATGCTAACAAGATACTGAAGAAGTTCCACATGGAGAGCAGTAAACCCATGGAGACTCCTCTAGCAAGGAATTGGAGGAAGGAAGATGCTACTTCAGGTGAAGTAGTGGAGGCTACCATCTACAGACAACTTGTGGGTTCACTTATGTATTTGGTGAACACACGACTGGACATGTGTTATGCAGTTAACCATCTTAGTCAAGCAATGGTTAATCCAACCAAACTATATTGGGATGCAGCAAAGCATGTGTTGAGATACCTCAGAGGCACTACTTAGTATGGTATTTGGTACAGATGGACAGAGGAAGTGAAGTTGAAAGGTTTCATAAATGCAGATTGGGCAGGCAGTCCATCAAACAGGAAGATCAAATCAAGAGGCATCTTTAGTATTGGGTTAGCAGCATTCTTGGTATAGCAGGAAGCAGAGATTAGTTGCACTTAGTTCAACAAAACCAAAGTACATGGATGCTCGTCAAGCAACTTATGAAGTTATCTGGATGATGAAGATTCTTGTTCAATTATTAGGTCAGATGATCTATCCCACCATGATTTACTGTGACAACCATAGTTGTATCAAACTCTTTGAGAATCCAATTTTTCATGATCATTTCAAGCATATCGACATCTGGTATCACCATCTACGAGATTTTGTGCAAAAGATAATCATGTTGTTGGAGTACATTCCTACAGAGGAACAAGATGTAGATATTTTGACAAGGGCACTGTCAAGATGCAAATTCGAGTTCCATAGAGGCAGGATTGGGGTAGCAGATAATCCCGTTTTTGTTGAGAGGGAGTGTTGAAAATGGCAACAAAAAAATTCTAATTTAATTTTCCCATGAATTAAATTAGGAGAAAATTGTAATTCCACATCACAAGACAACAAGAATGAGTTAACTAAGTTAATTTCGCTTAGTTGGCTCATTTAGTTCTAATTGAGGGCCTAACTTGAGTCAAGCAGAGTGGTTCCTAAATTTTAGGAGCCTAGGTTGAGTTTAATTTAAGTTGTAATAGTTTAATTCAGTTAAACTAGTTACAATTGTTGAAGGAACTAGTAGGAGGTCTAGAAGTGGGGTGCAACTTCATGTGTTCAACCAGCTAACTGATAAATCAGCCATAATTAACTCATGCATGCATGAAATTTGAGTTACTCAGTTGAGATTGGAGTTCAAGGGAAGTATACTATCAGTGGTATAATTTTCCAATTTGTACAAGTGGTGCAAGAAGTCAAAGAAGGGCCTATAGGGATTACGCAATTATAATTGGGAATTTCCCTAATTATTAGGGGACTAATTCCCAAGGAAACAACGTAAGGAAATAAGAGCTTGGCATTGCGCAAAATTGGTTAAGTATTGGCAAGATTAAGCTTGTGAGGAAGTGAGATAGATTATACTTGTGCATAAATTGTTCAGGCTTAAAAAAGCATTGTATTTCTTCTCTATTTTCTGATCTAATGCAATATATAGATAGGAAGGCGTTTTGAGCAGCAACTTTTCTCCTTAGATAAATCTCTGAGCATATGTGATTGAATCTTGTCTCATGTTTATGTTGTGATTTCATGATCAATTTATTGTTTCCGCTAATGAGTAGAGTAGATTCAAGTCTTTTGTTTTAGCATATTACATAGGTAGTTTGAATCTACAAGGAATTTCTACAAAATCAACTTACTAAGAATGTTGTGAACGTGGAACCATTGTGATCTAGTCTTTGATCATGTTCACTGCAACCAACATATGGGGGAAAACTCTCCACCCAACAAACCCCTTAGTTAAGACAACACATAACCCCCAAGTCCATAATCAACTACCTTTCCTACTTATAATCCTTGATTCTCAATAATTCTCCTAGAAAAGATGCGAGAGTTGTGGTGCAATTATAACACGTGTGGGTTATCTTGTAAATGTTGTGTGTTCAACTCTTGTTGTTACATGATTGATCTAGATTTGTGAAGGAAAGAAATGAAATATAGATTTAAACAATGATACAGATATACAACGAAACATAATTTCAATTAATTAATAGCAACCACTGAAAATATGTGATATCTCTCAACTTAAGGACTTCATTATTTTTACATTTATATAATTTTAAATTATTGAGTTAGTGTGTTGCATTAGAAAGACAAACAAATACTTAATTATCAACAATCTTGTTGATAATAATTTATGTACAATTATTGTTGTAAATTTGTATTTATGTTTTATATTATGAATAAAAAAATTTGGAAAGTAATAGTTGAAGTACAAATGGCTGAAAGAGGAAAAAGGTTGCAAGTTATTTTGGAAAAAAAAAAATTATCCATCATCAAGTCCTAGGCATCTAATATGGGTGTTTATATTTAATTATGAAATTATTGTATTGATCGATTTAATGTTTCCTTGAAGACAAGAAGTTGTCTCCAAAAGTGGGAAACAAGAGCCCATTAATGAGCAACTAACTATGGATAAAAATCTTTGGACTTTCTGGCTTTTGTCTCATAATTTTCTGAGAAAACAAGGCTTGGGAGAGTGAAGAAAATCATAATAAGAGAAACATACAAAAAAATTAATTGTATGCCTAATTGCTTGGGGAAGCCAACAGAAAATTTGTCAAGGAAGGTAGGAGCCAAGTACTTGACTCTTAGTTTTCCAACTAAAAAACTTTCAAATCGATGTTTTCTAACTTCTTTTAATATCCCAAAAGTTATCTATTTTATTTTGTCCTAAAGTTATAATCATATTCTTTGTGAAAAAAGTAAAATGGAAACAAAGGATTTCTTCGTGAATATGAGCATGTGAATTTATCTTACGTGCATTCTAAATTTGGTATCTAAATATTATTTTTGAAAATATTTTTGTAATCAATTATTCATTTTGAGGAAAGATTAATAGATGTAAATATGCAGATAATCTTTGGTGAAGTTACAATTTGTTTTCATAAATGTTAAAATGATGTAGTAGAAGTAGCAAAAAAGGTATTTTTTTATAATAGTGTAAGGTTGGGCAAATATTGTTGATATGAAAGTACTGATACACAGGGAATCACATGATATGATATTATATAGTAAAAATTTCGAAGTCACGCAAAGAACATATATATATAAGGTTAGGCAAATATTGTTGATATGAAAGTATTGGTACATAGGGAATCACATGATATGATATTACATAGTAAAAATTTCGAAGTCCCGCAAAGAATATATATATATATAAAGAGAGAGAATTACAAAGGAAACAACATTTTCAAAATAAGTAGATAATTATACAAATGATAACATATATATATAAAGAGAGAGAATTATAAAGGAAACAAGGTTGTCAAAATAAGTAGACAATTATACAAATGATTCACTCTACAAGTAAGTATAGGCAGTGAATACTTACAAATACCTATATAATAATATGTTCTAAATGTAACGAGGTGTAAGAATTGTGGATATACAAATACCTATATAATAATATGTTCTAAAGGTAACGAGGTGTAAGAATTGTGGATAAAACGATTATGTATCAAATATATTTTTATTATGAACATAGAGAGGAAGAGTGTAGTCATAAATTTGTATAGCACAGATTAAAGAGATTAAAGACTAGTACCGTTTTCGAATTAGAGAAATCCATTTTCTTTTTAGATAACATTATAAAATCATGTAGCCCCAAAGGTTAGCTCAAGTGGTCGAGTCCTCGTTGTTAAGTACCTAGCCGATTGGGAGGTCACAAGGTCAATTCTCCTTGATGCTCTTGGGGCTAGGCCCTACTAGTCTAGCTGATAGGCTTTAAAAGATTCCCTTCGAGGTTGATCTCCTCAGATTTTCCGTGGATAGGCCCTGCTAGTCTGGCCGATAGAATTTAAAAGTCTGCCCAGATTTTCTGTGGATAGGCCCTGCTAGTCTGGCCGATAGAATTAAAAGTCTGCCCAGATTTTCTGTGGATAGGCCCTGCTAGTCTGGCCGATAGAATTTAAAATATTCCCTTCAGGGTTGATTTGCCCAGGTCTGACCGATAGAATTTAAAAGATTCCCTTCGGGGTGGATAGACCTGCCCAGATTTTCCGTGGATAGACCCTGCTAGTCTGACCGATAGAATTTATATTCCCTTCAAGGTTGATTTGCCCAGGTCTGACCGATAGAATTTAAAAGATTCCCTTCGGGGTGGATAGACCTGCCCAGATTTTCCGTGGATAGACCCTGCTAGTCTGACCGATAGAATTTAAAAAATTCCCTTCGGAATTGATCTTCCCAAATTTTCCGTGGTGTTTTTCTACAAACTTCTTTATACAGACAAGTCCAGCTACAAAAAGTTTTAGCAAGGAGAGTTCTATAAATTATCTTATACTGACTATATAGAGACTCTATTTAGGCATATTTGCCTATTAATACGACAAAAGTGCTATTTCCCAAGGAAATACATGTTTTCCCATGGTACTTGACATGATGAAAACCCAAGAGAAAAACTAGCAGGACAATAGGTATTGTCTTTGTTGCTATGCAATTGCCTTGTTCATGAGAACTCAAGAAAAACTGAATAGTAATCTAAGCTGGAAGAAAGAGTTGAACTGTGAGAAAAAAACTGATAGTTCCAAAGTAACCAATCGTTATTTGAATCCAAGAAGGGTGAAATGAGTAGCACCTGAAACAAGTAATGGAGGAGTTTCGGGATTATTACCATTTAAGGATACCACTGTTGAAATGAAATTAAATTACAAACTTTTTCCCAACCAAGATAAGGATTATACCATACATGCACAGGGAATTCGCTCAAGAACCTTGACTGCCACATAAGCAAATACACCTGAGTTAAAAACTGTGTAACTTGTGCGCTTTGGCACAGACCAGGGAAGGTGAGAAAAATTTTGTGTAATATCTATATAATTCAAAGGAAAGGACCCAGTCTGTCCGATAGGAAAATAGAACTAAAAACAGGACTAAAAAATGGTCTTGTACATAGAACAAGATAGATAAATAAGAAGTATAACAAACACATTGACTTCTGGAGAGTTCAAGTGCAGACTATAATAGACGAATAACAGTAGTAGAGCATCTCCTCATTCAAAACTAGACAAACTCAAAAACCCTGTTGAGTATTTCTTGTGGAGCTGAGAGTTGCGTACGACTAAAAAGTAATTTAAATGCAGATTGTAAATAGGTTAGAGACCAATTGTAACATATATTGTGCAGAGAGGGAAAACCCTATTTCAGTTCACTGAAAACCTCCACAGCGTAAAAACCCTAAGCAGTAGAGAGGAGAAACCCTCTCGAATAGTCTGAAGCAGTGTTACTTGGGAGCGGGGAGCGGGAGCGGAAGCGGGAGCGGGAGCGACCATTTTCAGAAGCTCCCGGTTTGGGAGCGAATCGGGGAGCGATTTTTTAAAAATATATATATTTTTTATATTTTTTAATTTTTGATACATATATGTCAACAAAAACATGTAGAATGATGAAATAGACATAAAAAACATAAAAAAACATAAATTGATCATTGAACCATATCACATCAATCATCTAGAAATTATAATCGTCATCAACCTTAGTAAAATAATAAATTAAAATAACATTCAATTCAATAACATTTATCATCATTGATCACCAAAGTAACAAGTTGTACTTGTAAGCCAAGTTTAACCATTACAAGAAGTAATATCGAAGATATTTCTAAGTCCTAACTTCTAACTGTTAACATGATATGAAATGTTAAAAATTTATAAAATGAAACATGAATAATGAGATGAAATGAAACAACTTTAGTCTTTCACAAAGCATCATATTCATAATTCACAATCATTACCAATGAGTTATAATTGCCAAGGCCCAACTTCAAACTTCAAATTTTCATTGTCACAGTCACCAGTGATATAATGTTTACAAAAAATATCATAATGTCATAATGATATGAAAGAGTCAAGAGTCAAGAGTCAAGGACTCAAAACTCAACACTGAACAGTTATGAAAACTAAAGTGACAAGTCACAAGTCTAATAGAAACTAAAAAAGACAAGTAAACTGTAAATCTACAAGTGGCCCTTGCCACGAGAGTCTCCAGGAGTATAAGTAGGTCTTGGCGGTCTTCTAGGAGTCTCCCGCCCAGACCGACGACCAGAACTAGAGCCTCCACGCGAGGGTGTCGATGGAGGTGGCGACAGCAATGGAACAAGACTCGGGCCCCGAGAACTGGATGGTGGAGGTGGAGGTGGCATGGCTGCTGCAGCTGCTTCAGCTTCATCCCGTACAAGCTCATCTTCTAGTTCTTCCATATGTATAATGCCATCTTCCAAATTGTCGTCCTCAGGGTGATTGTCCCAAATTTTATATGTGGGATCTTCATTAGCCCGATCACAGTAATGGCTCAACAACCTCAAATTGTAGTGCACATAAACCAAGCTTTCTGCTCGGTTTTCGTTGAGCCTGTTTCTTTTCACATTATGTATATAACTGTAGGTGCTCCAACACCTCTCTGCAGAAGAAGAATTTACAACCTGTGCAAGAACTTTCAATGCCAATTTTCGCAAAAGTCCATCGCCGCCATATGTTTCCCACCATGTGAGAGAATCAAATTTATCTTTGTCGTCCATTGCATGGAAGTTACCATACAAACCACTGCCAGTGAAGTATCTGCCTATTTCAAGGCGCACAGCTGCACATTCCTCCCTGTCAGGCACCAACTTTTCTAATGCATCCAGATATCCTTTAGTTACCTCTCGATCTAAATGGGGTTTGGTCCTAACACCACCCCCTGCTGCAGGTTTGCCCAACCAAGAATCTGAGTAGTATTTTGGCGTAAGGATATACGCCAAGCAATGTAGTGGAAGGTTAAGCCTTTTCCACCGTTGACACACACAATCGTGAATCAGATTGTACAAGTCGGGATCTCTGTTATTAACAATGTCTTTTATTTCCCCCAACATGGTATCCATTTGCTCATACACCTCACCAATCACTGGTTTGTCTGTATCTGCAAACCGAATCATGTTATAAATTGGCTTGGTGAAATCCAATACCTGTCTCACAGTTGTCCAAAACTGCCCATCAAGAGCGGCCTCCTCCACCGTTTCAAAACCTGCAATGTCAGCTACATTTGTAGCCCTTTCCTTTAACACCTGCCAATTTGGACTTGATACCATGCTAGCTAAACCCTCTCTTACCTTCAAAAGGCGCCTGAAGGTGAGGTAATAGCTACCAAATCTAGTCCTCGCAATCTTCAGCAACTCCAATCTCGAGTGACTGCGGAAAAGGCCATGGGTATTGCTATGATTTGTAATAAATTTTATCATTTTTTTTCCTTTCTTGTACAAATCACCAATCCATTGGTATTGTTCATTTTTGTTTTTGACAATATCATGCAACAGAAGGTTCAATGTGTGAACCAAACATCCAGACCAAAATATGTTCGGGTATCTATCCTCAATAATTGCTCCCGCTGCCTTACAATTAGGAGCATTATCAGTGATGACTTGGATGACATTGTATGGGCCAATACGCTCAATTGTTTCAAGCAATGCTTCTGCAATGTTGATAGCGGTCTTGAACTTGTCTGAGTAATCATGTGCAGCTAGAAAAATGGGACCACTTCGGGACACAGCGAGAACACTTATCAATGGCTTGCCTTTTACATTTGTCCATCCATCAGATACAATGGACACCCCATTGTCAGTCCAAGAACTTGTCATTTTATTCAAAGAATGTGATATTTTTGCTTTTTCATGATCAAGGCCAACTGTTCTTGCCTTGTCATACCCAGGGCTCTTGTATCCTTTAGGGGCATCATTTATGGCAGAAACCATTTCGTGCCAATAAGGTGAGCGTAGAACATTGAATGGTATCCCATTTGCATAGAGGAACCTGTAAATTTTTGAATCCACATCATTCCTACACCCCTCATCAAGGAAATCTGATATGGTTCTACGGCGTAAAGATGATGACCCTGAGCCTCCATGTCCATATCCACTGCCTTGGGAGGATGCTGAAGGAGTTCTTTGTGAGCTTTCAAAGAAACCCCTTGATCTTTTTGCTTTGTATTGGGCGTCCTCCTCTTCCTTTATGTATTTGGCTCTATCTTCTGTTGACACCTTGTCGCAAGTTCTGATTCCTATTTGTTTCTCTCCATCCCATGCCCTTTTCCCGCAAAGGTGTCTTCTCAAACGGGTGTATGAGCCTGTGAAATCAGAATTGCAATGGGGGCAATGAAATTTAGTGGTTCCACCCCCTCTCCCTGCTTCAGGCCTCTGAACATATTTCCACAATGGAGTTTGGTCTTGTTTAGTTTTTTGACCCTCATGTTCACCCTCCTCCACATCCTCCTCACTGGGGTTTTCACCTATTTGACTTCCTCCGGCTTCTTCATCCACCTCTTCAGTTTCAGGCCCTCTCCGTTTCCTACTCTCCACCACCATAATAACCAGAAAAGGGACCAGGAAGAGGAAAATGCCAATAAAAATCCCCAGGTCCATCGTGTTTGATGTTTGTAGGGTTTGAGTCTTGAATCTGCAAATTAATTTAGTTTATTGGGATTAATTCATTTAATTTATTAATTTAATTTAAATTAATGATCTTTAAACTCAAACAGGTAAATTAAACTAACCAAACTAACCACCTAACCAGCTAAACTAACTAAATGATTAAGTTACTTACCTCTGCAAGCTTGCTCCTCGCTCCTTGGCACTTGCTCCTCGCTCCTCAGCTCTGGCTCCTTGCTCCTCAGCTCTTGCTCCTTGCTCCTTTGCTCTCAAACTCAAGCTCAATCTCATTGAAATGATTTTGTTTTGGCCCATTGGGCTTATAAATCCAAAAAAATAAGTTAAATTTTTTGTTTTTTTCGGGTCCGCGGAATTTTTTTCCGCCGAATCGCTCCCGAATTTTTAAAATTCGCTCCCGGAGCGTTTTTTAATGCCCGGGAGCGATCAGGGAGCGATCGCTCCCCGATCGCTCCCGGGCATTAAAAAGCGCTCCGGGAGCGCGGGAGCGATCGCTCCCTGAAGCGCTCCCTCACAGACCAGGGAGCGCAAATTTTTTTACGGGAGCGCGCTCCCGAAAATCGCTCCCGTCCGGGAGCGATTTGGGGAGCGCGCTCCCGACCCGCTCCCGAGCCGCTCCCGCCCGGAGCGCGCTTCGGGAGCGGGTTCGAAGGGGGGGGGGGGGGCGCTCCCCCGCATCACTGGGACTCTGAAGGGTAAATAAAAAGGGGTTTTACAATAAATTTACTCAAGCCAAGAACATGGAAGAGAAAATGAATAGTAAACCCTTTAGTATTTTTTAGTGGCACTTACCGACGGGAATTTTTGCAAATTCATTGATAACACCAGTCAATCGAAAATGAATAGTAAACCCTTTAGTATTTTTTAGTGGCACTTACCGACGGGAATTTTTGCAAGTTCATTGATAACACCAGTCAATCTCTTCAAAGACACCAGGTAAGTACATATATAAAACCCCAGAGATATTCTCCACTACCTGTAGAACAAAATAAGCACACAAATAAGTAAAAGAAGGGTGTTATTGTACAGGAAAAGTGAAAAAAATGAAGGACCTACAACTGGAGGGAAACCATTTTAAAGAGCATTTTTTACCTAGATTAAACTCAGTCTGGTCAGTGAATTCAACAATTAGTCGCCCCTCTATAATTGTTAGGTCAACTGCCACCATTCAATAGGTGGAGACAGTACATGCAAAGATAAAGAATTCAAAGACACCTATCAACCATTCAGCAGTGAAAACGGTAAGTGTCGTTGAAATTAACACAAAACTCTAGCTGAAGCTAGCAGCATAAACCAACAGTCCTAACAAAAGAGATAGTGCAAAATTTTCGACAAGTGAACATACGATTAAGAGCGAGGGAGTAGCCATTAGGGTTTTAGAAACCCTAAACAATCTCATAACATCAATTCAAATGCAAATAGTCAGAGTCATCGATCAAATAGTGGAGTGCTCAGAAAAGACCATGTCACACATAGAATTCTCCAGAACATTAGTTACCGTAGAGACAATATGAATTCCAATGTATCACTAGATTAAGAATTATGCTAGAAATATAATAACACGTGTATAAAAGCAGGAAAAGGGTTAACAATATAAATTTCTACACAAGGATGAACGTAGCATAATGAAATGTAACCAAAGCACGAATATTGTCAGGTATTGGCATAATAAACCTTTATGTGTAAATACCTTAGTTGAATCAAATATCACAAGGATTATGTTTACCAATTATCATTAATTGTAATTGTATATTTAACACGAACATGTAAGCAATCAAAGATGCCATTAGATATATATTTACCTATTCATATGCCTATGACCATTGACAATATAGAACTCGGAAAATAGAAAGAGAATTAAAAGAAGCCACTCTTTTATTTGAGATGATATAGTGAATATAAACAAACATATCAAGTAGGAAAAATATAATATAATATGTATAATTATTAGAAATCGGCGCTTGATGTGTTGGTTATTAGCTTTGGTATGATGGTTTGGTAACAAAGTTGGTAGCTTGATGCGTTAACGTTGGAATTGACTTGAGATTGGAATATATCAGAAAACATGTGTAGTGAGAAAGATTAACAATTTAGTGTTGTAGAAAATATTTAGACTATTAAGGATTTATATATATATATATATATAATTTGGTAGATATTAGAGTTTTTACAAAATTGTTAACATGTAGAAAAGAAATAAACTAGTTTGGGCATTGGTAGCTTATCTCTGAAAAGAGATGTCATAGCTACGTGTCTTCTGAACTGTGTTACAATAAGGCTCAAATGCCTTTTTATTATTGCGAAAAAATGGGAAACCCTAAACATCCAAAAACCTAAGCCTAAGAGATGAAGCGCCAATATTTTGTGGGCCCCGTTAGGATTAGTTAGAACGACAAGTTCTTAGGGTGGTAATTTGGGAATATGTTTTTTGTTTAGCACACATGATACCTCATTAGAAAGATCTATCTAAGGACAAAGAAATTTCCCAACAAGCTTATATCTTGATGCATTTTCCAAAAAAACATTATTTAGGGCCTCAAAACGAATCCGAAAGTTTAGGACTTGAAAAACTGCTAAAAAATAGAAAGTTGTGCTAGAATTAAAAACTGAAAGGAAACAGCGTTAGGGGTATGAGCAGAATAGGCGAGTGACTAGAATATCCACCTAGATCAGACCTCTCCCCTTATGAATCAAGGCTTCCCATTGCGTTAAGTGGCTCCATGAGATGGGGAAACGATTATTGAACTTGGTCCCTGGTGAGCCGCTTGCCTTAGTGCAAGATTTGGCTAGCTTTGACAATTCGATATAGTTGGATCTAATGTTGGTGAGTGCTTTTTATCTGTGTGTCCATGATCCAATCAGTTGTGGCCTATTCAATGAATTTTGGGTTGATCTCTTTTAGTGTTAGCTACTCAACAATGTTTTATGTGTCTAGCAAAGGTGGAAAGTATGGTTGAAGATGGTCCACATTGAATATGGGGTGAAAGCCAAGGAATGGGGGGGTATTGAACCTAAAATTATTGTCTCCCATAGCCTTGATGATGGTGTAAGACCCGTATCAGAGTGGTTGAAGCTTCTGATGGGCTCCAGCAAGGCGTTCTTTCTGCAAATACAACTAGACTTTGTTGCCCACTTGAAACTTATGTGGCACCTGATGTTGATCATGTCATTGTTCTTACTTGGCATTGCCTTTATCCAAGATGTCATGAACTTGCTGGCATATGTGTTGAATGTGTTCAATACATGTAGTGGCTTTATCAACTTCGAACTGAACATGGTTAAATTCTTCCTATGTAGTTGCAAGAGGCAATGCAATACCAACAGGACATAATGGGTGAAATATGTAGTACCCTGCTCCCACATTTACCCAAGTTCACCAGTCCACTGGGGTAAATATGTAATGAAGATATATTATGATATGAATCAAACTCCTAAGTACAATTAAGGAAGTGGAATCGATAAACCGAAACTTTAAAGACCTTCCTCAGGAGCTACCGGACCCCCAAGAGCTAAACCACCCCTCCAGGTGCCTAGAACCTGAGTTAGATTTTTTTTTACAGTGATCTAGACTCCCAGTCGCATGCATAAGCCTACATCCATGTGACAGTAGGCCTCCAGTCGCATGCATGAGCCTACAACTGCAGCCCCAATTTCCCAGTTTTGTGCCTGCAACCATGAAATTTGCGCCACCTTTTCAGGGCTAGACTCCCTATCACTACCTAGAACTTGATGAAAATTTGCAAAATAATGAACAACACAAATAAAAAGCCTCTAACACAAAACTTGATCGAGGACTCGACCTAACTAGGCCTAACCATGAAAATCATTTCGTCAAACATATGGCAGACATGTAATCTACAAGTCATGAATGCATATGTGAACAGAGGGGTCTGAGACTTATTTGACATTCACCAAGAAGGTCTCATACCTTCTTATAATAGTTGCAATAACATTTGTTAGTCCATGCATTCATCAACCATTCATATATTCATCAAACATGTCAAAATACATAGACAATATACATCACATAACCAACATATAAAATATGGCAACACATCCATAATATCACCATCATAATCAATACATATGCTCATAGATCACAATAGAAAATACCTCTTATTAATAAATGAAAATGTCAACCAAATCAGGGACTTCCATGAACCACCCGACCACATATTGGGCTAAACCAAATCTCTCATTCATCCAGTCACCCCCGTGCCATATTCCAAGCATGAATGTGGGATCTCATGGAATAAACCAACCAAAACCAAACCAGGGATTCGAGAGGCCAAACCACCTCAACCCTCAATCAGTGATTCCACCTCATGGTCGGTCATAACAAATAAAAACATATATGTCTCTAATCAAGCTATCTAAGGCTCCAGAGCATTTTTTCCAACCTAATTCTAGGACTAGTAACTCAACCCACAGTTACCACAAGGCTCTAGAGCATTTGTTGAACCAAGGCTCCAAGACTAGTAACTCAACCCACAAAGGGATCTAGAGAATTTGTCCAACCAAGGATTCCAGGACTAGTAACTCAACCCAAGTTTTTCTAGGGATTCCAGAGCGTTTGTCTAACCAAGACTCCAGGAACTAGTAACTCAACCCATAGCCATAAGGAACATAAGCACCAATCAGAAAACAAATGGGAAAACACACAACACCATGGCTATCCAGGAGATGGAAAGGCTAGGCAAACCCATTTAAAATTCAGGAAATCTTCCATACCAATGACAGCTCATAACCAAGAAACCACATGCATGCCAAAACTGGCAAGGAAACCATTCATGTAACTTGATACTTGCAAAGAAATCCAGTTGTAGTCATTGATTCCACTATCCCCTTGCGCTTTCTTGCTCTTACTTTGCCTTATTTCTCCAAATCTAAGTGAATACTAGAGTGCTCCAAGCATGCTCCAAGATTTCTCTAAGTGTACAAGAGTATGTGAGAGAGAGTAGAATGAGAGCTCCACCCAAAACTTGTCAAAAATCCATGAACTACTCCTCATAAGTATTTTATCATTGAGGCCTCTAATTTCGTCATTTTCCTTCATTTTTTGTTCAATTGCCTTCTTATGCAAATATGTGACCTTTCACCTTCCTTTTCTCCTATTTTCCATTATTTTCATAAATAAAATGCCAATTAATGCCTCTTTGCCCTTTCCAATTTCCTTAGCCATAATAAACCAAAGTGACACCCAATAGGGTGCTTTTCCCAACATTCAGCGTGGAATACATGTCCCATGACCTTGGTCTTATATTTTTTTTACATGGAAAATCAACCAAGGGTTGTTATAGAACCCTCCCCCTTGGGGAAACAGTGTCCTCGATGTTCTATGACACCTATAACCAGCAAGACCCCTGAAACCAAAACATATTGCCCATAGATCTTTATAACACAACTCGTTGCAGTATTTACAATGACCTTTGTTGAAAAAATGACAATCATATCGTTTACCGGAGCTTTATAACACAACTCATTACGGTATTTACAATAGCAACAAATATAAACTCCTGCACTTTTGCTTCAACTAGAAAAATTATCATACTATCTATGGAGCTTTATAAATCCAACTCGATACAGTATTTACAATAACATACACATATACACATATGCACATTTTCTCTAACCAACAAATGAAAGGATACGGTTCTTGCATCCGCAACAAGGGAGTCTAGAGGCTCACACCTCCACCGTCAAAGTAATACCAGGATACACCTCCTTCCTAGGAAGTCTGCAATCCACTGCCAAAAACAAATCTACATCCAATGTCCAGAGCTACAATCATGCGCCACTTGTCCTCTCAATGAACAATTTCCAACTCATTGTCCCAGGGCACACTCCCAATGTGCTTTTGACTCCATCTAGCAATGATAATAATCAAAATCAATGTATTCCTTGTCCTTCCCTTCACACTTGTCTGCTACACAGTGCCTCGAGCGACCTCTCCCTTGGCAAGGTTTCCTCACATCGGAAGGTCCAAAAACCAAGGCATATCCCTACCTCAAAATCATCATACCAGTAATAGCATGCTCATGAAAATCAATGGACACTATTGGGTATCAGTTTCCCACAATGGCCCTTCTCTTGAAGTGCTTTACTAGTGTACCACTGCATGTTCCAATACCTTTCGTTGCTACTACTAATTCTTACAATCAGTTTCAACCACCCAGCCGTGCATTTTCATGCTTTCCTGTACCAAGCACATAATTTCCATTAGATTCAAAATAAATTGAAATAAATTCACATCATACCTCATTGGTTGCCCATCAATAAGGTACACTTGCAATTCTGATTACTTATTTACTTCATACAATCACACACGGTGTACCACACAACACATACACCTACACCCGGTGTACTCCACAACACAATACATACACCTACACCCGGTGTACAACACAATACACAAATGTACACAAAGTTCAACAAATAAAATACACATGTCACGATACAATGACTACACAAAACACATAACATAGTACCACATGTATACAACACAACATGTACGATATGTACAAATACCACATGTACATATCACTTCTTGCATAATGTGTACACAAGACTTCCTGCACAATGTGTACACAACACCACTCGAACAATGTGTACATAACACCACATGAATGATGTGTACATAGCACCACATGTACACAACACCACATGCACGACGTGCACACATCATGACATGCATGACATGTACACAACAAACCCTGCACACAACACCCCAACATGTACACAACACCACATGCACACATAACCACATGTACAATCATGCACTCAACACCACATGTACATAGCACCATATGTACAACATGCACACCAAGCCATATGTACATAGCATCGCATATACAACATCCACAAATCATCATATGTACACAACATCGCATATCCAACATGCTCACAACACCAAATGTACATAGCACCGCATATCCAACATGCAAACAACACCATATGTACACATCATCACATATCCAACATGTGCACAACACCATATGTACACAGCACTGCATATCCAACATGCACACAACATCATCTGTACACAACACTGCATAAACAACATGTACACAACACCATTTATACACAACACCGCATGTTGACAACATCACATGTACAACATGTAAAACATATACAAAATAATAGTATTTCACATCTAGAAACTGCATTCTCTACCAAGCAACCTTACTTCTAATGTCTATCCACTTCATTCTTATTCCAACATGTCGCATATCGCATTGCTTTCATTCTGTTGATGTATCCCTCACATATCCTATCCATAACATAAACATAGATCTGTTAGGGCTACTCTTCCCACTTGATTCCTCATAAACCAGGAACCTCTTCATGCCATTCACCTGCATAAGCAATCATTCATTCACAAGAATGACCCATGATGACCCTGTCAGACAACGACATACATACATACATATATACATATAAACATCAGCATAAAACAATCATGATCCCTAACGACCCTGTAAGACAATGGCATACATACATACATATATATAATCATTAGCATAAAGCAATCATGATCCCTCACAACCCTGTCAGACAACAACATACGTACATACATATATACATATATAGACATCATATTAATCATAATCACAACATAATTACCAGATATCATAAGGTTAAGGTTAAGAGAACTCCCTTTATCTGTGCACAACATGCAAAACATAGAGAACAACAATTCCCAACATAGTCAAGGCATCTGACACCTCAAATCCATTCACTTTAACCTTCAGTTGTCATACTCTTGCCTTAAGCTTTCCTGTACACATGCACTGGGCTTCATCTGGGTCATGCATTACCTATTGCGTTTCATTCATCTCTCCCAAGATCCATTAACTTTCCTCTTTCCCAACCAATTCCCAAGACCCTTAAAACATAAAAGGAAAGAACAAGAAACAAAAAAGAAGAAAACCATGAAAATCAATAGCAATATGACAACATAAACAAAGTGACATGGCCATGTGCCAAACATAAACAAAATTTCAATTCAAATGCAAACAAATCACAAAATACCGAAAGCACAAAACTAGCAACAAATGCCATGACTCAACCCTCATGGGTTCCCAGTGCTTCCAAGGGAAATCTCAACCTGATCCTTCTTCAAGTTTTCATGACAATCTCTTTTTTCGTGCAATCCCTGCATTATACTACCATAAACACATAATTGTCAATGTATAAATAAATATAGCAATATACCAATTATCTAATATCGTTGTGCCAAGCATGTTGCCTTGTAACTAATCACATCCATGCCATCTCTTAAGGGACTCTAATTCCCTTGACGGATCCAATTATAACTAGAAACTAGCTAATATACTTGTCAAATACATGTTCAAGAGTATAGCACATATCCACATAATGTCAAACAAAACCAAGGTTAATAAGACATCTTGTATCCATGCAAAGCAATCATTCATTTGGAATTGGGGTTTCCAAACATAGTCAAAGGAATTCTTACCAAATTCCTTTCATTTACCTTTTTGCCTTGCTGCAATTGAGTCTTATTACGTGTTATCACATCACCCAATTGTTAGCTATATATAAAAAAATCAATCGTTACCTTATCACACTAATACCAAACATGTTTCCTTACAACTGTTCACACATGTCAGCCACATGCTCCAAAGATCAAAACATTATATCTATTAATTTGAATCAAACTTTACCAAGACTAACAACCATGTCTTAATCAACTTACAATCATTAGTCACAACACTACAACTAGCACCTACTTTTCACTCAAGTGCATATCAATTGTCTCAGCACATAATGTGTTAGTACAACCATCTTAAACAAAATAATTTCATCATCCAATCTTATAAACACATACACACATGCACTTAATAAAACACTCAAACAGCCTGTAAATATACCATGTTACATAAACCAAATTGACAACATAATCAAATTCATACCTCAATGTATCTCATGGGAGGCTATCACATCTACACAAGTCAATCTAGATTAGTACGATCCAATATCACAAGTATATTGACTCATACCTGAATAGCATAACCATAACCATTTGCACATACCAATCCAGATAAGCACGATCCATATTAACATCAATATCCTAAATTAAATGACCATAATCATCATGCATATGACCACAATGCATATAACAACAAGCTATTATCGTTCATGACTATCCAACGCATGTGCATATGACAACAATGATCAACTAGGATCTATCATGCATGTAACCACAACAACAATAGAGTGACAGCCATGTACATAACCATAATGCTTATAACAACCATTAACCAACATACCTGCATGCCCAACATATAAATTTGTATGATGATCTACTCTTACCTTAAGGTTCATTGTTGCAACCTCACTTTATTGATCTACTTCTCCTACTCTATCTCAGCCAACATATTAGCATCATGATGACACAAACTGCAACAACGACTATCACAATGCATGCATAACAATCACAGACAACTAACATGGCTACATGATAAACACATTCTGCCCATCCAGTCCAAGTGTTGAACCCGGGAGCTCTGATACCACTTTGTAATAACCTCCTTCCACATTTACCTAAGGTCACCGGTCCACAAGGGTAAATATGTGACAAAGAATTACTATGATATGACTCAAACTCCTAAGTACAGTTAAGGAAGTGGAATCGAAAAACCAAAACTTTAAATACTTTCCTCAAGAGCTATGGGACCCCCAAGAGCTACAAGACACCCAAGAGTTAAACCACACATCCAGGTGCCCAAATCTTGAGTTAGATTGATTTTTCAGTTATTTGGACTCCCAATCACATGCATCCATGCGATTGTAGGTCTTCAGTCACATGCATAAGCATGTAAGCCAGCGAATGCAGTCCCAATTTCCTAGTTATGTGCCTGCAACTGCGAAATTTGTGCCACCTTTTCAGGGCTAGACTCTAGATCACTACCCATAACTTGATGAAACTTTCTAAAACAATAAATGACATAAAGACAAAAACTATAATAAAAAAATTGATCAAGGACTTGGCCTAACCAGGCCTAACCATGATAGTCATTTCATCATACATATGGCAGACATGTAATCTACAAGTCATGAATGCATATCTAAACATAGGGGTATGAAACTTATCTCAGACTCACCAAGAAGGTCTAATACCTTCTCATAATAGTTTTAATAACATTTGTTAGTCCATGCATTCATCAACCATTCATATATTCATCAAACATGTCAAGAGCCATAAAAAATATACATCACATAACCAACAAATAACCAACATATAAACCATGGCAACACAACCATAATATCACCATCATAATCAATTCATATACTCATATATCACAATAGAAATTATCTCGTATTAAAATATGAAAATGCCAACCAATTTAAGGACTTCCACGTACCACCCAACCATAGATTGGGCATAACCAAATCTCTCTTTCTTCCAATCACCCTCATGCCATATTCCAAGCATGAATGTGGGATCTCATGGAATAAACCAACCAAAACAAAAACAAGGCTTCCATGGGCCAAACCACCCCAACCCTCAACCAGTGATTCCGCCTCATGGTTGGACATCACCATCACCAACCAGATTAGTCTCTACCCAAGCTATCAAGGACTCCAAAGAGTTTGTTGCAACATGATTCCAGGACTAGTAACTCAACCCATAGCTACCATAGGGCTCCAGAGCATTTGTCCAACCAAGGATCCAGGACTAGTAACTCAACCCACTAAGGGCTCTAGGGTGTTTATCCAACCAAGGCTTCCAGGACTAGTAACTCAACCCAAGTTGTTCTAGGGCCTCTAGAGCGTTTGTCCAACCAATGTTCCAAGAACTTGTAACTCAACCCACATCCATAAGGAACATGAGCACCAATTAGAAGACAAAGGGGAAAACCAACAACACCATGGTTATCTAGGAAATGGCAAGGCTAGGCAAAACCACAGCTAATGCAGGAAATCTTCCATGTCAATGAAAAATCATAACCAAGAAATCATATGCATGTTCCATGCATGCCAAAACTAGCAAGGAAACCATACATGTAACCCAATACGTGAAAAGCAATCCAGATGTAGCTGTTGATCCCGTAGTCCCCTTGCATTTCCCTATTTTTCCTTTGCCTGCTTTCTCCAAATCCAAGTGAATACTAGAGTGCTCCAAGATTTCTCTAAGTGTGGAAGGGTATGAGAGAGAGAATAGAATGAGAAATCCACCCAAAATTTGTCAAAAAGCCATGAAATGATCCTTAGAATCTTTTTTATCATTGAGGCCTCTAATTTCTTCATTTTCCTTCATTTTTCCCTCAAATTTCTTCTCATGTAAATTTGTGACTTTTCACCTTCCTTTTCTCCTATTTTCCATTATTTTCATAAATAAAATGATAATGAATGCCTCTTTGCCTTTTCCAATTTCCTTAGCCATAATAAACCGAAGTGACACCCACTAGGATGTTTTTCCCAACATTTAGCTTGGAATATGTGTCCCATGACCTTGGCCTTATATTTTTTTTACATGAAAAATCATTTAGGGGCTATTACAGAACCCTCCCCCTTGGGGAAACACTGTCCTCAGTATTCTATGACACCTATAACTAGCAAGACCGTTGAAACCAAAATATACTACCCATGGAGATTTATAACACATCTCATTGCAATATTTACAATGACCACTTCTGAAAACATGACAATCATATTGTTTACTGGAGCTTTATAACACAACTCATTATGATATTTACAATAGCAACACATATATACTCATGCACATTTGCTTCAACCAAATAATTGTATCGTCTGTGCAGATTTATAAATCTAGATCGATATAGTATTTACAATAATATACACATATGCACATTTTATCTAACTAGAAAATAAAAGGATATGATGCGTGCATCGGCAACGAGGGAGTCCAGAGTCTGAGACCTCCACCCTCAAATTAATACTAGGATTTACCTCATTCCCAAGAAGTTTATAATCCACTGCCAAATTCAAATTTGCATCCAATGTCCAATGATATGATTTTGTGCCACTTGTCCTCTCAGTGAACACTTATTGGCTCATTTTTCCAGGTAACACTCCCAATGTGCTTCTGATTCCATCTGGAAATGCTAATGACCAAAATCAATGTATTTCTTGACCTTCCCTTCTCTGCTACGCAGTCCCTTGGACAACCCATCCCTTAGCAAGGTTTTCTTACATCGGAAGTTCCAAAAACCAAGCATATCCCTACCTTAAACCATCGTACTAGTCATAGCATGCTCATGGAAATCAATCAACACTATTGGGTATCGGTGTCCCACAATGGCCCTGCTTCTGAAGTGATTTACCGGCATATCGTTGCATGTTCCAATTCCTTTCATTGCTGCTACTAATTCTCAGAGTCAGTTTCAACCACCCAACTGGGCATTTTCGTGCTTTCTTGTACCTAGAACATAATTTCCATTAGAATTAAAATAAATTGAAATAAATTCACATCATACCTCATCGATGGCCCATCAATAAGGTACACTTGCAATTTTGTTTACTCCCTGCTACAACAAGTCAAACTAATTCTTTGATCAAATCATCATGAATAAACATATCACATCCTATTAGTTCAAAACATAACCATCATAATAAAAATCATATATCACATGTAACCGACATAAATCAGAGTCATAGATCACATGCATAATAAAACATAAATAAAATATTGATACTTATCATTCAATCAGTCCTTCATTTATGCCTTTGTTCTTTGTCCTACACATAATAAATCAATTTCCAAACCTGGTAAGCACTTAATACCTTCTCTTCTCTTCAATCACGTATACATACATACAATGTACTTCACACGCATACACCCACACATGGTGTACCACACAACACATACACCTACACCCGGTATACCCCACAACACAATACATACACCTACACCTGGTGTACGACATAATACATATATGTACACATAGTACTACAGAACGAGTAAACATGTCATGATACAATGAATACACAATACACCTAACATAGTACCACATGTATACAATACAATGTGTACGATATGTACATAATTCCACATGTACACATCACTTCTTGCACAACGTGTACACAACACCACATGTACACAACACTTCCTGCACAAAGTGTAAACAACACCACCTACACAACCTGTACACAACACCACATGCATGACGTGTACACAACACTACATGCACAATGTGTACACAACACCACATGTACACAACACCACATGCACAACACCGCCTGCACACAACACCCCATGTACAACATGTACACAACACCACATGCACACATCACCACATGCACAATCATGCACACAACACCACATGTACATAGCACCATATGTATAACAATCACACAATGCCATATGTACACAATGTAATAGCCTCGAGTTAAAAGTTCATGTAATAAATTAATAAAGGCAAAATAAGACCAAGGTCATGGGACACTTATTCCAAGTTCAATGTTGGGAAAAATATCCTAATGAGAATCACTTGTTGTGTATTATGGCTAAGGGGAAATTTTTAAAGGCTTTGAAAAGGAAAAACGGAATTATTGGTATTTTACTTATGAAAATAAAGGAAAACAGGAGAAAAGGGGGGTGAAAGGTATCAAGTTGCACGTGAGGAGGAAATTAAAGGAAAATTAAGGAAAATGAAGAAATTAGAGGCATCAATAATAAAAAGGCTTATGAGGATCAGTACACAACTTTTGTTGGTTTAGCCTTTTGTTAGATCAATTTTGGAATTAGTCTCATAGAGGAGAAGAGCACCAAGAAGAGAAGGAAAGCAAGGAAAGAAAAGGAAGGACAATGAAAGCAAAGATCATGGAAGGAAATGTTGGATCAAGCATCTTCAACAAGAATACTTGCAGGTAACAGTTTGCACGTGTGATTTCCTGGTTGGTTTTGGCATGCATGGTATATGCACGTGTGTATTTGGTTTGTTTGTTTTCATTAGCATGGGTTTTGTCAGGTTTTGACAATGGTTTTAGCCTTGTCTTGCCATTTCCATATAGCCATGGTGTGATGGGATTATTTCTTGGTTGAGATTTGGATTGCCGAAAGGTTTTGGATCCAGGTGAGGTGGTCCCAAGAAAATCCCAAGGGTTGGGGGTGGAGATGGTTTTATCTGGGAAGCACTCCAGGTGGGTGGAGACAGAAAAATTCCTCAAGAGATGGTGAAATAATTCTTAGGCGTCCAAGCTCTGTTCGGTTTTGTGATCTCGGGACCGGTTTAGGTGAGATCACAATATGGTCAGGGTGGAGGTGGCTTAACCTATGGATTCCCTCGGTTGTTTATGTATTGGTTCATCCCATGAGATCCCACATTCATACTTGGAATATGGCATGGGGGTGATTGGCTTAAATAAAGATTTGGTTCAGCCAATCTATGGTCGGGCTGTTCGTGGAAGTCCCTAACTTGGTTGGCTTTTGCATATGGTTAATAAGAGCTAAGTTTCTCTTGTCCTTGATGAGTAATTATACTTGTTATTATGTGGCTTTAATGGTTGTTCTATAATTGTTATCTATCTGATTATATGTTGGTTATAAGCATGGTTACATGGTAGGTCTAAGTATGGATCTTATCACATTTTAATTAATGAATGTCCGGTTAATGAATAGATGACCTAATTGGTGTTCTGACAGCTATTGTGTGAAGGCATTGGTCCTTCTTTCTAAACCTCAGATAAGTTTCAAATCCCTATGTTCATATATGCACTCATGCCCTGTAGGTTGCATGTTTACCATGTGTTTGACAGAACGTCTGTCTTGAGTGGGAGGTGTCAGGTCAAGTCCTTGTTCAATTTTTTAGATTAGAAGCCTTGTTTTTATGTTATTTATCATTTTTGGAAGTTTCAATGAGTTTTGGGCAAAGGCCTAAGTCCTAGCCCTGAAAAAGTGTCTCAGAATTTGGGGTCACTAGCACAGAACTGACTGAAAAAGTCCACAGTCGCTGGGCAGTAGGCCTATGGGAGCAACTAGAGGATTACAATTGCTTGGAGGCCTTGTCAAGGGAGTGACTAAGGCTCTAAGTCAGTGAAAAAAAGAGTTAACTCATGAGTTGGACACTTGATGGGTTGGGTAACTCCTTAAGGTCATGTAACACCTGAGGGAAGTTAGTAAGGTCTTAAGTTGTTAGCTCCATTTCCTTAAGGTCATATAGGAGGTTGAGTCTTATCATAGTCACCCTCGGCTCATGTTTACCCTGAAGAAACTGGTGAAAGTGGGTAAATGTGGGAGGAGGCGGTTACAGGGTGGTATCAAAGCGGGTTGCGCTCTCTTTGGGTAAAATCTGATGTTGTCAAGGTTATGGTTATTGTTAGCACCTAAATCTGCCCTAGGCTGAAGGAAGGCAAAATTCAAGGTAACCACAAACCATGCTGAGTCTGGTAGCTAGCCCTACCAGAACAAGAGAGGGCTCTCTCCGAGTCACGCTCAATGAATGGATAAACGGAATGGTCTGAGATGACTTAGAGTGAAATATTGATCTTAGGCTAGTAAGTGAATAGGGATACAAGAAACAACTTTTTATGAATGACTGAGCTTCTGGGATGGTATGGGACCAACGGTCAGCAAAGAATAGAGAATTTAATACAAAGGCACAGATTACTTCATGAGGCAAGGCAGGCGGAAAGTGTAGCAATTTAGTTTGAAATAACGCGGAATGGGGAGATTGTTTAGGAGAGTGAAAAGGGCATAGGAACATGAATCCTTTTCAACAGAAGAAGAACACTGAACATGAAATTTTCCCGCAGGCAGAGCAATAAAATTGAATTCTACCTTATCTAACTCAAAAAATTTCACTGGAAATGAACATGAATTGAATTATGAAACATAACGAAATACATATGAAAACATAAGAGACACATTTTCTACACTCACAACCACATGAATCTCATGAAACAGATCCACCGCCTTTCATTAATTCTCTGTCAAAAATATACAATGAAGAAGCAGAGTTTCTTTCCCACAGTCTCCCAGAAGTTAGAAGCCAACCAACCCTTTGCAAATGGTTTACATACAATATATAGAATGTGCCATGAAGAGATAGAACGCCCAAGGTTTGGGGAGTAACTCGAATCATTACAAAATGGAGATGAAGAGCCAACCATCAGCTACAAGTGCAGCGTTACAAACATGACAAATGGCTTGGGTGACCGTTTGCCTTCCTTTGCCACTTGGATAGAAGCCAATCTGGAGAGAAAATACTTTAAATTCCGCTTTAGGTGCCAAAAAACTGAAATGTAGATGAGCGAGCCCACTTGGAGAAGTCGCGAATCAAAATTTCGCGAAACGGAAGAAAATTTGGCAATTTTTCCTGTGTGCGCTGCGCTACTTTGGAGCCTGATTTGAGGCACTTTCAGCTGTCCAAAATATGACCAAGTGTTCTTTTTGGAAAGCCTATCCTGTCTACTTTCTAACCCAACTGGAATTTCTGAATTTGGTGCTCATTTGCCCCTCCAAATCTTCATTCTCCCAAGACTGCTTCCTGTGTGTCAAAAAAGGGGCAGAGAGGCCATTTTTGGGTGTTTTTGACCTCCTGGAGACTCAGATGTTGCCAAAATTTCTTGTCCAAGCACCAGTAGTCGTGATTTTTCATGCTGAATCCAAAAATGCAAACCATTCTTCATTTGGAGCTCCCAATTTTTAGTGCCGCGCCATAGGGAGAAAAAACCTGTGTTTTGCCCAAAAATTTGTCATGTGACCAAAATTTCCCCAAATTTCATGGAATTTGGGCTGGAGGTTCTCTATGGGGTGCTATGCTGTGCCAAAGAAGCCTCATCCAAGATTCAAAGCCGATATTTCTCTTTTGCCTCTTTTGCCTCTTTTGTTGCTTTGCTCAATTTTGCCTTCAAGCTCTTTATCCGGGCCCTTGCACTCATGTTTCGTGTACTATAATGATAAGCCATGTGTCTCAGAAAAGCATGGTCCTTGTCGGCTTTATCTAGCAGCCTCTCCAAGTGCATGTTCATGCTCTCGAGATGGGCCTCCTAGTCCTCATTGATCTCTTGCTCCAATGATGTGAGCTCAACTCTTCTTCTTTGTGCAGCTTGGCAATGCTCTCGAATGTTTTGTAGCTCCATGATCGCCCTCTGATCCTCTAGCTACTTGTTCCTATACTCTAGGTATTTCATGTTCCACTTAGCCCTCTCCAAGTCAAGGGATAAGGCATGAATCACTGATTGCTGCTCCTGGATGATCTCTCTAAGCTCTGCATTTGTCGGTTCTGTATCTGTCTCATCATCATGGAGGAGAACGAATTCGGTCTCTCGTTCACCTGATGGCCCTTCCTCTTGCACTGGCTCCTTACCTCTGCCCTGCTCCTATGATGCTGATGTCGGAAGCGAGGCCCCTTCCACCCCGGGTGGAGATAACACTCGCTTTGCCGCTGCAAACAAATGTCTACTGCCTCTCTGATAGGTGATGAATATTGGCATAGTAGCAGTCTCGTGGTGCTCATACTGATGTGAAGGACCACTTATCTCATGCTCTGCCTTTGATACTACCTGTGGAGTGCTGAAGAAGTCACGAGAGATGAAGTCCTCCATGCCCTGCAATCCCAACTGATGATCCACCAAAATCCGGATAAGAGCAAAGTGATAAAAATTGTTGAGCTGCTGCTGAGGGGTCTTATGCTGCATGAAAATTTTCATCCTCTCTATGTTCTCGCAAATGAAAAATGGGAGGTTCATCATCCGCACCCTGGTAAAGTGCATGAGCAACCTGATGTGATAGGCATATAGGCGAGAGAACCTCCCCTCACAACTGAAGTACCTCATGATCAATTTCATGAGCGGAGCATACTCATCTTTCAAAAACATGAATGGGAAGACTCTTGTGAGATGCCTCAAACAACTGGCCTTAATGTAAGGCTCATAATGATGCCTATCCACCTTCTTTTTCTTATGCCACTGTTCTCCAACATTTGGTATGCCTGTTGCCACTGAGATAGTTTCGGGTGTCAATGTGAAGGTGACCCCGACCAAGATAGATTGACCTCCATGTAGGTGAAGCACAAACAGACGGGCCAACTCATGATGAACTCTGACATTTGCCACCATTTGACAAAATTCAAAACATGCTAGGTGCTGGAAACATGACATAGCAAGAGGGCATGCCTGCAACTCAGTGAGGATGTTTGGCTCATCCCTAACATGTTTGCCACTCCTATGATGTCTCCGGGGAGCCTGTTCTCCTGAAGCTGTATCACTGTGGGTCTCCACCTCATACTCTGATGAACCCTCAGATGCCATGGCTGCTGTTTATAAACTGTATTTAGGCTACCCCTTTGATGATGGTGAAGCTGAGTGTTGTTTGTGATATCTACCGCCAAGGGGAACAATGAAACAAAGGGAGTATTAGGAGGGGAGTAATGTAATGGGAATAGGGGTTATAGGGAGAATTTTGTTTAGGGATATGTAGGGGTTTTGGGTATTTTGATAGGTTAGGGTTTGGGGTTTTAATTGAGCAATAGGAGGAAGGGAAAGGGAATATGAGTTTGGTAGTGTTAGGGTAGTGATAATAGGAAAAATGGCATAGGGGAATAAGGAAAAGTGGTAGGGTAGGAAAAATAGAGCCTTGGCATCAACAACACAATGGCACAACCCTAGCAAAATGGTTTTTTGGTGTCTTCTTGTGGTTAACTTTATGAAATTTTTTGCATTTAATCACAGGCAATAAACCACCATATCTTTATCAAATTTGATGCACAAGTGAGTTTATGGAGCCTACCTTGCAATTTATGTGCTTCACAAAAAAAATTTGAGGGAGTTTGTCAAATTCTGGGCGCTTTGTCTTTGTGCGCCACGCGCAAAACCCAGTGCGCCGCACTCTGGGTGTGCACCATGCCAGTTATAAATTTGCACTGCGGGCGGGCTCTATGTGCGCCGCGCCCTGTGTGTGCGCCGCGCCCTTGAAACTTCCTCCAAAGTGCTCCAAATTACGCGCTTGCACACCCACGACTTTGCAATGCTTTCCTTCTGCCTTTGATTGCACAATGACTTGGATTTAGGTGGGAGTTTATATATAAAGATTTGGAAGTGATAGATTACATTTTTGCTTTTTCAAAAAACCCATTTTCTAATGTTTATCTCTGACACTTTTTCATTGACTTTAAAACAACCCTGATTTTCACTTTTCCTCTGAATTTTGGCTCAAGTGATGAAATTTTCGGCACTCTTTGCAGGGATTGCTTGACAGGACATTTGGCCATGGAAACCATGACTGCACTTGAAGAAATCAACTGAAGACCTTTTTGAAAATTTTGTCACCAATAACACTGATTGACTTTTCTTCAAAACAGAGTTTTGAAGAACAGTCGAAGTTTATCAATATGATGATGAAACTCTGTGAATCATTACTTTGCAAGGGCATCACTCTGGCCTGCATGGCTTTACTAGACTTATTTAAAGACCAAATTGATTTAATCCCTAGACCTAATGACCGAAAATGGCCCTTGTCCATTAAAGGACCAGACCTTGACTGTCATGGACTTTGGTGATCATTGACAAAAGACCTAAGCCAACAGGGGCCAGACATGAGGGGAAATGACTAGCATGACCTTCTCCGTCAGATCATGGCATGCCCCTAGCGGAATTCAGCTGAATGAATGGAGCGGGACACCTAAAAATGAAATGCATAAAGAGTTTTGATCTCTGACGGAGGGCTGACAAGACCAACTCTAACATTTATCATGCATGGGGTCATGGTATACAGTTGGTATGGTCATGCATGATGTTTTTATATTGATATTCTTATGATTATATATGTATCGTGCTAATGTGAATTGATTTTGCAAATGAGATAAGCCTCACCTAAACATCATGAGGTATGGTTTTGACTTGGGTATCTATTTGGTTTATCTGGCATGGCCTACTTGTAGGAAGAACTATTATTGATGAAGAAAATATGGTGAAGAGAAGCAACTTAATAGGGGGATTACTTCGGCACCCCGTTTTCCATTGATGTCAAAGGGGGAGAAAATGTTGGAAGTGCAAGGATATTGCCATCAATGACAAAGGGGGAGATTGTAAGTCAAGGTTGTCATTGATGTCAATATGGCATTGGTCGAGATGGAAAATATCCTTGAGATGCCTAATGAATATCATAAAACCCTAGAATGAGATGATAAGTTTGAAGAAAATAGATGCCTAGTTCCAGATGATAATGTCATAACTCTTGTTTGGTGAGAATGCCATCAATTAATATGTCAAGCCACTAATGAAGAAGTCTTAAGAAGTGCCAAGTTAAAAGTGTCAATCATATGCCTTGATTGATGATCTAGAAGCCCTTAATGACATAAGAAGGACTACACTTGATGATGTCATACACTTGATGAATGAACACACTTGATGATGGCATTGATGATGGTCTTGATGATATGATTAGAACACTGCCTTGGAGCTCTCCTGATGGGAAATTTATGTTGCACTCTGACTTATCAAAGCACAAGTATAAGATGACATTGTTGGATACATGATGATACACTCACGTTGGATACACTCATGATGACATTATTGGATACACTCATGATGTCACTCATAATAATATTGTTGAGCCAAACAATGACGAAGCCATGTTGTCCCAAACAATAGAAAAGCCTTGTCCTAATCATCTTTTGCTTGCACATAAAAAATTCAAGGATAGTTACAAAGAAAAATACATTTTGGCATCTTGGAGGCAGCCTATCAATATGGATCCTATACCATCTTGTAGAGTATATTTTTTCCTTTCTCAAGAGCCCTTATTTGTCCCAAAACTCCCAGTAGTTTGTGAGATATTGAATTTTTAAGATATGAAAAATATAATTAATGTTGAGTCAACTTATGCTCAAAGACACAATTCAACCTCCATACTTAGACGTGTCCTTTCGTTTTGGCTTGCAAAATACCACTATTTGTAAGGTTTTGGAGCTCATTCTTTTGCCATTAATTCAGCCATCCAAGATAGAATACGAGCCTTAGTTCACAGCTCGTGAAAAAGGGAGATAAGGCACATAATTGAAGAAAATAAGCAAGGGTTGGGACAACACCTTCAGGACAGTGTTAAAACTCTTATGAACTAACTGTGCTTGGATAGATGTATACTCTTGTTGTATTTCTTGACCTCAGATTACAACTATAGTGGCTTGGTGCTTGGATTGGTGATGTGACTACACTTAGCAATGGTAAAAGCTCTAGCTCGGATTGGGTTATATGAAAATGTGGCTTAGGCTATAAGAAAGATCCTCAGACCCTATAATCATTCCACCTGTAGCTCATACTATGTATGCACAATAGCTCAGAAAAAGGTGCAACAACAAATTATTGTAGTGTCTTATATGCTCAACTATGATTGTGGTGCAATGTACCTATCTCATTGTGACTCGAATTCTTGAGCAATGGGCAATCAACCTATCTTGGAGTGGCTTAGACATCTATGCTTGGATTGTGATGAAATATATTGCTTGACCCTTGAGGATACAATTGAAGCAACAATTTGTCGCTTATCAATTCAGCTACAATGAAGACTAAGACAAGCATAAGTGAAGTCAAACACTGGTGAAGTCAAAGTACAGTGAAGAGATAATTGAACATGTGAACAATTGAATGGTGAATAACCCTATTGAAGACATATAAGTAAGTATATCACTTATTTTTGTGTCAACATTCATTAAAGACAGTGAAAGGTTTAGAAGCATCAATCAAGGAGCCGGTGGAGAGATATCTTGTTTAGGAAAGGGTTATTGAAGACACCCTTGAAGAATTCTTGGAACAAACCTAGTGCAACATAGTGAAGAATCTTGAAATACATCTTGGAGTACCTTGAAGACATCTTGAATATTGTGGAGAAATACTTTGTTGGGCCTTTGTGAGAAGATCTTGAAAAAACCCCTTGAAGAGGTTTAGAGCAGGTGCAGAACTAGGGCTTCTCATTGAAGACATATTGAATATTTGTAGAGATCATTGGAGACCGTGATATCATCATGAGGTGACTTGGAGAAATTTTTTGGGTACAATGAAGAGTAGTGGTTACACCTTCTAAGAGAACAAGGTTGTCATTGATGATGTGACGTGGATTCTAAGTGGCGACACAACTGAAGATTGACAAGGCTCGTTGAAGAAGAAATTGGGAGTCGTGAATAATAACCAAACATATCTTGACAAAGTAAAGCTAAGGGTTGGAGCCCAAGAGGTTGGAGCCTCACAGAGATAAGCTTGGTGCCTTGGAAGATAAGGTCAGAGCCCTAGAGGATAAGAGTCCTCAATAAACCAGGTCGGAGCCTTAACCAGAAATAGGATTGGAGCCTTAGAGGTTGGTGCCTCAAAATTGATAAGGTTGGTGCCTTGGGAAGTCCAAGCCAGTGCTTGGCATAATACAGGTTAGAGCCTGGGAGATTGAATATTGGTGTCTTCATCTAGGGTTGGATCCCTACACTATTATTGTACTTAATATATCTCATTAATAAAATTATTTATTCTATCATTGTTCATTTTGTGTTCTAATCATAATTTATCTAACTGGTAAAAATAACAATTGAAAATAAATACTGATTCGCCCCCCTCTTAGTATTTCCAACAATTGGTATCAGAGCCAGTAACTTCACTCAAAGCCTAACAACTTGAAGGTTGATCCTTAGAACACAAATGGCAAAGCCAAAGAAGAAAGCCTCCAATCCTCCTAAAGTTATCTCTTCCTCAACTGTGAAAACTAAAGACAATCAAATTGGGAAGGTTTCATTGTTCAATGGAAACTTTGATGTGTGGAAGGTAAGAGTGAGAAATTTCTTAATGGCTCAAGGTGTTTAAGTATGGGAATCAGTGATTAATGATAACATGATGAATGGAGAATCCAAGGAGTACAATCCAAAAGCGATGAAGGCAATCTTGAATGGGCTACCAGATTCTATAAAGGCCAATTTGGAAAAATGTTCATCGGCAAAGGGTATATGGGACAAACTTCATGACCTTCACTCAAAAGGAGCATTGATCATGACCACTAGTCAAGAAGATGATGGAAAGCAAGAAGAAAATCTAGAACCCATCAAGGAGGCTGAAAATAAGAGTGATGACATCAAGGCCAAAGAAGATCTAGAAGATGAAGAAAATATAGAAGACTTCGAAGAAGATCTCTTGGAAAAAACTTATAGCTGCCATAGAAGAGATTAACAGTTTGAAAAAGGAAAATGAGGAGCTCAAGAAGAAAGCACAAGATGGTGACCATGACCTTGATAAAATAAGGAAGGAAGTTAACCTTTCAAGCTTCAAGTACAAGAAAGAGATGAGGAGCTCACCAAGCTTAAGGAGGAATTTCATCAAAACAAAAGAAAGCATCATGAAGAAGTCATATCCATGAAAAATAAATTGGATAAGGCAAAGAAAAGGGAAGAAACTTTGTCAATCCACCTTGAACAAAGACTCAAGAGTTTAAACAAACTTGAATCAGAGATTGGTCAATACAAGGAAGAGGTCTCCCCCCTTAGATCTCAACTAGAAGAAGCAAGGAAACAAGCACAAGGAGCTAAGATGGAAACTTTGGCATTCATAGAAGGACAAGTTAATGAAGCAGAAAAGGAGAGAAACACCATGACATGCCAATTAGAAGAAAATAATGATGACATCACCAAGTTAAGATCAGAAATCACTTCTCTTAAGGCCCAATCATGTGAAGAAACCAAGATGAAGGAAGAAATGGAGATCATACTATCAAAGAAGGATGAAGAATGCAAGAAAATAAAGGAATAAATTGTCTTTCTTAAAACGGAAGTTGACTTGCTGAATAAGAACTTGAAAATTTCTCAAACCCTAGATGACATCCTAAGTCATCAAAGGTCTCCCCTTGATAAATCAGGTCTTGGCTATGCAGGTGAATCCTCAAGCAAGAATGATAATTCTTCAAACAAAAAGGATGTGAGGAAGGAAGAAATAAATGTTGATGCTCTTAGCTGCAGCAAAGGCAAGGAGAAGAGTCAAGACAACTATGGAAGAAATCCTACTCCAAGGAGACTTGGAGATGGCGCCAAGAATACAAAAGGAAATGAATATCATCAAAAATTCCCAAAGCGAAAAGACTTCAGAATTACATCAAGGAAATCTTCATCTCCCAGGTACCAAAGTATATTTCTTGGTTATTTCTATTCTTGTACAAGCTTTGGACACATGGAAAAATATTGTAGGGCATATCATAAAGACAAATATAATGGTCCTCGTCAATCTCCCAGAAGAAATTTTGTAAGAAGAAGTCATGATTACTCGTTCATAAACAAGATGGAGTGATTCAATTGCCATAACATTGGACATATGGCACGTGATTGTAACTTGACTTGGGTCCCTACACAAGCTAGAACCATGAAAACCAAGCCCAAAAAAAAATAAAATTACACAAATATGGAGAAAGAAGCAAATTGGATTCGAAAGTCCCCTGGACACTCTAGCCAACAACACATGTTTTTGATTTGATGAAGACATCCTTGACAGGTGTGATATTCCAAGTGTTTGATGATGAAACTCTACCAAAAAGGAGACCATATAGTTAGGGGGAGCTTGGGATCATTATTGCTGAAGCTATCCATGAAAGGGCCCTATGAAATCCTTGATAAGTCACTCATGGACAATCATCCTTTGATAGATCATCTCTAGGGAGAAACTCCATTGAAGAACATGATCCCTTACTCATCCGATAGAATATTGTTAAATATTTATTCCATTTGATCACAAATCAATCAATCTTTCTTGAGCTAAAGGAGTTTATAAAGGCAGGGGGAGTTGGTTCATCACATGAAGAAATGTAAACACATCAATCATGGACCACATTGCCAAAAGTAAGAGCACCATAACAGGGGGAGAAACATACCTATGAAGAACTATTATTGATGAAGAGAAACAACTTAATAGGAGGAGTACTTGGGCACCCCGTTTTCCATTTATGTCAAAGGAGGAGAAAATGTTGGAAGGGAAAGAATATTTCCATCAATGACAAAAGGAGAGATTGTTAGGCAAGGTTGTCATTGATGTCAATATGGCATTGGCCGAGATGGAAAATATTCTTGAGATACCTAATGAATATCATGAAACACTAGAATGAGATGATAAGGTTGAAGACAATATATGCCTGGTTCCAGATGATGATGTCATAACTCTCGTTTGATAAGAATGCCATCAATTAATATGTTAAGCCACTAATGAAGAAGTCTTAAGAATTTCCAAGTGCCAAGTGTCAATCATATGCCTTGATTTATGATCTAGAAGCCCTTAATGACATATGAATGACTACACTTGATGATGTCATGCACTTGATGAATGAACACACTTGATTATGGCACTTGATGATGGCCTTGATGACATGATTGGAATACTGCCTTGGAGCTCTCCTAATGGGAAATTTATGTTGCATTATGACTTATCACTACACAAGTATATGATGAAATTGTTGGATAATTGGATACAGGATGATACACTCATGCTAGAAACACTCATGATGACATTATTGGATACACTCATGATATCACTCATAATAATATTGTTGAGCCAAACAATGATGAAGCCATGATGTCCCAAACAATAGAAAAACCTTGTTGTCCTAATCACCTTCTACACATAAAAAATTCAAGGACAGTTACAAAGAAAAATAAATTTTGGCATCTTGGAGGCAGCCTATCAACATGGATCCTATACCATCTTGTAGAGTATATTTTTTCCTTTCTAATGAGCCCTTATTTGTCTCGAAACTCCCAATAGTTTGTGAGATATTGAATTTTTAATCTATGAAAAATATAATTAATGTTGAGTCGACCTATGCCCAAAGACACAAGTCGGTCTCCATACTTAGACACGTCATTTCATTTTGGCTTGCAAAATACGACTATTTATAAGGTTTCAGATCTCATTCTCTTGCCATTAATTCGGTCATCCAAGACAGAATATGAGCCTTAGTTCACAGCTCGTGAACAAGGAAGATAAGGCACATAATTGAAGAAAATAAGCAAGGGTTAGGGCAGCACCTTCAGGACAGTGTTAAAATTCTTATGAACTAAATGTGCTCAGATAAAAGTATACCCTTGTTGTATTTCTTGACCTTGGACTGTAGATAAAATGGCTCAGTTCTTGGATTGGTGATGTGACTACACTCAACAGTGGTAAAAACTCCAGTTCGGATTGGGTTAAATGAAATTGTGGGTTATACTATAAGCAAGACCCTCCGACCTCGTAATAATTTTCTACAAACTGTAATCAGTACCTCCACCTGTAGCTCAGACTATGTATGCACAATATCTCGGACAGAGGTGTTGAAAGTAGCTCGGACAACAATGCAATAGTGTTGATTGGTGCATCAACAAAGGACTATAGTGTCTCATCTGCTCGACTGTGACTGTGGTGTAGTTTACCTATCTCACAATGACTCAAATTCTTGAGCAGTGGGCAGTCAACCAATCTTGGAGTGGCGTACACATCTATGCTTGGATTGTGATGAACTCCATTTCTTGACTGTTGAGGATAAAATTGAAGCAAAAATTTGTGGCTTATTAATTCAGCTACAATGAAGACTAAGAAGAGCATAAGTGAAGTCAAACACTGGTGATGTCAAAGTACAGTGAAGAGATAATTGAACATGTGAACAATTGAATGGTGAAGAATCCTATTGAATACATACAAGTATATCACTTATTTTTGTGTCAACATTCATTGAAGACAGTGAAGGGTTTTGAAGCATCAATCAAGGAGCCTGTGGAGAGATATCTTGTTTAGGGAAGGGTTATTGAAGACACCCTTGAAGAATTCTTGTAGCAGAACTAGTGCAACATAGTGAAGAATCTTGAAAGACATCTTGGAGTACCTTTAAGATATCTTGAATATTGTCGAGAAATAATTTGTTGGGCCTTTGTGAGAATATCTTGAAAAATTCCCTTGAAGAGGTTTAGAGCAGGCGCAGAACTAGGGCTGCTCATCGAAGACATATTGAAGATTTGTGGAGATCATTGGAGACCGTGATATCATCATGAGGTGACTTGGAGAAATTTTTTTGGTTACAATGAAGAGTAGTGGTTACACCTTCTAAGAGAACAGGGTTGTCATTGATGATGTGACATGGATTCTAAGTGACGACATAGTTAAGCATTGACAGGTCTCATTTAAGAAGACATTGGGAGTCGTGAGTAATAGCCAAACATATCTTGATAAAGTAAAGATAAGGGTTGGAGCCCAAGAGGTTGGATCCTTGTGGAGACAAGGTTGGTATCTTGGAAGATAGGGTTGGAGCCCTAGAGGATAGGATTCCTCAAGAAACTTGGTCAGAGTCTGAACCAGAAATAAGGTTGGAGCCCTAGAGGTTGGTGCCTCGAAATTGACAAGGTTGGTGCCTTGGGAAGTCCAAGTTAGTGCTTGGCATAATATAGGTTGGAGCCTGGGAGATTAAATATTGGTGTCTTTATCTAGGGTTGGAGCCCTAAATTATTATTGTACTCAATATTTTTTATTAATAAAATTATGTATTCTATCATTATTCATTTTGTGTTCTAATTATAATTGATCTAAGTGGTGAAAATAACAATTGAAAACAAATATTGATTCACCCCCCCTTTCATTATTTCCAACACAGAGAGGTACAATGATGACAAAGCTAAGGAATTTTATGAGTTGTAGATGGGTTCCATAATAGATTATGAGTATACTAGCATGTTCCTAGAGCTATTGGGGTATGTGCCTTACCTCAAGGATGAGAAGGCTAAGATTCATAGATTCATCAGTGGGTTGCTAGCAGCATATAGAGACCAGATGCCATCCAGAAGTTGAAGCATTGTTATGAGCAATCGAAGTGTAAAGATGAGCCTAAGAGTGATTTGAAGGGAAATGATAAATTTAAAGGGAAATGGCCACCGAAGCGGAGAAGACCTTAAGATGAAGGTGATAAAGAAAATGTTGCTCCTTATAAGAAGTTCAATGCAGTTGAGAAGGGACATAGGTCATAGCCTGGAGAGCGGCAGAACATAAGTGATGGTAGGGGACCATTGCAATGCTATATATGTGGCAAAGACCATCGCAAGAAGGATTTCCATTGTACCATGGTGGCAAGCCTCAAATTTATTGCGCTTAGGAAGCGAAGGCAGTTGGGGATGTTGGTCATAACATTCCTCGAATTTATGCAGTTGTGGAAAACAAGCAGGCAGATCACCATGCATCCATTATTGATATGGAAGGTAAGCTTTGTGGTCGAGTTGTTTTTATTTTGATTGATCCTAGAACTAATTATAGTTGTGCTGATCCTGACCTGGTGGATAAGTGTGGCTTGAGAAAAGAAGTGCATGCTGAGACTTGGTTGGTTAAATTGGCTACATGCACTAAGAAGAGAGTTCAACATTGGGTAAGATATTGTGCATTTGAGCTGAATGGTATGCTTACAGTAGCACATCTAAATGTACTGCCATTGGGATCATATAGTATGCTTTTGATAATGGAATGGTTGTACCTTCACAAGACCAAAGTAGATTGTTATGACAAGGCCATTAAGTGCCTGGATGATACTTGGGAAAAGAGAATCTTGCAAGGAAAGGAGAAGCCTACATTAGTTAGGATGGTCACAACTATGCAAGCTAAGTGCAGTTAAAGGAAAGGATGTGTGATGTTTGCAGTCCATATTTCTAGTGATAAGGGTAAGGATATTGAGGATTCAGAAATCTTCAAGAGGTACACTGTATTAAAGCAGTTTTAGGATGTGTTTCCAGTAGAGATTCTAGAGTTGCCTCCCCACAGGGAAGTTAGATTTTCTATTGACTTGGTACCAAGAGCAGCACTAAAATAAAAGGCACCTTACAAGATGAGCACTCTAGAGTTGGTGGAATTAAAGTTTCAGTTGAAGGAAATAATTGAAAAGGGATACGTTAAGCCAAGTGTATCACCTTGGGGTGCACTAGTGTTTTTCATGAAGAAGACAAATGGTAATCTTAGATTGTGCATTGATTCCAAGCAGCTGAACAAGGTGATGATTAAGAACAAGTACTCTTTGTCGAGGATTGATTACATGTTTGACCAGTTGAAGGGAGCAACGGTGTTCTCGAAGATTGATCTGAGATCAGGATACAATCATGTACACATCAAAGAAGAGGACATCTAGAAGATTGCTTTGAGGACCAGGTATGGGCACTATAAGTTTATTGTGTTTCCTTTTGGTTTGACTAATGCTCCAACTACTTTTATATGCTTGATGAATAGGGTATTGTGTCCTTATCTGCACAAGTTTGTGATTGTATTCATTGATGATATATTGATGTATTCTAAGAAAGAGGAAGAGCATGTCGAACATTTAGCAGTAGTGTCTAGATTGCTAATAGAGCATTGTTGTATGCCAAGCTTAGCAAGTGCAATTTATTTCAGACAGAGGTACATTACTTGGGACATGGTGTTTCCAAGGAAGGCATAGCAGCGGATCCAGAAAATATAAGGGTTATCATGGAGTGGGAAACTCCTAGGAATGTGGATGAGGTTAGATCATTTATGGGGTTAGCGGGTTACAACAAGAGGTTCATCAAGAACTTCTCATGCATTGCATATCTTATTACATCATTGTGAAGAAAAGGTAAGAAATTTGAATGGACAGAGGAATGTGTAGCTAGTTTTGAGTAGTTGAAGTAGTTGTTGACAAATGCTCCAGTTCTTAAGATTGCATATCCAAATAAAGAGTTCTATAGATGCTTGTAAAAGAGGACTTGGTGGAGTCTTGATGTAGAAGGGATAGGTGGTATGTTATGAGTCAAGGAAATTGAATGAACATGATCATAATGATGTGACTCATGATCTTGAGTTGGAAACTATTATTCATCCATGAAGATGTGAAGGCAATATCTTCTTGGAAGGAGGTTTGTATTGATGAACGATCACAGTGGGTTGAGATATATGTTTGACTAACCGAATCTAAATGCTAGGAAAACTAGGTGGTTGGCCATGATCAGTGAGTTTGACTTCGAGATCAGATACATCACGGCTAAGGAGAATAGGGTTGCAGATGCTCTCAGTAGGAGAGTGCAAATGAACCATGTTGTGACGGTGAGCTCGTATGGGACATATTTACAGGATCGGGTCTTACAGGCCAGACATCATGATGACAGGTACAGGGAGCTTAAGCACAAGTTACAACAAGGTACAGGTGATCAGGATGTGGATTATCATCTCACAGCATATAGTTTGGTGAGATTCAGAGACACGATTTATGTATTGGATGACAGTAAGCTCAAGAAGCTTATCTTGAGGTAGTTTCATGTCAAGCCATATTCAAGTCACCCATGATATCAAAAGACGTTGACAACAATGAAGAAGTTCTACTACTGGCCTAATTTGAAGAAGGAATTGGCAAAGTTTGTGGGGAGATGTTTGGAATTTTAGTAGGTGAAAACAGAGTGTAAGCATCCATGTGGGTTTCTTCATCCTATTATGATTCTATAATGGAAATGGTAGGCCATTTCCATGGATTTCATTATATGTCTTCTGAGGACATTGAGGCAGCATGATTCTATCATGGTTGTGGTCGATAGGTTGAGTAAGATAGCTCACTTCATTCTAATGAAGACTAATTATTCAGCAAGTGAGGTGGCACAAGTCTTCATCAGGGAGATTGTAAGATTGCATGGTAATCTGAAGATGATTGTGTCGAACAGGGATGCTAAGTTACTTCCAAGGTTTGGAAGGAGTTGTTTATAGGTTTGGGGAGGAAGTTGGCCTTCAATACAACTTATCATTTGCAAACAAATGGACATATAGAGAGGGAAAATAGGATTTTGTAGGATATGTTAAGGATGTATGTCATGCACCAATAGAGGAGATGGGAGTAGTACCTTCCATTGGTCGAGTTTGCTTACAACAATGGGTATCAGAAGTCACTGAGGATGAGTCCATTTGAGGAACTTTACAGGTGGAGTTGTAATACTCCCATCAGTTGGAGTGATCTAGTGAATAGGGTGTTGATAGGACTGAACATGTTGGTAGAAATAGAACAGGAAATGCATGTTATAAAAAAGAATCTAAAGGCATCACAAGACAAACAAAAGAGTTATGTAGACTAGCATAGGGCATTTAAGGAGTTTCAAGTTGGGGAGCATGTGTATTTGCGCATCAAGACCAAGAAGAGCTCCTTGAGGATTAGATCATGTGAAGCACAAATGGCACCACGGTATTGCGATCCTTTTGAACTCCTTGAGAGGGTTGGACCAGTGGCCTACAGATTTGCATTACCTCTGACAGTGAAAATCCATGATGTTTTCCATGTTTCATTACTTAAGAGATATGTAAAGTATGTTGATCATGTTGTTGATGGGTTTGTATTGCAAGTGGAACTAGAAGGAGAATTCTAGTTGAAACCTCAATGCATATTATGGCGGAAACAACTCATGCTTCGAAACAGAGCAATCGAGCAAGTTAAAGTGCAGTGGAAGCACTTTGGGCCCAATGAAGCTACGTGGGAGATGGTTGATCAGATGCGGGCTATGTATCCTTCATTGTTTACTGGTGGATGTAAATGAATTTTTGGTATTTGTACATATTTATGTATGGTTTCTATTGTAAATACCACAATGAGTTGTGTTATAAAGCTCCAATAAGCAGTATGGTTGTTATGTTGTCATGTTTTCCATGATGTTTTTTCTTTTGAGCAAGTTGTTCATTGTAAATACTGCAACGAGCTAGGTTATAAATCTCCATGGGTAGTATGTTTTGGTTTTCAATAGTTTTGTTGGTTATAGGTGTCACTGAACACCGAGGACGGTGTTCCCTTAAGGGGGAAGGGTTTGTAATAACCCCGGGTTAAAATTTCATATAATAAAGTTAAGAAAGGAAAAATAAGACCAAGGTCATAGGACACTTATTCCAAGTTGAATGTTGGGCAAAACATCGTAGTGGGCATCACTTGTTGTGTATTATGGCTAAAGGGAAATTGGCAAAGGCTTTGAAAAGGAAAAAAAATAATTATTAGTATTTTACTTATGAAAATAAAGGAAAATGGGAGAAAAGGGAGGTGAAAGGTCATAGGTTGCATGTGAGGAGTAAATTGAAGGAAAATTAAGGAAAATGAAGAAATTAGAGGCATCAATAATAAAAATGCTTTTGAGGATTTGTACATAGATTTTGTTGGTTTATCCATTTGTCAATTCAGTTTTGGAATTAGTCTCGGGGAGGAGAAGATAACCAACAGGAGAAGGAAAGCAAAGGAAGGACAAGAAAAGCAAGGATCAAGCAAGGAAAGCTTGGATCAAGAAGCTTCAACAAGAATACTTGCAGGTAACAGGTTGCATGTATGATACCTTGGCTGGTTTTGGCATGCATGGTATATGCATGTGTGTATTTGGTTTATTTGTTGTCATTGTCATGGGTTTTGTCTGGTTTTGACATTGGTTTTAGCCTTGCCTTGCCATTTTTGGATATCCATGGTGTTATGGGATTCTTTCTTGGTTGAGCTTTGGATTGCTTTAAGGTTCTGGATCCGGATGAGGTGGTTTCAGGAAAATCCCAAGGGTTGGGGGTGGATATGATTTTCTCCAGGAAGCCCTCAACAGGTGGGTGGAGATATGAAAATTCCTCAAGTGATGATGAAGGAATTCTGAGGCATCCAAGCTCGGTTTGGTTTTGTGATCTCGGGACCAGTTTAGGTGAGATCACGATATGGTGAGGGTGGAAGTGGTTTAACCTATGGATTCTCTTCGTTGTTTATGGATTGGTTTATCCAATGAGATCCCACATTCATGCTTGAAATATGGAACGGATGTGATTGGCTAAAAGAAAGACTTGGTTAAGATAATTTATTGTCGGGTGGTACGTGGAAGTGCTTGACTTAGTTGGCTTTTGCATATGGTTAATAAGATCTAAGCTTCTATTGTCTTTGATGAGTAATTATATTTGTTATTATGTGGCTTTAATGGTTGTTCTATAATTGTTATTTATCTGATTATATGTTGGTTTTAAGCATGGTTACATGACAGATCTAAGTATGGCTCTTATCACAATTTAATTAATGAATTTATTGTTAATGAATGCATGACCTAATTGGTGTTATGATAGCTATTGTGAGAAGGAATTATTCCTTCTTGTTAAACCTCAGATAAGTTTCAAATCCCTATGTTTTTATCCGTAAACTGTTGTGGATATTCCACTGGACAGTTTGTCACAACAGAGCTAATAATATTATATTAAAACTCTAGAAATTATACACTATTACAGTTTATTAAAATTTAAGATCTGTGGATTTAACTGTAATTAGTGCATGCATGCGAAAATAAACTATGTATAAACATAGAGAATGAAAAAATAAGCACACACGCACACATAAGACACAAGATATGCTCTCTGGGAAACCCTTTTGGGAGAAAACCCAGTTGCAAGGTGAGGTCACTTCGTTCTCTTTCTCTATCTGGAAAAAGGGTTGCTGATACAAAGAAGTAATGCATGTGCCCTGTGGGCTGCTATAGTGCACAACTCCTCTCTGTGTGCTCTACCTCCTATCTCTCATGGCTTCCTTTTCTCATCTATGGAACAAAATGCTCTCGAAAGAATGGAATGCCTCTTCCTCCTTGTGGCCTGGTTATAACACAACCCGATAACCTACTAGTGGTTAAGTTTGACTACATCAACTCTTAACTAGAGTTACAAAATATACTCTTCTAGAGTCTTTTACATCACAAACACATGGCTAGCCCCTTTTCCATGAATAATGGGGGCTAACACGACATCCTCCCGAACTATAGGTGTGAAAACATGAAGGTCAACTTTTGAGTGGCATAACTTTTGCATACGAACTCTGATTGACATGTTTCCTGCGTCATTGGAAAGGTCTCTGTGTGTAGAATAACATGAAAAGGTGCAGCAACAAATTGGCAACGTTTTACCCCACAAACCCCACCGTTTGATGCCTCAAAACGCTTTTAGAAGGTTTCAGACCTTGTTTCACCAAACTGGGTCTTGCCAATAAAACAATCTCATGAGCTGATTCATCCACTTTTTCCACTCTGAATGCATCAATATGGATGAAAAATAATATAATGATCCAATTCGAATAATGTTAAAATATGAATTCATGACCTATAGGTTGCATGTTTACCATGTGTTTGATAGAATGTGTGTTCTAGTTAGGAGGGGTCAAGTCAAGTCCTTGTTCAAATTTTTGGATTAGAAGCTTTGTTTCTATGTTATTTATCATTTGTCAAAGTTTCACTGAGTTCTAGGCAAAGGCCTGAGTCCTATCCCTGAAAAAGTGGCTCAGAATTCGAGGTTATCGACACATAACTGACTGGAAAAGTCCACAGTCGCTGGGAATCATGCCTATGGGAGTGACTGGAGAATTATAGGTGCTTGGAGGCATTGTCAAGGTAGCGAATGAGGCTCTAGGTCAATGAAAAAGAGAGTTAAATCAAGGTTTGGACACCTGGAGGGGTTGGGTAGCTCCTGGAGGTCCTGTAATACCTGAGGAAAATCAGTAAGGTCTTAAGTTGTCAACTCCATCTCCTTAAGGTCATACAGGAAGTTGAGTCTTATCATAGTGACCCTCAGCTCATGTTTACCCTAGGAAAACAGGTGAAAGTCAGTAAATGTGGGAGGAGGCAGTTACACACAACACCGCATATGCAACATGCACAAAGCACCATATGCACATAGCACTGCATATCCAACATGTGCACAAGACCATATGTACATAGAACCACATATCCAACATGTGCACAACACCATATGTACACAACACCACATATCCAACATGTGCACAACATCGCATATCCAACATGTGCACAACACCATATGTACACACCATTGCATAAACAACATGTGCAAAACACCATATATACACAACACTACATGTATACAACATCACAGGTACAACATGTACAACATATACCTAATAACAATATTGCACATCAACCCAACAACCTTGCTTCTAATGTCTTTCCACTATTCATGCTTGTTCCAACATGCCGCAGATAGCAATGTTTTCATTTCACTGATGTATCCCTCAGCATAACCTGACCATAACATAAACATAGACATAGTATAATCATGTAATGTCAATTCATATCCACATGATACTAACCTCATATATCTGTCAGGGCTACTCTTCCCACTTGACTCCTCATAAACTAGGAACCTCTTCATGTCATTCACCTGCATAAGAAATCATTCATCCATAATAATGATCCCTAATGACCCTTTCAGACAACAACATACATATATACACATAAACATCAGCATAAAACAATCATGATCCCTGATGACCCTATTAGATAATAACATGCATACATACATATATATAATCATTAACATAAAGTAATCATGATCCATGATGACCCTGTCAAACAACAACATACTTACATACATATATACATATATAGACATCATCATAATCATAATCACAACATAATTGCCAGATATAATAAGTTTAAGGTTAAGAGAACTCCCTTTATCTGTGCAGAACATTGAGAACAAAAGTTCCCAACATAGCCAAGGCATTTGACGCCTCAAATCCATTCACTTTACCTTTCATGTTAACTTTCTCATAATTGTCCTGTCGCCGTCCATTTACACCAATGGACCCAACCAATCCAACTGGTTGTCATACTCTTGCCTTCAGCGCCCTTTACACATGCATCGGGCTTCATCCGAATCATACATTACCTTTTGGGTTTCATTCATCTCTCTCGAGCTCCATTAACTTTCCTCTTTCCCAACAAATTCCCAAGACCCTCAAAACATAAAAGGAAATAACAAGAAACAAACAAGAAGAATACCATGAAAACCAATAGAAATACGACACCACAAAAAAAGTGGCATGGCCATCCACCAGAAATAAACAAAATTGCAATTCAAACGCAAAAAAATCACAAAATACGGAAAACACAAAACTAGCAACAAATACCATGACTCAACCCCCATGGGTTCCCAATGCTTCCAAGGGAAATATCAACCTGAGCCTTCTTCAAGATTTCATGGCAGTCCCTTTTTCCATGCAATCCCTGGATCATACTACCATAAACACATAACTGTCAATGTATAAATAAATATAACAATATACCAGCTATATTACCATGTTATGTCAATAACGTTGCCTTGTAATTGAACACATCCATGCCATCTCTCAAGGGACTCCAATTCCCTTAACAGATCTAGCTATAACTAGAAACTAGCTAATATACCTATCAAATACATGTTCAAGAGTATAACACATATCCACATAATGTCAAACAAAATCAAGGTTAATAAGACTTCCTGTATTCATGCAAAGCACTCATTCATTTGGAATTGTGGTTTCCAAACATAGCCAAAGGAATTCTCACCCAATTCCTTTCTTTTTCCTTTTTACTTTGTTGCAATTGAGTCTTATTACGTGCTATCACATCACTCAACTATTATTTATATATAAACAAATCAACAATTACCTTGTTACAAAAATACCAAACATGTTTCCCTACAACTATTCACACATGTCAACCACATGTTCCAAAGATCAAAACATTATATATATTAATTTGAATCAATCTTTACCAAGGCTAACAACCATTTCATAATCAACTAACAATCATTAGTCCTAATACTACAACTGGCACACACTTTTCACTCAAGTGCATATCAATTGTCCCAACACATAATGTGTTAGTACAACCATCTTAAACGAGATAATTTTGTCATACAATCTTATAAAGACATACTCATATCATGTACTTAAAAAAACATTCAAACAACATGAAAACATTCCAGGTTAGATAAACCAAATTGATGACATAATCAAACTCATACCTCAATGTATCTCCTGGGAGGTTATCACATCTGATCAAGTCAGTCTAGATTAGTACGACACAATATCACAAGTATATCGACTCATACCTGAATATCATAACCATAACCACATACACAGGCTAATCCAGATAAGCATGATACACAATAACATCAAGATCCTAAATGCAATGACCATAATCATTATGCATATGATTGCGATGCATATAACAACAATTTATTATCATTCATGACTATCTAACGCATGTGCATATGACCATACTGATCAACTAGAATATATCATGCAGGTAACCACAACAACAATAGAATGACAGGCATGTACATAACCATAATGCTTCTAACAACCATTAACCAACATACCTGCATTCCCAACATACAAAGATGATCTACTCTTACCCCGGGGTTCATTGTTGCAACCTCGCTCTAATGATCTTCTTCTCCTGCTCTATCTCAGCCAACATATCAACATCATGATCACACAAATTACAACAATGACTATCACAATGCATGCATAGCAATCACGTAGACAACTAACATGCATGCATGACAAACACATTTCGCCCATCCAGTCCAAGTGTTGAACCTGGGAGCTCTTATACCACTATGTAGTACCCTCCTCCCACATTTACCCAAGTTCACTGGTCCACCGAGGTAAATATGTGATTAAGAATTACTATGATATGAATCAACCTCCTAAGTACATTTAAGGAAGTGGAATCGACAAACCAAAACTTTAAAGACCTTCCTCGGGAGTTACAAGACCCCCAAGAGCTAAACCACCCCTCCAGGTGCCCAAACCCTGAGTTAGATTGTTTTTTCAGTGATCTGGACCCCCAGACACATGCATAATCCTGAATCCATGCGACTGTAGCTCTAGTCACATGCATAATACTGCAAGCCAACGATTGTAATCCCAATTTCCCAGTTTTGTGCCCGCAACCACGAAATTTGTGCCACCTTTTAGGGTAGACTCCATATCATTGCCCAAAACTTGATGAAACTCTCCAAAACAATAAATGACACAAGTATAAAGCCTCTAACACAAAACTTAATCAAGGACACGACCTAACCAGGCCTAACCATTACAGTCACTTCGTCAAACATATGGAAGACATGTAATCTACAAGTTATGAATGCATATATGAACATAGGGGTCTAAAACTTATCTGAGATTCACCAAGAAGGTTTAATACCCTCTCATAATAGTTGTAATAACATTTTTTAGTCCATGCATTCATCAACCATTCATATATTCATCAAACATGTCAAGAGCCATATACAATATAGATCACATAACCAACAAATAACCAACATATAAACCATGGCAACATAGCCATAATATCATCATCATAAATCAATACATATGTTCATAGATCACAATAGAAAATACCTCTTATTAATATAAGAAAAGTCCAACCAAGTCAGGGACTTCCATGTACCACCCAACCATAGATTAGGCCAAACCAAATCTCTCTTTCATTCGATCACCCCCATGCCATATTTCAAGCATGAATGTGGGATCTCATGGAATAAACCAACCAAATCCAAACTAAGACTTCCAGAGGCTAGACCACCTCAACCCTCAACCAGTGATTCCACCTCGTGGATGAACATCACCAACACCAACCATATTAGTCTCTACCTAAGTTATCCAAGGCTCTAGAGCATTTGTTCCAACCCAGATCCAAGACTAGTAACTCAACCCATAGCTGTCGCAACGCTCCAAAGCATTTGTCCAACCAAGGCTCTAAGAATAGTAACTCAACCCACCAAGCGCTCCAAATCATTTATCCAACCAAGGCTTCTAGGACTAGTAACTCAACCCAAGTTGTTCCAAGGATTGTAGAGTGTTTATCCAACCAAGGCTCTAGGAACTAGTAACTCAACCCACAACCATAAGGAACATGAACACCAATCAGAAAACAAATAGGAAAACCCACAACACCATGGTTGTCCAGGAAATGGCAAGGCTAGGCAAAACAACTTTCAATCTAGGCAATCTTCCATACCAATGACAACTCATAACCAAGATACCACATGCATGTGCCATGCATGCCAAAATTGGAAAAGAAACCACACATGCAACTCGATACCTGCAAAGCTATCCAACTCTAGTCGTTGATCCCGTTGTCCCCTTGTGCTTTCCTTCTTTTCCTTTGCCTTCTTTCTTAAAAGCCAAGTGAATACTAGAGTTATCCAAGCATGCTCCAAGATTTCTCTAAGTATGCAAGAGTATGAGAGAGAGAATAGAATGAGAGCTCCACCCAAAACCTGTCAAAAAAACATGAATTGATCCTTAGAATCCTTTTTATCATTAAGGCTTATAATTTCTTCATTTTCCTTCATTTTTCCTTCAATTTCCTTCTCATGCAAATTTGTGACCTTTCACCTTCCTTTTCTCCTATCTTCCATTATTTTCATAATTTAAATTCAAATTAATGCCTCTTTTCCTTGCCAATTTCCTTAGCCATAATAAACCGAACTACACCCACTAGGATGTTTTTCCCAACATTCAACTTGGAATACGTGTCTCATGACCTTGGTCTTACTAGTTGCTGTTACAGAAGTGGTGATGAGCTACTTTCCTTGGTGCAGGAGATGGGTAGAAATATCCACCTAGATCAGCTATACTTGGTCCTTAGTGAGCCACTTTCCTTGGTGCAGGAGTTGGCCAGCTTTGACAATTGTTATACTTGGATCCTCTGTTAGTGAGTGTTTTTTTATCTATGTGTCCATGATCCGATCAGTTGTGGCTTATTCAATGCATTCAGGGTTGAGCTTTATTAGTGTTAGTTACTCAACAATGTCTAGTGTGTCCAACAATGGTGGAAAGTATGGTCGAAAATGGTCCACATTGAATATGGGGTGAAATCCAAGGAATGGGGGGAAATTGAGCTCGAAATCATTGTCTCCCACAACCTTGATGATGGTGTAAGGACCATATCGGAGTGTGAAATGTTCTGATGGCCTCTAGCAAGGCATTCTTTCTGCAAATACAACCAAACTTTGTTTCCCACCTGAAACTTATGTGGCACCTGATGTTGATCATGTTGTTGTTTTTACTTGCCATTGTCTTTATCCAAGATGTCGTGAACATGCTAGCAGATGTGTTGAATGCCTTCAATAAACCTAGCGGGTTTATCAGCTTCAGACTGAACATGGGTAAATTTTTCCTATGTAGTTTCTAGAGGCAATATAATTCCAATGGGACATAATGGTTGAAATCATATGCCCACTTGAAATGGGTTGTGACAAGTCGAGCTATGGGGAGATTCTTGATAACTATGTTGCACATAGGGAAGACTCTCAACCCATGTTCGCAGATGCTTAGATTTGTACATGTTTAGTATGTGCACAATCATTATATTGACGATCTTTGCATGGCGATGATTCTGGGGATGGAATGCAGTCGACTTGGTGAGCTTGGTCTCCAACGATTAGCAGAGGCTCGATAAGAATGTGCTTAGGAACCTGTTATCCTAATATGATATAATGGTTTGTGGGATCCTGAAATGTACCCACACTTGTTCAAAGAAGAGTTTTTCATTGGCTTCTGCTGTGATAATCTTCTTAGAGACGAGTATACAAGACTTGTTTCTTAATGGTTGGCTTGGTGATGGCACAGGCGGTGCAGGATTTGATATATTTTCAAACATCCTGTTGGAAATTTGGTTAATAAAAATAATTTTTTCACTATTTCCACTATCTTCTCTTCACCAAAGTGTCCTGTGATACGACTATAGTGCGCCTCCCAAATGATCTTAGCATGATCACTTGAAGGAACACAAAAGTGTCCCAGGTGACATAACAGTGTGTCATGGAGGTGGAATTCTAGAACTTGCTTTCCATCCATTATCTTATGGTATGTGGTGGCACATTCTAGATCATTTTTGTAAAGTTGTAGCCATCCAGATCTTGTGCCCACAAGAGTCAAGAAAAGTGGCCAGCGCCACAACCGATGGACGCCTGAGGAAATTGGAAACATTATTTGTGCTTCCTTCTTGTACTTAATGTTCAAATGAATTTTTGTAGATATGTGGGCCATTTCTAATGGCAGTTGTTTTGCAACCTCCCTTTTGTCTATATAAATTGAAGAGGTCGGTGATATATGTGGAAGATTATCTCCTTCCCTATAATGTAATGTTTCCACTACTAACAAACCTAAACAATGGAATATATATCTTTATCATAGGTGGGGTATTTATGAATTTTTTCTGAGAGTGTCTCACTGTGATAGGCCACTGGATTCCCTTGCTGGGTGAGAACTACACCAATAGCATAGTTAAAGGAATCTATCTCAATTTCAAATTGTTGTTGAAATTCTAGCAATGTGAGTACTAGTACAAAGCAAAGGCAATGCTTCAACTCAACAAACTCCTTTTGTTGGGACTTGGACTAGAAAAACTTTGCTTTCGCTCTGCCCTTGGTAACTTGAATCAAAGGCTAAGTGATTTGAGAGAATCCCTATAGGAACCTTCGATATAAATTAGCAACGCCCAAAAAGCTGTGAAGCTCTATTAAAGTGATATGGGTTGGCCAATCCCAAATGACTTGGATCTTAGCCGGATCCACATGCACGCCTTGCTCATCAATGATGTAACCTAGATATTGGACCTAGTTCATGCCAAAGTTGCATTTCTCCAAGTTGGCACATAATTTGTGTTGTCATGGTGTTTGAAGGACTTGTCAAATATGTTGCAAGTGCTCTTCCCAACTCTTGTTGAATATGAGGATGTCGTCTAGATATAGAACCATGAACGAGTTGGTGAATGGCCACAAGATGTCATACATTAGCCTCATAAAAGTTGCAGGGGCATTTTTCAACTTGAAGGGCATGGCCAACCACATCCTCTTTGGATTTGAAGGCACTCTTCCATACATCTATGGATTATATTGGAACCTGGTAATAACTAGCCTTCAAAATCATTCTAGCTTAAATACTTGGCCCCATTGAGATGGTCAAGAAGGTCATCAATCTATGGGATTGGATACCTGTTCCTGAAAGTGATTTTATTTAGTGCCTGATAATCAATGCAGAGTCTTTAGGTCCCATCTTTCTTCAATACGAGTACAATTGGGTTCCCACAAGGTGAAGAACTTGGTCGCATGTGCCCTTTTTGTAGCAACTCCTAGATCTGCCGTTCGATTTCTTCATTTTCCAAGAGAGAGCAATGGTATATTGGACCATTGGTTAGAGGTGCTCCGGGAGTCAAACCAATTGAATGCTTAACCTGATAGTGCAAAGGTAACCCTACGGGCGAGGAGAATGTCTCCCTGTATTCTTCCACGACCTTATCCACGTACTTCTATTGCATAGAGGAACCCTTTCTAGGGACCATGGATGTGGCCATGATCTTCCCTCATTTTCTAAGTGACTCAGAAAGAAAATGAATTTCCCAGTTTGGGAGATGACCTTACTGCATTGCTTAGCAGAGATAAAAGAAATAATGATAGGTGGGGCTACCTCCAATATCCTGTATAGTTTTCTTCCCAAAGTATCAATAATAATGTTAGGTTTAGACTCATACACAACATGACATTTACACGAGTATGGTTGACCTAATAAAACATCACATATTTCAAGAGGAGCAACATCAAATAGTACCTTGTCTCTGAAGGGTTTGATGTTGTAGGGAAGGGAACATTGCTAGATGACATGAGATCTCGTCCTTGGTGGAGCCACCTGATGGTTTATGGATGAAGGTGTGGTGTGATTAGCAGGCCCAACCACTCGAAAACCTCTGCTAATATGAGGTTCTTTTGGCAACCACTGTCGATAATGAACTGCACTGAGGAACCGTTCACCCACATTTGTGAGTGGAAGAGACGCTCCCCCTCCTCTGGATCTTCGGGCTCAATTTTTTGACCCTTGGTGGTGGAAATGGTGGCACTAGGTTTTGCATCAATAATTTTCTTCCCATTTTCATTCCCCTTATCAGGTTCTGGCTCAGAGTCGAAACATGCATTTGACTCTGAAGCTTTCAGCTCGGCCACCAGTGACTGCTTGGCGGAACACTCATTTGTGTTGTGAGTGGGGCTCTTATGGAACTCACACCACTTTCTAGTGTCTTTATTCTTCATGGTGGTGTTATTCTTTGCTTGTGACTTCAATGGGTTGTCCTGGATCGCTCCACCTTGGCTTTGTCCTTTGTTTTATAATTTGGAGGTGCCTTTTCCCTGCTTCGGATTTGTAGATCCAAAGTCTTGCTTCTTCTGTTTAATTTTTTGCTCGATCCTCACAACATATTGGTACATTGTGCCAACCAACAATATCTACATGAACTTATTTTCTGCTTGGATGTATTTATGTAGATAACCACGGTACTTAAGTATAAGATGTTGGAATGAATCTTTTATACCCAACTTCGTGCGTAGGGTATGGAAAATTTTCGTAAATTCTAGCATGTCTTGGTCTCTTTCCTGTCGTAGTGTGGCCCACTTTATGTACTTATCTTCATAGCTCCAAACAGGGTAATATTGTTCCTTGACGACATCTCGGAAAGAGTTCCAAGAGGGTGCGTCTGAAAATAGTGAGGTTTCCTCCTCGTCCCTCAGATCACAGTAAGTTTTCCACAAATCCTTGACATGAGGGGCAGATTTTAGGGGTGCAAAAGTAATATTTCCCCTATCATAACCCTTCTTATAATTTCCATGATTCTCTGTGATCTTTTCTCTCTCCAGTTTTCTTACCATATTCTCCACATTCAAGGCATTATTTGACATCTCACATATGCTTTTCCATCACATTTCCTTGATAATGATAATATCAATAACATCATTAGTATTTAAAGTGTTTAAACCAGAGATAGAAATGCACACAACCATGAGCAAGCCATTCCAACTTTCTAGCAATGAGCACAAAATCAAAAGCGCCCCAATCTCATCATTAAAGTTTACTCCTACCAAAATTAATTTATTGATGTATATGTTATATTCATTTAAATTTTTAGCAACATACCCATATTTTGACATCTTCATATTAAATAAACGCTTCATAAGAAATACCTTGTTGAAATTTGAGGGTTTTCATATAGTGTATCCAATGCCAAAATTATGGACCAAAAAATATCCTTCTAGTATATTTAACCATCTATCTAGGGAATTTTCTCTATCTGGCCTTCAAATATAGGAATGTTAGATTTAACCTGCACCTTAAATGGGGTGGCACCTCTGAAGTGATTGTTGGATAAAGATGCTTCGCTTGTTGATACCCGCCAAAGGATCTGGGAAAAATTGTCCACCATCTTGTTCCTTTGTCACTTGAGGTCCTCTTCGAGCAATATTTTGAAAGGATCTCCTACTCCCTTGTTTTCTTTTCTTCTACCATGGGAGGTCGTCGAGGTCGGCAAGGCTGGTCTTGCATGGGTTCAACCAATTCAAGTCCCAACTCCTTATACCCCAACCTCATTAGGGACATGCACAAAAAGAAAAAAAGAGCAGGCCGCTCTGATACCACTGATATAGATTTGTGAAGGAACAAAATGAAATGTAGATTTAAATAATGATATATAGATACAACGAAACAAAAGTTCAATTAATAAATAACAACTGCTGAAAATTGTTTACATGCAGAAAAGAAACAAACTAGCTCGAGCGATGGTAGCTTATCTCTAAGAAGATATGTGACGACTACATGCCTTCCAAACTATGTTACAATGAGGCTCAGAGACCTTTTTATTATTGATAAATAATGAAAAACCCTAAACATCCAAAAACCTAACGCTAAGAGATGAAACGCCAAAAGTTTGTGGGCCCTGTTGGGACTAGTTGGAAAGCCAATTTCCAAGGGTTGTGATTTGGGCATATGATCTTCATTTGGCGCACATGATACCTCGTTATAAAGATCCATCTGAGGAAAACAAAATTTCTCAGCAAGTCCCTGCCTTATGGTTAATGGGCTTGATGCTTTTTCCAAAAAACATTGTTTAGGGCCTCAAAACGGCTCCAGAAGTTCAAGACCCGAAAAATTGCCAAAAATAGAGAGTTGTGCTAGAATTAAAGAAAATGAAGGGAAATAATGCTGGGGATCCAAGCGGAATAGGCAGGTGGCCGCCAATATTCACCTGGATCAATGATTTTGATGTCTCCTCATGGGTTGACAGGATGGTTATCTCACTGGGATGTTATCCCCTCCACCAAGTTTCAAATCCCACAGGGGGACATTGTGGAGGATAGGCATCTTGTTGGAGTCTAGGATCTCAACTCCAGTTTCTAATGGTCTTTGGACGTCTCGATCCTAGGCTAAAATATGATTTTATGATATATGTGGCTTATGGGTTGTTGCATATATCTGGGGAGGTTACTAGCTCCCCATCAACCATTTTGACTTTGAAATAATTCTCCTAGAAAAGGACTTCTCACATCCTTCTCTTTGCCCATTAAATAAAACTCATTTGTCCATCAATGCAAGGAAAAACTCCATATGCATGATCCACTTATCACCGTGCACTTTTTTATTTTTATCTTAACCTTTTCTTAGTTTAGCTTTTCCATAACTTTATCTTAACTTTTATTTTTTATCTTAACCTATTTTTACCCATTTTCTTTTATTGTATAGTCGTTTATTTATTTATTATGGTTATTCACAATATTTATTATTTAGTTATTTATATATTATTATTTATTTACTTAATAATAATATGTGACATTACATACTCCCCTCATGATCCCTTACTTTATTTATTTATTAGTATTTATTTACTTAACAAAAGCCACATGGTGGCAATGTTGCTACTCTTGTTTTTTTTGTACATGTGCCATTTTTTAGACGTTGTGCATGGAGATCAAATGGCGACGATGTTTGATTGCAATTGAGTGAAGAACATTTGAAATTTTAAAAATTAGATAACATGGATATAGAAAAAATCAATTTCTAAAAAAACACATTATGAAAACACAGAGAATCCATTTCTCTTTTTAATAATCACTTTGAGATATTTGAAATAATTAACCTTTCCACTTTAAATATTAAAAAGAAATCGAAATAAAAAATTCCTTATAATAAAAATATTACACTAATTTATTTCACACAACATTCATATAACTTTAATATTACAATATACCAAAACTAAAATAATACATAAAATTTTATTTAAATAAATTATACAAAAACTTCTACTAAAAATATATAAAAATGTATATAATATACCTACAATATTTACTTTCACAAATACAACTATAGTATTTAGTTTCACAACGAAATATAAAAAATCATATAATTTTAAATATTACAACATATCAAAACTAAAATGATACTTAAAGCTTATTTAAATAAGCCATTTACAAATATGTTATTTTTCATATGAATGAAATTTTGTTTCAATATTTTATGTTTACTCTTGAGCCGTCATCAATAAATCAATTTATATTGAAATAATATTGAAGATTGCATTCATGGAAATATTAAATAATTTTAAAATAAGATCCATGTTTATGTTAAGAGGTAATATGGAAAAAATATTGTAATATTATTTTACATTATTTAAATATTTTGAGTATATATATATATAATTTTTAAATTATTTTAGGTTAGTAAATAAACCAGTCTAGATCTATCTTAACACTTTATATATATATATATATATATTTCTTAAATTATTTTAGGTTAGTAAGTAAACCAGTGTAGATCCATCTTAACTCCATATGTATCAGCTTTGAGAGGGATCAAATCTTTAGAGATGCAAACTTTTTCTCAAGTTTTGTAGTAAAAAATGAGGTTTGCACATTGAGAAATTTGATCCGTCTCAACCCTTGATAGATCCAAGAATTAAAATGGAAATATTCAAAACACTTTTCAATAAAATAGTAAATGATTTTCATATGAACTAGATTTGTATTCTCACTTTTAAAGATATAGAAAAGAAGCCCAGTTTATATAATTCAGTTCAATGGTCACAATTTTTTTTCTTCTAGGATGAATATTGTTAAGTAGATTTAAGGGACAAAAACAATGTTTGAATTTGTAAAATATGTCTATTAAAACCATGTTTTAAATGAAGATGATTTAATCAATCTAAAATTTAATAAGTAAATAATTTTTTATATATAATGTATATTTTTTTATGAAATAGTAATAATTAATGATAATTGAATAAATTTTAAATTTAAATAAATTGTATTTATTATTATAAATAATTTATATTTAACTTTTAATGTTATAAAATAAATTGAAATGGAAATTAATGATTAATAATTACCTATGACGAAAATATGATGTTGGGAAATAAACAATGATTTAAAATAACTTATGAAGAAAAGGACAAAACTATAATTAGATATCACTCATTGGAATAATAGAGTTCAACCCGGGAGTGTCTACAACCTGCTATAGTGAATAATAAAACAACGACACTCCATTTTTATAGCTTAATGTTATAATCCTCATGCTTTCACCTCTTCTAAAAGTTCTTATTGGACACAATGGACATTTTATGTATATTGGTCTATGGCTGCAACTATTGTTGGCTTTGATGCAACTATCTTAGTTGTTGGTTAAAAGATAGGAAATTTATTTTGTGTATGTACTAACTAATAGACATAAATATATACTTATCTAGTGTTAAGATAACCCTATCAGCTACAATCATCGAACACTAAATAAATAATATTGTTTATGATTTAGAAACAATTGAATATGTGTACGCATTAAATAAATAGTAGCTTTATCGAGCACACATCGATAACCAACCTCTAACAAAAAGTGGCATTGATATGGTCCAATTATTAATATAAACCCTTTCACTTTCTTTTCTTGAGATTTATTATTAATCATGTTACCCACCACTTTGTGGGTGATATCCCTAAGAGAAATTTTCCAAGCTGGCCCTTAACCACCAATCGGTAGCTAGCGGCCCCTTCCAGCTACCAAATAGCTCGATGTAACATTTTCTCCACCACTCAAGCCAACCTTATGGTCCCTTGCCCATCTATTATGATCGCATGTTTGAAGATGGGTCTCCCAACCCCAAAGGTATGAATTTTCACTAGTTTAGTTGAGTAATTTTGTTTACTTATCATGGACACTTTTAGGCATGGATTGGTGGGGGGATTCGGCAAAAAGAGTGGGCTAGGTTTGTGCTCTTGTATCCTCTTCTCGGTTCAGTAGTTAGTCTTATATCCAAGTCTCATGGGATCTCCTTTACTGGCCAATAGCTTTAGGGATGACACTACATGGGAAATCTTGATTTTGGTTGGGCAATCTCGCTTACCAACGTCATATACATCACTCTTCTCTGCTCATTTTAACCTGATTCATCACTTTTCCCATCCGTGTCCACATGTGTCCACTAGATCCACATAGGGTTAGCCTCCCCCTCCCCTTGTCCATACTTTGGATCGGGCCTGGAACGATGCCTGGAGGTTGATGCAACTAAAAACAAAGGAAAAGGCATAATTTAGCCACATACAACAGGAAATGAACCACAAAATGCAAAAGATGGCCGGAACATACAAATTTAGCATGTGGGCAAAATCCAAACATGAGCTCTACCCCTCCACATTAAGGAACCCATGATTATCCTAGAAATGAGATACCCCACCTTCAAAGGGGGTATTTACTGTTATATTCCACACCTCATGCTCTCATCCCCTCGAGCCTCGAGCAGTTATGAAGAAAAATCAAACAAAGGAAAAATGCATATGAAGTAGGGTAGGAAAACAAAGGTTGGGATAACTCATGTACCACTATTTTCTCCCTCCTACACTCATATACCCAAGTGTGGGCTTCCCTTATCATAGCTACCCTTGTACCATGACATGTGGCTTGGAGCCTTTCCCTAATCCCCACTTTGTCCCATCACTATATCACATGCCACCTACCCATTGATGGATGTAGCATGGACATGTCACCCCCTTTAAAGGTTGAAACCACTTGATAGGGTCCTTGGTTAACCCCGTTATTGAGCTTGGAGGCACTTGTACATGCCAAATCCCACTATGGAAGGGCATGCCACCATTAATTGCCCACTTGATTCCATGATTTGTAAGCTCTTTTACTTGATTACTCTAATGATTTGTTGTACTAGAGGGCAAGGGGGCACCTTGGATCTTATGCAGGATTGCATGTGGGTCTCCATTTTGGGGTTTCGTCTCCCTATATAGGGTCCAATCCCTCCAAAGGGCCACATTGGCACTTGTAGGGTGAGCGTTGAGAGCCACGGGCATCCACCATAGCAGAGAGTACTTCGTGGATCCCCAACACCATTCATGGATTGCTCGTATTCCAATTTTGGATGAGGATGATGCACCTAGATCACCATGCCCAGTCGAATCCACACATGTATCACACACTTGGCAGATGTTCTAGGCTCCAGATGAGGATGTGTCTCACTACAGGAGACAAAAGGAGGGCTTATGTCATCATCTTGGCCCTTATATATGGTTTATATGCATTATTCATCCACTCGGAGACCCATAAGGATGTCATTTTGCCCCCAATCCCACTTGGGAGTACCACATGCGACTTGCTTGGAGAAAAAGGGGCCAACCCCTTGTCCACTATGTTTGGAGCATTTTCACTCAACTTGGCACATTTGGACTCCATTAGGCCTCCTCAATGGTCCAATGCGAAAATAATTGTGCAATTACGCCTCGTTTTTCTTTCTTTAGAAGCTTTGTCATTCCGTTAGAGTTGATTATCTTTCTCGGTTTCCCTGTGATAGCCCTTAATTCAACTTCCTTTCCTTCCGAATAAAATTTCATGAAAAGTTCTTGAAAATTAAAAGCTATTGTACCCAAGGATTGTAGCCATTGGACTCCTAGTACAACATCAGCACCACCCATTAGAATGGAAAGTATTGAGCTATTCAATACATATTCTCCCATGGATAAGATTGATATTATGGCACTTTCCAGAGAAATTTATGGTTCCTCCACTTGAAACCATCACTTGACACTTTGGTGCTGGGTATAGGAAGCAATTCAATTCCTTAGCTATCTTACAATGAATAGAATTATGGGTACTGCCCGAATCAATCAACACCATTACCTTTTTCTTCTTGATATGTCCTTATATCTTGATAGTTTGAGGAGGGTGATTCCGACCAATGCATTACAAGATATGGTCGATTCATTTCTTCTTTCTTGATGTGATCTTTCACCTCTTGAACCTTTTTCTTCTTGACATGGCCTTCTATATTGAGAGTTTGAGGAGTGGTAATTCTTGCCAATGCTTTACAAGATATGGTCAGATTCATTTCTTCTTTCTCTAGGGTTGGTTCATGGTGTATATCCTCTTCTTTTGATGTTTCTTGATCCTTTTCTTCCTCCTCTTCACAATCTATGTAAAATAATTTCTTCTTAGCACACTTACGACCTTTAGTGTATTTGTTATCACAAATGTAACAAAGTCATTTTTCTCTTTTTTCTTCCAATTGTTGTGGTGTAAACCTTGTAGGTTGTGGAAGGCCAGGAGGAAAAACACTTCCATATTTATAGTTGTGAGTGGTGGTATTCCTTGTTTCCATAATTCCGCTTTCAAATTTTCTTGCCAACATGAATGCCTTCTCTAATGAATCAGGTTCCCAAAGACGAACCTCATGTTGAATGTTATCCTTTAAAGTCCTTGTGAAGACATCAATCCTTTGCTTCTCTGGAATATCATTTTCCCTTATATTAAATTTTTGAAATTCCTCAATGTGCTCTACCGTTGAACCCTTTTGTTTGATATTAGTCTTTAAAGTGTTTGAACCTTAGATAGAAATGCACACAACCTTGAGCAAGCCATTCCAACTTTCTAGCAATGAGCACAAAATCAAAAGCACTCCAATCTCATCATCAAACTTTACTCATACAAAAATTAATTTATTGATGTATGTGTTATGGCCCATAACCCATAGGTCCTAACAGTGACAGTGGGCTATCGCTCCATTGTTGCTCCTTTACCTAGTAGTTGCTCTATAATATCCCCTCCTAGGACCCTTGCTAGTTTGAGAGAGAACATTTTTGCCGTCATTGGCGAGGAAGAGAGACGTGTGTATTTTTCCATGTATGGAATTAATGACATATCATTCTTGGCGACTCCATTGGAAAAATAAATCCCTAGTTCTTCATTAAACTTCAAGGTCAACGCTTGTATGGTGGAGCAAGCATTTGTCTAGGCATCTTTAAATTCACCCCGGTGACTCCTACGTAATTTACATGTATACCTCAATAGGATGTATTTCTTTGATGATTTTCTCTGATGACATCTCTAGCATCCCTAGGCACCCTAATCATGTAAGAGGAAGGATGGTATGTGGGGTGCCTGTGTTTTATGGTGATCCACTCTCCGCAATTGATCATGTTGAAAGATTTAATGCACATGCTGGAAAGGAGAATGTGATCCACCAGGATGTCCTCATGTGTTCATGATATCTTGGTGCTTTTTGAGTAGCTTGGGAGGTACTCCAAGCCCTAGGGTTTGGGGTTTGGAGGGTGAAGCGCCACAAAAGTCATTTGTGGGCTTGGAATCCAAGATTGGGGGTTTTCACCCATCAATGTTTAGGCCAAAACCATGAGGCATTTTCTGCATGTGATGGATGGAGATGATAGAGGATGTTGAGAAGAATCCAACACAACAAGAATCATTGAAATCAGAGTTGTAAAAGATGAGATATGAATTTTTTAAGTTGACAATGAAGTTTTGGACAGTCAAGTCACATATGCTTGAAATGTTAAGTCCAAAAAGACATGTCTATTGGGTAATTCGAGTAGCCCTTCTTATGTGTATAAATAGAAGGTGGTTGATGTTCATTTGAGACATCCAAATGAGCAACACATAACAAGATGAAAAGCTCATTGAAGAGAAAAGATATCTCTATTGGACTAAACTATCTAGCAGGAGGGATGCGTAAGGGAAGGTAAGTATAAGACTATTTTGGGTATTTTTATGTGTGGGTGATCCTGTGTTAGAAGGCTGCAGCCCTTTGCATGAGATCTGAAGTAGGTCGTAGCCCTAAGTGAGGGCCGAAGCCCGTTTGAAGGGCTAGAAATAACCCAAAACTTCAGTACATATGGACAATCTCTCAAGGAAAGGAACCCACAGTTGTTATAAGATTTCTGAGCAGGAAACAAGGGCTAGAAATGACTGTAGTATTTCCCTAACCAGGCAGAGGTTGAAAGCAGAAGGACAGATTTTTAAACAACGAGCAAAAGGTATGTACTTTGGTATGTTCTTGTAGGTGTTGGATCCTAGTATTTGGATCAATTTGGATACAGTTTTGTTGTAACCCGTGGGAGCCATTTGGAGGGGTTGACTTGGTAGTTGGAAGGCCCTCCTAGGAGCAGATTTCACAGTGATTTGATTGGTTGCCATTGGATTGGTGGGGGGCAGCGCGTTGGCAACCTAAAGTAACCCTTGACACGTAGTCATAAAGAGAGCTTGACAACTAAAGGTTGGGTGAAGTTGATGAGCCTAATGTGTAGTAAATTGATGGACTAGTGGACTATTAGAAGGCATATTGGATTTTAGGTATTGGCCATCCAAGAAGAGTAGATTGGATCAACCCATGTTCATTGTATCAAAAGTGACTTACAACAATGATAGGTGGCAGCCCTCCTGGAGAATTTATGTGTTGTAATTTGATGGACTAAGGGGCGGCTATAGAGAAGAACAGAAGTGAAGGACCAACAAGATGAGATATGACATAGAGGTTGCAACAAGATTTTCATTGTATCTTTTAATTCTTGTACTTGTGGATAATTGAGGGACATTATCCCTTGTATGGGAGCCCTAGATAGTTGTATTATATGTTGATTAATATAACGAAGTTGGGTTGAAATTTGTAAAAGTTTGTCTATACTCTTGCATGTGTGATTAACTATTATTTATATTCCATTGTGTAAAGTTGCTTTGTTGAGATTCTTGGTTCAGTAGTGTTAGAGATTTTAAGATTCTATCCTAGATACCAAGATCGTGGAAATTCAACATGGTATCAGAGCATGTCTAAGCTACTTTGGAAGACAGTGAATCAGAGTGTGCACAATGAAGTACAACTTAAGAGGGAGTTGGTCACATTGTAGGTGAAGGGCTCACTATAATGTTGAAGATGCATGTTGGTCTTCGGTATGACGACAGGTTGGAGGGGTTGTCCAACTATAGTCCATGGAAGGAAAGGATCAAGAAGCCAACTGACCCAAAGGAGTTGGAAGTGTATGAGGATTTGGATATGAGGGTGAGATTGATCATCCTTGATGGTGTGAAGGATGCCCTAATACCTCATTTGTCCAGGAAGAAAACTGCACATGAGATGTGGATGACTCTTCAGAATTTGTTCCAGAATAAGAACGAAAATCAGGTACAGTATTGGAGGATAAGTTGAAGTCCACCAAGATGATACAGGGTGAAGGAGTGACTTTGTATCTTATGAGATTGTCTCAGGTAAAAGATGAGCTTGTTGCCTTCGATGTGACTATTTCAGATTCTGATATGGTGAGAATTTCTTTGAAAGGGTTCAGCGAGGAATGAAAGCCCTTCATCAAAGGGATTATTCCCAAAGAGAAGTTTCCATAATGAAATAGAATGTAGGACGACTTCATTCAAGAAGAGTTGCGAGACGAGGATCTTCATCCAAAGAAGAAGGATTTTGATGATGACATGGAACTTACAGCACAAATGAAGGATAAGTAGAAGAAGGACTTGAGTAAAGTCAAGTGTTTCAACTTTGGCAAGATGAGTCATTTTTTGTCGAGATGTCCGATGAAAAAGAAGACAGGAGACGATGAGAATAAGAAAGGGAATTAGTGATTAGGTGATCAATTTTAAAATCAAAAATGTAAATGCCCAAAAATTCTCAAACCAGTGCCAAATCAAAGAGCTCGTAGATCTGAATCGAACGCAACTTGAATCACTCAAAACCGATATTGTATGCTCTTGATATCACATTATGATCATTTTCCCAAATAGGCAAAATTTCAGCAGGTATGTTGACTGGGCAGTTGACTAGGCTGACCATACTTTTGAGTCAACAGGGTGACCATATAGGTATGAGCCAACTAGAAGATGACAAGTGGCATCATCTGATTCATTGGTTGATGGGCAAACTTTATTGGTGGATGAATTTTTAAAGTGGCCCTATGAATGGGAGCCACATGGCCCAATTGGAGGTTACCACATGGCATCTCGATATTGGTAAAAAATTATGTTATGGGCTGAACTACCCTCACAATAATCAAACACGAGACCGGTCAAGTAGCAACACAACACCTTACCGCCATGCCACAAGGTAGTTCTTAATATGTAATGTGGCACGATTATATTTAAATGGTATGTCATTTGTATTTGGGGGACGAGGTCGGGGCTAAGCCCTAGTCCCCTTTCACCCTGCGTCCATGGGACCACAGACGGGGAAGCCAAGGGCGCAGGCTTAGCCCTGTCCCAAGGTTCCATCACCTGTAGTAACAACCACCGGACTACAACATATATGTTGGAGCGTTAAAAAATTAGGGGGCGAAAACATGGTATTAGCACACGGTTTGACGACCACCACTGCAACGGAGGGCTCGCTGGAGGGCATGAAAGTAATGGCCCCAACCTAGGCCATATGGCCGTTGACGTGACCACAAGCCCGAAGTTTGGGCGCTAAGCGGAGGAGTTTGCAAAGGGGGCCAGCCCCGAGGTCTTATGTGACCGCATGCCAGGGATTAGGAGTTCTGATGGGTAGGGCGAGATTTTGGCCCAACCCTCGGACCCATGACATCTCACACAACCTCGTCCCTAAGTTTTAGGGGCTTAATCGGTAGGGGTGGTCGTTAAGGCCCAACCCTAGGCCCCATGTGGCCATGTTTTTTCGGATTAAGGGGTCCGAGGCTAAATTAATCATCCGACAAAATGCACCAACAAGTAGCTAAATTGTTGTTGCATTAGCGATTTCTGGGGTAGATTTGTAAAACCGATAGACATAAGGTCGAATTTGTAGGATGGTTAAATATCAAATTCATGAGAGAGCTTGGAATCTCATAGCGTTTTGAGTTTTTATCCAAATTAAGCTCATAAAGAGGCTGCTTAGGGGTTTTTGGATGTTCTAAATCCATTGGTAACCTCTAATTTCCGATTTGAGCACATATACAGAGTCCTTTTGTAGGTTTGATACTAAAGGTGTATGGATCAGTTAGGGTTTGGAAGTAGTTTAGGGAGGTATTTGGGCATGGAGAATACCTTGTAGGGGTATTCTCACTTCTAGAAGGCTATTGCAGTAGTTGTAACCAGTAGAGTTCAACTTAGATTCAAATTCTCTTAACATTAAGTTATGTTTATGTGCTTAAATGTGGAATTGAAATGTTCACATACTCTTTTTAACTATTTTCAGTTGAAGTATGTCATATTTGTAGGAGGTGCTTTGAGTTGACGTTGTTTGTGAGAGTTCTTTATAGGATAATATTACCTTGTAGGGGTAATAACCACATATTTACCTGCAACAATCATTTATGTACTTCATTTGATACTGAATATATGAGTTGTCTAGTCATGTTGACAGGCCTGGTAGCCCATGAGGGGTGAACTCCATAAACAAACCTTTTTTCTTGTTCTTATTTATGCTTGCATGGATTATCTGTTATTTTGTTCATTATATTATGTTACATAAGAAGAATAATTCATGACTTGAAGAGATATTGGAAACATGTTGTTTCAAGACCCATTTTTAACCTTGCAAAGCGTCGACACGGTCCTAATTTTTGTTTTATTTGATTTTGGAAAAGAGAAAGAAATCACCTAATCCAATTTTAGATCATGCAGGTTACCAGTGTTGCCACCTATGCTGAGATAGATGCTCTCACCAGAAGGTTGGAGGAGGGACTTTTATATGATCTCTCACTTCTCACAGGGTACTATCGACGAGGATGGATGGTACGTGGACAATGGTGTGTCAAAACATATGATAGGGTCACATAAGGTTTTTGAGACTCTAGCTGAATGGGACTCGAAGTTGCACATAGTGTTGGGTGATAAGAGTCAGAAGGAGATCCCAAGGATCGAGAGTTGTGCCATTCAAGATGGAGACATAACAGGTGATGCAAGTCCAGGATGTATTGTTTGTACCACAACTCAGATACATCATGATATATGTCTCAATGATCGAGAAGAAGGGGTTTGAGGTCTTATTCTAAGAAGGGAAGGCAAGACTCAGACCTAGAGGCTCTAGCTCCGTGGGTATTATGCTTGGAGTTAGATAGCATGGTCTATATAGACTGATGGGAAAGCCTTTGGATCATGCGAAGAACAAGGAGGAGGACCAGGTGCAGGTTCCATATAGGTAGGTGCAGGTGCAGGCTTCACAGGGGCAAGTACAGGTTCCAAAGAAGAAGGTCAAGGTTTGCGAGACTTAGGGAGAGTCAAGTTCTAGAGGGAGTTTGCAGATTTAGATGGATACTTTGCATCCCAAGAAGAGCACATGGTCAGTAGGGAGCAAGGGTGCTCCTACAACTTCCAAGACGGAATCATGGAGAGATTGGAAGAAATACCAGGAAAAGAAGAAGAATCAGGATGCTTCCAGTCACAATGACACTTCTGAGAGGCGTATTCCATACTATAGGGATTGTTGCAGTGGTGAGTGTCGGGAGTTGGGCAAGTGTTGCAAGTAGTGACGATTATGAGTTACTTCCTAGTATTAGAAGTACCTCCCTCACTAAGAGGGAGTGTTAATTTTTTAGTAGCTTGGGAGATACTACAAGCCCTAGGGTTCAGAGTTTGGAGGGTGAAGTGCCACAAAAGCCATTTGTGGGTTAAGGTTGGGGTTTTGTACCTATTGATGTTTGGGCCAAAACCATGAGGTATTTTCTGCACATGATGGATGGAGAAGATATAAGACGTTGAAGAGAATCTAATGCAACAATAATCATCGAAATCCGAGTTGTAGAAGATGAGATATGAATTTTTGAAGTTGACAGTGAAGTTTTGGATAGTCAAGTCATGTAGGCTTGAAATGTTAAGTCCAAAAAGACATGTCTGTTGGGTAGTTTGAGTAGCCCTTATTGTGTGTATAAATAGAAGGTGATTGATGTTCATTTGAGACATTTAAGTGAGCATCACATAACAAGAAGAAAAGCTCATTGAAGAGAAAATATATCTTTGTTTGGCCGTAGATAGAAGAGGAGGACCAATGAAGAGGAAAAAGGCTTGGAGAAGCACTTTTTCATGATTGCTTGTGGATCAAAACTATCTAGAAGGAGTTCCAAGTAAAGGAAGGTAAGTACATGACTATTTTGTGTATTTTTATGTATGGTTGATCCTGTGTTAGAAGGTCGCAGTCTTGTGCATGAGATCTAATGTCGGCCGCAACCCTAAGTGAGGGCCAAAGTCTGTTTAAAGGGCTAGAAATAGCCCAGAACTTCAGTATATGGGGACAACCTCTCAAGGAAAGGAACCCACAAAAAATAGAGGGTTTCTAAGTAGGAAATAAGGATTGGAAGTTATTGTAGTATTACCCTAACCATGTCGAGGTTGACAACAGAAGGACAGACCCTTAAAAAATGAGTAAAAGGTATGTGCTTTGGTACGTTTTTGTAGGTGTTGGATCATAGTATTTGGATGAGTATGGATAGAGTTTTGCTGCAGCCTATGGGAGCCATTTTTAGGGCTTGACTTGGTGGTTAGAAGCACCTCATAGGATCATATTTCACAGTGATTAGATTGGGTGCAATTGGACTAGTGGAGGGTTGTGCGTTGGTGACCCAAAGTAACCCTTGACAAGCAGTCATAAAGAGAGCTTGACAGTTGAAGGTTGGGTGAAGTCGATGAGCCTAATGTTCAGTGCATTGATGGACTAGTAGACTGCTAGAAGGCATATTGGAGCTTAGGTATTGGCCAGCCTAAAAAAGCAGACTAGATCCTTGTAGATTCAAACTGCTAATTATAATTTACTAAAACAATAAACTTGAATCTACTCTACTCATTAACGGAAACAATTAAAAGATCGCGAAATAACAAAGCATACAGGAGAAATAATTCAATCAACACATTACACAATGATTTCTCGGGGAAATTCGGAGCTAAAAACCCCTGCTATCTATGTATTGCATTAGTTATAAAATATGAGAAGATTACAATGCTTTGCTCAAGCGCGATAAACCTATGCATTATCTCTATCTGTCTCACTGCTTCCTAAACAAGACCAGGCCAATACTTAATCAATTTTATGCTTGCCCAAGTCCCTATTTCCTTGGGAATTAACCCCCTATTAATTAGGTAAATTCCTCAATATGAGTTGCAAAATTCTCATAGGCCTTCCTCTCACTGCATGAACCACGTGTACAATTATGGTGATTATACAACTGATAGTACATTGTCCTTTAACTACAATCTCAACTACGTAACTCTCAAATTTGACATCCATGAGTTATTTATGAGTGAACCATCAGTTAACTGGTTGAACACATGAAGCAAAACCCCATTGTCTGACCTCCTACTATTTTCTCCATCAGTTGGAACGAGTTTAACTGACTTTAACTCAATTAAACTAAATGAATTAATTACAACCCAAAATAAACTCAACAAGGGCTCCTATAATGTAGGATACACTCTACATGACTCAAGTTAGACCCTCAACTTGAATTAACTGAGCCAACTAATTCAATTTAACTTAGTAAACTCGTACAATTTTCCTTGTGATGTGGAATTACAATTTTATTCGTAATTTAATTCAAGGACAAAATTAAATCAGGCTTTTCTTGTTGCATTTTCAACACTCGCTCTCTATAAGAAAGGGATTACCTTCTACCCCGGTCCTGCTTGTATGGAAATCAAATTTGCCTCTTGACAGTGCCTTAGTCAAGATGTCTGCATCCTGCTCCTCTGTAGGAATGTACTCCAGCAACATGATTCTCCTCTGCACACAATCTTGTAGATGATGATATCGGATGTCGATATGCTTCGACCGATCATGAAAAATTAGATTCTCTAAGAGATTGATACAACTATGGTTTTCACAATAAATCAATGTAGGATCCATTTGTTGACCAAATAACCCAACAAGGATCTTCCTCGTCCAGATAGCTTCACAAGTTGCTTGACTAGCAGCCATGTACTCTGCTTCTGTTGAAGTGAGTGCAACTGATCTTTGCTTCCTGTTGTACCAAGAAACTGTTGCTAACCTAATACTAGAGATTCCCCCTGATGTGCTCTTCTTGTCAAATGAACTCCCTGCCCAATCTACATCTGTGAAGCCTTGCAACTTCACTCCCTCTGTCCATTTGTACCAAAGACTGATCTGGTGACCTTCTCTGCCTGTGTTGTTATGTGGGTGCTCCCACATTCTCTCTAGCATCATGCATTAATTTGTCAGCCTCTCTGGTGAGCTTCCTCCCATCTCTGGAAGTCTCTGCATGAGTGGGTGCTTCCACTCTCTGCTCCTTTGCATGTAGCTTCTCCACATCATCTTGAGGTTCTCCCTTTGGAGCTAAAATCTCCTCATCTGCATGCAACTGGAGCTCCCTCTCAAGGGAACATCTCATGGCCTTCTCTTCATTGAACTTCACATCTCTACGAACCACTGTCATCCTGTGAGATGGCAGGTACACTTGATAGTTGTGAGGTGTACCAGTGAACCCACAAAAATGCCCAACTCAGCTGTTGTCTCTAGATTTTTCCTTGCATCCTTGGTAACATGACAATAAACAGATGAACCAAAGATCCTGAAATGTGCCACATTTGGTTTCTTACTTGAAAAAGATTCTTCTAGTGTACTCATCTTGAGAATTCGATGAGGACTCCTATTGTGCACATATACAACGCTGTTGCATGCTTCAGCCCACAAGTGCAACAGTAAGCCCTAATCATGTAACATTGCCCGTGCAACTCCCACAATACTTATGCTCTTTCTTTCAGCCACCCCAATCTATTGTGGGTTATGGGGTTCTATTAACTCCCATCAAATGCCTTCTGATGCACAAAAATTATTGAATTCATTCAACACATATTCTCCATCGTTATCGCTCTTGAGATGCTTCACTTTCCTGCTAGTTTATTTTTCAAAAGGTGCTTTAAATTCAAAAATTTTAGAGAAGATATTTCTTCTACATGAATAAAATCCAGTAATTACGTGAGAAATCATCTACAAATATTACATAATACCTGTGCTTGGTCTTGGAGGTTGTCGAGAACAATCGACACACATCTGAGTGAACTCTTTCAAGGATCTCTTGCGCTCGAACATCCTTATCATGAAAGGTGGATTTGGTGTACTTCCCCAAGCAATGTACACCCTTTGCATGTATCTCTCTGCTTTAGTGCACCATTGGGAATTCCTGTAGAATTCTGTTGCATGATCTTCAAAGATCAATGGTGAAAGTGGCCCAATCTTCTATGCCACAATTCACCGATGTCTCAACTCTGCACCTTCTCTGCTTTTGTGCTCAAAGAAACACAATCTTCTACATCCAATTTGTAGAGGTTCTTCAGTCGAACCCCGATCCTCTTCACTTGTCTTGACGCTATGTGACGAAGGAAATCTTTTCCTTTGCTAAATATCTCATCGTAGCCACGGTCTTCCAACGTAGCAACTAAAACCAAATTCTTCTTCAAACCCATAGCACACATGACATATTTTAATGTGAGAGGAGAACCAAACTCCCTCTAAAAAGTAATAGTATTGATGTTGGTCGCGCTATACCTTCCATCATCTCTGTTTCAATGTGCATCTAGAGGTCTTTATCCTCCAAGTCACTGAAGAATTATTTGTTTATGATCATATGGAATGAGGCTCCACTATCCAGATACCACACACTACCCATCACCAATGTCACCATGCAAGCAATGAGGGTGAAATCTTACTCGAATTGTGAATCAAGAGCTTCACTTGCCACTCGTCCTGAGGGCTTCTTGCCAGCGTTATTGTGTAGACAATTTGTCACATAATGCCCCAACTCATGACAGTGAAAACATTTAATCTTTGACAAGTCCTTCTTCTTGCCTCCCTGACTAGAATCTGATTTGGAATGGGATGACTTCCCTTTCCCTTTATTTTCCTTTCCAGCTAAGGCACAATTCTCCTCATCATCATGCTTGGATGAGGATCCATCTATGGTGTTCCATTGAATCTCTTCTTGCACCAAGTCAGACCACAAACACTCCCACTCTAGTAGCTTCTCCCTCCCATTTACCGAATCCTGGTAGTTATGCCAGCTCTTGGGAAGGCCTAGAAGTGTTAGGCTGACCATATCATCTTCAGCAACTATAACACCAACACTTCCAAGCTCATCTCGACATTGGGTGAACTTGGTCAAGTAATTTGGTATTGTGTCACCCTTCTCCATCTTGATTTTCCTGAGCTTGTCCTTCAGTGCCAACTTCCTATGGTCACTGTTGTTCTGAAACAGATCTATCAAGGCCTTCCACATTGCATATGGAGTCTCCTTCTCGTGGAGGTTTGAGACAATATGATCTTGAACTCCTTCTAGCATGATCCTTCTCGCCTTTGCAACACATTTCCTCCACTCTGCCATATCTTGAACATCAGTTGCTAGAGGCTTAGGGATCTCTTTGTCTATGAGTTCCTTAAGCCCGTTCTCTTCCAACACTACCTCCATCCTATCCTTCCAAGCAATATAGTTTGAACTACCCTCAAGGGCATATTCAAGTCTCAATCCGTAGAATGACATCCTGCTGGCTCTTAAGAATAATATTGCAAATTCGAATTCACCTACAAAAGACAAACTCATATTCTCCTCTTCTAGAGTGATTTCTACTCTGATACCATGTAGAAATCCTTTGTAGCTTCAACTGCTAATTGTATTTTACTAAAACAATAGACTTAAATCTACTCTACTCATCAACAGAACCAATTAAATGATCGTGAAATCACGATGCTTACAAGAGAAAGAATTCAATCAACACATTACACAATGATTTTATGGGGAAAGTCACAGCTAAAAACCCATGTTATATGTATGTTGCATTAGCCATAAAATATTAGAAGATTACAATGCTTTGCTCAAGCTTGAGCAACCTCTGCAGTATCTTTATTTGTCTCACTACTTCCTAGACAAGCCGGGCCAATACTTAACCAATTTTCTACTTTCCCATATCCCTATTTCCTTGTGTTGTTTCCTTGGGAATTAGCCCCCTATTAATTAGGGAAATTCCTCAATATGAATTGTGCAATCCTCATAGGAATTCCTCTGATTGCATGCACCACCTGTAAAATTCGAATGATTATACAACTGATAGTACATTGTCCCTAAACTCCAATATCAACTGCATAGCTCTTAGATCTGACATGCATGAGTTATTTATGAGTGAATCATCAGTTAAATGGTTGAACACATGAAGCAACACCCCATTATATGACCTCCTACTAGTTCCTCCATCAGTTGGAACTAGTTTAACTGACTTTAACTCAGTTAAACTAAATTAATTAATTACAATTCAAAATAAACTCAACTAGGGTTCCTATAATGTAGGAGACACTCTACATGACTCAAGTTAGACCCTCAACTCGAATTAACTGAGCCAACTAAATCATTTTAACTTATTTAACTCGTACAAGTTGTCTTATGATGTGGAATTACAATTTTATTCCTAATTTAATTCAAGGACAATATTAAATCAGGATTTTCTTGTTGCATTTTCAACGTCATCTCGTGTTCATTGTAGCAGAAACGACTTGCATCAGTGATAGGTGGAAGCCCTTCGGGAGACTCTATGTGTTTTCCTTTGATGGGCTAAGGGGTAGCTAGAGAGAAGAATGGAACCGAAGGACCAACAGGACGAGATACGACATAGAGGTTGCAGCAATATTCTCATTGTATCTTGTATTCTTGTACTTGTGGATAATTGAAGGTCATTATCCTTTGTACGGGAGCCCTATACAGTTGTATTATATGATGATTAATATAACAAAGTTGGGTTGAAATTTTTAAAAAGTTATCTATACTTGTGCATGTATGATTCACTGTTATTTATATCTGGTTGTGTAAAGTAGCTTTGTTGAGATTCTTGGTTTGGTAGCGTAAGAGATTTTAAGATTCTATCCTAGATCCCAAGATCATGGAAATTCAACAATCTCTTTGTGGTCATAAATCATGGTTGCAAAATCACGAACCTAGAAGCATCTCATCTATTGCGGAATTCTTTGATGGATTTATTAGACATTTTCAAGTATGCCCCGTTTTTAAACATTCAAGAGGAAGCCTTCATTGAGCATCATCATGATGACCAGGAAAAGCAGTCCTCCCTGGGTCCACATGATGAAAGATGGGATGACAATTCTGAAAGCATGTGTGATAAGGAAAGTGAAGTTGGGGTTAACCCTATATTTCCCAAGGATATTATCTTTGATGATATCCCCTTTGAAAACCTTGGAGAAGGTGATCATGTAGCCCCTTCAAACATTGATATCAATGATTACTTACATATTAAAGAAGGAAAATGGGAGGTCTGTGGAAATCATTTCGACAAGGACCCTATCTATGACACCGATGATGATGATATCGATAAAACCCTTGTCTTTCCTCACAATCTTGGGGTTTTAGTTGAGTCTCGTGTAGACCCTTTCCTCAACCCTCCTTGCATTATTACTAATAAAGAGGAATCCTCCATCCCTCCTAAGTGTGATCATTATGGGCAACCTATTTATGTTTCTCCATCTCATCAGTCTCCCTTTCCTACTAATCATGACCCTTTGGTGGACATAAAACATGACATAAATAATAAGGACCATGGTGGAAATGATATGCCTAAGGTTGTCATCCATAAAAGGTTTATGAGAATGATTGTTGACATATCTATCTTTTGGTTAAAAGAGAGGATCATGTGGAGTAGATTACATCCCTTTGTTCCCTCTTCTATCATGATCCCCCATGCATGGGAATTTTGTTTTCCCACCTCCCACCCTCGTGACCTTCCATATGATTGTTCTTGTCCTTGCTCTTGGGTTTGCTACATAAGTAATCATTGGGCAAAATGTTTTTATGTTTACCTAGTGATGTCCTGGTTGCATTGGTTCTATGATTACACTTAGTACTTGTACGATGTAATATGCATGTTAGATAGGATGCATTGCATGTTCATTTTCCTCATTAGAAATAACATCATATGATATTATCATGCTAAATTAGTTGCATTTAGATTAAGTTTGTCTTTAAAATTTTAATTACTAGTTAATTTTTAGTAGCCTAATATAAGCATGTACAATCATGAGATGTCGCGAAAGAATTCTGCCCCGTGTGTTTGATTTGTGATATGTGCAAATGACAGGTCTACGGACCCAAGATGTTTTTGAAGTTCTCATGACCTCCCCATTCGAGTACACTTGTGCACTCTCCAGAAAGATCATGTCCCAATTGGAGCTAGATGTTACCCACCACTTTGTGGGTGACATCCCTAGAAGAAAAGAATCTCCAAGATGGTCCTCAACCGACAACCAATATCCCCTTGCAGTCACCAGATAACTCGATGTGCCATTTTCTCCTCCACATGAGCCAACCTTGTGGTCCCTCCCCCACCTATTATGATCACATGTTTGAAGGTGATCCTACCGACCCTAAAGGTATGACATTTCATTGGTTTATTTGAGTAATTTTGTTTACTTATCATGGACACTTTTGGGCATGGATTTGGTGGGGGGATTCAGCGAAAAGAATGGGCTAGGTTTGTACTCTTGTCTCCTTTGCCTATTTCGATAGCTAGCCCTGTATCCTAGTCCCATGAGATCTCCTTTACTGGAAATTAGCTTTAAAGATGGCACTACATGGGAAATCATGTTTTTGGTTGTGTGGTCTTGCTTCTTGACGCCATATACATCACTCCCCTCTTCTCATTTTAACTGCATTCATCACTTTTCCCATCCGGGTCTACATGTGTCCACTAGGTCCACATAGGGTTATCCTCCCCTTCCCCTTGTCCACACTTTGGGTCCAGTCTGGAACGATTCTCGGAGGTTGATGCAACCAAAAAGAAAGGAAAAATCATATTTTGGTCACTTACAACAGGAAATGTACCACAAAATGCAAAAGATGGTCGGTACATACAAGTTTAGTATGTGGGAAAAAGCCAAACATGAGCTCTACCCCTCATTCATGGCCATCACCCTAGTTCCTATGGGCCCTAGACGAGCCCCATCCACATTAAGGAACCCATGAATGTCCCAAGCCCTAGTGGGGAATGAGCTACCCCAATTTAAAAGGAGGTATCTACTGATATATTCCACACCTCATGCTCTCATCCCCTAGAGCCCCGAGTAGTTATGAAGAAAAATCAATCAAAGGAAAAATGCATATGAAGAAGGGTGGAAAAACAAAGGTCAAGGTAACTCATGTACCATGATTTGCTCCCTCCTACACTCATGTACCCAAGTGTAGGCTTCCCTCATCATAGCTACCCATGTACCATGACATGTGGCTTCAAGCCTTCCCTTGATCCCCACTCAGTCCCATCACTATATCACATGCCACCTACCCATTGATGGCTGTACCATGGACATGTCACCCCCTTTAATGGTTGAAACCACCTGATAGGGTACTTATTTAACCCCCTTATTAAGCTTGGATACACTTGTACATTCCAAATCCCACTATGGAAGGGCATGCCACCATGAATTTCCCACTTGATTCCATGATTTGTAAGCTCGTTTAGTTGATTAGTCTAATGATTTGTTGTATTGGAGGGCAAGGGGGCACATTGAATCTTATGCAGGATTGCAGGTAGGTCTCCATTTTGGGGCTTGGTCTCCCTATACGAGGTCCAAGCACTCCAGAGGACCATATTTGCACTTGTAGGGTGAGCGTTAAGAGCCATGGGCCTCCACCATAGCAGAGAGTACTTCATGGATTCCCATCACCATTAAGGGATTACTCGTGTTCCACCTTTGGATGCGGATGATGCACTTGGATCACCATTCCCAACCGACTCCACACATGTACCACACACTTGAAAGATGTTCCATGGTCTATATGAGGATGTGTCTCACTGTAGGAGACAAAGGGAGGGCTTATGTCATCTAACTAGCCCTTACAGATGGTTTACAGACACTATCAATCCACTTGGAGACCCATGAAGATGTCATTGTGCTCATCGACTTGGAAACACCACATGTGACTTGGTTGGAAAACAAGGGGCCAAACCCTTTTCCACTATGTTTGGAGCCTTTTCGCTCAACTTGGCACATTTGGACTCCATTAGGCTTCATCAGTGGTCGAACGACTCATCATGTTCACTATTTTTCCATATTGAGAGGCTTTATTGTTGTATTAATGAGCTATCTTGGTGGGCTTGTCACCAATTCATGTCATTATTGAGCATTATTTTAATATTTGGGGCTCCTATTGGATTGTATAAATAGACGAGAGGATGATTCATTTCTCTCATCATCACTTGGATTGGATTAGTATCTCTTAAGATATTTTCACATTTTTTGTTGGGTTAAACTTTTTGGACTTTCTTGATGCACTATGATGTTTGGATTTTTGTATTTGGAGCTTCTTTCTAGTGCGAAATTGATAAATGGATATACTCTCTCTCTCATGTAAGTCAGAATTTTGATGCTATTCTTGTTATCTTGTCGAATGCATGTATCTTGTTATCATTATTCTTGTATGGGTTAATGTAATGCTAAATTCTTCTAGGACATTGAATACGTGATTTAATGCACGCGTTTAGCTTTGAGGGATTGGATGAATGTTCATAGAGAGGCACCTCTTAGGTTGAAGACCTTGAAATTTTGTCTCCTTTGCAAATTTGAAGTATAAATCCCTATTGACCTAGTTGTTGCCCTTAGAGAGGCCAACAAAGATTAATTAGGGCTCCTTAGCTCATGAAAATTCTCAATCTATGTGTATCTTGACTCCATTAAACCCAAGCAATAAGGCATTGATCCTCGTATCCCTTTGGTGGTCAAATTTACCTCCCTTTTATTCACTTTTCCAAATTCTAGGCCTAACCCTATTGGGTCACCTAGGGCATCCAACAAATTTTATTGTAGCCATTCAAACCCCTCCATTTTTGGTCCACTATTGTGTTGAGGTTTTCTTTAGAGGTCCTCAAGTTTGAAGAAAATCTGATGGTGGAATCTCGAGATATAGCAAGCCATAGTTGCAAGAACAATCATTTCCCTAAGTTGATATGGGTTAGTGTCCTCACTTGGATCATTACATTCAAATATCAAAATAAAGCTTTCCCTTTGATCCTATTCTTTCATCTAATTAGGTCAAGTCCCTCCTTGGTTGATCAACTTAATATCCTTGACCTAGTCTAGGTCCACTTGGGTTCTTTATGGTCCCACAACTCTATAACTCAAATTCCACAAGGATCACATAGAATCCATTTCTCCTTAAGGATCCTTAAGTCTAGGGAGACCCTTGTCAAGGCATATCCTCTAAACCTAGGCTCAAGCATCATCTTGGCCCTTCCTAGAGAGCTCATCACCTTGTTTCTTAAACAAGTAAGCCATATAATTGAGTCTATCTTGTGAATAGGCCCTAGTAATCACCTTCCATTCATTCATTGATCTATCCATCCTTGTGATTCCTTTCATACTAGGACTCCTCCCATCGGTGAAAGTCCATAAAGTGCAGGGAGCCTTAGTTGAGGTGATAGTGGGCTATCGCTCCATTGTCGCCCCTTGACCTAGTAGTTGCTCTATAGGATCCCCTCCTAGGACCCCTGCTAGTTTGAGCGGTAACAAATTACTACGTTACTAAAGCCATGGAAAGCATAAACTTGAAAGACATTGCCAAGATCATAACACAGAAGAAAGATTGTCGATAAGTATTTAAGCCTAACATTGACCCTATGCATGTAGTGAATTTTGAGTTCAAGATAATCTTAGATCCGAAATTTTGTATCGACGTTTTAATCAAACATATTGCATTACAATCAATCTAATCTAATTTTTTAATTTTAGAAATTTAGATGCAATCTTTTTTTACTATTTCATTAAGTTGTTAAAATTTAAGGAAAGCAAAACTATGAGATGGTAATTGTAAAATAATCTACCTATTTTGAGGATTGTTTTCCTTTGTGTTTGCATTAGAGTGTGTACACGATCCCACCATTTAAATTTTCTTTATCCAAAGGCTAAGCGGACAAGCTACAATTAGAACAGTAAATCCTTTATAAGTTAACAATGAAATATTAAAAAGCATGAATTAAAATTTAAATGGACAAATTAAATTGTCGAACTTAATTAAACAAAAAAGAGGAAGGAAGCTAGTAAAGAGATCTTACCACTATTTTATAGTAGAGCAAATCATATCTACCAAAATCAGTAATGGATTTGTTCCTTATTCCTGTAAAATTAAATTAACACCACAAAAATGAAAATTCTCATGCACCAATTTCAGGTATATTGGTATAAAATTCCAATTAAAACAAAGGAAGTAATAAAGAAACAATTAAGTTAAAAGATCTAAATACTCCTAAATCCACTTGCCTATATATCTAATCTAACAAACCAACAATAATGGAATAATGTCACCGTGAAAGAATTGTTTGGGATATCTCATGGTTTCACTTCATTAGCCACAAATATCAATGAAACGAAATATGTAATTGCAAACCCACGAGTGTGAAAAAATAATTTGGTGAATACTCATGCTACTAAGGATGCACAAATTGTAACAAGAGTTATCACTACTTCACCAAAATTGGTCCATGTCTAGATGTGACACTACATTCAAATGGAGTGAAATTGGGCCCACTTCATATATTCCATAAATAGACTAGAACCATGAGACTTGCCAACAATGTTTCTTGTCCTCTGTTTAAGCCCCTACGCAAGGTAGCACCTGCTTCAATGATTTGATTTGATCAAATGGCTACAATAAAATGATTTTTTTGTCTAAAACCTCAATTAATGTAGCAGTCATTCATTGCATAAAACCTCAATTAATGAAGTACTCATTCGTTGATATGTGGAAAGGCAGAGGGATCTAGAGATTTGATGGAGATTCCTATTACTTTGTATGTGGGTCTATATGTTGTGTAATGTTACATAAAACTGTAAAATAAAAATAAAAATCGTTGAAGAGATTTGGGTTAAAATTTACTAAATATAGATGAAATATTCAAGTTTAGAAGCCATAGATTAGAGTGCACCTAAAAAAATATCAAATACCACTACCACAATAATGACTGCCCAAATAACACTTTCCCAACAACTTCATTGAATAAAGGCTCTATGAGATAGAAAGAAGAAACAACACATAGTGCAAATCCAACCTTCAAAGCATATATAAATTTACATGGGTCATATTTACCCATTTTCCAAGCTTTTCTGAAAAAAGACAAGGGCGACTTGGTCCTCCATTTTTTGAACTTCTTAGGAGGTGGAGGAATATTATCATTATCAATATCCACCTTGAACGCCTTCAAATCTTCAGACAATGCCATTACTTATCAGAAACTGAAACAACCAAAAATCATCTCCAAACATGTACACTTGTTTTGGCGATAGGTGTGGTTTGGCTGCGAAAAGACTCCAAGTTGTGATTGGCTCGAAAAACTACATTTTAATAGGACAATATAATTAATTATTAAGAAACCATTGCATGAAACTCACCATCAAGGCATAAATGATATCAATAAATAAAAGTAAAACAAATATATTGAACATAGTGTCATTGCAATAAAACAACACAAATCACACATGCGGGAAATTTGATATAGTACAAAATGGTGGAGGACCCTTCAGGATAGGATGACTCATTTAATGTGAGGACTTGTGCAACTACAAGACCAGATGGATGACTAACATATTCCCTCATGCTTTGTAGCCCTAGTGGTGGCTGCGGGAATACGTCACTCGTTCGAACCATCCAAAACTAATGTTCAACATTGTAAGAACGTAAAATGTTTTTAATTTTTTTTGTACAGGAAAAACTAGTGCTCCAACATGGGCGCTAGATATTATGGGGCATTACATACCCCCCTCCGCCTCCCCCCTCATCAAGGAACTTCATCCCTGAGTTATCTTTGATTTATGTTACTTATGGCCCCTTCACTTTTTTTTTTAAAAATTTATCCTTGTACCTTCCACACCATCCTCTACTAAACTAGTATAAGGCCCCTAGCCATTGAATGCATCAAAATCTCTTAGGAAGCATGACCAACACTCCATAATTTCTTCCCAAATTTCGGAACCATGTGCGAAGCCTTATGGTTTATCAGAGTTCTAGGGCACCATACCTCATCTCAGTGTTTCATGGCTCTAAAGCACTAGACCTCATCTCATTCTATCAAAGCTTTAATTCTCCAAACCAAGGCATCCAATTTGGTACATCTGACTCATTCCTAAGCATCTTCAAAGGCTCACGTACACTACGTCACGTAGACAACCCTATGCATTGGATTCCAAACTCATAACTCCTTCAACGAGTAACATTCCTGCCCTTATCTAGGCTTCAACATCACAACTCCAATATCAGGAACTTAACCTAGGCATTAAACTTTCTTACGATGGTTTTGTGTCCAATCGAGAATTATACAAGGCATAAAAAACACTGACATATGTAGTTGATTGTGTTTTCATATGGTTTAAATTCCATATTCTTTCTTTCTTTCAAGAATATTCAATCAAAGTCATCAAGCATATCTAGAAGTCTATATACTCTTTGCATAATTGGATTTGGTAATTTAGCTTCATTTGAGAGTGGAAGGGTTTATCATTTTGCATTATAAGCATATTCCATGCTATTTTGATATCCAATAAAAATACATTGTTGTTTGAAGATACTCAAGTTGAAGAATTGTGAGTGAATTCACTTCATTTTTCTAGGTTTAACCCATAAAACAAAACAAAACAAAATAAAACCAGTGGTTGTTTCAATTTTTCAAAGCCAGAAAAGAGTTAAACTAGGGAGGATTCAAAACCATGCATTATAGGAAGGATATGATGAAATAAAACACTTATAATCAATCATACATGATTCAAACAACATCCCCAAAATTGAAGTTGTAGAGTGGTCAAACTTGATTATTCATATAAATTAGGGCTAATGGAACTAGGTTGTATTCAACACAAGGATGACTTATCTACAATAATGGAGGTAAAGTAATAAATGAAGAAAGCCAACTTATCTTACAATTTTCCTACATGTGCCATTATAAAAATTAGAGGATTTTAAGAGAATTAAAGTGTCAAAGATAACTTATCTACTTCAAAATTTCCTTTCCAATTTGTATGGAGATTCTTATTTTCACTATGAAATATATAATTATTGTTTCAACATGTTTCACATACTAGAAGCACAATCATGGTGACCCTCTTGGCCTAGTTTTGAAACCTTTACTCGGATATCGTATGTATTGGCCCATACTTCAAGATTAGACATATATAAATCATATACATAAATTCATAACCATAAGAAGATTTTATTAGCAATTGCATAATCCATATGAGAGGTGATGATGTAGGAGTAACACATGTTGAATTTAAATTCCTGAAGTTCTAGACTAGGAAACTTCTTTGTAATATTTCCAAAAATTAGAAGTTAAGCATAGAAGGAAAATATGATGTTTTCAAGCATGTAATCAAAACCATTCTACTAATTTGGCATATAGTTAGGATAAGATCTCTATATTCAAGGGAGTTGATCTTGACTTCCTCCAAGATTGTAGGGAAGGAATCTATCTCTTGAGCATTTGAGACTTTCCATGATCATGTATAAATAAGTTTATAAAATGCACGTTTGAATAAGTAATGAAGAGTCATTGGAATAATATATGTGTTACCTTATGCATCCAATGCTCAAGTTTTGATTTGAGTGTGTAGCTTTTTATTTTGTCTCTCTTCTATCAAGTGGTATAAGAGTAGAAAAATCTTAGGAATATCGGAGAAGGAAAAAAATTCAAGTTAACGAGAAGAGTGAAGAAATAAAATGAGAACTGAGTTTCATTAGATGCAGAATCAAATGAGTAATGCATACAAATTGCTTACAAACTAAAGACTATTGTGATTGTTTGACCTTAAGAACTTGCATCTCATTGGATGTTTTCTATGTTGAATGTTGTTCAACAAGATTTAGGATGTATGGACGCTGGATGTTGCAACAATTACGTTGGGTATTAGACGTTGCAATAAGAGAGAACTAGTTCATTTTCAACCTTGAACCATAGAGGAAAATCCAAGTGATGGTGGAAGAGCCCCAAATTTCATCGGAAAATATTGACATGTTACATGGGTGAATTGGTTGTTTCAACCCTAAGTTTTGTTCTAAAGAATAAGTGAAACAAATCGATTGGTACACGTGGGAGTTTTTGTATAAGTTGTTTGTTATTAGTATTACAATATAAACTACATGGAGCCTAATTACATATGACCAACCAAAAAATGCAATATATAGAAAGCACCAAATTTCCTTATAAATGCGCAACAATTTGAATATGATTCGTAGTATGTTGTTTGATGGCTTGTGAGTATCCAAGTGTTTGGTTAATCATTTTTTTTTTAAATACGCAGTAAATAAATACAAACATAACCATAACAAACAAGGGAAGAGAAAAGTATTTATATCCGATCACAACCAAGGTTGCCAACCATGTCTAGCTTATAAAGACGGTTGTTTATTGCTTCCACAATTTGAGGAGTCACTCATGTTGAATTGCACCTCTATACAAGAGAGGAGTCACCATCCATTACCATTTGAAATTATAGCTTGGGTAAAGGTGGAGTTGCATAATAAGATTCAGAAGAAGGGTACTATTCAAAACAAAAAGTATACGATGCCTAAATCTTTTATCCATGCATGATTTGGTAAAATATGGATCACGTACATGTTTTGGAAATGAGTGGTAATGCATTTTATATGATTTTTTTAAATATAAATGGTACAATTTTTAAGAGAAGCCAAAAAAGAAAGAAGGGTCACTTAATTAATATGAATTTGAAATTTATTTGTATGTATGTAATGTTTGCGTGATTAGCAAAATGATAATGTAATGAATAGGCGTTGGTTTTTAGATGTGCAAGGAGAGTTAAAAATAAAGTTGAAATACGAGTTAAAATAATGTGTTCATGTAATGTAACTTACATGTAATGAAATTTTTGTAAAGTCATGTGATTTAAGTTAAATTTGGAGATAAAGTCCAAGTTTATGTTATGTAAGTTGAAAAGTTTCAAGTTAAGTTAAATTATTCATGTAAGGAGTTTAGTTATGAAGAAATCATTGTTGTGTTGTAAGAAGGGTGTATGTTTGGTGGTACCTAACACCTCATAAATTAAGTCAAGTTAAGAGTTGAAGTTGCAAATAAATTTGGCATAGTTTTAAATGCCTGGTACCTTGGTATCTGAGTAGTGCAATGGATGTGTGATGAGCATAAATAAGAAGAGGGTACAAAAATAAATGAAAGAACATGGGAAATAAAATGAAAAGCTCAATGAAAGTAAATAATAAGAATAATGAGTTGGGTAGAGAAAAAGGGATAGCTAAATTGAAAGAGAGACTTAATGTTTTGATGGAGTTGGTACAAGAGGAAGAAGAAAAAGAAAACCAGGGTTATGGTTGGAATCTTAAAAAGAAGTTAAATGGCCTATTGTGCAATTATATGCAAGAAAGGTGATACATAGGGTGAAAATTTGGGTTAAAACAAAAGAAAAACTCAAGGAAGTTGAGTCTGGGCAATAGGAGATGGAAGTTCACTATTGTGAACCTGAGCTATGCTTGGAAAGGAGGATGAGGATATTAATAAGGTTTAGGATAAAAGTCTTATGAAATGTCTAGAGAGTTCATATCAGTACAAGGAGAAGATGCAAAAAGAATATAAATGGACAAAAGAGTCTCAAAATTTTCAAATTGATCATTTGTGCATGTTTGCAAGTGTTGAAGAAGAAGGACAACACTTAGATGCAATGCCAATAGAATATCATGAGGAGTTAAAGCTTTGGAAGAATGGCTATCATGACGATTATACAAAGGTTGTGGAAGAACCAAGGGTTCCAAAGGATGTCTATATGGAGGAGGCAATAGGTTATGCATATGTGAAGGATAAGGAGGAGGACTAGCAAGTTATTGTATGGTGGATTGATGAACATAATGAAAAGTAAGTTTTTCTTTTGTGCAAGTGCAGAAAGAGATGGAAGCATACACTCCTCCATTAAGTAGCAGTAAGACAAATTATGGGATCATAAAAGGTTGTAGTCAACAACAATGCAACAATAAGATAGTAAAGTAAGTGGGCTACAACAAAATCAAGTTTGGGATCCAAGAGGAGAAAAAACTACAACAACATGGAAGCAAATTGAAAACCTTGACTAGGAGGCCATGAAACTTTTTGTACTTCGAGAGTCTGATGTAGGAGCATCACATGTTCAATTTAAATTCCTCGAGTTCTAGATTAGGAAACTTCTTTGTAATATTTCTATAAATTATAAGTTAAGCGTAGAAAGAAAATACAATTTTTTCATGCATGTAATCAAAACCATTCTACTAGTTTGACATATAGTTAGGATAAGATATCTACATCTAGGGGACTTGATCTAATATTCCTCTGAGATTGAAGGGAAAGAATCTATCTCTTGAGCATTCGATATTTTCCATGCTCACGTATAAATAAGTTTGTAAAATGCATGTTTGGACAAGTAATGAAGAGTCATTGGAATAATATACATGTTATTGTATTCATCCAATGCTTAGATTTTGATTTTAGTGTGTAGCTTTCCTTTGTGCACTCTACTATCGAGTGGTATTAGTGGAGGAGCATCACATGTTAAATTTAAATTCCTTAGTTCTAGACTAGGAAACTTCTTTGTAATATTTCCAGAAAATATAAGTTAAGCATGGAAGGAAAATATATATTTTCAAGCACGTAGTCAAAACCATTATACTAGTTTGGCATTTATTCAGGATAAGATCTGTACTTTTAAGGGAGTTGATATAAACTTCCTCCAAGATTGTATGGAAGGAATCTACCTCTTCAACATTCAAGACTTTCCATGCTCTTGTATAAATAAGTTTATAAAATGCATGTTTGGAGAAGTAATGAAGACTCATTCGAATAATATACGTGAAATCCCATGCATTCAATGCTCAAGTTTTGATTTAAGTGTGTAGCTTTCTGTTATGGCGTGCTCTACTATTAAGTGAGAATGAGGAGTATTACCTGGTAGATGAAGAAATAAAATTATTAACAATATTATGAACATGAAACTATTGGGCTCTAATATTTGATCCTAGTGACTACAACCAACATGTGGGGATGGCTCTCCACCCAACCAACCCCTTAGTCAATACAATTGAGATCACCTGACCTATCATTCAACAACCTTTGTTGGTGTCTAATCCTTGCTTCATAATAATTCTTCTTGAAAAGGATGCTTCACATCCTTATGCTCATCCATTAAACATAACTCCTTTGTCCATCAATGCAAGGAAAAGCTACATGCAAAGGATCCACTCGCCATCATGCATTCTTTAATTTTTATCTTCACCTTTCTTAATTTAGCTTTTCCATAAATTTAGTTGTACTTAATTTTGCCATTTTTATTTTATTAATAAAATAGTTGCTTTTATTGATTTATTATGATCCTTCACTTTGTTTGTTTATTTATTATTATTAGATTTATTTACTTAATAATAATATGGTACATTACAACTACAAGCCACGCTTCAAATATGCCACCATCCACTGCAAGTCGTGTTGGGGACAAGAGTCTAGTCACTACAAGTCATACTAGAGACATGCAACCAACCACTATGAGTTATGCTGGAGGTAAGTTTTTGGCCACTGCAAGTCATCTTGGGGGTAAACAACTAGCGAATGCAAGTCATGCTAAGGGCGTTGATACTACTAAGCCTAAGTTCCCTTGTAAGATTTGTAAGGGAGATCACCTTATTTATTTGTTCATTTCTATTGCATAGGTTAAAAGAATATGGTCTATGTCTAAATGCTCTTCTCCTATTAAACCACATGTAGTTTCCCAACAATCTATTCAACCTTTGGTTAATGAAGTGGTTGAGTTGATGCAATCTTTAACCAATCCCACTCTTCTCTTAGAGAGTAATGAGTCTACTAAAGTGTTGAACCAATGTAATTTTTAGTCAATCCCACTCTTTTTTTGGGGGGTGATGTGTCTGTTGACCATGTTTTTGAATTATCAGTTTAGAACCTTTTGAACAAGAGGGAATTCCACTCACTTCAAGCATGTTCCCTTCAAGTTCTAGGATGATTTCCTTTGATTGTAATAATTTTGAGCCTTTCCTTCCTTCTTTTGCACCCTTCCAGATAAGGGTTTAATTTTATTCAACAAACATTTATCGATATATATTAAATGAAGGAGCTTCCCTAAGTATTTTATCTTCCTTGGTTTGACAAGCTATTGGTTCTCCCAAGTTTGTGTCAACTAGAAATTGACTACTAGCTTTTGATGTAAAACTTTGTGAATATTTAGGGATTCTTCCTCAAATTCCTATCATGTTAGATGCGAAGATTATCTTTGTAAATATGATAGTGGTATATGGACCATTACACTTCAATATACTTCTTGGGTGAGATTATATATATGCTATGAACATTATGGTGTATGTGTTCTTTCAAGTGATGCATTTTCCTCACATTGGAAGCATTATCATTATTAATCAACTTGCATATGATAATCAACATTGTAATTCAACTTTAGCCTAGGCTACCCCTTTATATGTTCCTAGTATCATGCGGCATCGTATCATTGGTGCTAAATAGTTAATGTGACAAAGCCTTTACACTCATGTTTCCTTTCTTAGGATATGGTCACAATAGTTGATTAGATGATTTAGCTAATGGGGTCACTAGAGCACTAAAGCATATTAACCCAAGGGAGTGTGGTTCTCCTCTTGAATATGATCTCACTATTTGTAGGTCCTCAAGCCTTACCATTTGTGAGTTTTTGTTGACAAAATCTACTAGCTTTGATCATATTCTCCACCATTATATGGAATATGATCAATTCACGTTTCCCATATGGGTAGTCAATCCTCTAGGTTTATATGATTTGTTGGATGTTTAATTGTCTTTAGATGAGGCTATCCTCAAAGCCATGGCTACAACTGACAAACTAGGGGAAGATGTGTATGATCATTTTTTCTTCATGAAATGGAGACTTCAGAGGTTGACTACCAGAAAAATCCTTGGTCTAAGCCTAACAATGAGCTCTACCTAAAGAATTACTATGCATAAGCTGGAAGGGTGCATTATGCCTTCTACCACATTGTACTTTTAAGGTTTTTTGTTTTCAAGTTTTGTATTATAGTGTACATGTTTTTATCAAAACATCATATATTGGATTTATTAACTTCTACTCTTAGTGTTATCAATCATGTATATAGGACTTCAAAAGATATTTTCTTTGTTTTTTTCTAACTTAATCCATTTTGATAGGAAAGGACCTTGAAACTAGAATATAGGTTAGATTCTCTACCTTGCATTGTGCATTATTAGTTTATGGTTCCATTTTGTCTTTAGGATCAACCCCACCAATTTTTGACACAAATATTTTTGTCGATCATAAGTGTCATAATTTGTATGGTAGATCCTATCGTTCATGGGTGCCCTAGTTAAAACCCTATTTACCATTTTGGCACCCATGCCAAAGTTTTTCATAAGCTCAAGAGCCCTCTTAGTCCCACCATGATTTTCCATCAAAGCCACATAACTTCTTCTTAATATTTGTTTTGGCCATTAGCCATAGATATCCCACATTTTTGTTTTGAGGTGCATTATTGCATGTCATTGCTTGCACATTTGATCCTAATTCCTATTTCAGTTTGTTGTCCATTGCTCATTGCTCCCACATTCTCTTTAGTTGCTTACCTCTGCATTTATTGCTTCTATAACTAGAAACCATGTATCCTTGGAGGAAACACCTTGAAGAGTGTCCAACTCACACATTTTGCTTGCATATTTCATAGGCATCTTCCATGTGCTTGGAACTTAGTTTGCTTTCCCATGAAATGTGTTTCCTCCACTCTATTATAGCATTATTTTATTCCTTGTTAGGCTTTAATAGCATGAAAAAGACAAACAAGAAATCAAATATGATAAAAAAAGAGAGGTTGAGAAAGAATAAAGAAATCTATCTCGAGTTATGTCAACTTTGAACAAAGCACCAAGTTTTGAGTCATCCACTTAGCAAGGCAAGTTTAATAGGGCCTTAGGAAGCCAAATCTTAAAGTTTGAATACATCACTCTTTCAATCAGTTAGTCTTCTAGTTGTTGGGTGATTTAATTCTAAGTTAAATCCCTGTCATTAATTGTCAACCCGAGGTTCGTAGAACTGACAAGGTATACATGTAATATATGTACTAGGTGGTTATTTATTAGAATAGATTAATCTAATGCAATAAAACTAATTTACAAAACAAATTAAATCAATCTAATCCAAACTAAACCAAACCAAACATAAAGAAATTGAAATCACACTTGCATAAAGGAAATCACACTTGTTTGAAAATGAAAATCACACTTGTAGAATTGAAATCACACCACAATTGCATAAATGAAATCACACTTGCTTGAAATTGAAAATCACACTTGCATAAATGAAATCACACTTGCTGAATTGAAATCACGCTCACTCATGCTGAAATGAAATCCTTCTTGCTGAAAGGAAAAGCACACTTGAATAAAATGAAAACGCACTGCTGAAAATAAATGAAATAACATAACTATACTATGTTACCAATATGTACAAATATGTGCAAACTGTGGTTGATGGGGGCCCTCCATTCCTCAACAAGCACACTGAACAACTATCACATCTTGGAGATCAAAGTGGCAGTATGTATTTCATAAAATGAAGTTACAAGATATTACAAAAATTCTCTCTCCTCACTTTAGAAATCACATCTTGGATGGAACTTGGAAGCTCCAACTAGCAACTAACAACTAGCTACCTCTAACCTCTAACCACTAGCTACAACTTACAATTAACAATTGACAACTAACAACCCTTTATATGAAGGATGCACTCCTATTTATACAAAAAATTAAGGATAACTATACAATAAATATAGATCCTTTGATCTCTCCTAAATCCACATTTATCTCTTGTGGTTACAACCAATCACCTAAAAATGTAAGATGCAAATCCTCTCATCCATGATTCTTCTCCTTTGAATGTGCATAGTTAATGATCCGCACCTACAATTATTCCACAAATCTTCATGAGTTGGAATTTGAAATTCGAATTTGTGGTTGGGTGGCCAAGTAGGACCCTTCTAGAATCTCCTAGTAGGCCTACAATATCACAAAATTCATAACACTTTTAGATATATATGAAAATATTTTAATTTCCTAACATTTAATCACAAATTCACTTAAAATACTTAAAATCAATGACTTGGAAAATAATAATAATAAACCTATATGATTATGAAAATGGTTACTAAATGTAGGGTTATGGAGTTACAGAGTTACAGAATGAGGGTAAAATGATGGAAATGAAGGTGAAAGTGGATGACATTTTGGAGAACCAACACTAGTCACTATGGATAGTGTGTTAATTCCTCTTATATCACAAGAACATATCATTGTTCCACTTTGGGTCAAATGTTTCCTAAGCCATCATTGTGTTATGGTTATGTTTAAGGGAAGTCTTAGCGTGTGTCAACCATTCCTCCATTTTTCTTTTCCATCCATGTCGACCTTGTTCATGGTCAACTTGTCTGAATATCATCAATATCTCTATTATTTACTTATGATAGTGCGGAAAGTCTCCATTAACTTATCACTTATGAGTCATATCTTATTGACTACAACACATTAATATGAGAGTTTGACCTAGAGTAACACCTCAGGCCTATTTTCATCGTTAATAGGTTATTGCGCTCAACATATGAAATTTCATCAATGTTCATTAACATATTGATTCCCCATGTGTTTGGCATCAATAAATTTATTCATTCATTGGGATTAGATTCCATTTTCATCAAATCTTACCTCTATTACTGACTTTCATTATCAGTGATTGCATAGAGGATCTCTTCCTTGCATTATTCCATCTAGTTCATGTGAGAGACATATTTGGTTGTATGTCCCTCTAGTGTTTTTCCGAGACCTTCAAAATCATTCTCCTTGTATTTGCTAATGTTGGATGATGGGGGATACCTTAATGCCCTCTTTCCAATTGATATATTTCTATTGACTTTGACACTTTGTCATGTGAACAAGATTTAAAGACTTTATAGTACATTGGGACTTGCAGTCATCAATGGTAGGATCCTTGGTTTTTGATAGTGGAAATCCATTAATGTCTCCTTATTAGCATATTCTACACGTGTTTGGTGACAACACATTTATTGCACTTGATATAATATACTAGGTACCTTAATTCCGATTATCATTATTGGTGGGATGTCTCATGTTTGCTAATGGTGTACATTAATGATTAATAGTAAAATGGTGTCAGCAATGTTCAACATTAAATCATCTATTGACGTGATGTGAACTTATATCTTTGGCGGGTATGAATTGAAGACCTTGGGCCATTAGTAGCATCCCTTCATTATGTTTCTACCTTAGTTGCACGAGACATTACCACTAACCTTGACATTGGTACTTTGGAGAGAATCAATTTGTCCATTTCATTGTTCTAGTCATCCTCCTAGTATATACATTGAGACATAGCTCCTCTATTGTATTTGTTCATGGTTATGAACTTTTTTGACATGGATCCACAATGAATCATTTCGTGGCCACAATCATTGTTCATATATATATATTTCATGGATCCACAATGTACATGATTTGATGGTCATGCTTTTCCACTCTTGAGAGTAAGCATGTCCACCTCAAGAAGATTGTCATCCATACCTTGTCTTTTATTGCAATAACTTTATTGATCCAAAGTTTAATACTCTCCTCCTAGCTCCACTTAGTAGCTTCCTTCGCTAGATTATAATGTATTTCGACCATTAGCTCACCGTATGACCTCAGAAATTTGGGCATCTGTTATGACATCTTTAGCCACCCCATTAATTGAGATGTTGTTTATTGACCTTTATTCATTCTATATCTATCTTTGGCTATTTATGCTCACCAAAAACTCCATAAAAATGCCTTCCCAAGTATCCACTCACACTTCCCACTGATTTGAGGAAGACATACTCACCCTTTTCCTTTAGCAAAGCAGAGAGTGCGTTCAAAAGTCATTTTTTTTAACACGAAAATGATGTGTTTCTAAGTGGAGTTTACAAGAACTTAGTTCCATGACTTAATAAATCTAGTGAGAAATAGTCTCAAGAATCTTGAAATGGTATAAAGGAGACCCAAAGGAAGGAGAATGTGGAAACAAGAACTATGTTATTAGAGTTATTATCCAACCTAGAGCAATTAGACCTTTCATTCCCGATGATTTTTATAACCACCATCTTTGTGAGAATTCCCATTTTTTTAGTTGTTCCCATCTCCCATTTCACGAGATTGAGGCCTAAGACACACTTGTCTTCCTCTTCATTGTGTAGAGAAGAACTTGGAGGTGAAGTAATCCTGAGTGCCCCAAGGTAGGAGGAACCTAAATGACAGTTACAAATGGTGTCAAAAATAGAGTAAGGTAAACTTATGTTGTACTATTGTTCACTATAAACAAAATGGAGATCTTTCTTCTTCCTCTTCCATAGACACTGAGTTCTTGCATCTCCGTGTTGTCTCTTAATTTATAGTGTTGATTCTAACTCACCTAATTGTAGTTAGTTAGATTAATTAATACATAATTAATCTAGTATTGATTGTTTCAATGAACGTTATTTCTTCCATGTGTGTAGCTTTGCAAAGTCCAAGAAGGAGCAAAGGGATTGGAGTGAGGATAGTTTGCCATTCATCTTCAACCCTCTATTTGACCTAGTGAGTCCTTCAAACAATTGGTTGTTATTTTTGGTCATTATAAACTAATATAGGAAAAATTAAGCATTGTTCTTCAAAATTGTCAAATTGTTATGGTTTAACACTAGACATAAGATAAGATAGAATTTATTCACAACAATAACAAACCAAAAAAGAGAGAAAAAGATAAAAATAGAATGTATTAGATTCTTAAGCCCTGAATTATGGAAACCTCACAGAATACACACCAGAAATGGTATTTATTTTTGAAATTTTTATCAAATGCAACAACCTTTTATTAATATAAAAACTGTTGTGTTTTTCTTTATGAAAAAAGCCTTAAATTATGGAAACATGGAGTCGTAGATGGATTTGGGGAAAATATTAAGAACAACCCTAAATTTATATGTATAACAAATGGGCGAATCCCCATGAGGAAAAATGGGAGGTGATTTTACCAATAATATAATATGTATATATAATTTTTTTGGTGAATCTCTCACCAGATTATATTATTTTGTAAAATCATGGCGAATCTTTCACTAAATTATAAAATCTTGTAAGAACTTGGCAAATCTTTCACTGAATAATAAAACATTGTGAAGTCTTAGCGAATGTTTTGTTAAAGTATGAAACCACATATGATAATAGGAAAACATATTCATTAAATTGTAATATACTAACATACATGTTTGGAAAAAAGAAACATAATTTTCTCTTCCTACAAACAATGTTGCAAGTTTTAGTGGCCATGTTTGTCAAGGTTCTTACTATACACTCTTTCATATCCTTCTATTAGTTTTGATAATATTCCACAACAAAGTTCTTGTAGGAATTGATCTTGACCACCAGTTCTGTGAAGGTAGGAGAGATTAATCTTTTCTCTACCACTTTTCTCAAGCTATCAAATTTCTTTCTTATTCCATAGACTCTGACTGCCAGATAAAAAAACACATCAAGTTTGTTTACCCCAACATGCCAACAAGTAGCAAGCCCCAACTATATAATATAAGAAAGTAGTAGGTATCCCAAAGGCTTGAAGGGAATCTAATTGAAAGAAGTGACCATTGTCAAAAGCCTTCCAATCAATATATAAATATATACATGTAGATTTATTATTATTTTAATTGGAAACCTTCAATTAAATAATAAAATTTAATTACGTCTCTCCCAATCTAAATTTCTTATTAGCATAATTCACTACCTTCATACGTCTTGCATTTTTTAACAACACAGATCATTACGACAAACTAAAAATAACAGAGAAGATGAAATGTTGTACAAACCAACATATTTTTCAAACAACTAATCCAACATCAGTACCTTAAATTTTTCATGAAGATATCATATTGAGAATGTTTGAAAAATGGTGAGAAATCTGGGCAGTGAGTATCTCTCCTCTCTGAGGGTGATGCGAAAGAGTGATAAGATTTCATTGTTTTGATTTTTTTTTGGTTAAATCAGAAAAACCAATATTAATGGAGATATTGATATTTTTTACTAAATTTTTTGAAGTGACTAAATGTAGCTTTAACCATTCACCTTAAGATGTTTTTTACAATATAATTTCTTAAGTCTATTTAATATCTTCATTATCATAAAAACCAACCTATATCCATCTTAATTCCACATCTACCACTCTTAGAGGAATGAAATATATTTATCCCTCTCAGCGCTTGGTAGACTTGGAATTAAAATGGATCTAAGCTCATAGAATTTCCCCTTTAAATAGTCTATGCTCACATGAATACCATGGTATTACCATGGGTCAATACCATGGGTTATCATAAACCTGAAGCTTAAAAACTACTATTAGTAATTTATAAAAATTAATAATTGATTTTTATTTCTCTTATGTGATTTTTATTTTAACCAAGTGAAAATGTTTAAGTGACATTAAATTATAAGATCCATTTTAAAATGTTTAAGTGACATTAAATTACAAGATTCACTTTTACTCTTGATCTACCATGCCCCGAGAGGGATCAAATATTTTTTCACTCTATGCTAGTTTGCATATCATGATATTTGATCCCTCTCGAGGCTTAGTAGATCTAGAGTAAATATGATCTATCCTAGTTTAATTCCCTCCTTTAAATAGAATTCCACATGAACACCATGGGTCAATACCATGTGCCATCTTTACTTTTATTAATACTAATATTAGGGTTAATAATGTTTTTTTGCATGGTATTAATAATAATCTGGCCCATGGTATTTGGCCCATAGGGTTCACCTAAATATAACTCATTCTTTGAGTGTTCTTAAATATAAGGTGACTTATGGAGTAAATATAAAAAAATGTTTTATTTATTTACCATACCTCTCTACGGTTAATCGAACTCGGACCATATTGGGTGGCATTTTGACTAGCTACCAATTGGTTCCTAAGACGAACCATTTATTTACCATACCTATTGTTTATTTATATTTTTATGTATTTTATAAATGGTATTTGGCAATTCACTTAAATAAAACCTCTTTTTTGAGCCTTCTTAAATAGAAAGAGGGTTATGGATTAAATATAAAAAGAGGTTTTATATATTTACCATACCTCTAGTTTATTTATATTTTTATTTATTTACCATACCTTTGGAGTAAGTATAAAAAGAGGTTTTATTTATTTACCATATCTCCACTTTATTTATATTTTTATTTATTGGGACCAAATACAACCTCCCAAACCACCTTACCACCTCCCAAACCACCTCTCAAACCAGAAAATGGGAGATTGCAAAGCAGAAAATCAACGGATTGTAATGGAATATAACCTCCCAAACCAGGGGAATCGACTCAAATGAGTCTTTTCATAGTTTATCCGCCCCTTTTTTTGGGTAAAATGAAAAAACATAATTATTTTTTAAATAAAATTTGGGCTAAATATATGAAATGGGTGTTTTATAAAAATTTCGCTTGCTAAAATCTGCCCCTAAAATTTACCATGGATGGAGTTCAAACCACTTAGAGATGGATTTTGACTTTGGTTTAGTAGCCGACAAGGGCATAATTACTAGTTTGATTTTACAGTCAACACATCAAACCTCAAAGGTGGTTTGGTTACATGAAACAAATGACTTTAAAATAAGTGAAGGTGGATGAAAACAAGGTTCAAGTGCATGACAACAAATACTAAAGTGGCTTTTTTGTACTTACAACTTGAGTGGGCCTGATGGTTAAGAGTATGTGTTCCCTCCTAAGAAGTCACATGTTCAAAACTAGAGGGGTGTGTTCCCTCCTAAGAGGTCACACGTTCAAAACTAGAGGGGGTAGAGTATGTATGCCTTCGTACACTTAGCAATCAATTGCACGGAGGTGGGTCTGTGACCTTAAAATTAGATAATAATAATAAATGTAGATTGGTTTCAAGATGATCTCATACACCAATTAAAATTAGATAATAATAATAAATGTAGATTGGTTTCATACACCAATTTGGTGTCTGGCTTGGCTGTGACCTTAAAATTAGATAATAATAATAAATGTAGATTGGTTTCAAGATGATCTCATACACCAATTTGGTTTAAATTAGATAATAATAATAGATGTAGATTGGTTTCAAGATGATCTCATACACCAATTTGGTGTCTGGCTTGGCTGTGACCTTAAAATTAGATAATAATAATAAATGTAGATTGGTTTCATACACCAATTTGGTGTCTGGCTTGGCTATGACCTTAAAATTAGATAATAATAAATGTAGATTGGTTTCAAGATGAAATTCTAAGACGACTAAGTTCATGTTTAAGAAACAATTTTTAAATAGTTATGAGTTTAAAATGTGTAATTTAAATGAAACTAAATATATATAATATTAATACAAATATAAAGATTATTATAGAAACTTGAATCTTGATAAATACATTATAACCACTTCATTGTTACTAAATATGTTATGTGTGGTTTATTTGGAAACCAAATATAACACCAATACAAATATAAATATTACTATAGAGACTTGAATCTCGATAAATAAATTATAACTATTACATTGTTACCAAATATGTTAGGTGTAATTTATTTGGAATAACTTTCTACATTTCCTTAAAAAAAATAAAAAATATAGATAACCTATATTTAATAACATGAGAATATTTATTCTTTTATATACAATCTAATACATATTTTTTTTCATTTCTATTTTTTACTTTACAAATAGTATATAAATATTAAAAAAAAATATCAATAATTTAGATTCAATAAATGAGAATATTCCTAACTTTCTATAAAATCCAATACATCAATATTTTTAATATTTTTTTCCTAACTTTACAAATAACACATAAATATTTTGTGACCAGTTCTTCTTCCTTCTCATCATATCCATCTGTGTGACGAGTCCCCTCTTCGTGGGCCATTATGGACCAAAAGGAAGTGGGGGATTTGTAGATTGCAAATCTTGCAGAATCTATGGTTTGGATTTCTGGTTCTCGAAAAGGATTGCCAAGGAATTAGTTTTTAGGCTGACCACTGAATAGAGATGTTGTTTTCCTTGTGACAGGAGATTCAAAATGGGTAGTAATAGAAGATTTTCCTACAGAAGTTGCTACAGTAGAAGCAGGAATATATTCTGGGCTCTTTTCAGGACCACAAACCTCCTAACTGGACTCTTCTTCTCTTGCTGCCTCATTTCTTGCAGACTTCTTTTTCCTAGCCAATGTATTAGTAAATGAAGTGGTGCTCACACCACCACAAAAGACATTTATAGATGTTGGACCCAATCATCTACTATGAAAACAAATTGAAAATAAACTACTTGCCAAACAATCAGGACATGACTTTGGCGAATTTATGACCTACTCCGGTGCGTGGGCTTTGCCCTTCGCCTTACCACTTCGACCCCCCTAGTACTGAAAAATTCCAAACAATGCATGTAATAAAACCACTTTAGTATTATCCCTTTAGCACCTCCCTGACAACGGTGCCAAAATGTTGAGTCAAATTCTAGCATTATAATTTGATTAAACATAAATCATCAACTCAGGCTGGTAAGCTTGTGAGATGCACGCAAAGTATATGCACGACTAATACTATAAGTGGTGATTAATCTAATTAACCAATCATACAAAACCAATGACTCTTTCTTGCATCAACCACTTAGCAGCAAAGACTATACAGTGGATCCAACTTCCCTCTACAACCGTTAAGATTGTTGATGATGATTAGGAAAAGATATAAAAATCATTTACAACAAATTATTAAATTCAATCAACATGAGAAATCAAATATTCATTACTTGAATTCCACACATAAACAAAAACTAATTCATTTCATCCCGTGCTACTGATATATTAGAAAGAGTACATTAGCTGTAAAAATGAATTATTACTACATAACAGAAATAAAATGCATGAAAACTAAACTATGGGAGTTGTGAGCAAAGGGGGCCCTCCCTTACTCACAACCCCTTCAAATTAGAGGAGCTTTCTCACTGCAATGGACAAAACATATATCTTTATATTAATCTAAAAATACAGTCGAGTACAATCTGATACAAAGTTAGTGCTGAAACCAACCCAACACTCTAACAGACCCCTATCATCGAAACTAGGACATAATTTATACATTGACAAAGCCCATATATGGCTCGAAATAAAGGAGACTACTAATATAAGCCTTAGGCTAACAGATCTGTTACAATATATCATTTTTAGCCATATTGGGTCTAATCCATGACTGAAAGCATGGATTAGATGAAAACTCGTTACATGGTTGTAGTTGTTCCTCCAATTGGCCAACGAGAGAAGACTTCTGAATCTGGGAAGTGTTGTTGGCATATCTAAGAAGGCCAATAAGATAGTAGCCATATGTGATAAATTCCTTGCAAAACCCATGTTCCCGTTGGAATTAGATATCCATGGAATATGGCTAACCACCGATGTTGCTGTAGGAAATCCGCGCTATTAGAGGAAATCATCGACTATAGGAAATTCAGAGTGTCTGTAGAAAATAAGTTCACACAACTGTTCTGCAGGAATTATGGGTCTATTTCTGAATCAAAGCAAATTTGCACAGGAACTCGAGATTAGTTGGCATGGTAATAAAATAATGAACAACTAGCTAAGGAATAATCAGTGTTAAGGTAAAATACGCTTTTTAATATTAATTTGCATACCTTCAGCCTACGACACCCTTTTGGAAAAAACACAAGTATTATAATTGAGATAGGCATAGTAGGGGATAAAGATAGGCAAAATGTGAGAGGGAAAGTATAGAAAAAGGTGTCAAAATTGGGCAAAACCAAGCCCTGACAGGTATAATGTTTGCTGGAGAGAAGTGCTTCACGAGTGTGGTACTTGTGGGACAAAAAGAACACTCATGGCAAGCAAACAATAGCTCTTGCAAATCTAAATTCACAACATGATCAAGCAGTAATAAGGGCATATAATTATAGGGATTGCACTTTTTTTCCTGACAGGGGTGACTAACTGACTTTGGGAACTGCGCACTGCGCAGTCTCAGTAGTTAGCGTTGAAGCCTAATGATTGGAACTGCACAATGAAAAATTCAGTTTGGGTTAGGGTCTAGGAGAGATTGCACATTGCACAATCTCAGTGGCTAGGCTAGGAGAATGGGTCCTAAAATTGTGTAGTGCACAGATGGAGCTAGGACAGGACAAGCTCTATGTAATTCCAGAAGCTAAGGTAGAGGCCTTGAGCTCCCAAATTGCGCAATGCATGCAGCAAAGTGCATGATCCAAGTAAGGGGAGCCCAGATCTGCCCATGGGGCATGTGAAATGAAGCAAATTTGAAGGCGTATGTGATGGTGGCTGCATATATGACTAAATTTTGATGCATGCATGTGAAACAAGTGCAACAATTGATTAAACTAACGAAAAACAAAGTGTGTGAAGAGAGTCGCCACAATGGCGAATGTTGGTACAAAAACGAGAAAAATCATCCGACCCTTGGGGAAGGCAATCTAAAACTTGAAAATACACTTCTATAAGATAAAACAAGTTAAAATGCCAACAATCATTTAAATAAACAAGTGAAACAACACTCTCACAAGCTAAACAATGAAAAGCGACATAAAAAGTGACAAAAGATGATAAAAGCAAAACTCACTCAGAAAAGCGACAATAATGCTATGAAGGCTACTTGATCTCCTTGGGAATGCTAGGGCTTGATGATCGAATTTACAATTGAGCTCTAGAGGCGTCGATTACATAAAATTGAGAAAATTGGAATTTATGACACACATGCTTGAAATCAAGAACAAAAGCGACACTTGATGGAAACTTCTAAGGATAGCTATGTGTCACCTTCAGGAAACTAATAATACATCCCTAATTACTAGGGATGCTTCTTCATTTTTCTGGGAAAAGTTGCCATGCATTTCCCGGAGAGATTGCATAGTTTAGGGAAGGATTGGGCAACTCATTGGCTCATGCACTAAGCAGTTTCTGAGCAAGAGACTTCTATGCAATTTCTGGGCTGAGTGGCTCTAGGTTGCTTCTCATGTTTTGTGCAATTTCCTAGCTCAAGGCTGGTTTTCAGTTAGCTTTGCGCATTTCCTAGGCACGAGGACAACTGTTAGTCATGATTGCGCAATTCCCAAGAGTAAGGCTGGTTGCCCTCAAGGATTGTGCAGTTCTCGAAGGCAAGCCTGAAACTGGATCAATACCAAGTCAAGAGCCGGCTTGTGGGTTAGAGAATAAACTAAGTAAGAAAACACAAGCCAAGATGCAAAGGATGATGCTTTATCAAAGCACATGTACCTGTATTAGTGAAATATGAGCTTCTATTGTTTAGAAGGGAGGCTCCAAAATGAAGCATAGGAAAAATTTTGGAGGGTGGTTGTAGCCACTACAATAGGACCATAAAAAAATGATTAAAAATGGTTACTCATAACAAAAATTGACACATGAGTTGACCAGTGCAAAGGTAAAATGGTATTAGAGTACAATCAACTCATATGAAGAAATTCAATTTTAATAGGCACAAAGTGAGACCTTGTGGAAAAAATGGCTTCTTGGTCAAGTGTCAATTACCAAAACAAAGAGAGACTCGTTATAAAAATTGGTGAGAGGTTTCCAATGGTGCTGATAGTTTGTCAAATTGAGCTATGGTTTGGTCGTAATGGATGACAAAAAAAAACTAGGGTTTTTCCTATAAAAGGGCTTCTTGCCCCCAAATCTAATTTATTTTCAACTTGAACCGTTGAAGAATTTTGTTATGAATATAATTCATAACAATTAAATAAATAAAATAAATATAAATATTAAATAATTAAATATTATTTAGGGTAAATAGTCATTTAGTTAGGTGAAAAGGCATGTCTAAAAGACAATCCCATTCACGAAAGGTCACCTGCTGAGGTATAAAAGAAGGGCCTCATTGTAACATTCATATCATCCTAGACTTTATATATATATATATAGATATAGATATATATATATATATATTAAATACCTCGTGTATTTTTACATTCAAGCCTACAAGCTATCAGTCTTCGTGTTTCAACATAGTTTTTATGCTACAGTGGTATTAGATCCATGGCACACGATATAATCATGCGAGTCTTTGAACGTTGTTCATCGCACAATGCCCCATTACGTTCACATCCTAAATGCGTTGAGTAGTTTAGTGAAATTCAAGAAGCATTTCAGCATTTAGAAAAATCATATGCAGAAGTTAAAGTGTGTCGAAAGGAAATTGATAATAAGAATTCAAGGATGATGGTCAGAAATGAGGATTTCACAACTACACAAAATTTCAATGAATATTTTAAAGTAGATCTATTGACATCCCCAGAATGCAGTGCTAAAAGCATTACCATTTCCAGAGGACCCAATAGACCAATTGAAGCACCGACTATTGGAGACAAGTCTGCAAGACATGAACTGATTGGGATGCAACCATTATTGTCAACAAATGACTGCACTGTACCTAAAATGACTGAACTACAGCCTTCAGGTATGCAGACAATGTCAGGTTTCAAAGTGCATCATAGTACATTGATCACACCTGCTGTTGAACTAGCCAACAAGAGGAGACGTCTTGCAAACAATGGAGTAACTAGTGCTCAGAAACCACATAAAGTTAAAGATGGTAAAAATAGGAAAGTCAAAGCAGATCCATCAGTACCAAAATTTGTTGCTAAAAACATTTCTATTCCTATAAAACCCAAAGAATTAACTGAAGCACTGGCTATTGATGATGAACCTGCAAGATATGAATTGACTGGCATGCATCCATCATTGTCAAAAAATAACTGTACCATGCCTGTAATGACTGGACTACAGCCATCAACTATGAGGGTAATGAGAGGTTCCATAGTACCTCCTTGGTCATTCGTCACACATGTTGAACCAACTAACAAAAAGAGACCTCTTGAAGATAATGGACTTTTTGGTGCTCAGAAGCCACCTAAATGTCCAAGTACACCACCAAAAAAACCAGTTAGAACGCAAGTGGAAGTTGAACATAAACTGCAAGAAGAGACTGGGGTTACTGGTTACCACGTGAATTATTTTTTACAGATTCTAGATTATTATTCGGAAGTTTCTCACCTTGGAGAACAAGGGTTTATTGATATGTATCACCCTGCTATTGGAATTGTCTCGGGTCATCGGTTCGAGAAAGACGATGTGATGCTCGGGGTGATCGGAAAAGGGACCCTTTCCAGCGTATACGAAGATATGAACAGAGTAGAAGGTTTCTATTATTCCCTGAAGGAAGTGCACTGTGATCCAAATGGAGATCGCCAGTCGACACATTCCGGTAAGGGTTCAGTTACATCAGCCTTTTATTTTCATTTGCCGCGGGTGAATGGATCAGTCGATCAGATCAAAGCGACATGAGTTTTGTTCCAAGTTCCAATCGTCGTTGTTGTTCAAGGCCATGAAGGTTCCATGGTTAAACGACAACTATATTCAAATAAATGTGTCGCTAGTCAAACGTCGTGGCCATAAATTGTTGTGGTCAATCATTTTGTCGGTATTAATCAAAATTATAATCGCGCCAATCAAATCTCTCCAACATATCAATATCCAATTCCTCAAGCTGCCGTTTGTGGCTAGGATCAAACACCTGAGGGAAATACTTATTTGTTTGTATCTCAGCTGACTTCACTTGTTTCTCAGTCGTACTCGAATGGGCTAGCACAAGGTAGTCCTTATACCTCTTCGAATCGGTGTCCACAACAACGCAATCTATGGCACTAAACGCTGAAACTATTGATGGGTTGACAAATGATGAGGGCTTGCAAGAAAGTTCATGGGGTTAATCCCACGTTCTCTTTCTAGACTCCCTTCCAGCTACTGAAATATCTGTATAATTCCGGAATAATTGCATAATTTACCACTTTTAGATGTGAGGTGCTATATCACAAATTAATCAATTTGATCATAGAATTAGAGTATACATATATACATACATACATACATACATACATACATACATACATACATACATACATACATACATACATACATACATACATACATACATATATATATATATATATATATATATATATGGTATAGTATTATAGTTAGTTTAATTAATTAAAAAAAACTATATCGAAAAATTATTGTTAAGAATTTATTATTATTATTATTAATATATATATAAAAGAAGAAGAAGAGAGAGATGGGAACAAAAGAAGAAAACCTTGGACTCAAAAATAGAGTTATTAGCAAATTATAGACGTTGAGCCACCAAAGACCTTTCGCCTTCCATATGCCGAGACGACAACCACCACAAAAGATAATTGCCAGCAATATAGCTTTGAGGACAAAGCTTCTGAAGGAAGGGGCCGCTATGTTATGAATATAATTCATAACAAATAAATAAATAAAATAAATATATATATTAAATAATTAAATATTATTTAGGGTAAATAGTCATTTAGTTAGGTGAAAAGGCATGTCTAAAAGACATGCCCATTCACAAAAGGTCACCTATTGAGGTATAAAAGCAGGGCATCATTGTAACATTCATATCATCTTATACATTATATATATATTAATAAATTATTATTATTAAATACCTCATGTATTTTTACATCCAAGCCTACAAGCTATCAGTCTTCGTGTTTCATCATAGTTTTTATGCTACAAATTTCAAGAGGAGGAGAAGGCCCTAAATATTTAGGAGATCATAGTGGAAAAACTGACTATCGAAATTTGGATCCACAAGTTTTAGGTAGGTGACCTTACTTGTCTAAAAGTGGCCTTAATGATTCTTGGAAGAATGGTTCCTGGTGACGAATCAAGGAGAGTAGAATGAGGGAATGAAATACTAGAAATGATCAAGAGTCATCCCCTCCCACCAAGTCAGACATGGGGACCACGTGGTAAGTGTGGCATCACATAAAGTAGAATGTTTGAAGATATTGTATCAAGAATTTACACTATGTGATGTGTATATGGCTTGCAAGAGAGGCTTGTAGGATAAATTATCCAAGAAATGAAAGGATAATATACCATACCTATATCATTGGGGTCTTGGCCGAGACTTATGTTAATCAAGTGAGAAGGTGGCCAAGGGTGCCATAATGCCCCCAAGAATGAGATACTTCCCCAACATACATGATGGGAGGGGACTGATCAGGTGGGAATGATGCCCCCAACTAGAGGAGTATGTGGAGTGCCACTGTGTTCCAAGCAGTCGATCCGAATGGCACGAGATCCTCTAGAGGATGATGAGTAGATGAAGGGGCATATGTGCTCCCTAGTTTTGGATGGATGGATGTAGCATGATATGGACGTGCTGAATGTATTTAGAATAATGGATTCCAAAAACTTCTTTATAATTTGGTTTGCCATTTGTTTTTTATGGTTGTCTTTTTGTGGGAAGAATGTATGATGGGTGAAGCATGAGAAAGGAAATGGTGGATTACCAATATCACGTGGTACTGCATATATGAATCAAATGTACTAAATATTTAGGTGCACATACATGGTGTCACTATACCAAAGAGTGGCTTCAAATATAATGAACTGATGCTCACCGAGACCACACTGTGGTTGGCCAACAACAATGTCTAAGGGATTGGGTTGAGATTTAAGATGGAGGAATGATTAAGTGGATTATCCCTAGAGTGATCTGAAGTGATATGAGACTCTAGAGGTTCTTCTAAATGGGGAAGAATAGTGGTACGAAAGTCGACACTACTAGAGGTATTAGGAGGGTTAGGGATAATTTCCTCTCTTGGACTCTCAAAAGTGGATGGCCCCTTACCCAAACATTGAGTGGAAATGTAATGGCCACAAGGTGGATGTGGTTCAAATTCATATGTTCAAAGTAAGGGGTGATGGAACGGATCATTATCATGGGAGACATGGTTCACATAGGCATCATCTACTATGGTAGATTGATGACTAATAGTTACAACATCTACTGATATTGAGACTGAAGTGTTCGTTGAAGAAGGTTTGACTGAATCAAAATAGGAAAATATAAGAGAGTCCCAATAGATTGATCCCATGGATGACGAGAGGTAGAGAATAGGGGCAAACCTATTTGTCATATCAACATCAGGAGGGGAAATCACAATGGTGGGTTGGGAAGCCTCCTGTTCTCGCATAACAGTGGGACCAAAATTCATAGGTAGAGGAGAAGTGGAAGCACTACGTGCGACATATAACTTGTGAAGCACTTGAAGTGTATCATGAAAATCTTCGAGATGGGGATAGTGATGGGAATAATGGCCATAAATATCACACAAATCACAAGGGTGATTCATGCACAAGGATATATTCTTCTTAAATGAGTCAGGTAAGGTGACATGAACCTTAGGAATGTTAGAGTTAGGAAAGCTATTAAACACCACAACCTTGATATGAGGGAGCTTAGGACAATTATTGGTGGCATGCCCAATAGATTCACACAAAGCACATGGAGGAGTAGGCTTTGGTGGTTTAAGAGGAATTGGAGTTTTTTGGGGTGACTTGTCTTTGCACCCCTTTTTCTGGGCTTTTCCCCCTCATCATATGCTTTCACAACAAGATTGGCTTCCTATTGAAGTTTTTGTGGAACTAAAGCAAAGGAATGGGTAGGAACAATATAGGTTGAACTGGGGTAAAAGCTGTGTAAGGTTTGTGTTGATTAAGGGGAGTGTTTGTTGGAGGATCACTGTACCAAACTAGGATCCCCAAGGTCATATTAGGTAGACTAAACATAGCCATAACAGGGGTAGAGAAGATTCCAGGTGGTGGGAATAAGAAAGGTATCTAACTATAAGAGTAATTACTTGGGGGAACTACTCCCAGATGGTTAAGACCCAGGGGAATGGTTTCGAGCTAAAAAGGGCTAGGAGAGATACTAAAGAAAGGAAATTGGCCTAGAGTAATTGTACCTCAAGGCTGGGTTGAGTTAGTATTAGAAGGTTGCGGAGAAGCTGGATTCTGTGAAGGAATACCAAACTGTTTGTGGGCATCTTGTGATGCCTGAAGCATGCAAACACTGGAAAAAATAGGCTCAAAATGGATAGGCAATGGGCCATAATAAGCCCCAAGAAATGTGGAATATTTACAGACTCAAGGAGACACATCAGTGAGGGAAGTGATAGTCTTATTGCCAGTCATTAATGAGATAACGGTATGAGGAGATGTCTGAGACTAAGGGTCATAGTAATTCCACTGATTGCTAGTGACAATATTTCCATTCTAAGGAAAGTACATCTTGTGAAAGATAATAAATGCAACAACATACATGGCATATGTTTAACTACGACCCAATAAGATGTTGTAAATTAATGGGGAATCAATGACTTTGATATCAATCAAGGCAGTATTGCTGGAAACATAAATATGATAGTTGTGATACAAACTGAGGGGTTGCAAGGGATGAACATCCGAAGCACGAAGAGTGATAGTGGATGGGGACAGATCAGGGGAACCAAGTTTCTTCCAAACACTAGAGACCATGACACAGGTGGAGGTGCCTTCATCTATGATACATCGCTAAACTGTGGCATTATTTGTGGAGAATGGTATTTGAAAGGAAACTAAGAAAGGAATGGAGGGATGTTCCACTTTTTCAACGTCAAATACAATCATATGATCATAAAAGGGATCCATAATGCCTAAAATAAGATAATATAGTTTTCCGTTGGGATGGGCATGTTTAGAGGACTTCTAGCATTGACATGGAAGTAGGAGACTACACCAAGTCATCTACTATGCTATAAGTATGGGCAGCTTTGGAAGAAGCAACATTTCAATGTAATGGAACTTTAGGCATATTGGAACTTTAGGTAGAGGGATTTGTAAGGTGCCATTGGGCGACAAAAAGGCTCAGTGGAAACTTTTGGTTGGGGATCAGTCGCTGACTTGGCAGGGAGCTTGTCATATTGGCACAATCAAGTCTGAAGGTTGACTTGTTCAGTGTTGAATTCGTTGGAATTTATCATTTGAATTTGGTTATTGTTTTATACAGATTATGAAGGTGGAGAAGCTGCATTACAATGTGTGGTTTGGGCAGCTACATACCCCTGATGGGGAAAAATATTTGTAAGCACAACTGGTTGTGATGAAGCAAGAGGGGAAGGAGGTGGAGTAATGGGCTGAGGTCCTCTAGAAGTAGCTTCTTGAGCTTCCCATGCTTGGCGCATTTAAGATAAAAGGGGATACTCATGAGTACAATGGCCAAATACTCTGCAACAAGCACAAGGTTTATTCATTCAAAGAGCCTTTTTTTGCTTGGGTTGTCCGCCCTATAGCTTGGTTGTGGGAGTAGACTGGTCAACCTGAGGGGAATTAGCTGGTGGACCCTAGTTGCCTTGGTTATCTTGAGATGGCTGGTTCTGGTTACGCTTCCCCTTATTCTTTCACTTTGGGTTTGGGGGATTAGTTGCACTCTATTGAGCATACACATGACCTTGAGGAGGTGGTTGCTGTTATGGTAGAGGTGGAGGAGGCATGGGAGGTTGGGGTGCTAGTGCCAGAGGGGCTAGAGTTCTAGGCGGTGCATATAGATAGAAAGAATTGGCAGAAACATTGGGATAACCAGGTGAAATTACAATTGGCCCTGGCATCAACTGATGCAGATGAGGATATGTGTATGACGTGCTTCAACCTTGGTAAGTATTTCCATGGGAAGGAGCAGGAGGGGGATATGTGTAAGTGGAATTGGTCCCCCCCCCTGAGGTTGACCATAACTCAAGTGAGGTTGAGGATATGGTGGAGGTTGAGGGTGTGAGATATATTGAACAATTCCTTCAGCAACATGAGATTCCGCCAACACATTAGTAGCACTAGGTCGAGGCATATCGAGAAGGACAATATAAACATATCCTGATTGTGCATAGATCAGGTCATATTTCAAAGCTACTTGGAGTGCTTCTTCCTTAGACTAGGGGAAGTGGGAGGTGACATATTTACCAATGGGGGCCAAAAGCGATCTAAGGAACCAATCCATATAGACATGGTATTCAAATTCAGGAGCCCTACACATGCTCCTCCTTCTACGCCATTCTTGAACATGGTCAGATAGGCGGGTGGTAGAAGTTTGATGGAAAGAGGTTAAGAGTTTGGTACCAGTGTCATATCGGAGGGGTATCTAGAAGTATGACATAAAATCTTTGGCGAGAGTTGCGAAGGTGGAATGGGAGGCATGTGGTTGGTCCACATACCACTTGGAAACAAGTTTAGTAAGGGTGTGTTGGAACAAACAAAGACAAATGGAGTCTTCAGGGATGGAATTGGATGAACACCACATATGAAATGAGTGAACATGAGTGGGATCTTCTCCAAGATTTCCTTTGAACATGGGGATTTTAGAAGGAAGCTTGGTAGGCATAGCAAGCCAACTAGGGTCATGAAGAAGAGGATCATTGATGAGCTGGCTGAAACTAGGGAGGCTTAAACCAGCCATAAAGGGAAGCAATGGAGGAGTGGTGCCCATATCGATAGAGGTTTCGGTTGTGGGGTTACCTTGGTTACCACTTTGGTTTCCTGCACCCACATTGGTGCTTGACATGGTGGTGTTGCAGGGTTGAGAAGACATGAAATCAAAGGAAGAACTGGAAGAATCAGTGGAACTAGAGTGAGAATGAGGACTCAATGGAGGACTAGGAGGATGAACTCAAACTCGATGGGGAGGAGTAAGATGTCCTAAAGGAAATTTGGGGGAAGGCCACGATGTCTCCACAAAAAATTCCTAGGGGGCACAATGATGTCGAGACAAAGATGACACAATAGACTAAAAGGGGATCATATGAGAAAAAGAGAAACAAACAACAAGAAAACACCTAGTATACTGGTTCCAAGTGTAAATTAACTATATTAATATGCTACAATAATTCAAGCAAACACATCTTATCAAAGAAAAATGACCTCTACCCTAATGGTGATCTGTATCCTCAAACAAGTCCTAAATATATTGTTTCATATGGCCTTCCAAATTAATTTTTACTTGATGGAATCTGATCCCCGCAAGTAGAGCTGTCTAGAGAAAGGTGGGGTAGAGAACCAACTGCTGCCCACAACAAGTCCTATAAGGTGTTTTCCTATGATTGGTTACTATAGTTACCTTCGTCCCATGGGTGTGGTCAAGTATTGAGCTTCTTGGTGATTAACCACCACACGGATTCCCTACCATGGGTTGGGTAGTCGCGAGGAGAACCACTCACACAATGACCTAGCCTAACCCCCTCTGAATCAATTTTATGATGCACTTTAGCTTTGGACCATGGGATGGTGAAGGATTTAAATCTCCCTAATATGTCAACTTCTATGTCTCAATGTAAGTGATGGATGGGTGTTATTGGAAGCCTATCCCACTGATCCTACACCTAAATACTGATCCGAATTGGATCCATGAAGAAAAATAAGAAGAACCAAGACTGTACCGAATCAGGACAAAACTTCGAATTCAAAGAGAATAGAGTGATCAGAAACACCTATGAATAGTGGCAGTTGGCAGCCACCGTGGAACGACGAGGACCTTGGTCAAAGCGCACTGATCGAGGCCCATGGAGACTATGCAGGAGGCGAAACTAGCCGCTGGGAGGCCTGGATTGGGAAAAGGAGGCAGTTTTTGATGCGCGATATCACTGGGCAAAAGCCCTCGAGAAGGAGAGGCCCCGAGCGCTCGGTCGCATGGGAGCCAGGAAAACTGTGGGGAAAAGGCTAAAGGCTAAAGGCGGAACCCGCGCTCGAAAATTGACAGTATTTATCGGGGGCACCCTTGGGCGGTAAGCAGATTTGGTGAAAAAGGAGCGATCCCACTCAACGCCCAACACGTAGCAAGCGGAGGAGGGAGAAAACTACCACTCATCACGTGCTAATGATCGAGAAAGTCAACCGCGCGAAATGGGGGAATGGCGTTGGCTCTGGGGGCTCTAGATCTAATGGTTGAGATCGTGCCCAATGGAGAAGACAGAATTGACGGCGGATTAAGCCGCGATATGTAAGAATTTGAGGTCCGGTTTGACGCGGAGGTGGCAGATGACTCATTCCACGACGTAACCGAAGAATTGAACCAACGAGGGAAAAGCTGGCGCAGTTCGTAGGAGGACAAGTGGCCACTACCTGTGAGCCTGATGATGACGCCGAGACAGGGAACTCCAAGCGAACCTACAATAGGCGATCCGACAAAGGTGGAAGGGGAATCGAACAGCCATGAGCTCGAATGGTTTTAAAGCCATGAACAAACAAAGCAAAAGACACCGAACCCAGAAGATAGAGAGAAGAAAAGGAAGAAGACAGAGAAAGCGAAGAAGAGACAATGAAGCAAAAAGTAGAAAGAAGACAGAGGGCCAAGCTAACCAAAGGCAACGACGAGCACCAAAGAGCTTAAGATATCCAAGCCATCCTTGAGAGGATCTATCAGCACTGAGCACCACATTAGGCTCCTTCCATTAAAGACTAGAAAGGTCAAGAGCTGGTAAGGAAAAGAGTCTGTGCACTCTAGTGGCTTGGGGAATCCAAGAACCACCCTGCCAAGAAAATTCTATTTTAGGATACTCACATTGAGCTCCTGCATTATAATTCTCTGCTTTAAGACACAAAGAAAGAAGGCCACCACTGAGAGCTGGACTGGAGATGTAGCCTTGGAGGATAGGGTGAACTCCTTATTAATTGTTGTGTTCTTGTATTTGCTTAATGTGTTTCTCTCCTGTTTTCCATTTCAAGTGTCTGTGTATTTGCAATCTGATTGATCCATTGCCTAAATAACATAGACACACACCAACACATGAGTCTGTAATACCTTCATTTAATAAATATTTAACTGAGATCACTCATAGGGTGATTTCAGATCAAGTGGTATCAGAGCTTTAGGCTGTTAAGGTTAGACAAGCTTGTGTTGGTTTAGCTATTGAATGCTCACTAGATCAAGGCTCAAATTAGGAGAAGGAGAGTTGGTTGAAACTAATCCTGAAATTGGGAGAGTCTATCCTCAGAAGACAATGACAGAGGAAGGTTCTGTGGGGCCAGACCCTCAATTCATAGAAAGTTTCCTAGCCATAAAGTCCATGGTAGAAGAAATGTATAGGGACTTTAGAAAGCATAAGGATGAAGATTCATTAGGCTCTAAACAAGACAAAGAAGAAGAAGATGAGTCTCACTTCCATGACCACTCCAAAGAAAAAGGGAAAGAGGAAAGCTTTCTCACGCCCCCTAATAGCCTTGTGCATAACAAGGAAGCATCTTTGATCAAACTAGATGTTAAATTTGATTTGCCTATATATGATGGAGAGTTAAATGCTGAAAAGCTAGACAATTGGATTAGACAAATTAATGTGTATTGTAGAGTGCAGAATATCGACTCAAACAAGAGTAAGATTCAGTTGGCAAGCCTACGCCTAGGGGGCACTGCCTTGGTTTGGTGGGAAGGTAGAACCCAAGCTGACATAAAAAGACATGGTAAGACTATCTCTGTCTGGAGTGAATTTGTGTTTGCAATCAAAAAGCAGTTCTATCCATTGGCCTACATGCAACAAGCCATGATGAGTTGGCAAACTCTTCCGCAGTTGAAAGGGAAAAGTGTGCAAGGGTACACTCAAGAATTTAGAAAGAGGGCATTGATTCTAGGAATCTCATTAGACTCACTAGAGACTCTTTTGAAGTACATTGGTGGTCTACACAGCTACATGAGGCATACCATCCTCATGTTTAATCCCACTAGTATAGATGAGGTATCTGTACAAGCTACTCATCTAGAAGCTAGAGAAAAGAATGGAAATCCAGAAGTTGGGGGACCATCCCAACCCACTGCAAGCAAGAGCAAGGAGAAAAGAAAGCAGAAATGGAAAGCAAGGAAGGCTAACACTGCAAAGAAAAGCAAAGCTTCATGCACTCACTGTAAAAAGGATGGGTATGATGATGAGCATTGTTGGATTCTGCATCTAGCGCTGAGGGCTAAGAAGCTCGATGGCAAGAAGAAGAAGACTGCTGCATCTATTTAGAAAGATTTGGGGTTATACTCAAGAGATGAAACAACCATTGCAGCCACAGGTATAAAAGGTAAGAATTCTGAAGCATCTACTAGTAACTTTGCTCAATCTATTAATGTTGAAGAAAATGAGAGAAAAGACATGAGCTTTTCCATATTCACAAGTAAATCTAATTTCTGAAGCAATTGTAAAGAAATTAGGATTAGCAACTACACTTCACAAGAAACCATACCCATTAGGATGGTTGAATGACAAAGCACAACTACAAGTGACTAGACAGTGCAAACTCAAGTTTTCTTTTGGGTCAACATTTGTATATGAGGTTGAGTTAGACATAATTACTTTGGATATATCTAGAATTGTTTTAGGATGTCCTTACTTGTATGATAGAAAAGCTATTTTCTATAGAGCTGAGAAAGATGGAATCAAATACTTTGTAAGAGCTCATAAGCTCAAGAATAATTATACTCTCATAAATTCAGGGCAGATGAAAAGAATGATAAATTCATGCAAACAATTCTTACTGATGGTTGTAAAGGAAAAGAAACCTGATAAAACCAATGTATTTGAGGGCTGTAATGCTAAACAACAAGTTGATATAGAAAAGGTTGTTTCAGAGTACGATGTCTTGTTTCAAGAACCTAAAGGTCTACCACCCAAAAAGGAAATAGTACATGATATTATTTTGCAGCAAGATGCTCCATTGCCTAACATCAGAATGTACAAGTTGTCTGCTTTAGAGAATGCTGAAATCAAGAAGCAGGTGCACTAGTTGCTCGAGAAGGGGTTCATCAGGCCTAGCACATCACCATGTGGGTCACCAATTGTTTTGGTGAGAAAGAAAGATGGCTCATGGAGAATGTGCATTGACTACCGAGCACTGAAAAAGATAACAATCAAAAACCATTATCCCCTTCCTCGCATAGATGATCTTTTAGATCAATTGAAAGAAGCTGTTTATTTCACCAAGCTAGACTTGCACAGTGGATACCATCAGGTCAGAGTTGCAGACCAAGATGCATGGAAGACTGCTTTCAAAACAAAGCAGGGATTGTATGAGTGGCTGGTTATGCCTTTTGGCTTAACTAATGCTCCTGCTACTTTCATGAGATTAATGAATGATGTACTCAAACCTTTTCTTGATGATTTTGTTATTGTATATCTGGATGACATTATGATTTTTAGTAAAACGTGGGAAGAACACTTAAAGCTTGTTAAGCAGACCCTAGATGTTTTGAAAAGAGAAAAACTTCATGTTAAACTCTCAAAATGTGAATTTGGCAAAACATCTCTAAATTATTTGGGTCATATAGTAGGGGGTGGTGAATTGAAATAGATCCCTCTAAAGTGGTAGTCATTGTAAACTGGCCTAAACCCAAGTCTGTTACAGAAGTGAGAAGCTTCTTAGGAGCAGCACAATATTGGAGGAAGTTCATTTCTAACTTTTCCTCAATTGCAACTCCTTTACATGCTTTAACAAGATTGAACAAGGTGTTTCAGTGGGGAGGAAATCATCAGAAAGCCTTTGACACCTTGAAAGAAAAGATTAGTACAACACCTGTACTAGCCCTGCCTGATCTACAAAGACCATTTGAGATCCAAATGGATGCTAGTGACTATGCCATAGGAGCAGTGTTGACACAGCACAATAAACCCATATGTTATCATTCTGAGACTTTTAATCCTGCAGTAGTTAACTATCCTACAAATGATAAAGAATTGTATGCATTAGTTCAGAGTGTGAAAAAGTGGAAACATTACTTAATGAGCAAAGAGACAGTAATACATACTGATCATCAACCACTTCAATATCTACACTCCCAAACTAAGTTGCAGCAATCAAGACACTACAGATGGATGGGTTTTCTACAACAGTTTCATTTAGTCATCAGATATAAAAAGGGCATACACAAAAAAGTTGCGGACATGTTATGTAGACCCATTATAAATGCATCTACTATACTTAAGCATAATTTGGTGCTACATGAAAGCTACATTGAACAACATGCTCAAGATATAGACTTTAAAGATGTATATGCAACTTTGAGTCAAGGCAAACGAGTAGAATAATTGGATTATCATGTGAAGGACCGAATCTTATACCATTGTGGGAAACTCTGCATTCCACAAACCGAGAGAGTAAAGATAATTAGAGAAGCACACACTTCTCTGATATCAGGTCACTTTGGGGTAAGTAAAACAGTTGCATAGCTGCAAAGATTTTGTTATTGGCCAAAAATGAATGAGACAGTTTCTAGATATGTAAGAGGGTGTACTATGTGTGCTAAAAGCAAGCCCAGTAATAGAAAAATAGGCTTGTACACTCCACTACTAGTTCCTTCTCACCCTTGGGAAAGTGTTTCCATGGATTTTGTTGGAGGACTGCCTAAATATAGGAAAGGTCATGATTATCTATATGTTGTTATGGATAGGTTCAGTAAAATGTGTATTTTGATGCCTTGTAATAAGTAGATTACAGTTGAAAAAACTGCAAAACTGTTCTTTGAACATGTATGGGTTCATTTTGGACTACCCACTTCTATTGTATTTGATCGAGACAACAGATTTGTGGGGAAGTTTTGGTCAAGTCCGTGGGAACTGATGGACACCAAACTAAAGAAAAGCATAGCTTTTCATCAACAAATTGATGGCCAGACAAAATTAGTTAACAGGACAGTGATCCAGTTACTCAGAGGATATTGCAGCAAACATCCTAAGCTTTGGGATGAACACTTGTGTTATGTGTAGCATGCTTACAACAGAGAAAAAAATTCTTCTACACAGAGATCTCCTTTTGAGACCTGTTTTGGTTTCACACCAAGGTCTCCTTTGGATTTTGTCTTTGGTAAAGATAACACAGTTGATGGACACAGTGATGTGGACAAGGTAAATAGGTTCATTGAAAAAATCCAGGAGATCCACTAGGAAGTACACGAACAGCTGGAAAAGAGCCAAGCCAAATACAAGGCTAGGCATGACAAGCATCAGATGGAGCATAGTTTTCAAGTTGGTGACCAGGTCTAGCTGTATATAAGCAAGGATATTGTTATAGCTCCAAATCTCACTTTGGTTTGTGATGCTGTACTCATGGCCTAGGGCAACCCCTCCTTCCAGACCTGGTCCTAAAATTTAAAAAACAATGTTTTATCCCTTATACACAACATTGCCCTGAGTTAAACGCATGTATAAGCGGGTAGGCATATACCCAACCGCCGTATATGTATTAAAACACTTAAAAAAATATAAAACTCCTTAATTTCTTGCGGAGATCGCGGGTTTTACCTGCTAATCACTTGTTAGTGCCCGTGGCCCAACTGTTCCCAACCAACTCCCAACTAAAAAACTACTTTGGGAGAGGTATAAAAAGACCTCAATGGGAAGGCCTAAAGGAGGAGAGAAGAGAGAGAAAGGTTATTATGTTGAGATTTTTCCCCTGACCAGGTCTGAAGTCCCTTGTTCCTTCTACACTTCCCCCATTTGTATAGGAAACCCTTGTGTGTTGATGTTCATCCACTACTTATGACATCATGGAGTAAGTCATGGAAGGAGTTTTCTAAAGGCTTGAGGCTGGAATGGATCCGGAAGGAAGCTTTGCTTGGAGCCTACTAAAGGTGACTCAGGTGACATTATTCCTTTTATGTACTTTATTTGTCTATGATAAAAGAAACACATGTCTTGGTTCTTGGTATGAATCTTCTTTATGTTTATGATATTCATGTTAGAATACATATGTGAATGGTTGTTTATATTTCATAACTAACTACCTTTCTTTATAACATGAATATGGTTTCTTTATAAGTTTTTGTCCATATACTGCTGTGTTCTTTGGAATTGGTTGTTTTGCAGGACAAAGGAGCAAGAGGAAATTGAAGAAGGGTTTGGACCCTTGAGGACCTTCTCAAACGTATGACCTAAGGTACGTTCCCTTATCATAGAATTTGTTTATAATAGCATAATGGCTGTGTGAATGTGTGTTTCTCTGTATAGACAACTTTCAGTCTGCTAGGGTTTCAACCCAAAAGCCCTAGGGGAAAATTTCCCTCAACAGAATTGGCGACTCCGTTGGGGACAACACTCTTGTTGTTCCTAGTTTGGGTGTTTTCAAGCCAATTAGGGCTAAGCTGCCTGTCTGCTTGCTGTTGCTGTGTGGTCTGTTTTTGAATTCTAAGTTTTGCCAGTTTCTTCAGTTTGTTTTATATTTTTCTTGAAACCTTTTATATACGCTGTTTTTCTTAGTTACAGAGGTGTATATACGCATGTTTCTTTAATTGAACCCGCGTATACGCAGGTTACCTTAGTTGCAGTCACATATACATGCAATCTGTACATCAATACAGTCGCGTATATCTTGCAATTTTCAAGATTTTTAAATCTTTTTGTCTCTGAAGATCTGTCTGATGGTTTGAGTCAGTCTGAAATAGTCACTTTCCAGTATCAGTTGTTAGTTTTACAGCAAGCATCTTGTTCCAAATTCTCTCTGATTGTAAGGGGTATTGGTCTTGTTTTTGTTGTTGCAAGTGTCATCCTTTCTTGTTTAAGCATGCAAGATTTCTTGTTTGGAATCTTGGCTGCTCTGATTCATCAGGGCAGAAAGATTGATCTCAATCTTTGTGTTAAATCTTGCTTTTGGTGACTTTTTGTTTGCTTCACAAAACCGCTTTTTGTGGCCATCTACTTCTTTGTTTCATGAAAGTTGTTGATTGATACTTTCTTGAAATTTGTCTTTTTGATATTTTTGGTTTCTGTTGCCAAAGCTTTCATTGCTGCTTTTGATTGTTGAGAGCATCCTCAAAAACATCTCTTTTTGTTGAGTTTTTGTCCATTGTGTGGTGTCAACTTGCAAAAGTGTTTGTTGCCTATTCTTCAATCACAAAGTTTCAATCTTGTTGAGAGCATTTTTGAAAAGACTTTTTTGTTGTTGTTGTTGAAGAAAACTTTTTGAAAAACTTGGTTTTGATTTCTTGAGCTTTGTTTTCATTTGGTTTCCTTTTAGTGAATGAAAGTGCTTTATGTTTGTCTTGAAACTTGTTTTTAGTGTTTAGACGAAATGAATGGTAGCATCTCATATTCCATCTAGACATTTTAAGTGGAAAAATAAAAATTGATAAGCAAGCAACTTTCATTTCTTGTTTTTAGAGTAGTTTTGAATCTTGCATCAGCATATATTTGTTGCATTAGGATAGATTTGCATATCTTTTTAGGCATACATAGCTTTGTTAACTTTTGTGAGTGTGAAGCGTGAATTAACGAAAAGAAAAGAAAAAATTGTTTTATTTGAAGTTCCTCTGAACCCTATAGAAAATTCTTTTCATCGAAAAACGAAAACAAGTGAATGTGCATGTAGTTAGGTTTTTATTAATTTCTTTTGCGTCAAAAAACACCACTAGTTTCACTTCCGTTATCCCGTGACTTAAAGAACAACCTATTTTAAAATCAAGCACTAATTAAAATTCACTATTTTTTTTTTTTTAAAGTTAGATACACCAACAAGTTTTAGGATTTTAGGGGCTTGGATTAGGCGAGTGGAGAGTTAACTCTCCAAGGCCATTTAAACGTAAAACGTAGGAGTCTGAATAGCGAGTGAAAATCCAATAGCGTTAGGAAGACCAGGAAAGCTCCAGATCTGGGAGTTAAGCATGAGGGTCTGTGAAGACAGGGAAGAGAGATACCCCCTCTCCTACTTGTCCGAACTTACCTCACGACTGTTCTGCCTGGCTTCTACGACGAGTTTGTATCCATAGTTGCTACTCCTAGGGATCTACATAGGTGGCTGCGGAGGGGAATCCCGTGGCACCTGAGGTCGATGTTGCATCACTCTCGACAGTACTACTGGAGGGCACCCTTGTGAAGCTTGGGAGCTTGCACCGGCGCAGGCTGTTGTTAGGAGGTCAGCGTAACTTTCTCTGATACCTTCGCTGATAGGAATGGGCCCTCATCATCCCAGACTATCTTCGGAAGGCCCATTAATTCACTTTCTTGTATTTTGGTGTCCGGTCCTAATTACCCGGAGCGGAAATACTTGGAAGTTGTTTGACTGGCTGTCATCTTTAGGGACTTTATAGTGTGTGCTCCGTGCTCTTAGTTGGCCTAGCTTTTAATTTTTTGAGTCTTTAGTTAGATCATAACAAAAAATTCAAAGTGGCTGACCGATCTCCTAGACGGTCTCGAAGACTTCGTGGTCTTTCACCACCGAGTTTAGAGCCTTCTCCTAGAAGGCGCAGAGGTAATACTGCTGGTGGGTTTTGTCCCACGGAAATTGACACATCGAGGATTGATCCTCCTCTTGGGGGCATTAGTGTTCAAGCAGGGCCTGGCACTTCTGTAGAACAAGAGAGAGACACTCCAGTTCTTTCTCGAGTTCTATTTTAAGCAGAAAATAACATAGAGGTAGAAGAACTCTCAGAGTCGTTAGCGGCTCTGAATTCTCCACTACCATCTAGTCATCCAGACATATTACAATACGTTGGGACTCCGACGCATAGACCTTCAAGTCTAGGTTACGCTACGCGCTTACCATCGATGACCACTGCTGGAAGCATGGCTTCTACTACAAGTGCTACAACTATGCACACTCCAACATCAGTACAGGGGGGAGGAACGATTTCCATCTCCTCTGCTTCTTTGTTTGGATCTTTTGCTAGCACATCTTCAGTTGGGTCTACCTCCATTCCATCCACGAGTGGAAATTCCCAAACCAATGCTTTTGGTTCTGGATTCTTCCCATTTGGCACCCACTCACAGGGTATTCCATCAGTTCCGTTTAGTGCCGCTACATCCATGATGGGCGGATCGGGTTCATTCCAGGGTTTTCCTTTCGGAAGTGGTCATATACCACATTCCAACTTGACAATAGGATCCATGCCTTTTTCTTCTATAGGACAAAGCAGCAATCCTTTTCAAGGTTGGACTAACCGTGGGGTTAGTAGCGCGGGAACTGGGAATCCGTCTTTCGGCCAACAAGGGAATAGGCCATACTCCACAGTTAGTTCGTTTCAAAGTATTCCTCCCTTAGCTTCGGCTTGGAATCCGTATCAGGGGTTATCAACTACTTATAATCCTTTAGGATGAAACTTTGCTGGTTATGGACGCTTTGCAGCTGGAGTTGTTCAAACTCTGAATTTTGCTGGATCACAAGGCTTGCCTTTTGGTTCAGCCGGTTCTACTGGTTACTTCGGGCAGCCTGGTGCCTTCCAAAATCCAGGCCAATCTTTTCAGAACTTTGGGAGTTCCTCCCAGTCTGGGTGGAATCCCCAAGGTCCTCCTAGGCTTCCGTTTCTAGCAACGTTGAACTTGCCATATCTCACTAAGTTAACAAATGATCCAATCAAGTACAATCCGGCCTGGCCTCCGGTCCCAATAAAACTCCCTTCAGACATTCCAAAATTCGAAGGGAAGAGCGGTGAGGACCCAGGCGACCATGTAACCACATTCCATTTGTGGTGCTCATCTAGTTCTCTGATCGATGATTCGATTAGGTTGAGACTTTTTCATCGCACCTTGACTGGTAATGTAGCCAAATGGTATATAGAGTTGCCAGGGGGCAGCTTTACATGTTTCGCTGACTTAGCCAATATTTTCTTAAATCATTTCCAGTTTCCTGTCTGTTATGATGCCGGAACTGAACATTTGGCCACTTTTCGTCAGGATAAGGCAACTCATATTTCTGAACATATTCAGGAATGGAGACGAAGAAAGAGGCTCATTAAAGCCGAAATCCCTCCGGAGTACTGTCTCGAATGGTTTTTGAAATCTTTACAACCCCAGATCTCCAAAGATGTCTCCATGTCTGGAGTCTATTCTGAGGAGCAAGCCATTTTTAGGGCCCAACAATTAGAATTGATCTACTCTCAGTCTGGGATCCTACAAAAATACTTGCCAGATGCTCCTGGGTCTAAGGTTGACATAGCTAAGTTGAATCCAGGTCCCCATGCGGATGGTATCGTTGGGTCGGTAGACACAACTACCGTGAACTTGTTGAACCAATTGCAGCAGTTGTCTTTACAAACTGCTTCTAACAACCAAGTCACATCGTCTAACCCTACGGCTTCCCAAAATTCTTCGATTAATGCCGTACAATCTGATAACCCCAAAGGAAATCAAAATTCCAATGGGAAAAAGAAAGGACGAGGTAAGAAAAAGAATCAGGATGGGAAGGCTGACGCAAATAATCCGGCAATAATGCTGGTGGTGGTGGAAATGAGTCTAGAAAGAAAGTCAAGTTTCCATGCAAGTTGTGCAGTGGAGACCATTTAACTCATCTCTGCCCCAAGATTGAAGACGCTCAGTGCTTGTTAGGGCAGCAAGGGACTTCTAGTTCTCAAGCTGTGTTAACCATCCCTTTTCCCCAAGGGCAACAACTTCTTGCTGGCGCGAGTTCAAACCCTAGAACCTACGCAGGGGGCAACCAGGAAGGGGAAAAATCATCAAATGTTTTCATGATGGGTTCTAACGTCCATGTGGCTACTCGGTCACGTGATTATGGTGAAGCCGAAACTTCCAAGGACAAGACTGGTCCCGGAAGTACCGACCTTCATATTGAGCGACCCCCTATCGAGACTATACCACGGATACCGAAAGGTTCCTCTAAACGCGCGACTATTAATCCTAATGCTAGGTCTGCCCAGAATTACTCCATTGTGGAGGATCTAGCTCAGAGTCCATGCGCCATGTGCGCTTTAGAGGTTCTCCAGTAGTGTTCGGCTCAGCGAAGTGCTTTACTTTCTGCGATTGGGGCAGTTGATCCAACTAACTCTTTAGTGCTCACTTTTGACATGTTAAATGTCAAAAAGCGACTCCCTCATCATATGGCTTTCCAAATAAAGTCTACATATCAGAAAATTAACATTTTTCGTACAGTTATAAATGAAGGAGCTTCTACGTGCTTCATGTCGATGTCATGTTGGAAGGCTATTGGATCACCGTTGGTTGTTCCTTCACCTACCCTCTTGACAACGTTTGATGGTCATTCTCATAGGCCATATGGGTTTATCCCGGCCTTTCCTATATGTGTTGGAGGGAAGGTCGTTAATATTGAAGTAGAGGTCATTGATGCTAACCTAGACTATAATCTCCTCTTAGGAAGGAGCTGGGTGAACGAAATGGACACCGTTGTTTCGACTCTGTTTCGTGTCATTTGCTTTCCTTATGAGGGGAAAATCGTTAAGGTTGATCAATTGGATTATTGTCCAGTCGATCCTCAAGCAAGCTCTGACTCTACTATTCCTTTAGTGGGTAACCCCTGTCCGCCTACTGAGAATCTAGGAGTTGGGATGTACTCTTCATTGATGGGTATGTTTAATCTTCCCCCTCCTACAGCTGGAATAGATACAATTTCATCCTCTAGGGATCATTTACAGAGAGAGTTTGTTCAAACTCCTTATTCTTCGGATCCTGGAACCTTAGCTTCATCTGTGACCACATCAGATGATGATAAGGCGGGTGGAATAGAATCTCTTATGTCTGCAGTAGAGCTTAGAGGTGAATCTATCGATAACTCTGCAGATAACCATTCTACTACTTCCTCTGGGAAAGAGATAGATGGTGATGTGGCTCATATTCAGACCCTTTATTCCACCTCTGCATTGGATTACTCGGATATTGTTTTTCCATCGGACGAAGCAATATTCGAAGCAATGATGGCTGTAGATCAAGCTTTGGACGATCTACATCGTTGGTCATGTTTTCATTCCCCTTCGCATGAAGTTGAATCCAGGTCCTCCAGTCCGACTAGCGATGTTTGTACGGTCCCTTCAGCTCCAGCATAGTTATTCGCTGAAGGAAGTATATTGATTGGTTCGATCATAGTACTTATAAACATCCCTAGGAGCAAGTTGGCGGAGCCCCATGACAGGCTCTACCTCAAAAAGTACTTTTCTTAGTTTGAGCCAAGCAATGGCTTCTTTGTAATTTATGTATATTTGTGCATATATCATCGAGAGTTTTTGATATCAACACTTTTTGGTCTGCTGTGGCAGGTGTTGATGGATGATTTGCTCTATTTTGGGTTCGCCGATGGTGCTAGTCGGCATGCTCGGAATCTCGCTTCCGCAGCTTGGGTACTCTATTATCCAACTGGTCAATTGATGGTATCAAGAGGCGTATGCATCAGTCCTGCTTCGAACAATATGGCTGAGTATACTACCGTTATTAATTTATTATCTGAGGCAATCTCTCATGGGATCGACTCGTTGGTAGTTTATCTTGATTCTCAATTGATAGTGTCACAATTAAACAACATTATCGGGTAAGGGATCCATGTTTATATCACTAGTATTTAAGGGTGAGGTTGTTGCAAAGATGATTTACTTATATTAATTATTTGCACATTCCAAGATCTCATAATTGGCTAGCTGATTCTATCGCTAATCAAGCATTAGATTGGCACATCAATCATTCATCACAATAAAATCAAGCATCAAAAAGTCGAACTGTATATATATATATATATATATATATATATAGATATATAAAGCGTCTCGAGTGTACATATGTTTGTCCAAAAATATACAAAATTGGGACTCAAATGCCCATAATCATGTCTGGCATACCCATCTGGTCGTACTGGCCCAATGTCTGGAACATGATCATCATATCAGTCATTTGAATCTCATAAAAAATATTTTTCAAAATGCATCATTATATTTGAAAAATCCAAAAAAATCATAAAATCAAAAATTCTTACCAATCTCGCCCCATGCTGCATTCGGTGGTAATGCTAGATCAAGATCTCCTCAAAAATCCAGCCCAACATAGGGGTAGTCATCTACGACGATGATCTTCTGATCCCACCAGGTGAAGAAGTCATTGTCAAAGGTAGTCCTTGGGACCTCCCCACCCCCCAGATGTTTCATCAGATCAGCCCACCGGCCTATGCGAGGATCACGTTGGGTGCTGATGGACACTGCTACCCTGGGGCGGAGTGCGGGAATCTTCTCGAAAAAGAAAGTACACAGGATAGTCCCATATCCCAAGTTTTTGGTCTGTCCCCTCTTGATAGAAGTGAGCTAGCTCTTCATGTTGGCCAAGAGAGGAGTACACCAGTCGAACACAGTAGTGAGACAGTCAACTGCCACTCTCATGGTTAGCTGTGATGCCTGATGCAGAGAGGACGATCCGTTCACTCGAGCTCTGGTGAACAGGATTATCCTCAGTGATAAACTCGCTACATGTGTGATGGAAATCTGGCTCCCAACCTTCTTTGGATGTCTCGGGCAATATATCTGTACGTAGTCCTCTATCGTGAGACTGCTCCGTGTCTTGCCCCGGGAATGTACTACCTCTCCCCTTCGGGAAAGGCCCGTGATAAAATAGATATCCTCCACTTCTACCCTGAGCGGAATCTGGTCAATCATAAAGGATTCCTCCTCAACGTCCCAATAATCAATGAGCATCTCAAGCAGACATGTGTTTGCTTTCATATTCGGCAGTTTGAAAAATTTAAGCAAACCGCATCGCCGTAGGGCATCCAAAGCTTCAGGATCGTTCATGACTTCATTATCCACAGCTGCATGCTCCCTTTCTCGCCACGTGACTGGCCTTCTCAGAAAAAAAATGATTTACAACCATTAGTTTTTGCTTAAAAATTGTTCGCGGCGTATACGCGGGTCCCTGTGCACACAGTCGCATATAGGGCCTGTGTGTACGTGGGTTTCATATTACCAACCCACGTATACGCCGCGGTGAAATTTTTGGCAAAAAATTCAACGGTGAAACATTAATTAAAAATCTTAAAACCAGTCACAATCAATTGAAAGCTAAGTATAAGAGTTACCTGAAGGTTTTTGAAGAATTTGAACGGTTGAATTTGGCGTACGGGAAGTTTGCTCCTTTTGCTCCAACTCTTTGCTCTCAAACTCAAATGGTGAAAATGGTGAGTCCAAAATCCTTTTTATAAGTTTTGAAAAAGCAAAAATTTTCCAAAATTTTATTTTGTTTGGCCTCATGTGACTTTTAACTTGGGAGCTTGGAATGTCGAGAATAGTTTGTTTTTCAGGGCATTTTGGACGTTTTTCGACAGTTTTGAGACGGTTCCATGACTGCTGACCCGTCATGGCAGGTATCATTTTCTCACTGGCATATAGGTTAGGGACACCATTTTTCCGTTGCATTATGCATACTAGCCTCCATTTGCCGATACATCTGCCATAGGGTCGATCCCATCGTGTTATGGTTCGTAAGCCATCTTCACTCACCGATTCTTTAAATCATGACACGATGGTAGAGCCATCCTTTACATGGGCATCGTAGTTAGCACCTCACTGACATTTGTTGCCCATGCTGCTCCGATTTGAGTAGGCTCGGGAGTCCTCTGTAGTCCCGCCATGACTTATGCGTTGAAGACTCATTCCTCTTAGCTTCTTCGCTTTGTTATGGCCTTATACCCTAGAGGCTCCTTTGTGTTGAGTTGTACTACTGCATTTCATGTTGACCACTTGCACCTTTTGGCCTAGAGCCGGCTTCACTTGGACTCATGTTTAAGCCAACTTTTGACCATGACGACTGCAAAATCAACCTTGCATACCTTTGACTTCTGCAACTTGACACACCTTGACCCGTGGAAAGAACACACCTTTGAGTGTCACTGACCAGTTTTCACCTCCCTGCATTGAGCATAGGAATGTTCCATTCCCAGGAACTAGATCATCTGTTCCATCGACACTCATTCTTTCAACTGTACCATAACATTATTTTATTCTTTTTCAAGCTTAACAGGAAAAGACAAAAAAATAAATATTCCAAAAAGAGCGGGAATGGGACAATATTTCCATTTATTGTTGGCATCTAGAGTCAGTCGTGTCGCCCTTGAACAAAGCACTCAAAGCAAAGTCTCCTCCATTTGGGTGGGATTTAGTTTGACTTAGGTACGCCTTAACCTTGTTATCGAGTCAGTTCTCCCCCGATTGGTTATCTCTTCCAATCATATGGAGGGTTCGTTCGTGCCTCCTGCATGGCGAACTTATACCGAGTCATCATATGCTGCCACATAGTCACATTGAGTGGTGCTTTTGTTCAAGGGAAGTTAGCCTGAGTTGGCCTCTCTGCGGTGTCTCTTGACTCATTTTTCAGTCGGCCATCCCTGGTTGTCAGTATCATGTCTATCATCACATCAGTTATATTGGTCCTTTACTCGTGCCAGTTTGAGAAGGTCCCCATTGACTTCTTGCTGGCGGGTCTTGTCCTTATCGACGACGACACCTTGCTCTGAGGACAGGCCTAGAACTGCACCCTGGCCCTATTTTCATTATTGATATGTCACCTTGTGCTTAGCATCGGTCAGTATCATGGGTATTTGACTGAGTGGTTTCCCTTGTGTTCGACATCAAATTACATTATCACACATTGGGATTTGTGCAGTACCTTGGTTTCCATTTGACCCTATTGGTGGATACCTCGCCTCTGTGTCAACTTTCATTATTGGTTGGTTCAGAGGGTTTCTGTCATGCGCTAGCCACATCTTGTGTACGCCGAAAACGTACTTCGGTTGGGTTACTACATCTCTTTCGTCCGATTCCTTCCACATTATTGGCCTACGGGTTACACTCGCGCTAGATTGATGGAGGATGCCTTAATGCTTTCCTTCTAGTGGATCTTTCCCTATCGACTCCGACTCATTGCTCTGGGGCAAAGATCTAGAGTCCATTTGACAATACCTTGGGGTTTGCAGTCATTAGTGGCATATCCTTCGCTATCGACAGTGGGAAACCATCATTGTATCTTGATCGATAGATTCTTACAGGTGTTCAACTCCAGCTCATCTATTCACACTTGTTAGATTGTACTAGGTACCTTGACGCTCATTATCATTATCGGTGAGTAGTCTCGCGTTTGTTAATGGTATACATCAATGACCAGTAATCAAACGATTTCTCACATGGTCGACTTCAGATCATTTATTCCCATGGTGTAGAAATGTACCACGGCGGTCGGTGAAGACCTCAAGTTGTATCAACATTCATTGGTTCACTTGACAATTGCTCCTGTTGCTGCTAGTTGATACCACTCCACCTTATATGTTGCAGTCAGTCATGGTGACATTCTATATGCTGGCACCTGAGTTTGCAGTGTGGTACCATCCTATTCCATCATGTTTAGTTGGTACCTTTTGGGATCAATCTTTGATATCAGTGATCCGTTGCATCTTTCAGCATCATTGATAGTATTATATGTGATATTCAGACATGTACTTGTTCATCATGATTAGATGATCCATTATGTATTTTACAGTCATTTATACTTGTATACTTAGTGGATCCGCTTGTACTTGATATGCGGACATGCTTTACTTTTTCTGAGCATGGGTATGCCCGCCTCAGACAATGTTTCTTTCTGATCTCCTTTTGTGGCTTGGCAGGCTGAATTCTGGTGAAGTCCTCCTTGGTTTTTGACAGATTTCCTTTCCATGTACTTGCATAATACATTTCGGCCATCATGTACCCCTTCTGACCTCATATATTAGGGGGCATCTGTTATAGCTCCAAATCTCACTCTTATGGTTTGTGATGCTGCGCTCATGGCCTAGGGTAACCCCTCCTTCCAGACCTGGTCCTAAAATTTAAAAAACAATGTTTTATCCCTTATACGTGACATTGCCTGAGTTAAATGCGTGTATACATGGGTAGGCATATACCCAACCTGCGTATATGTATTAAAACACTTAAAAAAATACAAAACTCCTTAATTTTAGGCGGAGATCGCGGGTTTTACCTGCTGATCACCTGTTAGTGCCCATGGCCCAACTGTTCCCAACCAACTCCCAACTAAAAAACTACTTTGGGAGAGGTATAAAAAGACCTCAATGGGAAGGCCTAAAGGAGGAGAGAAGGGAGAGAAAGGTTATTATGCTGAGATTTTTCCCCTGACCAGGTCTGAAGTCCCTTGTGCCTTCTGCACTTCCCCTATTTGTACAGGAAACCCTTGTTTCCTTGTGTGTTGATGTTCAACCACTACTTATGACATCATGGAGTAAGTCATGGAAGGAGTTTGTTAAAGGCTTGAGGCTGGAACGAATCCGGAAGGAAGCTTTTCTTGGAGCCTGCTAAAGGTGACTTAGGTGAAATTATTCCTTTTATGTACTTTATTTGTCTATAATAAAAGAAACATATGTCTTGGTTCCTGGTATGAATCCTCTTTATGTTTATGATATTCATGTTAGAATACATATGTGAATGGTTGTTTATATTTCATAACTAACTACCTTTCTTTATAACATGAAGATGGTTTCTTTATAAGTTTTTGTCCATATACTGTTGTGTTCTTTGGAATTGGTTGTTTTGCAGGACAAAGGCGCAAGAGGAACTTGAAGAAGGGTTTGGACCCTTGAGGACCTTCTCAAACGTAGGACCTAAGGTACGTTCCCTTATCATAGAATTTGTTTATAATAGCATAATGGCTGTGTGAATGTGTGTTTCTCTGTATATACAATTTTCAGTCTGCTAGCGTTTCAACCCAAAAGCCCTAGGGGAACATTTCCCTCAACAGAATTGGCGACTCCGCTGGGGACAACACTCTTGTTGTTCCTAGTTTGGGTGTTTTCAAGCCAATTAGGGCTCAACTGCCTGTCTGCTTGCTGTTGCTGTGTGGTATGTTCTTGAATTCTAAGTTTTGCCAGTTTCTTCAGTTTGTTTTTTATTTTTCTTGAAACCTTTTATATACGTTGTTTTTCTTAGTTACAGAGGCGTATATACGCAAGTTTCTTTAAGTGAACCTACGTATACACAGGTTTCCTTAGTTACAGTCGCGTATACACGCAATCTGTACATCAGTACAGTTGCGTATATCTTGCAATTTTCAAGATTTTTAAATATTTTTGTCTCTGAAGATCTGTCTGATGGTTTGAGTCAGTCTAAAACAATCACTTTCCAGTATCACTTGTTAGTTTTACAGCGAGCATCTTGTTCCAAATTCTCTCTGATTGTAAGGGGTATTGGTCTTGTTTTTGTTGTTGCAAGCGTCATCCTTTCTTGTTTAAGGACGCAAGATTTCTTGTTTGGAAGTTTGGCTGCTCTGATTCATCAGGGCAGAAAGATTGATCTCAATATTTGTGTTAAATCTTGCTTTTGGTGACTTTTTGTTTGCTTCACAAAACCGCTTTTTGTGGCCATCTACTTCTTTGTTTCATGAAAGTTGTTGATTGATACTTTCTTGAAATTTGTCTTTTTGATCTTTTTGGTTTCTGTTGCCAAAGCTTTCATTGCTGCTTTTGATTGTTGAGAGCATCCTTAAACACATCTCTTTTTGTTGAGTTTTCGTCCATTGTGTGGTGTCAACTTGCAAAAGTGTTTGTTGCCTATTCTTCAATCACGAAGTTTCAGTCTTGTTGAGAGCATTTTTGAAAAGACTTTTTTGTTGTTGTTGTTGAAGAAAACTTTTTGAAAAACTTGGTTTTGCTTTCTTGAGCTTTGTTTTCATTTGGTTTCCTTTTAGTGAATGAAAGTGCTTTATGTTTGTCTTGAAACTTGTTTTTAGTGTTTAGATGAAATGAATGGTAGCATCTCATATTCCATCTAGATATTTTAAGTGGCAAAATAAAAATTGATAAGCAAGCAACTTTCATTTCTTGTTTTTAGAGTAGTTTTGAATCTTGCATCAACATATATTTGTTGCATTAGGATAGATTTGCATATCTTTTTAGGCATACATAGCTTTGTTAACTTTTGTGAGTGTGAAGCGTGAATTAACAAAAAGAAAAGAAAAATTTGTTTTTATTTGAAGTTCCTCTGAACCGTATAGAAATTGCTTTTCATTGAAAAACGAAAACAAGTGCATGTGCATGTAGTTAGGTTTTTATTAATTTCTTTTGCGTCAAAAAACACCACTAGTTTCACTTCCGTTATCCCGTGACTTAAAGAACGACCTATTTTAAAATCAAGCGCTAATTAAAATTCACTAAAACTTTTTTTTTTTTTTTTAAGTTAGATACACCAACAAGTTTTAGGATTTTAGGGCCTTGGATTAGGCGAGTAGAGAGTTAACTCTCCAAGGCCATTTAAACGTCAGACGTAGGAGTTTGAATAGCGAGTGAAAATCTAATAGCATTAGGAAGACCAGGAAAGCTCCGGATCTGGGAGATAAGCACGAGGGTCTGTGAAGACAGGGAAGAGAGATACCCCCTCTCCTACTTGTCCGAACTTACCTCACGACTGTTCCGCCTGGCTTCTACGACGAGTTGGTATCCAGAGTTGCTACTCCTAGGGATCTACACAGGTGGCTACGGAGGGGAATCCCGTGGCACCTGTGGTCGACGTTGCATCACTCTCGACAGTACTACTAGAGGGCACCCTTGTGAATCTTGGGGGTTTGCACCGGCGCAGGCTGTTGTTAGGAGGTCAGCGTAACTTCCTCTGATACCTTCGCTAATAGGACTGGGCCCTTATCATCCCAGACTACCTTCGGAAGGCCCATTAATTCACTTTCTTGTATTTTGGTGTCCGGTCCTAATTACCCGGAGTGGAAATACTTGGAAGTTGTTTGACTGGCTGTTATCTTTAGGGACTTTATAGTGTGTGCTCTGTGCTCTTAGTTGGCCTAGATTTTAATTTTTTGAGTCTTTAGTTAGATCATAAAAAAAAATTCAAAGTGGCTGACCGATCTCCTAGACGGTCTCGAAGACTTCGTGGTCTTTCACCACCAAGTTTAGAGCCTTCTCCTAGAAGGCGCAGAGGTAATACTGCTGGTGGGTTTCGTCCCACGGCAATTGACACATTGGGGATTGATCCTCCTCTTGGGGGAAATAGTGTTCAATCAGGGCCTGGCACTTCCGCAGAACAAGAGAGAGACACTCCAGTTCTTTCTCGAGTTCTCTTTCAAGCGGAGAATAACATAGAGGTAGAAGAACTCTCAGAGTCGTTAGCGACTCCGAATTCTACACTACGATCTAGTCATCCAGACGTATTACAATACGTTGGGACTCCGACGCATAGACCGTCAAGTCCAGGTTACGCTACGCACTTACCATCGATGACCACTGCTGGAAGTATGGCTTCTACTACAAGTGCTACAACTATGCACACTCCAACATTGGTACAGGGGAGAGGAATGATTTCCATCTCCTCTGCTTCTTTGTTTGGATCTTTTGCTAGCACATCTTCAGTTGGGTCTACCTCCATTCCATCCACGAGTGGAAATTCCCAAACCAATGCTTTGGTTCTGGATTCTTTCCATTTGGCACCCACTCACAGGGTATTCCATCAGTTCTGTTTAGTGCCGCTACGTCCATGATGGGCGGATCAGCTTCATTCCAGGGTTTTCCTTTTGGAAGTAGTCATATACCACATTCCAACCTGACAATAGGATCCATGCCTTTTTATTATATAGCACAAAGCAACAATCCTTTTCAAGGTTTGACTAACCTTGGGGTTAGTAGCGCGGGAACTAGGAATCTGTCTTTCGGCCAACAAGGGAATAGGCCGTACTCTACAGTTAGTTCATTTCAAAGTATTCCTCCCTTAGCTTTGGCTTGGAATAGGTATCAGGGGTTATCAATTCCTTATAATCCTTTAGGAGGAAACTTTGCTGGTTATGGAGGCTTTGCGGTTGGAGTTGGTCAAACTCCGAATTTTGCTGGATCACAAGGCTTGCCTTTTGGTTCAGCCGGTTCTACTGGTTACTTCAGGCAGCCTGGTGCCTTCCAAAATCCAGGCCAATCTTTTCAGAACTTTGGGAGTTCCACCCAGTCTGGGTGGAATCCCCAAGGTCCTCCTAGGCTTCCGTTTCTGGCAACGTTGAACTTGCCAGATCTCACTAAGTTGACAAACGATCCAATCAAGTACAATCTGGCCTGGCCTCCAGTCCCAACCAAACTCCCTTCGGACATTCCAAAATTCGAAGGGAAGAGTGATGAGGACCTAGGCGACCATGTAACCACATTCCATTTGTGGTGCTCATCTAATTCCCTGATCGATGATTCGATTAGTTTGAGACTTTTTCAACGCACCTTGACTGGTAATGTGGCCAAATGGTATATAGAGTTGCCAGGGGGCAGCTTTACATCTTTCGCTGACTTAGCCAATATTTTCTTAAATCATTTCCAGTTGCCTGTCTGTTATGATGCCGGAACTGAACTTCTGGCCGCTTTTCGTCAGGATAAGGCAACTCACATTTCTGACCATATTCAGGAATGGAGACGGAGAAAGAGGCTCATTAAAGCCGAAATCCCTCCGGAGTACCGTCTTGAATGGTTTTTGAAATCTTTACAACCCGAGATCTCCAAAGATGTCTCCATGTCTGGAGTTTATTCTGAGGAGCAAGCCATTTTTAGGGCCCAACAATTACAATTGATCTACTCTCAGTCTGGGATCCTACAAAAATACTTGCCATATGCTTTTGGGTTTAAGGTTGACATAGCTAAGTTGAAGCTAGGTCCCCACGCAGATGGTATCGTTGGGTCGGTAGACACAACTACCGTGAACTTGTTGAACCAATTACAGCAGTTGTCTTTACAAACTGCTTCTAACAACCAAGTCACATTGTCTAACCCTCCGGCTTCCCAAATGTCTTCGATTAATGCTGTCCAATCTGATAACCCCAAAGGAAATCAAAATTCCAATGGGAAAAAGAAAGGACGAGGTAAGAAAAAGAATCAGGATGGGAAGGCTGACGCAAATAAATCCAGCAATAACGCTAGTGGTGGTAGAAATGAGTCTAGAAAGAAAGTCAAGTTTCCATGCAAGTTGTGCAGTGGAGACCATTTAACTCATCTCTGCCCCAAGATTGAAGACGCTCAGTGCTTGTTAGGGCAGCAAGGGACTTATAGTTCTCAAGCTGTGTTAACCAACAGATTTCCCCAAGGGCAACAACTTCTTGTTGGTGCGAGTTCAAACCCTGGAACCTCCGCAGGGGGCAACCAGGAAAAGAAAAAATCATCAAATGTTTTCATGATGGGTTCTAACGTCCATGTGGCTACTCGGTCACGTGATTATGGTGAAGCCGAAACTTCCAAGGAAAAGACTGGTCCCAGAAGTACCGACCTTCATATTGAGCGACCCCCTGTCAAGACTATACCATGAATACCGAAAGGTTCCGCTAAATGCGCGACTATTAATCCTAATGCTAGGGCCGCCCAGAATTACTCCATTGTGGAGGATCTGGCTCAGAGTCTGTGCGCCATGTCTGCTTTAGAGGTTCTCCAGTAGTGTCCGGCTCAGCGAAGTGCTTTACTTTCCGCGATTGGGGCAGTTGATCCAACTAACTCTTTGGTGCTCACTTTTGACATGTTAAATGTCAAAAAGCGACTCCCTCATCATATGGCTTTCCAAATAAAGTCTACATATCGGAAAATTAACATTTTTCGTACCATTATAGATGAAGGAGCTTCCACTTGCTTCATGTCGATGTCATGTTGGAAGGCTATTGGATCACCTTCGGTTGTTCCTTCACCTACCCTCTTGACAGCGTTTGATGGTCATTCTCATAGGCCGTACGGGATTATCCCGGCCTTTCCTATATGTGTTGGAGGGAAGGTCGTTAATATTGAAGTAGAGGCCATTGATGCTAACCTAGACTATAATCTCCTCTTAGGAAGGAACTGGGTATACGAAATGGACGCCGTTGTTTCGACTCTGTTTCGTTTCATTTGCTTTCCTTATGAGGGGAAAATCGTTAAGGTTGATCAATTGGATTATTGTCCAGTCGATCCTCAAGCAAGCTCTGACTCTACTGTTCCTTTAGTGGGTAACCCCCGTCCACCTACTGAGAATCTAGGAGTCGGGATGTACTCTTCATTGATGGGTACGTTTAATCTTCCCCCTCCTACAACTGGAATAGATACAATTTCATCCTCCAGGGATCCTTTACAGAGAGAGTTTGTTCAAACTCCTTATGCCTCGGATCCTGGAACCTTAGCTTCATCTGTGACCACATAAGATGACGACAAGGCGGGTGGAATAGAATCTCTTATGTCTGCAGTAGAGCTTAGATGTGAATCTATCGATAGCTCTGCAGATAACCATTCTACTACTTCCTCTGGAAAAGAGATAGATGGTGATGTGGCTCATATTCGGACCCTTGATTCAACCTCTGCATCGGATTGCTCGGATATTGTTTTTCCATCGGACAAAGCAATATTCGAAGCAATGACGGCTGTAGATCAACTTTTGGACGATCTACATCATTGGTCATGTTTTCATTCCCCTTCGCATGAAGTTGAATCCAGGTCCTCTAGTCCGACTAGCAATGTTTGTATGGTCCCTTCAGCTCCAACACAGTTATTCACCGAAGGAAGTATATTGATTGGTTCGATCATAGTACCTATAAACATCCCTAGGAGCAAGTTGGCAGAGCCCCCTGACAGGCTCTACCTCAAGAAGTACTTTGCTTAGTTTTGGCCAAGCAATGGCTTCTTTGTACTTTATGTATATTTGTGCATATATCATCGAGAGTTTTTGATATCAAAACTTTTTGGTCTGCTGTGGCAGGTGTTGATGGATGATTTTCTCTATTTTGGGTTCGCCGATGGTGCTAGTCGGCATGCTCGGAATCTCGCTTCCGCAGCTTGGGTACTCTATTATCCAACTGGTCAGTTGATGGTATCAAGAGGCGTATGCATCGGTCCTGCTTCAAACAATATGGTTGAGTACACTGCCGTTATTAATTTATTATTTGAGGCAATCTCTCATGGGATCGACTCGTTGGTAGTTTATCTTGATTCTCAATTGATAGTGTCACAATTAAACAACATTTATCGGGTAAGGGATCCATGTTTATATCACCAGTATTTAAGGGTGAGGTTGTTGCAAAGATCATTTACTTATATTAATTATTTGCACATTCCAAGATCTCATAATTGGTTAGCTGATTCTATCGCTAATCAAACATTAGACTGGCACATCAATCATTCATCACAATAAAATCAAGCATCAAAAAGTAGAACTGTATATATATATATATATATATATATATATATATATATATATATATATATATATATATATATATATATATATATATATATATATCATAAAGTGTCTCGAGTGTACATATGTTTGTCCAAAAATATACAAAATTGGGACTCAAATGCCCATAATCATGTCCGGCATACCCATCTGGTCGTACCGGCCCAATGTCTGGAACATGATCATCATATCAGTCATTTGAATCTCATCAAAAATATTTTTCAAAATGCATCATTATAATTGAAAAATCCAAAAAAATCATAAAATCAAAAATTCTTACCAATCTCGCCCCATGCTGCGTTTGGTGGTAATGCTAGATTAGGATCTCCTCGGAAATCCAGCCCAACATAGGGGTAGTCATCTACGACGATGATCTGCTGATCCCACCAGGTGAAGAAGTCATCATCAAAGGTAGTCCTTGGGACCTCCCCACCCCCCAGACATTTCATCAGATCAGCCCACCGGCCCATGCGAGGATCACGTTGGGTGCTGATGGAAACTGCTACCTTGGGGCGGAGTGTGGGAATCTTCTCGAAAAAGAAAGTACACAGGATAGTCCCATATCCAAAGTTTTTGGTCTGCCCCCTCTTGATAGAAGTGAGCTGGCTCTTCATGTTGGCCAGAAGAGGAGTACACCAGTCGAACACAATAGTGAGACAGTCAACTGCCACGCTTATGGTTAGCCGTGATGCCTGATGCAGAGAGGACGATCAGTTCACTCGAGCTATGGTGAACAGGAATATCCTCAGTGATAAACTCGCCACATGTGTGATGGAAATCTGGCTCCCAACCTTCTTGGGATGTCTCAGGCAATATATCTGTACGTAGTCCTCTATCGTGAGATTGCTCTGTGTCCTGCCCTGGGAATGTACTACCCCTCCTCTTCAGGAAAGGCCCGTGATAAAATAGATATCCTCCACTTCTACCCTGAGCAGCATCTGGTCAATCATAAAGGCTTCCTCCTCGACGTCCCAATAATCAATGAGCATCTCAAGCAGACGTGTGTTTTCTTTTATATTCGACAGTTTTAAGAATTTAAGAAAACCGCATCCCCGTAGGGCATCCAAAGCTTCAGGATCGTTCATGACTTCATTATCCACCGCTGCATGCTCCCTTTCTCGCCACGTGACCGGCATTCTGAGAAAAAAATGATTTGCAACCGTTAGTTTTTGTTTAAAAATTGTTCGCGTCGTATACGCGGGTCCCTGTGCACATAGTCGCGTATACGGCCTGCGTGTATGTGGGTTTCATATTACCAACCCGCGTATACGCTGCGGTGAAATTTTTGGCAAAAAATTCAACGATGAAACATTAATTAAAAATCTTAAAATCAGTCACAATCAATTGAAAGCTAAGTATAAGAGTTACCTGGAGGTTTTTGAAGAATTTGAACGGTTGATTTCGGCGTACGGGAAGTTTGCTCCTTTTGCTCCAACTAATTTCTCTCAAACTCAAATGGTGAAAATGGTGAGTCCAAAATCCTTTTTATAAGTTTTGAAAATGCAAAATTTTTCCAAAATTTTATTTTGTTTGGCCTCATGTGACTTTTAACTTGGGAGCTTGGAATGTCCAGAATAGTTTGTTTTTCAGGGCATTTTGGACGTTTTTCGACAGTTTCGAGACGGTTCCACTGCTGACCCGTCATGGCAGGTATCGTTTTCTCACTGGCATATAGGTTAGGGACACCATTTTTCTGTTGCATTATGCATACTAGCCTCCATTTGCTGATACATCTGCCATAGGGTCGATCCCATCGTGTTATTGTTCGTAAGCCATCTTCACTCACCGATTCTTTAAATCATGACACGACGGTAGAGCCATCCTTTACATGGGCATCGTAGTTAGCACCTCACTGACATTTGTTGCCCATGCTGCTCTGTTTTGAGTAGGCTCGGGAGTCCTCTATAGTCCCGCCATGACTTATGCGTTGAAGACACATTCCTCTTAGCTTCTTCGCTTTGTTCTAGCCTTATACCCTAGAGGATCCTTTGTGTTGAGTTATATTATTGCATTGCATGTTGACAACTTGCACCTTTTGGCCTAGAGCCGGCTTCACTTGGACTCGTGTTTAAGCCAACTTTTGACCATGACGACTGCAAAATCAACCTTGCGTACCTTTGAATTCTGCAACTTGACACACCTTGACCCGTGGAAGGAACACACCTTTGAGTGTCACTGACCAGTTTTCACCTCCCTGCATTGAGCATAGGAATGTTCCATTCCCAGGAACTAGATCATCTGTTCCACCGACACTCGTTCTTTCCACTGTACCATAACATTATTTTATTCTTTTTCAAGCTTAACAGGAAAAGATAAAAAAATAAATATTCCAAAAAGAGCGGGAATGGGACAGTATTTCCATTTATTGTTGGCAGGTAGAGTCAGTCGTGTCGCCCTTGAACAAAGCACTCAAAGCAAAGTCTCCTCCATTTGGGTGGGATTTAATTGGACTTAGGTACGCCTTAACCTTGTTATTGAATCAGTTCTCCCCCGATTGGTTATCTCTTCCAATCATATGGAGGGTTCGTTCGTGTCTCCTGCATGGCGAACTTATACCGAGTCATCATATGCTTCCACATAGTCACATTGAGTCGTGCTTTTGTTCAAGGGAAGTTAGCCTGAGTCGACCTCTCTGCGGTGTCTCTTGACTCATTTTTCAGTCGGAAATCCCTGGTTTTCAGTATCTTGTCTATCATCACATCAGTTATATTGGTCCTTTACTCGTGCTGGTTTGTGAAGGTCCACATTGACTTCTTGCTGGCGGGTCTTGTCCTTATCGACGACAACACCTTTCTCTGAGGATAGGCCTAGAGCTACACCCTGGCCCTATTTTCATTACTGATAGGTCACCTTGTACTCAACATCGATCAGTATCATGGGTCTTTGACTGAGTGGTTTCCCTTGTGTTTGACATCAACTTACATTATCACACATTGGGATTTTTGCAGTACCTTGGTTTCCATTTGACCCTATTGGTGGATACCTCGCCTCTGTGTCAGCTTTCATTATTGGTTGGTTCAGAGGGTTTCTGTCGTGCGCTAGCCACATCTTGTGTACGCTGGAAACGTACTTCGGATGGGTTACTACATTTCTTTCGTCCGATTCCTTCCAAATTATTGGCCTACGGGTTACACTCGCGCTAGATTGATGGAGGATGCCTTAATGGTTTCCTTCTAGCAGATCTTTCCCTATCGACGTCGACTCATTGCTCTGGGGCAAAGATCTAGAGTCCATTTGGTAGTGCCTTGGGGTTTGCAGTCATTAGTGGCAGATCCTTTGCTATCGATAGTGGGAAACCATCATTGTATCTTGATCGATAGATTCTTATAGGTGTTCGACTCCAGCTCATCTATTCACAGTTTTTATATTGTACTGGGTACCTTGACGCTCATTATCATTATCGGTGAGTAGTCTCACATTTTTTAACGGTATACATCAATGACCGGTAATCAAACGATTTCTCACATGGTCGAATTCAGATCATTTATTCCCATGGTGTAGAAATGTACCACGGTGGTCGGTGAAGACCTCAAGTTGTATCAGCATTCATTGGTTCACTTGACAGTTGCTCCTGTTGCTGCTAGTTGATACCACTCCACCTTATATGTTGCAGTCAGTCATGGCGACATTCTATATGCTGGCACCTAAGTTTGCAGTGTAGTACCATCCTATTCCATCATGTTTAGTTGGTACCTTTTGGGATTAGTCTTTGATATCAGTGATCCATTGCATCTTTTAGCATCATTGACAGTCTTATATGTGATATTCAGACATGTACTTGTTCATCATGATTAGATGATCCATTATGTATTTTCCAGTCATTTATACTTGTATACTTATTGGATTCGCTTGTACTTGATATGTGGACATGCTTTACTTTTTCTGAGCATGGGTATGCCCACCTCAGACAGTGTTTCTTTCTGATCTCCTTTTGTGGCTTAGCAGGCTGAATTCTGGTGAAGTCCTCAGTATTTGACAGATTTCCTTTCCATGTACTTGCATAATACATTTCGGCCATCATGTACCCCTTCTGACCTCATATATTATGGGGCATCTGTTATAGCTCCAAATATCACTCTTATGGTTTGTGATGCTGCACTCATGGCCTAGGGCAACCCCTCCTGTTAGCGCTTGAATTTGCCTGAGGCTGAGGAAGACAAAACTCAAGGCAACATCAAACCACGCTGAGCCTCGTAGCTAGCCCTACGAGGACAGGAGAGGGCTCTCTCCGGGTCAATCTCAGAAAATATAATCAAGGTGGCTCGAGATGACTGAATTGATAGCTAATTTAGGCTAGGCATGAAGTACAAGGAGTTTGAAATTGATTTTTGGAAATTTTGGTGAATCAAAGGGAAAGGCAATTTTGGGTGCGGGGATGAGACACGGTTTTTGCAGAGGTCCACTTGGGGCAAGGTAGGCGATCATCTTGATGATTTTAAAGGAAATGAGGCGGATAGATCATACCAGTGAGGAGCTAAGGAGAGCAAGGAAGTCACAAGAATTCTCCTTAAACAGTAGAAAACATAGAAGATTAAACAAACTTAAAGACAGAGCATACAAGTTATGAATTCTACCTTAACACTTCATTTGTTTAATTGCAGAAGATGAGAGAAGGCAAATGATAGACATAAACAAACTTACAAGTACTGAAAGAAGCACACCATCAACGCAAATAACCACAGGAATCTCAAATAGTGCTGCAAAACCCTGGTCTTTCCTTTTTAAGAAAAATTAGTTGAAATAATGATTTCTTCTGATAATTTTTGCAGGGATGGCTCTGATATGCTTTGGAAAAGGAGACCAAGGTTGCGTTGCAACATTTGGAGAACTTGAAATCTTGACAATTTTGTACAAAAACGAGATGGTGACCTGTGTTTTTCAAAAACAAAGTTTTGAAAATAAAGTCCAAATTTAGCTGTACAATGATGAGAATTATTGAAATGATGATCTATGAAGGACATCCCTCTGGCTTGCTGGTCTTTTAAGACTTCTCAAGACAAAATTGACTCAACCCTAGACCTAAGACCTCGAAATTTTAAAACATGATGGTTAATGACCTTTGAAGACTTTATTTAAATAAACAGGCCTGAACCAGCAGTGCCAAGCACGAGGGGAATAAATGACACAACCCACTCCATCAGAGTTATGGCATGCCTAACGAAATGCAATTGATCAAAACTGGTGGGACACCTAATCTTGAAATGCAAAAGAGCTTTGATCTCTGATGGAGGGATAACTAGACCGACTCTAACACCTCCTTCCAGACCTGGTCCTAAAATTTAAAAAACAATGTTTTATCCCTTATACGCGACATTGCCCTGAGTTAAACACATGTATACACGGTAGGCATATACCCAACCCGCGTATATGTATTAAAACACTTAAAAAAATATAAAAATCCTTAATTTCAGGTGGATATCCAACGGAGGTGGAAGGGGAATCAAACAACCATGAGCTTGAATGGTTTTAAAGCCATGAACAGATAAAGCAGAAGACACCGAACCCAGAAGATGGAGAGAAGAAAAGGAAGAAGACAGAGAAAGCGAAGAAGAGACAATGAAGCAAAAAGCAGAAAGAAGACAGAGGGCTGAGCTAACCAAAGGCAACGTCGAGCACCAGAGAGCTTGAGAGATCCAAGCCATCCCTGAGAGGATCTATCAGGACTGAGCACCAAATTGAGCTCCTTCCATTAAATACCAGAAAGGTCAAGAGCTGGTAAGGAAAAGAGTCTGTGCACTCTAGTGGCTTGGGGAATCCAAGAACCACCCTGCCAAGAAAATTCTATTTTAGGAGACTCACATTGAGCTCCTGCATTGTAATTCTTTGCTTTAAGACACAATAAAAGAAGGCCACCACTGAGAGCTGGACTGAAGATGTAGCCCTGGAGGATAGGGTGAACTCCTTATTAATTGTTGTGTTCTTGTATTTGCTTAATGTGTTTCTCTCCTGTTTTCCATTTCAAGTGTCTGTGTATTTGCAATCTGATCGATCCGTTGAATAAATAACATAGACACACACCAACACATGAGTCTGTAATATCTTTATTTAATAAATCTTTAACTGATATCACTCATAGGGTGATTTTCAGATCAACTAGACATATTTTTTTGGCCCTGGTGCCCAAGTGGGATTAATCTACGTGTGTTGAATTATTAAGGTGTAGTTTTTGATATGAAACTAGCTCACAAAAATATAGAAAAGATAGATCAACGCCTTAGAAATAAGCCTCTTCGAGGGGGAAACCTCCTTTACATTACACAAATGAACAATTCTTCGATGATACAAATGACAAGACCTCCTTTCTATATATAGGAGTCTAAGGGGTCATAATATAATCAGAGCCGACATAACAATAATAATGTAAGGGCACAATAATAACAATAATGGGCTTCTATGGGGCACAATAATAACAATATGGGGACTACATGGGCACAACAATATAATAAGGGGGTTGTACTAGTAACAATAAGGGGTTACACTAGTAGTATAGGGACCTAACATGCCCCTCTCCTTCAAAAAGTGTTGTCCTCAACGCTTGAGTAGTTCTTGATGCTTCTATATAAATTCTTGTCCTCCCATGTGGAATCTTCAGTGGGTAAGTTCTTCCACTTGATGAGATACTCTGAAATTGATCTATTTCGTAGCTTTCGATTTCTCGATTCTGTGACTGCTTCAGGTTCCAATATGATTTTTCCTTCCTTGTCAAGTTCTCGCAATACTGTTTGAACTGGGACCTTCTGCAACTTTTGAATGAGTTCCCACTCCTTTGGGCATATGGATATATGTAAGGCCTGATGTTTGGAGGAACACTTCGTGAAATCAAATGAATAGCATGATCATGATCATGAATAGGTGGGAGGCCTTTGGGAGTCTCAAATACCTTGGAATGGTTGTCCAAAACGTTTTGGAGATCTGGAGAAATACATGATTACGATGTGGGATCCTCTAGTGAACATAATTGTGCAATTACACCCCGTTGTCCTTTATTTAAAAGCTTTGTCATGCTGTTAGAGTTGATTATATTTCCATGTTTTCCTTCAATACCCATCAATTCAACTTCTTTTCCTTCCCAAAAAAATTTCAAGAAAATTTCTTGAAAATTAAAAGCTATCGTACCCAAAGATTGTAGCCATTGGACTCCTAGTAAAACATCAGCACACCCATTGGAATGGAAAGCATTGGGATATTCAATACATATTCTCCCATGGATAGCTTGATATTATGGCACTTTCCAGAGCAATTTATGGTTCCTCCACTTGCAACCATCACTTGACACTTCGGTGCTAGATATAGGAAGCAATTCAATTCCTTGGCTATCTTACAATCAATAAAATTATGGGTACTGCCCAAATCAATCAACACTCTTACCTTTTTCTTCTTGATATGTCCTTTTATCTTGATAGTTTGAGGAGTGGTAATTTCTTCCAATGCATTACAAGATATGGTTGGATTGGTTTCTTGAGACTCGATGTGATCTTTCAATTCTTGAACATTTTTCTTCTTGATATGTCCTTCTATATTGATAGTTTGAGGAGTGGTAATTCTGTCCAATGCATTACAAGATATGGTCGGATTCATTTCTTCTTTCTCAATGTGATCTTTCACTTCTTGAACCTTTTTCTTCTTGATATGTCCTTCTATCTTGAGAGTTTTAGGAGTGGTAATTTTTTCCAATGCTTTACAAGATATGGTCGGATTAATTTCTTCTTTCTCTGGGGTTGGTTCCTGGTGTATATACTCTTCTTTTGACATTTCTTGATCCTTTTCTTCCACCTCTCCACAATCAATGTAAAATAATTTCTTCTCAACACACTTATGACCTTTAATGTATTCGTTATCACAATTATAACAAAGCCCTTTTTCTCTTTTTTCTTCCAATTGTTGTGGTGTAACCCTTGTAGGTTGTGGAATGCTAGGAGAAACAACACTTCCATCTTTATAGTTGTGAGGGGTAGACTTCCTTGTTGCCATAAATTTTCTTTCCACTTTGTAACAAAGCCCTTTTTCTCTTTTTTCTTCCAATTGTTGTGGTGTTGCTCTAAAGAAGGTGTTGCTCTTTGTATCCTCATAATGTGCTATCATTTCCTCCGTGAAAATTGACCACGTAACAAGTTGTTTACGAGAACAAAGCCCTTTATACCATAAAGATTGATCTGATTCTAAATATGAAGATGCAATGCATACCTTTTGTAACAGTGGTACACCATGTAGATCAAAATATTTCTCCATCTGTAGTATCCAATTTACTGGATCCTTTCCATCAAACTTCCTCATATTGCCTCTTCTTGATTTCAGGAGCTCGAGCTTGAAATGACTGTAAATCTATACTTTTAGATCTCAAAGTTCTAAAATTGTCTCTTGCTATAGCCCTCTGAGTCCTCTTTCTAACTCTGCAAGTCTGATCAGAATTTGATTCTCCAAGAAATAGTTATGCCCAATCTCCTAATATGACCTGATTATATAATGTTTCAGTAGAGAAAACTTGTATGATGTGCCACGTGTCACTGTTTCGACCTTCGGATCTGAAAACTATGCATAGAAAACTACAGTCCGTTCTCTTTCTATAACTTCTTATGAAATTTCAATTTTTTGCTCAGAGAGAAAGTTATGACGATTTTCCCGAGGTCACCTGTTTAAGATGTATTTTGGGAGTTTGCAAAAACTCTAACTTCCTCAGATCATATATATGAAAATATAGTGAGACAAGATCTGAAATTCAGACCTGAGATTCTTACCGATTTATTCTAAAATGGGTTTTTGTTTCAGCTTCTGAAACTTTGTAGCAAAAATGTTATAGCGAAAATTCCACGATGACCTGTTTTAGATGAAATTCTGGAGCTTGCAAAAACTATAACTTCCTCAAATCATATCTCAGAAAATATAGAGATACAAGCTCTGAAATTTGGACTTGAGGTTCAGCGAGATTTTTTCTCAAACGGTTTTTATTTTTAGCTTCTGGAACGTCGCAAAAATAAAGTTATAGCGAAAATTCCATGATGACCTGTTTGGAGCAGCAAAAAACCTAGAATCTAAAGCTCTGATACCAAATGTTATGAAACCAGCTCACAAAAAGATAGAAAAGATAGATCAACGCCTTAGAAATAAGCCTTTTCAAGGGGGAAACCTCCTTTACATTACACAAATGAACAATTCTTCGATGATACAAATGACAAGACCTCCTTTCTATATATAGGAGTCTAAGGGGTCATAATATAATTAGAGCCGACATAACAATAATAATGTAAGGGCACAATAATAACAATAGTGGGCTTCTATGGGGAACAATAATGAAAATATGGGGACTACATGGGCACAAAAATATAATAAGGGGGTTTTACTAATAACAATAAGGGGTTACACTAGTAGTATAGGGACCTAACAATGTTTCAAGTCTTGGCTTGGTGGTGTGAACCAAGCTCACATTCACTTAGGGTATGTGTGTGTGTGTGAAAATGATGTGTCTAGTGGATGAGTTAATTGAGCATGTTTTATGATGCCATTGACTACTGAAAAACTATAAATAATGCTAAAAATGGACAGTAAAATGAACAAAAACTCCAAGCACACAAACCCCCAGCCAAGAAGGCTATCAAAAAGCTAAAAGAAGGAGAGGAAAACAAGATACTCAAAGACACATAAATGGCCAAAATATCTAATGTGTAAGGGACTAAGATCTGGAGGCACTAATCTACTGTAAATGATGCAGACAAACAATAAAAATAAGAGGTGAGAAATGCTGCAAAGGATAGGCAAGAAGCTCCAAAACCTAGGACACACAAGGGGGTCCCAAGGGGCAAAGGAAACACCAAAATATAAAGGGAGTAAAATTATGAAGAAACATATCTAAGAGGGTTGTAAAACAATGGAAAAAACCCTAGAAATCAGAGGTTGAAAGTGTTGTACCTTAGACTCATCAACTTAGCAAATATCTTCCTAAATGATGGAGGTGTACTCTAAACCCTAGGGGGATATTTTATTCCTCAATGAGAAATGAATAAGATAATATAGGCCTAGGGGTGACTTAGGAAAGAATAGAAACCCTTCCCAGTACACATGCAACACAGTCAACAAATCTGAAAAATTCTGAATTTTTTTCTTCTAAAAAATGGTAGAATGCAGATTTTTTACCTGAAAAGTGCATTTGAATGTAGAAAATGGGCCAAAACATGTGTTCCAAAATGTAGATAATGGGCCAAAAAGTGTTTTTTTTCTCCTGTAACTCTCGCTCGACATATTTCACCCAGATTTTGTCGTCTCGTACTTGGCGGTACATGTGATTTGGGGAAAGATTCGAAAAATCAACAGAAACCAATCTTTTTCCAGAAAATAAAGTGGATCTAAAAATAGAAATTGAGAGGCTAAAAATAGATGGAAAAATACTGAAGAACACTCAAACGATAGTCACCAAGGATATGAATTAATACACCAGTGGAGTCTCCATTTGTTGACGACAATGTAGCTAAAGACCAAGTGGAGTGGCCATTTGTTAGTGTAAAAGTTTCTAAAAGGTGTACCAAAAATGCTTCACTTAAGTCATTGGTGATAAGTGACCCTAACAACAAAATGTGGCTTCTGTTGGAAATAATACTGAGAGGGGGGGTGAATCAGTATTTGTAAATTAATAATATTTCATTTCCAAAAGCAGATTTGTATATGCTACTTTAGCTAAGTGAACCAACGTGTATACACAATTGTTATTAAAGCAACTAGCATATATGTAGATAACTTTTGATTTACCCAATTTATCGTGCATTTGAACTTTTAACAGTATGTCAGATATTAATTAGATAGTGCAGTAAAAGCAGAATGAAGCATTACACATAAGCATCACACATGAACACCAAGATATAAGGTGGAAACCCAATGTGGGTAAAAACCACTTGCTGCTGTTGTCTCTGTCTTCCTTTAATAATAAGAAAAATATGTTTACAATTTTGTACTGGTGCAGACTTATGCCAGTACGCAGGATTCTACATGCAGAAGGTTGCAACCTTCTCTCATTTTCTAGCTACTACTGGAAGGGAGCTACAACCCCCTAGCTCTTGTACTAGCCAATATGTTTACTAGTACGTAGGTGCCACCCTACAGGAAACTCCACTCTTCTACTAGGGACCACGTTTCATAAATTTTCAGACTGGATACTCCTGGAACACAACACCATAATCTGAAGGCCACGTTTCATCCAATTTTCATACTAGACCCATCAAAAACATCATAGCTGCAATACAATCACTAGTCACTGAAACTCCTGAATCTGATCATTCAGAATACTGTCACCAAAATATAGTCACCAGAATAGAACCCAGATCTCTGTAACAACAAACAAAACAACTGAAACATTCTTCATAAGGTATACACTACTTCCCTGTGTCTAACTAGCATGTGTAAGCGCTTTTGTCAAAGCCAACCAATGTATACATTTGTAAATGTTAATTCATAATTTTACAACTATACCAAACTTCAATTATACCCAAATCATACCATTTACAGAATAATATGTGTCAATATTCAGATCTAGAATATACATGAGAAAAAACACATAATGATAGTTCATTTTACGCCTTAAGATCTCGATCCATCATTAGATCTAATCCCTCATCATCCGCTAAGGTTCATCCTTGGTTCAGATCCAACAATACACCATAACCCAATAACTTGCATACTAGATCTCACACTTCATCAGGTATTCGATACTTACACACATTGGCCTAATGATCTTCTCCTCCTTTTATATTTTTAGGCCTTTCTCAATACCATGGACCAAAACCACTTAGGACCAATACCTTGGACCAAATACCTGGGGTCAATACCTCAGACCAAATACCTTGGACCAAAACCATGGGTCAAAATACCTTGGACCAAATACCACGGACCAAAAGCTTATTTTTCCAATAAATACACACTTTTGCTTCTGTGAAAGTGTGTGTGTACATATACGCGACTTGTACACAGTGAACCTGGGTGTATACGTAGCCTTGGTCAAGGTGAACTTACGTATGCCTCTCTTTCTTCATTATGTGTAGTTTGATCTGCAATCCTTTGTTGTTAACCTGTTGTACTATGATCTTTCATCTGAGTGAGTTGCCATCAAGGACAACACCTTTATCATAATGCCATCAATCTCCCCCTTTGGACTTGATGGCAAGAACAACACCAAGTCACTCTCCCGCTTTTACATCAAGGGCAAAGGGTCATGCTCCCCCTGAGTAAATGCTGAATTCTCTGATATGCTGAAGTGTATTAATTGAGCTCCCATGATTGAGTCCATGCTCCCCCTGAGCACAAGCAAAGTCTGCAAAAAGATTTTCTAAAGAATAACATGACTCTATACAGACCTTCCTGTCACCAATGACTCATACATACATCCATCTCCCAACCAAGTGGGGATATACCAAATTTGACTCATCCACCCAACCAAGTGGGGATATACCAATTGTAGATACATGACAAAAACAAGAAACATTACGTCAATCATCCCATACATAGTGGGGTTACAAATTAGGTCGTTTCATGACCTTTACATTAAATGATATGCATGACATATATAACATAGACCAAATATCTAAGACAAGACCATGATAGTCATCAACAACTATCATATGATCTGCACCATAAGCAGCATCTATTAATAACATCCAGACCAACAACCTGTATATGTCCATCATTAGTTCCCAAAATATCATCAACCTGTGTCAAAGTATGTCAGCATATCTCAACTCATCCTCTTGATCTCATCAAGATCAACTTTCTCGTTCCCTTATCATAACCTTCCATGAATCAACTAAGCATATGTCATATCTCCAAGCGGTAGCACAAAATCATACACATCATATCATATGTATGTGAAACACCATAGACATCATTATCAAGAACTGCATGATCTTTCCACAAGAACCTTCATTATATCATCACTAGGGAACATCCCACATCATCAACCATGATAATCAACATATGTGAGTATCATCCTATCATCATAAAGTAAGAACTCATCATCATTGATTAGGTACCAAAGACTTCTAAGCATAATGCCAACAATGCTTTATTAGAAGCATAGCATGTTCTCCCCCTGAACCTGTTCCACCTATTCACTGTCAGATCTGATCACTGCATATGTCAGAAAGAGATATCAAAACATCATCATCAATCAAATATACATCAAGTTATCAACAACTTTATGAGGACCAATATATTTCCACATGTTATCAACAGATTGTAACCATCATCAAATAGAGTAGATAATTGACAGAACCATAGCAGACCCCCCCTTTTTTTTGAGTCTGGCCTACTGCTTTTCTTCAAACCCACATATATGTGACTGTGCCCACAGAAACCTGCATATGTACACAACTATGCTTCATGAAACTCTCGTATAACAACATTTCTCTGAAAAATACGATTTAATAGTAGGATGATGCAACAACTACTCCCAACTTTTGTCTGAGATATTCAAATGTCTCTCTGGGCAGTGGTTTAGTGAACATATTAGAAACCTGTTCTTTGGAGGGAACATACTCCAATTTGACCTTTTGTTCAAGCACTTGTTCACGTAGAAAATGATAGTTGATGGGTATGTGCTTGGTCTTGGAGTGCATGACTGGATTCTTTGAAATACTCATGGCACTTGTATTATCACATAGGATGGAGATGGGTGGAGTACATGTGATCTGAATGTCTTGCAAGGTTTGCATCATCCAAAGTAGTTGTGTGCAGCAAGATGCAGGAGCCATGTATTCTACTTCAGCTGTAGATAATGCAATTGAAATTTATTTCTTCTTGAACCAAGAAACTAACTTGGAACCCATTTAGAATGCACCACCACTAGTTCTTTTTCTGTCATCAACACTTCCTACCTAATCTGCATCTGTATATGCATGAATAGTAAGATCTGTATCTCTAGGATACCATAAACCAAAGTTATGTGTTCCTTGAAGATATTTGAAAATCCTTTTGACTGCATGAAGGTGAGATTCCTTTGGATTTGCTTGGAATCTTCCAACTATTCCTACTGCATGCATAATGTCAGGTCGGGTACCTGTTAGATAAAGTAGGCTGTCAATCATGGATCTATAAGTTGGTTGATGTACTGCTGTTGATTCATCATTTGAGCTGAGACTGCATCTTGTTACCATTGGGGTACATACTGGTTTAGAATCTTCCATGCTGTACTTTTTCAAGATCTATTTGATATTATTTGGTTTGTGAAAGAAAAATACCATCTTTATTTTGTTGAACTTGTAGACCAAGAAAATAGGTAAGCTCACCAAGCAAGGAAATTTCAAATTCTTGATGCATTACTGAAGCAAAATTCAGACTCATGGATCTTTCATTGCTACCAAAGATGATATCATCAACATAAACAACAATTATTAGCAATTTACCAGTGTCAATCTTCGTATATAGATTGCTATCTGTTGACCCCTTTGAAAAACCCTGTTGGTGGAGATATTTGTCAAGATGGTAATACCATGCCCTTGGAGCCTATTTTAGAGCATAAAGAACCTTTCTGAGTCTGCATACAAGTTTTGAATCATTTCCAAGAATGAATCGTTTTGGTTGTTCAATATAGAATTCTTCTTCTAAGTCTCCATTAAGGAAGGCAGATTTTACATCCATTTGGTATACTTTGAATTTCTGAAAACTAGAAAGATCAAGAAACATCCCTATGGCTTCAAATCTAGCAACATGTGCAAACGTTTCTTCAAAATCTATACCTTCTTGTTGAGCATATCCTTTAAAAACAAGTCTGGCCTTGTTTCTAATAACTTCTCCATTTTCGTTCAACGTGTTTTTGAATATCCATTTAGTTCCTATAATATTCTTATCATGAGGTCTAGGAACTAATTCCAAAGTATTATTCTTTTCAATTTGCTCAAGTTCTTCATTCATGACCTTGACCTAACATTCATATTTGCATGCTTCATTTACATTTTGAGGTTCAGTGGAAGATATTAATGCTAGATAGCTTGAGGCTTCTGTAATACCTCTTCTTGTCTGCACACCTGCCTCATTTTCCCATAAAATTTGAGTTTCTAGATGATTTTTCTGAACATACCTAGATAGAGTCTTTTCTTCTACCGTTATCTCTTCTTCTGGTGCTTCATTGGTTTCTTCTTTAGAATCAGTGTGATTTTATGTGGGAAAATAATCCTCATGTTCTTCATTGTCATAATCTTTGGTTTTTATCTGTTTTGGATTTTTGCATGCTTCGTCAACCACAACATCAATAATTTCAATAATTTTCCCAAGTCTTTTATTATAACATTTATATCCTTTACTTCAGGAACAATAACCAAGAAGAATACCTTCATTTGCCCTGGGTTCAAACTTACCAAGTTTTGAATAAGTCCTTTTGATGTAACATTTGCTTCCAAAAACTTTAAAGTATTTTATAGTAGGAGTCTTACCATACTAAAGTTCATGTGGAGTTTAAGTGCTGTTTACTTGAACATTTTCTTGGTTGAGAATAGTGACGACGACGAATGCAACTTCACCCCAGAAGGTTGTAGGAGTTCTAGATTCATCTAGCATAGCTTGAGCCATTTGTTGAATAGTTATATTCATTATTTCTACCACTCAATTTTGTTGAGGAGTCCTTGTGGTGGAGAACTGCCTTTTTATTCCATGTTGTTCACAAAAGTCAAAGAATTCATCTGAGGTAAATTCCCCTCTATCAGATCTGAAGCATTTGATTTTGCGATCTGATTCATTTTCAACCAAAGCTTTGAAGGCTTTGAACTTTTCAAATGCTTCATCTTTATTCTTTAGAAGACCTATCCAACACATTCTGGAAAAATCACCAATGAACAATATAAAGTATTCTTCTCCACAAGGTGACTTTTTCCTTGATGGTCCACATAAATCAGTATGAACAAGTTCAGAAGGCTTACTAGGTGACCCTTATTTTTCAATGAAGTGAGATCTGGTTTGCTTACCGAATTGACATGGTTTGCATATTGTATTTTTAGGAATGCTGATATCTGGAAGATCATGAACAACTTGGAATCTACATGCTTTTCTTATTTGAGAAAAGCTTAGGTGTCCCAATCTTCTATGCCATAGCCAGTTTTCATCATTTTTGCTTAGATAACACTGTTTTTGTCCTCCCTTGAGTCTGTATAAGTTGTTTGGAGTTCTTGTAACTTTGATCACAGTTTCTCCTGTATCAAGCTCACGAACAACACATCTGTTTGATCGAAACACTACTTCATTTCCTTGATCACACATTTGACTGGCACTCAACAAGTTATGATTTAGACCATTAACATACATAACATTCCCAGTTTTAACCTTCTCTTTCAAGAAAACAGAGCCTTTACCTTTTATGACAGTAGGAGTGTCATTTCCAAATGACATTCTTTTCCTTTTATAAGGCATTATATGACTGAAGTTTTTCTTTGTCACTTGTCATGTGTTTTGAGCATCCACTGTCGATGTACCACTGGTTTTGCATACAAGGCTATACCACATCTTTCTGTTTGCGGTTCTTTCTTTCTCCATATTTTGGGATTTAGTGGAGTTTGCTCCTTTTGATATATTTGCCAAAATTTAATCCTGCATTCAGATTCATCATGGCCAAAGTTGTTACAGAATGAGCATTCTATTTCATTTTCAAGAAGAGAAAAGTTATTATAGACACTTTCCTTGATCCTTGTCACATTCCTTTGATTTCATGCTTCTCTAGTCATGATGGTTTTGTAAGCAACACATTGGGAAGATTTGTGTCCAAAATTATGACATGAGAAACATTGACCATTAAAGAAGTTCCTGCGATTATCGAATCTATTGACCTAGTGATTGTAGTTTCTATTCATATTTGAAGCAAATTGAGTATGATTTACCTAAGGTTGGTTGTGACTTCTATTCATCCTTGAAGCAAATTGAACTTGATTTACCTGGTGATCTTCTTTATGCCTTTGCTGACAATTGTCATACTATTCACTATTCTTTGCTGCATCAATATAGCTTTTAGTGGGGGTTGACACCTTCTGTGATTGAGATGCTTCTTCAGTATATCCAAGACCTGTCTTTATCAGAGGAGAATGCTGCACTTTGATAATTTCATTTAAGGTTTCTGATCCTTTAGCAAATTTAATATTGAGAGATTTTGTTTTCTCAAGATCCTTTCTTAGACCCACAATTTCACATTCTAGTTTTTCAATGTTTTTTTATCTTTCAGTGAGTTGATATGTCAAGGTATCTATAATTAAATTATTTTCTTCTAAACAGATTTTGAGTTTAGAGATTTATTCATGAAAGTCATATTCTTCTAAAGCATCCAAAAAATTATCATCTTCATAAGCCATTAGAAGTCTATAATCATTACTATTTTCATCTTCATCACTATTTGATAAACCGTCACTATCTTCATGAGTATAGTAACTATTTTTACTTACACTTTGTTTTCTATTCCATTTTGCAGATTCCTTCCCTTTATCATATTTATCTTTATGAGGACATTTGGTAGCATAATGACCAAATCTACCACATGCAAAACATTTGAAAGGTAGTTTACCTCTAAATCTTCTAGAACCCCGTTGAAGCTTCTTGACAAAGTTTACTTCATCTTTTTCTGAAATATGTCCTGATTCGTTGAGTTCTTCTTTTCCTTTTACTGAAGCTTTGAATGTGGATTCTCTCATATCTGATGGGCCTCCTTTTCTCATCTCAAAGGCAGTTAAGATTCTGTGAAGCTGTGTCATAGTAATAGTTTGTAGATCCTGTTTTTCTTCTATGAAAGATACTTTTGATTCAAATTTAGCAGACAAGGATCTTAAAACTTTCTCAACTAAGGTAACTTCCTTTATCTCTTCACCCAGATTCTTCATGCAATTAAAAAACCCATCTATACGTAAGAAGTAACTAGCTATACTTTCATCATTGTGCATCTTAAGAGTTTCATATTGAATTCTGAGAGTTTGCAGTTTAGCACGTTTTACCTAAGAGTCTCCTTCGTAGCTTAGAACGATTTTGTCCCATATTTCTTTGGCTGATTTGAGCTGCATAACTTTGACAAACTCTGATTGTGACAGACTTCCCAATAATGTATTGACAACCCTGACATTGGTTTCATATTGCTTTTTACCTGCCGTATCTGTAGGAATTGCTGATGGAAATGTATATCCTCCTTCCACGATTTCCCAGACATTTGTTCCAAGTGATTGAAGATAGGCTATGGTTCTTATCTTCCAATAAACAAAGTTTTTCCCATCAAAGATTGGCGGTCTGATGGATCCCCCGCTTTCTTGATTACTCATGATGATGGATCTTCCTTCAAACGATCAAGATTGTTCTAAAGGACCTGCTCTGATACCAATTGTTGGAAATAATACTGAGAGAGGGGGTGAATCAGTGATTGTAAATCAATAATATTTCATTTCCAAAAGCATATTTGTATACACTATTTTAGCTAAGTGAACCAGCGTGTATACGCGGCTGTTATTAAACCAACCAGCGTATATGCAGATAACTTTTGATTTAACCAATTTATCATGCATTTGAAATTTAACCAGTATGTCAGATATTAATTATATAGTGTAATAAAAGCAAAATAAAGCATTACGCATAAGCATCACACATGAACACCAAGATATAAGGTGGAAATCCAATGTGGGTAAAACCTACCTGCTGCTGTCGTCTCTGTCCTCCTTTAATAATAAGAAAAATATGTTTACAATTTTGTACTGGTGCAGACATATACTAGTATGTAGGCTTCTACCTACAGAAGGCTACAACCTTCTCTCGTTTTCCAGCTACTACTGGAAGGGAGCTACAACCCCCTAGCTCTTGTAATAGCCAATATGTTAACTAGTATGTAGGTGCCACCCTACAGGAAACTCCATTCTTCTACTAGGGACCTCGTTTCATAAATTTTTAGACTGGATACTCCTAGAACACAACACCATAATGTGAAGGCCACGTTTCGTCCAATTTTCATACTGGACCCATCAACAACATCATAGCTGCAATACAATCACCAATCACTAAAACTCCTGAATTTGATCATTCAGAATACTGTCACCAGAACAGAACCCAGATCTCTGTAACATCAAACAAAACAACTGAAACATTATTCACAAGGTATATGCTACTTCCCCGTGTCTAACCAGTGTGTGTACGCGCTTTTGTCAAAACTAACCAACGTATACATCTGTAAATGTTAATTCATAATTTTACAGCTATACTAGACTTCAATTATACCAGATCGTACCATTTACAGAATAATGTATGCGCCAGTATTCAGATTTAGAATATACATGAGAAAAAACACATAATGATAGTTCATTTTATGCCTTAAGATCCTAATCCATCATTAGATCTAATCCCTCATCATTCGCTAAGGTTCATCCTTGGTTTAGATCCAGCAATGCACCATAACCCAATAATCTGCATACTAGAACTCACACTTCATCAGAGATTCGATACTTACACACATTGGCCTAATGATCTTCTCCTCCTTTTATAGTTTTAGGCCTTTCTCAATACCATGGACCAAAAACACTTAGGACCAATACCTTGGACCAAATAACTAGGGTTAATACCTCGGACCAAATACCTTAGACCAAAACCATGGGTCAAAATACCTTGGACCAAATACCACAGACCAAAAGCTTAGTTTTCCAACAAATACGCGCTTTTGCTTCTGTGAAAGTGCATGTGTATGTATAGGCGACTTGTATACAGTGAAGCTGCGGGTATACACAGCTTGGTCGATGTGAAGCTGCATATACCTCTCTTTCTTCATTCTGTGTAGTCTGATCTGCAATTCTTTGCTGTTAACCTGCTGTACTGTGATCTTTCATCTGAGTGAGTTACCATCAAGGACAACACCTTTATCATAATGCCACAACTTCTTGTATGCTTCAGATTTGCGGTAAAACATGATAAAATCTTGCAAGAAAATTTCTTATGCAAGCCCACAACATATAACAATAAAAAAAAGAAGTTTAATAACACAATGGAAGCTTTTAAATAAATAATAATTTTACTGGAACACCTGGTGAAGAATATTTACAACATGGGTCTGTAAATATCCCTTCGTGGGATGGGTCCTTTGATGTCATTATGCTTTAGCAATCGGTTTCTCTCTCTCAATATGCAGAAAAAGCCAAAAGCAAAATGGAACTCAAGTGGGAGCTCAAATGTGGGAGGACGATAATGGTGACGATGATAGTGATCATGGTGAAGAATGAATGGAAAACCCTCTTATTTATAGCAAAGTATTGAGCTAAATTAGGAATTGGGGATATTTTATTATATTTTTTGGAGAGGGAAAATATATTCAAAATGGTAAAATATATTTATTTAGAAAATGGTCGAAGTAATAAATATCTTTATTAATCACTTTTTAAGGATTAATAAAGGTGTGAATTCGAAATAATTATTAAACAATGATTTAAAAATTAGCCCAAGAACAAAATTAAGGAATAATAAATAAGTATTTATTTATTTAATTATTCTAAGGTGATTTAGTAAAATGTTACAAGGAATAATTATCAAGTAATGATTGAATAATTATTCCTAGAGAAAATTCAATAAATAATGATTTATTCAATTATTCTCATGGGGTTTTTTTTTTTTTTTTTTAATCAGAAATGATTTAATAAAAATGCTTTACTAAATTATTTCCTATGGTTAAAGTTATTTTACTATGATAAAATTAATTCTACATGGTGTATTTCGATCCACCTTGTTAGAAATGGCTAGGTGATCATTTTAAGGTGATAACACTCAGTGTAGTAGTCCTTGCTGTTGTTCTCGTCGTCGGTCACACCAGTGCTTGAGTACTCAGCATGGTAGTCTCTCTCAATGTTCTTTGTGTTTTTCTTGCATAACACGAGGTCTGGCCCATATTTTGAGTTGGTGGTCGTATTATCCTCGACATCCTTGTCGAGCTCAGACCTAACTAGTATATCCTTCAAATTCGTAGTGCTTGTTTGTGGGGTTCGGTATTTAGGAACTTTCTCGAATTGGATTTATAAACATGTCTTGTGACTCCCAACCTGATAAAATTAAATAAAAATTGGTTTATTCAATTATACTCATGTGGTGTTTTTTTGTTTTTTAATTTTAATCAGAAATAATTTAATAAAAATGGTTTAAAAAATTATTTCTTATGGTGCAAGTGATTTTTCTATGGTAAATTAATCCTACATGGTGTATTTCGATCCACCTTATTAGAAATGGTTAGGTGATAACAATCACGGTGGTATTCCTCGCTGTTGTTCTCGTCGTCGGTCACACCAGTTCTTGAGTACTCAAGGTGGTAGTCTCTCTCAATGTTCTATTTTGTTCTTGCATCCTTGCAAATCTCAAGCCCAACTGGCGTATCCTTCAACTGCCTAGTGCTTGTTTGTGGGGTTTGGTATTCAAGTATTTTCTCGAATTGGTTTTAGAAATAGGTCTCGTGACTCCCAACCCTTATATGTTCACACAATCATAAGTTCATTTTAGTTGTGTTAAGGGGTTTCTCATAAGCCTCCCTTAACCCTCCAACCTCTTACCTTACTCCCTTACTTTGTATTTTATTACCGTTTGAGTGCCTAGGTAGAAATATTCTCCCTCTGTGATATTGCTGGGGTCCTGCCTCGTTCGTCAGTGGTAGTGACTAGTGTTTTTTTTGTTTTGTTTTGTTTTGTTTTTTTTTTGTTTTTTGTTTTGTTTTGTTTTATTTTGTTGTTTTTTTTTTTGTTTTGTTGTCTTTTTTTTTGTTTTGTTGTCTTTTTTTTTTGTTTTTGCTTTGTTTTGTTTTGTTTTGTTTTTTTGTTTTTTTGTTTTTGTTTTTGTTTTGTTTTGTTTTTGTTTTTGTTTGTTTTTGTTTGTTTTTGTTTTTGTTTTTTGTTTTTTTTGTTTTTGTTTTTTTTGTTTTTTGTTTTTGTTTTTGTTTTTTTGTTTTTGTTTTTTTGTTTTTGTTTTTTTTGTTTTTTTGTTTTTGTTTTTTTTGTTTTTTTGTTTTTTGTTTTTTGTTTTTTTTGTTTTTTGTTTTGTTTGTTTTGTTTGTTTTGTTTTGTTTGTTTTTTTTTGTTTGTTTTGTTTTGTTTGCTTTTTTGTTTGTTTGTTTTTTTTTTAGGTTATACATGGTGTTGTGACAACAACTGCCTGCATGATGGGGTGGAGCAAGAGGGGAATCCTCCTCCAGGCATAGGCGACTATTTGGCTTGGAATAAGTGGAAAATTTCTTTGAGGATTCTCCTTTGGAAGCCAAGAAAGAAATTCTGAAGATGGAAGCTAAGGAATTTGGAGATTGCCAATATTTCTCAGATTATGAGATAAGTAGAGGCAACGTCAAAAGGGTACTGAATCCTGAAAATTTTAGAAAAAGATGAATCCATTTTCTTCACTCAATAACTCACCATCACCAAATGGAGATATTGCATCGCATGGTTATCCATGATAAGAAACTCGACAATTAAAAACTCTTTGCAGGTTAGGAAGAAATTAACGACATCATGCAGGGCATTAGATACAATTTGGATGAAATTGTGGTAAGGATTGACCTAAGTACTCTGATACTTGTTAGAAATAAATTAACAGAGCAATGAAATATATAAAATATTGTAGAAACAAAAATACAGAAATGCATATAACAAGAGAGACGCAAATATACGTTGTTCACCCAATTTGGGCTACCTCCATGGAGAAAAAACCAGTCCTTCCTTTTATATTATCCAACAAAATGAAGAGATACAACCCACATGAGATCCTATGTAATTTCCTCTTTGCTCTCACACAACCTCCTTTCTCTCTCTTGCTCAGAATAATAATAAAAGTCGCAATACAATTCCCTCATATAAAATCATGGTTTCCTTCTAAGGAAAAGACCATAAATTAACATAACTTCCACCGTTAGATCATTCGCCTAATGAAAAACCCAAATTGAGTACAAAATTCTATTTTTAGCTTCAGGGGCATTGCCCTTGAACCCCCGCCATGGAGGGGGGTTTCATAAAAGTCATTGTCACCCCCCTATGGACCCCCCTGATGGTAATTAAGCATGTGGCATTGTCCTCTTGTTAGGAAAATGGATCCAACATGGCTGAAACAAAAACCTATGAACAATCAGGAATATAATCAAATTCCAGACCCAACAATCTCCCTCTTGGAGACTGAGTATAGCAACTTCACCGCTACTTCACTTGTTGGACAATGCTTCCACTATGGACCTGGATGTTTCTCATATTCATCATCATACTTGAATACTAATTGATGCTAAGTAGAATCTCATTTTCTCCCTAGTTACAACTTTTGTTGACATTTTTGTAGGATCTTGGCTAGTGTGTATCTTTTCTAGCTTCAATTGTCCACCTTCCAACACTAATCGTATGAAATGGTACTTGAGATGTATATGTATTGTCTTGGAATGAAATTTCTAGTTCTTTGGAAGATGAATGACACTCTAGTTGTCACCGTATCACCTGACCATCTCTTGCTTCTTGCCCAACTCATCCATAAATGTTTGTAACCAAATCATTTCTTTACTAACCTCTGTAGCAGCAACATATTCTTCTTCTTTTGTTGAAAGTGCAATAATGTTTTGCAGCTTTAAAACCCAATTGACAACTATCACCTACAATAAACACATACCCTATGGTGCTCCTCCTGTTATCTCTATCACTTTCCATATCTGCATCAACATATCCTTGTAGAGAAATGTTTGAACCACCAAAGCATAATGTTTGATTTTTGGTACCTCTCAAATACCCAAGAATCCACTTCACTGCCATCCAATTCTCTTTTCATGGATTGTTCATATACCTACTTACAACTCCCACCGTATTTGCAATATCAGGCCTTGCGCAGACCATTGCATACATTAAGTTTCCAATTGCTAATGCATATGGAACTTTACACATATAATCCATCTCTTCCAGTGTCTTGGGACACATATCCTTACTTAGTTTGAAATGGTGATCCAAAGGTCTACTAATTGGTTTTACATTCTACATATTAAATATTTCCAACACCTTTTCTATGTACTCACTTTGAGACAATGTTAATTTGTGTTTTTTCTTATCTCTAGTTATTCTCGTACCAAGGATTTGTTTTGCAACACCCAAATCCTTCATTGCAAATGAATTTGCCAATTTTTCTTTGAGCACATTTATTTCCTGCATGTTAGACCCTGTAACAAGCAAGTCATCTACATACAATAACCATATACTATAACTACCATCATTTTGATTTTTAAGATAATCATAATGGTCAGAGTGACATCTAGTATAACCTTGTTCGGACATAAACCTATCAAATTTTAGATACCACTACCTTGGAGCCTATTTTAAGCCATACAAATTCTTATTTAATTTCACACTAGCTTCTCATTCCTTTGACCTCATACCGTTGTGGCTGTTGCATATATATTTATTCCTCCAAATACCCACGGAGAAAGGCTATCTTTACATCTAACTGATCAAGATGCAAATCTTCTGTTGCCACTAGAATTAAAATAGTTTTGATTGAAGTCATTTTAACAACAGGAGAAAATATTTCATCAAAGTTTGTACCTTTATTTTGTGCAACCCATTCACCACAACTCTAACCTTATATCATTTTTTACCTCCATCTTATTCCTTCAACCTGTAAACCCATTTATTCTACACTGCTACTTTACCTGCAGGTAACTTAACTAAGTCTCAAGTCTAGTTACACATCAAGGAGCCCATCTCTTCTTCCATGGCTTTCTCCCACTTCTTCCAAGTTTCTACCTACATTGCTTCTTCATATCTTTCCAGTTCACTAGAATCAGTCAACATACATAATATAAACAAGGAGAGTATTTCTCAACGGTTCTAATTATCCTGGTAGATCTTCTAACACCACTTTCAGGTGTTTGAGGTGTCTATTGTTATTGTTCTTGTGGCTTCTGATCATTATGATTTCAGGCACCTCTACTTTTTTCTGTGATCTCATCAAGCACTGCGTATTATTTGTTTTCTTTTTCCTATTTCCTTCCATGCGTCTGATCCTTATACAAGACTGTTGGGTCGTTAATATGACATTATTATTATCACTTGTGAACACTTATTCCACCCATTTCTACCATTCTTCATCACGTCATTTTTCATAATTTATTATATAAATCCATTTTATGATGATTTATGCTCTTATGAACAAATATTATTTATTCTCCTTTATTTCTAATAAAGTGATGATTATGCATGATTTTATCAATGATAGTTTTAATAAATTGGTTGTAACATTATTCACCATTTTTAGCCTCCAAGATAATTTCCAGATTGAAGATTTGATCATTAAAAGTGCCAACTCAGCAATTCGTTGGAATAAGAAGTGACAGTTTTGCGGTTGGGATACTGGGCAAATGAAGAAGAATTTGAAAAATCTAGAACATGGGTTTGTCCAGAACAGATCGAATTAACTTTGCTAAAGAACGGTTTGCCCAAATTCGGCTTGTACTGAGAGAAACACAGGGTTCTTTGAGCACGATCTTCTCAGATTCGCTGTGTGGCCGTTTTCCAAATCTCAACTGCAAAAGCCAAATTCGCCTTGCTCTTGTTGAAAGATGGAAATATATCTTCTTGTTGATCAATTGGTTGGAAACAATCTAATTTTGTAATAGAAATCATGTTGTAATTATCTCTGTTGAAACTTCTCTCTGATCTCTCTCTATTTAAATGAAAACAGAGATCAGAGAGGGGGATGGATTCGAATGATGGAATTGAGGATGAATTAGAGATTCAGAATTGAGGATGGCAGAGAGAATGGATAATGGCTGAGAGATTGAGAGACTTCTTGTTGTAATCCACTGTAACTCTGCTTTGATATTTTAATATAAATCTAGTTGCCATTCCATCTTTGATCCTGAAGTAACCCAGCAGCATCCGCTGGCGGCTAAGGGCCCAGCCTCTGGTGGAGTACGCTGCTGCTGTATTATATCTTTATGCTTCATGTGTGGTTTGATCTCTTTCTTTTACTCTGTTCAGTAATCTGACGCACTTTACTGTTTTACATATCAACGCTATTAGATATACTTGATTGGATACTATCGTTATCTGCAACAGGAATGCTATGTTATCATTTTAACTTTGTATCGCATTGCTGTTCCTTTTGATAATTGATATAACATTGTTGTTCCTTACAGATTGTCAGTCGATAACAGATTAACCACGTTGTATGTTCCTAAATCGGTACAACTGTATGATGTATTCTTAAATTGTGACTGTTGTTTATTCGGGATTGCTGTTCCGTTACACTTGCTGTTACTTTATAGTTGTGATTCATGCATATTGTATCGAAGCTCGGATTACTGTCCCTTTTAATGATAAGTGTGTTGCGTGCTTGATTTGGATTGTTGTACATTCATATTTAATCTGCTGTTCCATTTCCTGTTATTCGCATTATCTTTGCTTTGGTGTGAAGAACGGTCCGAAACTGTAGTGGGCATTGGCATTTGTTGTCTAGTCCCCAGGCTGATGATCTGTTCCTTGATTACTTTTGGTTACATCAGTTTCCAAAGGGATGAGTTATTGTTACTGGACCCTTGACTGATACATTGCTTATTTTTCCGAATGAATGATTTAGGCTTCAAGGTATTTTGTTGTTGATTTCCATTAATTAGAGTTTGTTGTTCAGATTCCTTTAATTACAGTTTGCTACCCATTTACTTTGTTGTTCATTTCTGTTGATTAATTACAATAGTTTTCTTTTAAAGAGTTTTCCCAGTTTACTTTCAATGGCAGCTTTAGTTCAATTTCGATTTCCTTTTAATTGCTTTAAAGCAGGACTGTCAACTATAGAGAACATTGGTTATTGCTTCCTCGTTCCCAGATTGATTGTCTTGTTCCGGTTTGATTTCAATTGCATCAATATCTAGAGGAATGAGTTATTGCTAGTATATCCTCGATTGATGGTTGTTTGAGTGAATGATTTAGTTTATAGCATTTCAGTTTCTTGCTGTTCCAATTAGATTTTGTTTTCAGCTTTCATTTCTTTTGCATTTTAAGCACTATACTGCAAAACATTACTCTTGAGTAAATAGTTGCCTCAGACTGAGTACACTCTTGAAATAAAAATTCGTCCCTGGGTTGATAATTAATGTGAAGGTAATTAGGAGTTAAAAAGACACCTTTTTATCGCTCCACATTTTGGCATCGTTGCTGGGGAGAGTGTAGCCATTTCTAAAGAGTAGTGTGAATCTGATGAGTGCCTGCTAGGAGAGAATTGGGTATTAAAAATGGAAGGTAAGAACCTGTGTACGGAGCATGTAATAGCCCTGCTCCCCCACCCGCTTTCCGACAGATTTGTTAACTTTTGTTGGGTAGAAATATATTGAATTTTTGTGTGAATGACTAGGGAAAAAATAGAAATTTTGAAAAATGAATCACATGATTTCACTCAAGTGGTGATGTAATCATCACCCATTTCACTAACTAATTGACAGGAACATTGGAAGAAGGAGCTTCGAAGGAACACATGAAGAACATATTCTGTTATGGTAAGAAACTGCCCAACATTTCTACTTTTGAATTTCTGTCTCAACTAATTCCACACCCTCACCACAATAAACCAGTACAACATGCTTACAATGTTGGACTGCCAAATTTACCCAACCTTCCCACCCATTCTATCTCACATGTGCCATTAGATAAAACTTACAATGAGATTCAGAATGTTTCAAATTAAAAAATTGTAGAAGCTATGGAAGAAAATGAGGTTTCTTTTAGGTTGCACCAACAAACCATTTTAAAAGCTCAAGAACTTCATGGTATGATGGGAAATCAAGAAAGTAACGAATATATTGAAGATTGGTTTCACTCCATCACGTGTTTGCATCATGACTCCATACTTCAACAATTTTTGATACCATCTTTTCAAGGGAAGTTGGCTTCTAATACCCTAATTTTTATCAACATGCATTTTTCAAATTTGGGTATGTGCATATGTAAAGCCTTAATTCTAAAATGGTTCCACTGGAAATATCTTATACATAAACATATCCGATTCTCAAAGAAGAGTAGCATAGTGGAGAAAATAAAATAAATAAACAAATAAAACAAACACTTCTTTTTTATTTTTATTTTTGTAAAGCTAGTTGTTCTTTGTTGCAACATGCTATGGAAATCAACATCGGTGATAATTTTTAATTCATTTTTTTATGTAGATGAATTATAATGGAAATAATAGTTCTACAAACACTCATATTCACTTTTATCACCAATTTGAAAAAATGCTTGAAAATCACATTTTTTTTGGCTTGCGGGTTTGATGAAATTTCTGAAAAAAACAGTCGGGACAGTCATGTTTTGAGGGACCAAAATGAAATATTTTTAAAACCTGTTTCTATCCTAAGTAGCCCCTGATATCTACTTTCCAACCCAATTTGAATCACTCAATTTGGATTTGAAACGAAAAACTTCGAACTAAAACATTGACAGGGTGTCTAGCAGGCAGCTTAGGAACAGAGTTGGGACAGTCCATTTTTGGAGGCCTAAATGAATGAATTTTTAAAACATGTTTCTATGGTAGATTCCCCTATGAATATAGTTTACAATGCAATTGGAATCACTCATTTTCGATATCGTATGGGGAAGTTATGATCAAAATACTGACTGTCTATCGTAAATCAGCACTCTTAAAACTCTGTCTTTCCGGTTGTTCCTTACAGTATTTGACCTATCAATTCTTCTTGTCTTCAAAACTTGTTTATATTGGAGATAAATAAATGAATCTACTTTCATTTCCTATTTGAATCATTCGAATCCGACATCAAACGAAGAATCTATGCTTAAAACATTCACTGTTGTTCTAAGTGGGGTAAGCGAAAATGACTCTGTTATGCAGGTTGTTCTAAGTAAAATTGACATATAATATCATTGAATTTTTAAAACCTATTTCTATTGGAGATACACCTTTGAATTAGCTCTCATTTAGCTTTGGAATCACTCAATTTGGACAAAAAACAAAGAAGTTGTGATTAAAACACTGTTGGTTAGTATGGTCGACCACTGCTCTCCCGTAGGTGACAAATAAATTTTACTTTGTTATTTTCTCCATGGATTTGTTCTACAGAGTAACTACTTGTTAGTTTTTTTTGCATAATTCTTGGATTAGGGGAGCCGTGCACCTCTCTTTCTCCATGATTTAATGTTTTATTGCAGGTAGACACTCATTTTTTTGTAGGTCCTAGGAGAAAAAGAATGTCAATTTATGGACGAGTGATTCTTCAAAGAAATTTTAAATGAAAAAAAGGAATTTCATTCAACTCATTACCCAACAGATTCATAATAGAAGAAATGAAGAATTGATTTCCATTTGAAGATTCATGTCATGTCTTTGCTTCCAAAACATTTTTCAAAAATATCATTTTTTTACATAATATCATAGTTGTTGTAACTTAATTTATTTACATATTGTTTTTAAATAAAATGTTGTTTCTTTTCTAATTTCTCTTATATTTTGTGTTTCAGGTGTTGCTTCATTCAAAGTGTAACTCATCCTCAGCATCAATACAGTGAACAACGAATTCATTCTTTGCGTGCTTGCATTTTATGCTTGTGCATTTTTGCTATTCCTTTTTTTGAAGAGACAACATTTGTGTGCACTTTTGTTTCTGCTGTTCCTTTTCCAAAAGGACAACATTTATGTTTTGTTGTTCCTTTTCCAAAGGAACAACACCTTTTGGGGCAGCAGTTTATTTTTTTGTTCCTTTTTCACGGTTCATTTTGTTGTTCCTTTTCCACGGTTCATTTTGCCGTTCCTTTTCCACGGTTCATTTTGCTGTTCCTTTTTCACGTTTTGTTGTTCCTTTCCAAATGGAACAACACTTCTGCACTTTCACACTTTTGCACTTTTACGTTTTGCTGTTCCTTTCCAAATGGAACAACACTTCTGCACTTTCACTTTTTTCTATTCCTTTTCGAATGGAACAACACTTTTGCACTTTTACGTTTTGCTATTCCTTTCCAAATGGAACAACACTTCTGCACTTTCACGATTTGTTGTTCCTTTCCGAATGGAACAACACTTCTGCACTTTTCATTTTTGCTGTTCCTTTTCCAAAGGAACGACACTTGTGTTTTTGCTGTTCCTTTTCCAAAGGAACGACACTTGCGTTTTTGCTGTTCCTTTTCCAAAGGAACGACACTTTTCATTTTTGCTGTTCCTTTTCCAAAGGAACGACACTTGCATTTTTGCTGTTCCTTTTCCAAAGGAACGACACTTTTAGTTTTTGCTGTTCATTTTTCCAAAGGAACGACATTTGCATTTTCACACTTTTTTTTGTGTGTATTTTTGCTTTTTTGTGTGCATTTCCTTTGTTGTTCCCTACAAGGAACACCACTTTTTGAGTGTTTTTGCTGTTCATTCAAAAGAGCAACACTTTGGGATTATTTTCGAGAGCAACCCTTCCTTCCTCTTGTGGGATTATTCCTAATTCATCTCAACCACATTTTACTGATTCCATTTTATGGCATGAAGTACACTACTTTTATGAAGACAAGAATTATGGATTCTTTTGAAGCGAGTTAATATCGTTCACGTTATGATCTTTAACATGACAACTCCTTGATGATAGATTCTTTTCAAAAGGGACACAATTATTTATATATTACTTTACTGCATTGTTTTCTGCTGTACATGATACTGATTGATCATCTTAATACCATGCTGGTTCCATCCTCCCTAGTTATAATCTTCTATGTCTGTAATAAATGAGATTATGGGTATATTTTTTTTTCTATTGACATGTTCAACTTCTTCCACCATCCCTGCTCTTAAGGAGTACTGAGCCTCCCTCTTTTTATCATAAAAATGTGTAATAACAACAAAATTTTGTTCATAGATGGAGGATAGGGGGTCTCATTACGAGCCAACCTACCATGTTCATAAGGTTGTAAGAAAGCGACATTCCCATTATGGCCACCACACCAGGGTTATGATCCATTGGATAGCCAAATTATCCTTGGAACAGGAGGTCTCATCACGAGCCGGTCTGATCACTTTTTCTACATCCCAGTGAATGGCAGTGTGATTATCTGGTTACCACGCCAGCACACTGATCTCTTCTGTAGAACAACACTGTAACTCTCCATTTATAAATTGAGGATCCTGGCTCATATGGGTTAAAAAGCAACCCTGCTGAGGCTATGGACGCCTGCTGGAAACAGCGACTCTGCTTATGGTATTGAAGTTATATCTTTTTTTCCCCTAGGAAAAAATGGTAATTTTATTCATAATTGATAAAATAACATTTTGTAGATGCCATAGGCATATGCAGATGGCTAATCCTGTAATAACAGGCAGCAGAAACAAGTAAATACACTGAATAACAGATGAATAATTCCTGTAAGGACAGGATCCAATAGATTAACAGGAAAAAGAAAAAATAAAAAAAGTTCCAGCATGCCTATTCTTTTCTTCCCTTCTTCTTCTCCACCCGACGCCATCCTCCTGAGTCAACTGTGGGTGTAATTGTAGCTAGCTGGTTTCCCATGGTGATCATTTGTTGTTCTTTGTCTGATTCTGAGCCCTCCGAGCTATGGGTTCTCTTTATGCCACTTACTTCCATTTGCAACTCTTGATGTAGATCTGTAATGATCAGCCCCGTATGAGTAGAAAGGTTATTTGCTTCCTGAGTTTGTTTCCGTCCCATTTGAGGTTCTGGTTCCATCTGGTTCTCTGTAGGTTCCTCCTTGGTATCCTCTTCTTCCAATGGCTCTATGTGTTGCCAGCCTTTGAGATTTTTTTGTTGTTTCTTGGTTTTCCTAGGGTCCTTTCGAGCTGATGGGAAGTCATATTGAAGATGCCCTGTCTGCATACAGTTCCTGCACCAGAATGCTGTGTTTTCGTAGTCAAGCTGTTGTATCCATTGGGTATTGTTGAAGTTTAGCGCGATGTGGTCAGGTAGCCCATGACTCAAATCCACTTCTACACATATTTTGGCGAATGTAAAGATTCCCCTGATTGCTCTGTCCTCATCCATTTTTAGGAATTTCCCTAGAGAATTCCCAATAGCGGTTAATACTTTTTGATGCCAGAAATGCAGTGGGAGCCCATGTAGCCTCACCCATACAGGCATGGTTGAGAATATCATTGTAGTAGCATCAAAATCCGAGAACCAGGGGGTTGTGAAGAGGCCAACACTGCCCCAGAACCAAGGCCCCTGTTTGATAATACTGTCTCTTTCCTGTTCTGTATCAAATCTAACTATGAAAAACCCTTTAGGGCAGAGGTAAATTTCACAGTTAGGTGTCCATGTTAAGTGAATCCATTGATGCAGGGCATCTGATTTTGGCCAGAAGCCATTGAATCTACATATGACTGCAGTATTTGATAAGTCAGTGTATAGGTTAATTACCTCTGGCATTGATACTTGAAGAGTTGGTGATTCTGGCTTTTGTTCGACGATGTAGGGTCCTGGCAATTCTGTTGTTGGTGCTGCTTTGTTTCCCATTTTTTCTCCCTTTCCTTTTACTGCATCCCGAAAGGAACCTGTATTTTTAGAGCTGGTTCCAGAGCTTCCGCCACGCAGTCGGAGGGTTAGATTAATGGTTGAATCATTAGCTATGCCATAATGCTGCAGGGTTTTGTTGTCTTGCAAACTGAACCCTGAGTAAATGAGGTTTTGTAATCGTTCTGGGATTCCATGGCGGCCCTGTATTTCCTTTTTTAACTCCTGGATGCTTGTTGCCTTCCTGATCCGCAAGCAATAGTGTTTTCCTTCAATCAATTTGATGAAGATCTGTATCAGATCTGCATCTGTATGGATTAGATCGGTGCTGTGGAGCCTTTGTTGAGCCAGATCTGTACCCCTGCGCAGTGGATCGCTCCTATGGAACCCTGTCTTTGCGAGATCTGGTCGGTTCGATCTCCTAAGAAGACTGCGCATTGTTTCACTGGTGCCCCCTTCTCTGTTCTGTGGTGCGACGGCGGCGCAGATCTGTTCGAATACCCTAGCCGTTGTTTCAGATCCGAGCCGCAGAGCCTTCCTCAACAGCTTATATCTTCTTTTCCCTTCAAATCGGGTTCTGTATGCAGAGACAGAATTTTTCTCCGGATCCCTGATCTCGTACCGCACCGTGAGCTTCACCTTCGGATCGGCCTGAGATGCCGTTGGCCTGAGAAATACCCTGCATTCACTGGTTCCGCAGAGGTGAACGGAGGCGGCAGATGAGGGGTCTGCGGCCAGAGAAGATTGAAACGAATTGTATATGGCCATGGAAGAGCGAGTGCCGCAGGTTCGATCCCGGGTTCGTCCTCCGCTCTCGATCTATATAAATTATGTTTATCCGGGGGTTCATCATTGAAGTTATATCTTATTGTCAATTATTATTATAATACCCTTTTCTTATTTTTTCTTTATATCAGAGAAGTTATTTCCTTAACTTTTTCCCTGTTTTGAACCTTTATGCATGAGAAATTGTTTTATGATCAATCGCATCATTTTCAGCTAGCATCCTATCAGTAAAGCATCTTTTTGGCATATTGTTGTTCTTTTTCTCTTTTTCATCACTTATCATCAATTCAAAGCGTCCTATCTCTTATTCATAATTATCTTTACACACTTTGCTCTCATTATAACCATAACTCTCGCCATCCTATCATTGATATGTGTACTCTACTGCTGTATTGTTCATTCCCTTGCCTTGCCATCAGCATAACACCTTTCATAGGCTTTATGGTCATGAAATCCCTTTTTCAATTGGAGAGGGGAATGTATGCATTATGGGATTGCATGCGCTATGATTACTACACCCTGCCATAACTTGTTGATTTGACAAAAGTTTTTCTGACTGAAAGTTTTGCATGCATCTTATCTATTTCTATTCAAATGTAACACTATGGATTCAAGAACAGTGTATGCAAAATAGTGCTTTGTTTACAGGAGAACAATAAGTATGGGCAGAATTCTATTCACAGCATGACCACACTATTGCAACTAACAGAAGAGGTTCGAGCAACTCGTGAACGTGAACAATTCTTCAGACATGATGTGCTTACCTGGATTCCACCTTTTGCATCACTTTCAGTGCCAACTCTGCCTACATCAGTTTCAACAAATGCCAATTCATATATGTCATTCCACATTTTTGGGAGGTCAAACTTGAGGTAAAATAGCATAATTTTCTGATTTATTACGAATTTAGGAGAATTTCATAAAAATCCATTTTGAGCATCATTTATCATCCTTCATTTCACAATTTTACCACTTCACATTTTTCAGCGGCATATCCTCTTTCAATTTGGGGGAGTGTTGCTTTCATTCATTTCTTTCTTATAACCATGTTATTCATATTCTTTATCATCCATTGCTATTCTTATTCCTTCTCAACACCTCTCTTATTCCATATTATTTACATCAAGTATAGAATTCAACAGCTGATAGCAACCACCTCTATTTGTTTTCTAGCATCGCATGAGGGCATGCTAATTCTTCAGAGAGGGGGAGGAATTGCTACACATGATGGATGTTTTCTATTTTCTTTCTCATTTAAGGCATACAATTTCATTTTTACACAGTGCAGAAATTGATTTCCATAATATTTTTAAAACTATGAACTCAATTCTTGTGATTTCTGGATAACACAGATGTATCATTAAAATATACATACCCAGATAATTTTAAGATAAATTGGTTCATAAAATTTCGGAAATCATGCATTCTCACCTACAACCATTTTTTTTATATCTCATGATCCGTGCATCAAAATGATTTGATTTTTGGATCATAAAGGCATTCATATATTATAAATTTACTTGCCAAATTTCAACAAAAGTTGGTTTGTAGTTTTTGAGAAAATGGTTAATGAAGTTTGCTGTTACTTATATCATATTTTGTTGCAACTTCATATATACATATAGTTGAATGTCAATGTAAAATTTTTATGCCTTCATCAAGATTACTAAAAGTGAATATTAATTAATTAAGGAAGAATTCATTTGTTCTATCCATTTCATGAGCTGAGATGAACATATTTTTTATTGCTTGGTTAACACATGGGTTTTGGTCTTTGGGTTGCATGAGGACATGCAATATATTCAGTTTTCATTGCATGAGGACATGAAACATATTGAGTGTGGGGGTATGTTGGGTCGTTAATATGCCATTATTATTATCACTTGTGAACACTTATTCCACCCATTTCTACCATTCTTCCTCACATCATTTGTCATAATTTATTATATAAATCCATTTTATGATGATTTAAGCTCTTATGAACAAATATTATTTATTCTCCTTTATTTCTAATAAAGTGATGATTATGCATGATTTTATCAATGATAGTTTTAATAAATTGGTTGTAACATTATTCACCATTTTTAGCCTCCAAGATAATTTCCAGATTGAAGATTTGATCATTAAAAGTGCCAACTCAACAATTCGCTGGAATAAGAAGTGACAATTTTGTAGTTGGGATTTTGGGCAAATGAAGAAGAATCTGAAAAATTTGGAACATGGGTTTTGTCCAGAACGGATCGAATTAACTTTAGTGAAGAACGGTTTGCCCAAATTCGGCTTGTACTGAGAGAAACGCAGGGTTCTTTGAGCACGATTTTCTCAGATTCGCTGTGTGGCCGTTTTCCAAATCTCAGCTGCAAAAGCCAAATTCGCCTTGCTCTTGTTGAAAGATGGAAATATATCTTCTTGTTGATCAATTGGTTGGAAACAATCTAATTTTGTAATAGAAATCATGTTGTAATTATCTCTGTTGAAACTTGTCTCTAATCTCTCTCTATTTAAATGAAAATAAAGATCAGAGAGGGGGATGGATTCGAATGATGGAATTGAGGATGAATTAGAGATTCAGAATTGAGGATGGAAGAGAGAATGGATAATGGCTGAGAGATTGAGAGACTTCTTGTTGTAATCCACTGTAACTCTGCTTTGATATTTTAATATAAATCTAGTTGCCATTCCATCTTTGATCCTGAAGTAACCCAGCAACATCCACTGGCGGCTAAGGGCCCAGCCTCTGGTGGAGTACGCTGCTACTGTATTATATCTTTATGCTTCATGTGTGGTTTGGTCTCTTTCTTTTACTCTGTTCAGTAATCTGAGGCACTTTACTGTTTTACATATCAGTGCTATTAGATATACTTGATTGGATACTATCGTTATCTGCAACAAGAATGCTATGTTATCATTTTAACTTTGTATCGCATTGCTGTTCCTTTTGATAATTTATATAACATTGCTGTTCCTTACATATTGTCATTCGATTACAGATTAACCGCACTGTATGTTCCTAAATCGGTACAACTATATGATGTATTCTTAAATTGTGACTGTTGTTTATTCGGGATTGCTGTTCCGTTACACTTGCTGTTACTTTATAGCTGTGATTCATGCATATTGTATCGAAGCTCGGATTATTGTCCCTTTTAATGATAAGTGTGTTGCGTGCTTGATTTGGATTGTTGTACATTCATATTTAATCTGCTGTTCCATTTCCTGTTATTCGCATTATCTTTGCTTTGGTGTGAAGAACGGTCTGAAACTGTAGTGGGCATTGGCATTTGTTGTCTAGTCCCCAGGCTGATGATCTGTTCCTTGATTACTTTTGGTTACATCAGTTTCCAAAGGGATGAGTTATTGTTACTGGACCCTTGACTGATACATTGCTTATTTTTCCGAATGAATGATTTAGGCTTCAAGGTATTTTGTTGTTGATTTCCATTAATTAGAGTTTGCTGTTCAGATTCCTTTAATTACAGTTTGCTACCCATTTACTTTGTTGTTCATTTCTGTTGATTAATTGCAATAGTTTGCTTTTAAAGAGTTTTCCTAGTTTACTTTCAATGGCAGCTTTAGTTCAATTTCGATTTCCTTTTAATTGCTTTAAAGCAGGACTGTCAACTGTAGAGAACATTGGTTATTGCTTCCTTGTTCCCAGATTGATTGTCTTGTTCCGGTTTGATTTCAATTGCATCAATATCTAGAGGAATGAGTTATTGCTACTGTATCCTCGATTGATGGTTGTTTGAGTGAATGATTTAGTTTAGAACATTTCAGTTTCTTGCTGTTCCAATTAGATTTTGTTTCCAGCTTTCATTTACTTTTTCATTTTAAGCACTATACTGCAAAACATTACTCTTAAGTAAATAGCCGCCTTAGACTGAGTACACTCTTGAAATAAAAAGTCGTGCCTGGGTTGATAATTAATGTGAAGGTAATTAGGAGTTAAAAGACACCTTTTTATCGCTCTAGGTAACTTAACTAACAATGTTACTTTACCTGTAGGTAACTTAACTAAGTCTCAAGTCTAGTTACACATCAAGGAGCCCATCTCTTCTTCCATGGCTTTCTCCCACTTGTTCCAAGTTTCTACCTACATTGCTTCTTCATATCTTTCCAGTTCACTAGAATCAGTCAACATACATAATATAAATAAAGAGAGTATTTTTCAAGGGTTCTAATTATCCTGGTAGATCTTCTAACACCACTTTCAGGTGTTTGAGGTGCCTATTGTTATTGTTCTTGTGGTTTCTGATCATTATGATTTCAGGAACCTCTACTTTTTTCTGTGATCTCATCAAGCACTGCGTATTATTTGTTTTCTTTTTCGTATTTCCTTCCATGCGTCTGATCCTTATACAAGACCTTTTCATTGAATATGACATCTCCTCTCTTAATGATTTTATGTTTTTCATAATCATATAAGCGATAACCAAAACCATTTACACCATATCCAATAAAGGTACATTTCTTTGATTTTTCCTCAAGCTTTGTTCTATTTTCTTTATTGATGTGAATAATGACTTCACAACCAAAAGTATTTAAAAATGAGTAGTTTACCTTTTTACCTATCCATGCCTCCTTTGGAATACCACCATCCAAGGAACTTGAAGGACCTATGTTTATTAGATCAATAACAATATCTACAATATTTGTCCAAAATTGTAAGCGCAATCTTGCATGCAATCTCATGCACCTTGCATGCTCCATTATTGTCTTGTTCATCCTTTCTGACACACCATTTTCCTATGGTGTTCTTGGAACTGTCTTCTCTATGTGAATTCCATGATTTGAATAGTAGTTATCAAACTCTTTGCTGTAGTATTCACCTCTATTTTCTGATAACACCAACTTCTTTCCTGTCTCATTCTTAACCAAAGATTTCCATTTCTTGAAAGTATCAAATACATTTATTTCGAATATAATAATTCGATGTTTTCCTCATTTCATCATCAATAAAAGTAACATAATAGCGAGGGCTGCCAAGAGATGATACTTGATAAGGTCCCCATACATACGTATGCAAAAGCTCTAATTTTTCACTCTTCTTTTCATTCTCAACTCTAATAAATCTGACTCTCTTATGTTTTTCGTAAACAAAATTTTCATAGAAATCCAAATCAACATACTTCAAACCTGACAACAAATTTCTTGAGTGAAGAATTTGCATCCCTTTCTCACTCATGTGCTCGAGCCTATGATGCCAGAGTGCCATATCTTCTATTTTTGAGGTTAAAACATTAACATAATTAGAAATACTATTACATAAATACAATGTACAAACCTTTTCTCCTTTTTCTATTACTAGGGCTCCTTTAATGACCTTCCAGGTTTTGTCTGTTAAACTAGTTACACACCCTTCACCTCCCAATTGTTATGTTGAAATTATATTTTTCTTTATATATGGAACATGCCTTACCTCCTTTAATAGCCATTGGTTTCCATTCTGCAGCTTTATAAAACCTTACCCATTTCGATGGTTTTACAGTGTTTATCATCACCCAGACGAACATGTCCAAAATATCCTTGAACATAGTCATGAAAATGTTTACTATCAAGTGTGGCAAGGAATGAGGCCCCTGAATCTACCACCAAGGCATCAATAATATTCTCTAATGAAAGAATCAAAGCATATTGCAACACATTACCTGTCACATTCGCTTCATGATTATTGTTTCGCTGTCCATCTCCTTCTTTTCCCTTTCGAGATTTGCAGTCTTTCATTAGGTGTCATTTCTTCCCACATTTCTAGCACACTATCCCTGATTTGGATTTGGATTTTCATTTTCTTAACTTACTGCGATTTCCTGGGCTCCTTCCTCTTTCCATTTTTCTTCCCCTGGTCTTTACAGTCAAAGCATTATTTGATGTCTTACTAGAGCTTTTCCATTGCATTTCCTCGCTAAGGATGGCACCAACAACATCATCAAACTTTAAAGTACTATATCAAGAGATAGAGTTACTAATAGCCATAACCAAGCCATTCCAAATTTTTGGCAATGACCACAAAAAAAACAAAGCCCTAACTTCACCATCAAAATTTACCCATACTGAGATTAACTGATTGGTAACTGTGTTAAATTCATTAAAATGATTAGCAACAGATCCGTCTTCTGACTTCTTCATATTAAATAGTTGCTTCATAAGAAATACCTTATATGAGGCCGAGGGTTTTCATATAGTTTGGTCAATTTCATTGTTAAACCTTCTATTGTCGCTTCCTTTGAAATGTTGAATGCCACTGATGCCACTAGACATAGCCATATTGTTCCTAGTGCCTTTCTATCGAGAATATCCTATTCTATGTCTGTCATACTCATCAGCTTCTTTTTTTTCTTCTCAATGGTAGGTACATATCTTTTTGATACATATAATATTCCATCTGAATTTTCCACAACTGGTAGTTTTGGCTGTTAAATTTATCGACCCTAAACCTACCATCTTCCACCATTGCTCCCACTCGAACCAGGAACCTTCTCTCCTACGAGTTTATCAGCCAAATAGACCTTCGACTCTGATACCAATTGTTAGAAATTAATTAATGGAGCAATGAAATAAATAAAATATTGTAGAAAAAATACAGAAATGCATAAAATAAGAGACACAGATATACGTGGTTCACCCAGTTTGGGCTACGTCCACGGAGAAACAACTATTCCTTCCTTTTAAATTATCCAACAAAATGAAGATATACAACCTACAACATATCCACTGTAATTTCCTCTTTTCTCTCACACAACCTCCTCTCTTTCTTTCACTCAAAATAAAAATACACAAACATAATATATTTGCCTGATATAAACCAAGGGTTTCCTTATAGGGAAAAAAACCCTAAATTATCATAACTTCTACCATAAAATCATATGCCTAATGAACGAACTAGATTGACTACAAAATTACAACATTTTAAAAGGAAAATTTACCTCTATTTTTAGCTTCGGGGGCACTGCCCTCGAACCCCCACCAGGGAGGCGGTTCATAAAATTCGTTGTTCCCCCCCTTGGACCCCTTGACGATGATTAAACAAATGACGTTGTCACCCCGTTAGGAACATGGATCCAACATGACTGAAACAAAAACCTCTGAACAATTAGGAAGATAATTAGGCTCCACATCCAACAATACTAACTCCAATGGACATGAGGAAGAGGATGCAGTCATTAATGCAATTCCTCTCAATACCATCAATGCCAATTCTGCCTTATTGGAGAACAACTCCCATGCTGGTTCTCCAGGATCGTTAATTATCATCCTTGACTAGTTTAAGTTTTTCTTAGTTTTTACTACATTGTGTGGTGTCTAGTTTATCTTCTATGGCATCCTTATGTTTAGTTTAGTTATCTCATGTTATCTCTTTTTAAAGTGCAACTTGTTTCAACTTTAAGTATTTGATGCTAGACACCCTAGTTTTTGGGCCAAGACAAATGTCTACTATGCCCCATTTTTTTGTATCTAGAATTGGGAATTTTGTTTAATCTAGATCTGTCAAAGTTATGAAAACTTTCCGATGTAATATTTCATGTAATTTCCTTAGTATCAATAGAAATACGTAGACATATTTACAAAAAAGAGCATTAAAACTCACCTTAATAAAAGTCCAAGGTCTTCACTAATCACGCTATAATGGTAATAAGTGCATTTAAAAAAAATATAAACCATCTTTTTTCTTCAACGAAAGTTAAAACAAAGCTCATGTGAAAAGAGGTAAAACATTTTTGGTAAAATTATACAACAGAGTTAGGTTTCTTAGTTGGAATAGAAAGAAACTTTTGACTTCAATCAAAGTATTAATAGAGTTTTAATAGAAAGTTATACTCCACCCATGAAGTAAAATTTAAAATTTATTTGATAATTGGAGGAAACGATTAGCTTTTGACAAACACAAAGTACAAGACAAATTTCAAGAAATGCATTAAACTCATTAATATAGGTTTTCTAAAAGGGGTTTTTCAATATCTTCTCCAATTAAAATTTCTATGCTTGGCGATTTCTATACCTTTTTCACTTCACTCTAAAACTTTTCTTAGATAGAAATACTGATTTAAGCACCATTTAAAGTGAAAAGTTTCCAATAGATGTTGAACTTTATGAACTTGCAGTGAATGTTTAAGTGATAGGTACTGAGATGTCTTGTATAATAGGAGTGGTCATTACAATTTTCAAATCTTATTAAATATCCAAGTTCATGAGTTCATCATAATAGAAAGTTGAAATATCACTCTATATACACATGATTTATATGCATTATTTTCTCATTAAAAGTCTTAGTTGATTTTGAATAGTCAAGATGAGTAGCATACTTTGTTGTCATTGTTTCATATGAACAATTTTATTGAAACAATTTGGTTATCATGCATTCGTCACTATTGGAACTTAGAGATTTAATTATTTTAGCTATTATTTTAAATCACCTAGGTAAGTATCTAGAAACCTTTCTTAATTTCATTTCATTGACATTTATCGTTGCTAATTAAAATTGAATGGAGATTTTATTTCATATTCCATTTCATAAACTCTGCTATTTTAAAAAAAATAATACATTTTATATCAATAGAGAAATGTATGTAAATAGTAATTTTAGTTTTACTATTAATCTAGACAACATGCATTCTAGAAGATCTTCTTCTAGAACTAACAATCTTCACAAAAAAGAAGAAGATAATTTGTATCAATATAGAACTTTATAAAGTTAGTCATTTTAGTTTTATTATTAATCCAAACAGCATTTCTCCTAGGACATCTTCTTCTTGAACTCTTAAAAAAATCTTCAAAAGGAAAAAATCCAATTACAGAGCCTATTGAGAAAATTTATAGTGATCTGGAGGTTACCCTTAAGTAATTCAAACTATTTATTCGACCATTCAAACTGAAAATTGAGCTATCATGTCCCATATTTAAAGACATTTAAACTTTTATCACTATTCAAATTCCTTTTCCTAGATGAGGCGAAGTGTACAAAATATTTAAAGAAGAAGACTACACCAATATAATTCCACCTAGTGACCTTGCTATGAGAAATATAGATTATTTTGTGTTTATCAACATTATAAGATATCATTTTCACCCCATCATTGCACGACCCCCGATTATGCCTTATTTAGAAGCTAATGAATGGGTGATAAAGCACACGAACATTGATAAAAGATTTGTGCTAAATGATAAAGGAATATGTATATCCTCTTAGCATACATGAGAGTTGGAAAAATATTATAGAGTTCACCAACTTGAGAAGTATATGATTATTGGATTTTTTGAGAAATTTCATTGAGAAAATAACATCAAGAAGATTTTGGCCAGTTAATAGGTGGAAGACAATTATTTTTTTTGGAAAATTAATGGCATATACACTATGATCAATTTAAGGGATCCTTATATCTATTTATGGCCCTAATGTTTAGAATAGATATTGTGCCAAACTAGATCCACTTTAAATATGTATGGGTTCCTATAGTTCACAAAATTATCACCACAAGGTTAGCTTTAAATTGGGTAGAAATCTTATCCCATTCTTTCAATAGAGCCACTGAGAGGGATAAAAATGCTAATTTTGAAGCATTCCCAAATTTTTACATGGCATCATATTTACCATATATCCTCTATGTTGGAAACCCTTTATTAGGGTCAAACTAGGAATGGAACATGGTAGAAAATCCAATTCATTTTTATTGTTAGGCCGTGGGAGAATAAGAAAAACCAACACCAATTTGGAGTTCCATTTCTTCTCTTTATAAGATGATAATTTTCAAATAATGCCTAAGGCCAAGGAGAGAGGAAATGAGGCTACTAAGAAACATAGGAAATTAGTATCTTCAAGAATGTTTTACATATTTAAGGATTTATGGAGTCACTATTCCTGCTCACTTATTGTAGAAATATGCACCCAATAAGCTAATTCTTGGGGAAATTGCCTACTAAACCATTCTAAAGGGTTTCAATGCATCATTTTCCAAATATAATAGGAATAGAACTTTATTCCCAAATTTGTATTGGGTGGTATGGGATAATGAATTTTAAACAAAATAGACTTGAGGCTCATGTAATGTTGTAATACATGTTTCCATAGGAATAATTCCAAAGCCATGATACTTTTGGACTTGTCACTAACCATAATATTGTAGTTTCAATAACATGACCTTACGACCATCAATAGTGGGATCATAAATTTCTATATGAAAATGCAACTATGCAGTGGGAATTTCTCATGTGATTAAAGCCAAAATAATTTATTTTGACTCACAACATTACCTCATATGAGTAAGTGAAAATAATTGAGAAAATATTGGAAGAGGTTGTTGAAGAAATAAGAGGAAGATATGATTAAAGTGGAAGAGGATAAAACCAAACAAGAAGAGGAATACATAATCAAAGATGAGGAAGAAAGAGCAAGGAAGGAACAGGAAGGGGTACTTAAGACAAAAGCTGAGAAATTGGGGAAAAAGAAGAACAAAAACTTAACAAGGAAAAAAAAGGGTTAAGAAGGAAAAATTGGAGGTTGAGAAAATAGAAAAATCAATAGTGGAATAAAATAATATTTTAGAAGAAGAGAAAGCTAAATTGGAGAAAAAAATTAGAAGAAGAGAAATTTGAACAAGAGAAAGTATTAAAAATGGAAAATATAAATGATGAGTTGTAGGAAACTCAAAGGATGACTAGGAACAACAATCTACAGGTGAACCATATGAAAATTCAACATAGAAATGAAGGTTGCATCCCAATAGTTTCAATAATATGACTGTGGAATATTTAGTTATTCCTAGATAAGGAACAACAAAAGGGAAAAATATCAAGGATGAAAAGATATGAATGGATCAAATAGCTACACCTTGTAGTTTATATAACACTTAATCTCAAGTGATCAAAATATATTATACCTCATTGAGGATATTGTAAGTTTGGAATTAATAGCTTAGAGTAGGAGTAGATGAACCATATTCAAGCAAAATCAAATGAGAAAATGAATGGATTTGGATAATACAATCCTTTGCACAATAGAGGAACAAGTGCTTGACACTAAGAAATCAAATTTGATTGAATTGATCTCTACATGGTTATCCATTAAGCATGCTTCCCTTGATGAGGTGAAGTTAGAAGTAGTTACTGTGCAAAATTTAGAAAGTAAGATTTCTTTGTTAGAAATTTATTTCAAGTATTATAAGTCTTGTCAAGGTTTGGTTTCAAATTTTATAGCTCATGTATTATAAGAGGACAAGATTTCCATACAAATTAAAAGATATTTCTATACCAAAGCATTTCATTTGAACTACAAGAGTTGAACTTACAACGCTCAATTTTGTATAAGGAAAAAATGTTCTAGAAGAAAAACAAGGTAGAAAATAGTACCAAATGGAATTTGTTAAGTAGATTCAGATGAAAATAGGTCATCAAGATCATAATGTTAGGTGTTTATTTAAGTATGAAGTGTATGAAATTGAAAAAGAGATAATATATTGGAACAAGGTGGCACACGAAGCTCAAAAGTAGGTAGAAGAGGAATGATGGAGTGCATAAAGATATGGGATTTCATAGAAGACATCATACTCAATGCTAACTTCCTTCACTTTGTCCTCCAAAAAGCTTATATCAAGTAAACCAAGCATTGTAAAAAATGAACATATAATATAGTAGCATCAAGTAGAAATATGAAGTGTATAAACTATTGAAAAATGACATATTCATAAGTTTCTCAAAAAATAAGTCAGAAAATACACTCAATTAAAATGTGAATTCCCTATAATAGATAAATACATTAGAATGTTTAATAAGGGTTTCCAATTTCGAAGGTTCCCTAAACATAATGGACTTTCCCACATGATAAATTATTTATTGTGATTTTTGAACAATGGGAAATGTATGACAAAGAGATAACTAGAATACCAAACCCTAGTTCACCTAAGGGTTGAGTTAAAATTGGTTATTATAACAGACTTTGAAATTGTATATATAGTAGAATTTAGGAAGTTAGGAAGGATTTTAATATGAGTTTTGAAGTATTATTGTAAGAGACCTATTTCTATTATATTGATTAATGAAGAAGCCAATCATTGACAAAATTGATTTTGGTTAAAGAAGATTGTTCATGCGAATCAAATGTTGTGGACTATTCTACATGTTAGTTTTTACATGTGGTTTTTAAGGCTATTCTTGTTGCATTAAAAGTTATCTTGAGATAATATTTAAAGTTCTTTGAATTCATTTTCTTTAGCCAATTTCATGGATCTATGTCAAATTAGATTTCTATTCTAGAAAATTGTTTTGTTTAAATATGAGAATTTATGTAGAACTCCTTCTTGCAAGTTAAAGAATTAATAATTATATTTCTTTTAATTTCGAGAGCTAACTCTCATAAAACCACTTTCTGTATTTTGAATACTCATTAGATAGTATATCTACCTTTTTTCTATTAATCATTGGAAAACCAAAAATATCCTATTATAGCACATTCAAAGCTCACCAAAAGGTTGTTGGTCCATCGATTGAAAAAGGTTCTTCCAAACCAATAAAGGAGATTCTATTGATCCTCTTCATTGTGCTGAATGTTAGGCACCAGATGTATAGTACTAATAACAAATTATAAAATTTATCATGATCTAGTTGGATATCCATGGCCATTAACCTCTTCCACTAACTCAATGGTTATTAATCTTTTTGGTAGTTTTTTCTATGGATTTTTAGGACCCAAACTTTTGGGGTTATTTTGAGGCCCTAAACAATGTTTTTTGGCCATTCGAGGGGCCAAGGGTTCAATTGCATAACCCATAACCCCAGTCAACATTTCTAATGCTTAGATAGTTCTTTCCAATGAACTAATATGTGTTTGAAACAAGGATTGTATGCAAAAGTTGCACCCTTAAGAAGTTGATATCCAAACTAACCACCTTGAGGCCCACAAACCTTTGTGAAATTCATATTCTAGGGTTATGGTTTTATACCTTTAAGATTATTTATTTATGTTAAAAGGCCACTTTTTCAGCCTCCTATAGTAGCTTTTGTGAATGAGAATTGCGTTCAGAAATAATATACCACCATTATGGCTAGCTTGTGCTCTATATATTTTCTTCTATTTTATTATTAATAGAAGTTGTGTTTGCACTATATTATTGTGCTCTCTAATATACTTCTCCATATGTGTGTTTCATTTATTTTCCCACCTTTCATTTTGTTCCTTGTACAACCTAGATCAATGGTATTAGAACAATATGCTCCTTGTTATTTCTCAATGCATGTCCTCGACGAGGTTAGGGTATAGAGAATTGGGTCTCGACATAGTTTCACTTGGGAACAATTGACCTTGTCAACCCAATTGACATCCCATGGAAGAAAATAAGAGGGATGACAAAGTAGGAGATCCTATGAAATTATTGCTCAAGGAAACAATTACACGACAAAGGAACAAGTTGATGGACGATTTCACCCAAATCCTTTGATGATTGCTAATAGTGGCTAAGGTACATTCAACAAGTGCTGATTTTGGAGGTGTGACCTCCTTCAAGGTACAAGTTAAAATTGGAATCCATATATTTGAAGGTTTTTTATATGTATATGATTTGGATAATTTGTTAAATCTATTATATATATATATATATATATATATATATATATATATATATATATTTCTCTATCCAAACTTTTTATGATAATGAAAATATTACCATTGTGCTCTTGAAATCCCTTTCCCATGTAAAATAGTGGTGGGAAGGTTACTGGAAGAGCCAAAATGAAGATGAGTCTATGATATTCAAGGTGAAATCCGCTTAGGAGGCCTTTTTTTATTCCTGTAAGGAGGAATTCTACCATGTAGAGAACTATGATGACCAATGAGTGAGGTGGAAAACTATGTGATAGGAGAGATGAAACGATGTTGGAGTACACCAATATTTTCTATATATTGTGCTAAAAGATAGGTTTCAAATACTCCAAGTGGCACTTGGTTTTGAAGTATCATAGTGGCCTACATAGGAACATAAAAAATAAGATGTAATTCTTGGACATATTTTTATTAAGAGCTACTTATTGATATGCTATCAAAATTGTGCAGAAATTTAAGCAAAGGAATAAGTAGGAGTTTGAGTCCACAAATCCATCATGATAGAAGTGTTTAGTCAATTTAATGCCTTAAATTTCTCTACATAAATTATCAATCCGGGTATCGTAAACTGATGAAGTGTGGTGCACTATATGTGCTTAGTTAACCTTTCTCTTACTTCGTTGTTTTATAGTTTATGTTCAACTCTTCCTAACCTTCTGCTTTCAACATATAGTACTATGTTAAGCACGATTAGAAATAAGTCCAAAAAGTAATCAAGCTCTAAGGTGACAAGTAAGAAAAACCACTTTAAAGACCAGTTATAATGTTCAACTCTTCCTAACTCCCTGCTTCAACATATAGTACTATGTTAAACACGATTAAGAAGTAGTTAGAAATAAGTCCAGAAAGTAATCAAACTTTAAATTTGCAAAGAAAGAGCTTGAAAGAAATAACTTGAAATGAAACTAAAAGCAAAGAACTTGAAATGACTTGAAAGTAAATGACCACATTCTAATGGCATTAGTCTCTATTCATATTGCTGCAAATAAAAGAAAATAAGAAAATCACTTCAAGGACTGATGATAATGGTTATCTCTTCCTAACTCCCTGCTTCTACCACATAGTACTGCGTAAAACACGATTAGGAAGTAGCTAAAGACAAATCCAAGAATTGATAAAAACTCTAAGTGACGAATTATAACACTACTATGCTTTGTCCATCATATTGCTTCTTGCATATGTGATTATGGGAAAATAAGAGGAAAAAGTATTAGTGCTACAAGCCAAAGCTACTTAAAAACAAGCTGCAATCAATTAGTGTTACGTTCTCTGAAAGATAAATTATTCATGATAAAGAGAACATAAATTTGTTAGCATCCAACTTGTAAAACTAAGCTAAGAACTAATTTAGAAAATAGAGCAAAAAGGGTAGCACTATGAATAAGACAACTGCAACTACCATTAGATATTAAAGCAAATACAACACACACAATCCCGGGAGAAAATAAAATGCAATAATTCAAACTGTACAAGGCAGGGGCCCCCTTCTACCTATGAAATCAAAGCAAAATTAAACACACTTGCATAAATTAAAATTGCATGAATGAAAATCTAATCTACCTTACATTCTACAAAGCAATATTTACAAAAATGAAATCTAATCTACTTACATCTTAATATGCTCCATGACATCTACTTCACATCTCCTTCCATGTTGAGAACATCAAAGCTTTATTCAATTTCTTCAAAAGTGCAAAGTACAACAAAGCTCTCCAAAGCTTTCAAAAGCCATGGGACTAACAAACTAAAAGGACTAAGAAAAGACTAAAGGAAAGACTAAAGAGAGACTAACTAATGAAGGAGAAAGACCTCCTATTTATACAAAAAGATGAGAGCCATCTCATTAATGATAATCCATGAATCTCTCCCTCTACCTCTAGAGTCCTAATCAAAATAGGAACTGATAAGACACATGTCTTTTAGAGTTACAATACAATTAGGAGATGTGACACATATCCTCATGATCCCATGATTCTTTCCAACCAAATTCGAATTTGGCCTTAGAGTGCCACATAAGGGTCTTCTAGAAGTCTCCTTTCAACCTACACATGTCAACAAACTCAACCCATTTGTTAGGTATAAGCATATGCACATTATTTTCTAATGTTTAACCACAAATTCACTTAAAAGGCTTAGAAATAATAAATATTGGAAAAACATAAAGGTAGCCCAATGATAATGAAAGTGGGATGAATGTGGTGACATAGTAGTGAAATGGAGGTGAAATAGAGGTGATATAATGGACATAATAGTGAAAGTGTAATGCAAATGAATGACATTTTCAAGACTCAACATACCCCCCAACTGAAGCTATTGCATGTCCTCATGCAACATATATTACATTGACTCTTTTGATTCTTGAGCTTTGGCTTAACTTTGCATGATATCATTTGATAACTTCATATTTCTGCAAAGTGTTTCACTTGAATTGCAACATGGTTGGTTCTTGTGTTACAACCATTTTTTTTTTGTTTTTTTTTTTGCCTTCTATTTTGATCTTTGAACTTTGCGTAATGATATTTTGATTATTGTTGCAAAGTATATCTTTATTGGATTGCATGATGGTTGGTTCTTGTGTGAAAACCATGATTTTGTTTGTATCCAATTTATCCTTTAAGCACTTTTTCAAAAGCCATTGTATGCTCATAATAGCAATGTAATAATTAATATATATTGGAAGTATGTGAGCTCTTGAATATGTTATGGACATGGAAAGATATGAATATGAATGTATTCCCCCCCAACTGATGGTATTGGCAATTTTATGAAATGAGGAAGATAAATGTTTTTCCAACAAGTATCATTCTAGCTTTTTATGGAATTCTATGGTTAAAAGTTAGAAAATGCCGTACCTTCACTTACCCTTTGGAATGGATGAGTTGTATGTGTGTGGTGGCTGAAAACTTTTGATCATATTCTTCTTCAAGTGGCTGAACAAGAGGAGTCATGGATAGAGAGATAAGATGGCTTTTTATTGCTTCTACTAAAACTTGCTGAATCTGCTCCAAAATGCTAAAAATAATAGTCTTCATGTCTTCAAAACTCATTGGCACAATTCCTACTATGTGAAAAGATGTTCTGATGTCGAACATAGTAGGAAATTGTTGGCTTAGTGGCCATTAATGGATGCCACTAGTCAACACGAGTACTCTCACCATTGATGTCAATGAGAGTCAAGATGCCCAAACACATCTTGCTAGGTACGAATGAATTTGCTGATGTCGAGTCACCTAGAAGATCTAACGAACAAGGGACATTAATGTATTCCCATTGTTTGTCAGCATGAGAACTTGCCATTAAGGCATGCAAGTCTCAAGGTGTTTTTACAAAGAACTTAGACTCAAAGGACTATGGACTCAATAATTTGCATTGAAGCAGGGCTTATTTGCGGAATGAAAATGACAAGGAATGGAAAGTGAAAATGGAAAATGACAATGGAGAACAGAAATGACAATGGGCAATAAGCATGTGAATGAGCCTTTTGCTTTTATTGGTGGGTTATGAATGGACAAAAAGAGATGGAAAGTGTATGTGAATGAAAATGGAAAATATGGAGTGGAATGAGGTGAATGGTTTATTATGGAGTATGGAGTTATTGATGGAGACAATAGTATCTGAAAGTTTTTCAAGTATTTGGATCTGATTTTGCATCAACATATTTCCTCTTTGTTGCTGATCATTCTCTTATGAAACAAATTGGTCTCTTAGAGAGACATCATTCCCTTGTAGTCATTTGTCCTTCCTCCTGGAACCTGCAAAAAAACTAATACTTCTTCTGCAATGGAATGTAAGATTATCAAAGGAGAGAGGTGATCAATCTCTCTAGTTATGATATTTACACACAAAACTAAGAATTTGTATTAATGAAACAAGTTCTCAAAGGAAAAATCAAAAGAATTTATACCTGCTTTGGAATTAGTGCCTCAAGTTGATGTTGCTTCTTTTCAGCAATTTATTTCATTATTTGCCATTTCAAACTCTAATGATATATTTCTCATTGTATAGATCTTGTTGAGATCTTTCCAATGGTACTTAAATCATCAAAATCTAATTCTGTATGAGAAAGATAGGCTGATTTGAACAATGAGGTTTTTCTGGCTGCGGAATTGAGGAACATCTCTGTAGCTAAAAATCTTGAATAAAAAGTTAGCCATTCAATTTTCATTATCAGTCCAAAATTAATCAATACCTTCAGAAAAGTGAGAAAATAACTTGTTCATTTCATTGATTCAAAATTATTGTTTTTTCTTGACATGCAGCGACTTAATGTGGCGACTTAGTGTGGCGACTTTGTGATAACACCCAATTTGACTTCCCTTTGACCGGGGTCTTTTTCATCAAATTTGACCGAATGAATAGGACACCATCCATGTACTGACATTTCCCTAGCTACCCATGTGACCTGTTTTGCCTGATGACACCTACAACCTAGAGTTTAACAAAACAGCTGCGGGATCACTAAATGGCTGCGGGATTGCAGAGTGTAAAAAATACTGTGAAATGGAGTGGCTGTGTGCGAACAAACTAAGCAATTTCTCCATCTCAAACTTCGGCTGAAAAATGGAACTGTGGAGTTTGAAACAGAGTTGCGGGGTTTAATAACCTCCACCTCCACTTGACTGTCTTTATCTCTGAATGACCTTGCAAAGGCTTTTGTAACCTCCTTGTGGTAGCCTTTAAATTTCTTGATGCACTGTAGCCAGTTGGCTTTCTGCAATGCCTCCTCAACTTGAGGATATGCTTCCAGGAATTTTGAACCTTCTGGTTCAGCCCTTAAAAGTTTCCCCATTGACTCTACGGCTCTGTTCTAAAACACTACTTCAATGGTGGTTTTACACAGTAAATTCTCGGCTCTGTTCAGAATTTTGTGGAAAAGAGGTTGTATGGTTTCAGCAATAGCCTTGGACACAGTGAATTCACGGCTTGAACATAGTGAAAAGGTGGATTAACAGCTTTAACACAGTGGAACGGTGGCTTAGCAGTCGTAATACAATCGTAACATACGTTCACTGGTTATATGTATTCGCTGTTTCTCAGAATTAGCAGAGAGGAGAAAACAGAGTATGGTTTATGGGGGCAACGTAGTGAATGGAACGGAATGAAGGAAATGAGAGAATGGAACAGCGTGAAATGGAGTGTTATGAGCGTAGGAGGGTTAGTGTTTTGGATACCCAACATTTAACCGGCAGCGATTAATGACAGAGAGTCGTGTTTAATTGAAACACGTCTCTAACAGGTGTAAAGTCGTGTAATTTATTGTTTATGCCAGCATGTAATTGATCCCTATTAGAACTCTTTCCCTCAGGCACGCGGAGTTATTCAAACAACCAGTTAATAACTCAATTTTTCACGCGCGGCAGTCAAAAACGGGCTCCAAAGAACCGAACATTTCTCCCAGACCACCACGAATTTTCCCAAACGGTTTCTGGGTTATCTAATTAACCCACCTGGAAAAAAAACCCATGTTTTATTTTTTTGAAATTCGCTACCATTTGGGAAAATCGAGCGTGTAAAGTTTGACGTTTTTCAGGTTTTGCGTTTTTTTTTTTCTGAGTTAATTTTCTGTTCTGCACTCGGCTGTTTATGAATTTTCTCAGCTTCAAGCTGCTGCTCAAGTCGTTTCAGTCTCCAGCAAGTTTCTTTCTTGTGCACCAACCATGACTGTTGCCTCTCATCCAATTCTCTGCAATGCTGCAAGAACATAGACATTTCTTGTATAATATTCTTGTTTTGGTCTACTGTACCAGAATTGCTGCCGAGATCCATAGAGGGAGTTTCTACGTGTGAATTCCCTCTGTATAATTTTTCTTTTGCAGCTTCAGAACTCCCACTTATATTACTCAGTGTTCTGGTATTTTTCAACCATGATGAGCTGGCAGAAGGTGTGTTGGATACCACTGGAGTGCTTGAAGATGGTGAAAGGGAAAGTGTCACAGATGGAGACGAAGAGTATGTGGGGCTGGACTTTAAAACCCTAGGAGAAGACTTGGGGGAGCAGATTACTAAGCCGTTGATCAGCAAATGGTTCTTCAATCAGAAGTTACTAATTCCCTCTAGGTTTCCATTAGTAACAGAGAGAAAGAGGGCAAGCAAACACTTCAAGAAAAACATGCTAAAACCAAGACTTTGACTGAGGTCCTAGGCTGGTTTTTTTCGATCTGAGCTGGATGACTAGGATAGGATCCATGTCAGGACAATTCTGGAGATGCCCATGTGGTCGGTTTTTTCATTAGATGCCTGTAACCTGTTAAACCTTGAAACAGCTGCGGGATTGTCAGATAGCTGCGGGATCAGGGCAGTTTCTGCAACTAAGTTGCAAAACCTTATTTGAACAAGATACAGTGTTTTGAAGACCACTACAAAGCATAACCAGACAATTTTGGACAATTTGAACCTATCAAAGCACCTGAGTTTTATTTTTTCATTTTTTTTTTTTTTTTTGAATCAATTGAAGTGATGAAGTTTATTTTGTCTCCTATTTTTTTTTTTTTTTTTTTTTTAACAATTCTTTTTCTGATCCTCCAGATCACACAGAGTGCAGGAGGAGAGCATACTCAAGAATTATTATTTTGTCTTTTTTTTACTTAACAATCCTTTTTCTGATCCTCCAGATCACACAAAGTGCAAGAGGAGAGAATACTCAAGGATTATTAATTTTTTTTCCAGATGTAAGAAATAAGGTCTCCTAATTACACTTCCCCGGCAATGGTGCCAAAATGTTTAGTCAATTTAATGTCTTAAATTGCTCTACATAAATTATCAATCCGGGTATCGTAAACTGATGAAGTGTGGTGCACTATATGTGCTTAGTTAACCTTTCTCTTACTTCGTTGTTTTATAGTTTATGTTCAACTCTTCCTAACCTTCTGCTTTCAACATATAGTACTATGTTAAGCACGATTAGAAATAAGTCCAAAAAGTAATCAAGCTCTAAGGTGACAAGTAAGAAAAACCACTTTAAAGACCAGTTATAATGTTCAACTCTTCCTAACTCCCTGCTTCAACATATAGTACTATGTTAAACATGATTAAGAAGTAGTTAGAAATAAGTCTAGAAAGTAATCAAACTTTAAACTTGCAAAGAAAGAGCTTGAAAGAAATAACTTGAAATGAAACTGAAAGCAAAGAACTTGAAATGACTTGAAAGTAAATGACCACATTCTAATGGCATTAGTCTCTATTCATATTGCTGCAAATAAAAGAAAATAAGAAAATCACTTCAAGGACTGATGATAATGGTTATCTCTTCCTAACTCCCTGCTTCTACCACATAGTACTGCGTAAAACACGATTAGGAAGTAGCTAAAGACAAATCCAAGAATTGATAAAAACTATAAGTGACGAATTATAACACTACTATGCTTTGTCCATCATACTGCTTCTTGCATATGTGATTATGGGCAAATAAGAGGAAAAAGTATTAGTGCTACAAGCCAAAGCTACTTAAAAACAAGCTGCAATCAATTAGTGTTCTGTTCTCTGAAAGATAAATTATTCATGATAAAGAGAACATAAATTTGTTAGCATCCAACTTGTAAAACTAAGCTAAGAACTAATCTAGAAAATAGAGCAAAAAGGGCAGCACTATGAATAAGACAACTGCAACTACCATTAGATATTAAAGCAAATACAACACACACAATCCCGGGAGAAAATAAAATGCAATAATTCAAACTGTACAAGGCAGGGGCCCCCTTCTACCTATGAAATCAAAGCAAAATTAAACACACTTGCATAAATTAAAATTGCATGAATGAAAATCTAATCTACCTTACATTCTACAAAGCAATATTTACAAAATGAAATCTAATCTACTTACATCTTAATATGCTCCATGACATCTACTTCACATCTCCTTCCATGTTGAGAACATCAAAGCTTTATTCAATTTCTTCAAAAGTGCAAAGTACAACAAAGCTCTCCAAAGCTTTCAAAAGCCATGGGACTAACAAACTAAAAGGACTAAGAAAAGACTAAAGGAAAGACTAAACATAGACTAACTAATGAAGGAGAAAGACCTCCTATTTATACAAAAAGATGAGAGCCATCTCATTAATGATAATCCATGAATCTCTCCCTCTACCTCTAGAGTCCTAATCAAAATAGGAACTGATAAGACACATGTCTTTTAGAGTTACAATACAATTAGGAGATGTGACACATATCCTCATGATCCCATGATTCTTTCCAACCAAATTCGAATTTGGCCTTAGAGTGCCACATAAGGGTCTTCTAGAAGTCTCCTTTCAACCTACACATGTCAACAAACTCAACCCATTTGTTAGGTATAAGCATATGCACATTATTTTCTAATGTTTAACCACAAATTCACTTAAAAGGCTTAGAAATAATAAATATTGGAAAAACATAAAGGTAGCCCAATGATAATGAAAGTGGGATGAATGTGGTGACATAGTAGTGAAATGGAGGTGAAATAGAGGTGATATAATGGACATAATAGTGAAAGTGTAATGCAAATGAATGACATTTTCAAGACTCAACAAGAAGCTTAAAAAAAATATGGCCCTAACTCATAGAACAAGGGACAGATCAAGTATATCCAAGATTAAGACAACCAACTCAAGTCGTAGGCAAATAAGGGTAATGGGAAGTTAAATGAAAACAACAGAAAGTGGTGTGAGTTCCACAAAATTTCTCGACAAAACACTAATGGATGTCACTCAAAAAAATCGTAGTAGGTTGAGATTATATAGAAAGAAATGAAATTTAGCTTGGATTTTCATTCAAATAAATATAAAGGAATGTGGATGATCAATGTAGAACATAATACTGTCATTACGACCATAAATATCTAACCATAAGAATTAGAGGAGCTTGAGGAGGGGTAATACCTCTTCTACTCATAGATGTGGGTGAAGGGAACCATATTACATTCATTGTTGACATCGAGAGCTATAAGAGACTAATATTAGTTGAGGTCAACAAGACATTGAACTTGTTGATAGTGCCACACCCCCAATCATACACCATTAGTTGGTTTAGCTAGGGATGAGACATTTGTGTTAGCTAAAAATGTTCCCTATCCTACAACATTAATCCCTTCAAAGATGAGGTACTTTCTGATGTTTCCCCACTTTAATTTTGTAGTCTTATTTTACCAACAAACTTACATGTTGAAACATCAGGTTGGTTATGATTCCCCTTCCGATAGTGTCATTGTTACTCTAGGAGATGATATCTATAAGGTACTAGAGGTAGTTCCTACCACTGTAATTTCATTGGCCTCAATAAAAAATGTTGAAAGGTAGTTTCTCAAACTACAAAGTTTGTCCTCTTCATGGATTATTCAGAAGGTGAAAGGAAGGTCACTATTACCACCAAAACCTTAGTATAAGGCCTTTCTACACAACAAAATAAGGTGGACAATATTGTATAGTAATATAAAAATATCTTCACTTCATCTATGGGGATGCCTATGCATTACTAGGTCACATATTCAATTAAATTTACACTTGGTTCTCCTTTACATAATGACCCAATATATAAATTTTTTCTTCTATAAAATAAGAAAATAAAATATTAGATTCATCATCTCATCCAAAAGGGCCACATTCTATTGAGCTCCTCACATTGAGGGAACCTAATTGTGTTGGTGTAGAAGGATGGGACATGGAGAATTTGAATTGATTATAGAACCCTAAATAACATAAATGTTAAAAAATGATTCTTGATCCAGTAGATTGATGATATTTTTGATTAGCTTAAGGGTTCCAAGTTCTTTAGTAAGATTGATATGTAGAAATTCCTTGTAAATTCAAACTGCTAATTGTAATTTACTAAAAAAATAGACTTGAATATACTCTACTCATCAGTGGAAACAAACTAAAAAACCCTGCTATTTGTATATTGCATTAGTCAGAAAATATGAGAAGATTACAATGATTTGCTCAAGCCCGAGCAACCTCTGTGGAACTAGTTTAACTGCATTTAACTCAGTTAAATTAAATTAATTAATTAGAACTCAAAATAAACTCAACCAAGGCTCCTATAATGTAGGATACACTCTACATGACTAAAGTTAGATCCTCAAATCAGATTAACTTAGCCAACTAAGTCAATTTAACTTAGTTAACTTATACAAGTTGTCTTGTGATGTGTAATTACAATTTTATTCTTAATTTAATTCAAGGACAAAATTATATTTAGATTTTCTTGTTGCATTTTCAACACTCCCTCTCAACAAGAAAGGGATTATTAGATACCCCAATCTTGCCTCTATGGAACTCAATTTTTCCTATTGATAGTGCCTTAGCCAATATGTTTGCCATTAGGGAAATTTCGAGGTCTAAAATGGGCCTCCTAAGGAAATTATAAAATAATAGTGGAAATAATAAAATAATATTATATTATGTCTGCCTGGGGTAGTTTAAGTGGAAATGGCCATGGAATGAAGTCTCAGCGAACCAGAGATCTTGGGTTCAAATCTTGTGCTACCCTCCCCCTATAGTGGGGTGAATAATGGACATGTAAACTCGGAAATCCGAGAGTCCTACCAAGCTTACAAAAAAAATAATATTAGATTACATCATCATCTTCTAAGAAAACAACCCAACAAGGATCTTCCTCATCCAGATAGCTTCACAAGTTGCTTGACTAGTAGCCATGTACTCTGCTTCTTCCGAACTAAGTGCAACTAATCTCTGCTTCTTGTTGTACCAAGAAACTGTTGCTGACCCAATATTGAAGATTCCCCATTATGTTCTCTTCCTGTCAGATGGACTCCCTATGCAATATACATATGTGAAGCCTTGTAGCTTCACTCCCTCTGTCCGTCTGTACCAAAGGCCAAACCAGTGGTGTCTCTGTGGTATCTCAACACATGTTTAGATACCTTCCAATAGAGTTTGGTTGGCTTAACCATTTCTTGACTAAGTTGGTTAGCTACAAAATAGATGTACAATCGTGCGTTCACCAAATACATAAGTGAACCCACAAGATGCCTGTAAATAGTAGCCTCCACTACTTCACTAGAAGTAGCATCTTCCTTCCTCCAATTCCCTGCTAGAGGAGTCTCCATGGGTTTGCTTCTCTCCATGTGGAACTTATTCAATATCTCATTTGCATACTTTCCCTAAGAGGCAAACAATTCCTCATCTCCTTACCATACTTCCATACCAAGGAAATAATGCATCAGCCCTAGGTCCTTCATCTCGAATTCTTTAGAAAGATCCTCTTTGAAAGATTGTACTAGCTTCTCATCACCCGTTAGAATTAAATCATTGACATATATTACTAGAATCAACAATTTACCTTCAACCATAATATGGTAAAGGTTTTCATATTATTCATGTTTGGTGAAGCCCAACCTGGTGAAATAACTGTCAATCCCGGTGTACCTAGCACGAGGTGCTTGTTTCAATCCATACAACACTCACTTGAGTATGCACATGTTTGACTCTCTATAGAAGGTCTCAAATCCTTCTGGATGCTCAATGTACATCTCTTCCTCAATCACTCCATTGAGGAATACTATCTTCACATCCATCTAATGTATATTCCATCCGATATGTACTGAAAGTGCTATAATAGAAATGATTGAAGAGTACCTTGATACTGGAGAAAAGGTCTCCTCGTAATCAACTCCCTCCACTTGAGAGAACCCTCTGTCCAAAAATATCACCTTGTGTTTCTCGAAACTCCCATTTGCTACTTTCTTTACCTTGTAAACCCATCTGAAACTCACCACTGACTTGTCTGTTGGTCTTGGGACTACTTCCCAAACACTGTTTCTAATAATGGAGTCATACTACTCTAACATGGCATTAACCCATACTGCTTGTTGCACTTCTTCCTCGAATGAGGATGGCTCAATCTCTAGACTCTCGCTCATAAGATCCATGTAGCCAATGTACTAATCTGGTGAACTCCTCTGCCTGTGCTATGATGTGGGTGCTCCCACATTCTCTCTATAATCATGCAACAATCTGTCAACCTTTCTGGGGGCTTCCTCCCATATCTAGAAGTCTCTACATGAGTGGGTGCTTCCACTCTCTACTCCTCTACATGTGGCTTCTCCACATCATCCTGAGGTTCTTCCTTTGGAGCTAAAAGCTCCTCATCTCCATGCAACTGAATCTCCCTCTCAAGGGAACATCTCATGGCCTTCTCTTCATCGAACTTCACATCTCTACGAACAACTGTCATCCTGTGAGATGGTAGGTACACCCAATAGTTGTGAGGTGTATCAGTGTACCCCACAAATATGCCAAACTCAGCTGTTGGCTCTAGATTTTTCGTTGCATCCTTAGTAACATGCCAATAAACTGATGGACTAAAGATCCTAAAGTGTTCCACATCTAGTTTCTTACTTGAAAAAGATTCTTCTAGCGTACTCATACTGAGAATCCAATGAGGACTCCTATTTTTCACATATACGATGTGTTTCATGCATCATTACACAAGTGTAACTGTAGGCCTTGATCATGTAACATCGCCCTTGCATCTCCCACAATACTTCTGTTCTTCCTTTCAACAACCCCATTCTGTTGTGAATCATGGGGTGTTATTAACTCCTGTCGAATGCCTTCTGATGCAAAAATTTTATTGAATTCATTCAACATTTATAATCCACCGTTATCACTCCTGAGAGCCTTCACTTTCCTGCCAGTGTCTTTCTAAAGAAGTACTTTAAATTCACACATTTTATAGAACGTCTGATATTTCTTTTGCATGAAGAAAATCCAACACTTATGTGAGAGATCATCTATGTTGGGTGTGTGTTATATTCTTTCCACGACTAGTTACACGTGTGGGGGGTGTCAACCCCCACTATTCATTGCGCCGGCGTGGTGAAGTAAAATTATAAGTGCGGGCACAAACGAATTCCTCTAGCCCGATGATGGGTTTAGCCACAATAGATACATTCTATGGAAGATTTCCTTAGGTTAGAACCAATTAAGAGGGCCTACCTCTTAGTCTGCTTATCCTATTTGATGATGTCCTTTCTTGCTCGCCCCAACTATCTCTCGCTTCTTTCTTCAAGCCCCTGAAACAAGTAAACAACAGCAAAAAAAATGTGATAATAGACAAATTACAATTCAAACTACTTAACAAGTCAAGAAACATTAAGCCATGAATATGTAAGATGAAAAAAATGTAGGAAATCAATTGATAGTTGCATGTATTAATATCAAAGAGAGATTACAACCATTTGTCTTGACGTTGTAGTCCTCCTCTGACAAGACCAGGTTCCCACACACTTTTGCTAGCATTCCATGATGGCCTCAATCAACGATAGTTTTAAGGCTCTTCTCTTTAGGCTTCACTCCAAACCAAATCACACTTCTCCATCACACAATTAGATAGCTACAACTAGTAATAGCTTGTTGTCTTCTCCAAACCAAAATAACATAAGCACACCAATATCAACACTACAAAACTAACACTAGCTTGTGCTTGGGAAGAAGGGAGGTTTATATAGGAAAAATGGATGGGAAATGGATCCTCTTCTCATGGGAGAAGGGCTTATCCCTTGAGGTAGTTCCATCATTATAGGGGAAAGGAGCCCAAACTGACATCCTTTACCCCATCCGGCCAAACCATTTACTAGACTTCCATTACGAAGCTTCTAGAGCTAGAAGCTTCGTTTCCTAATTTAAAAAAATTTCCAAAACAAGATCGGTGCGATTGGAACACAGATCAGTCATTCCAGTCAGCATGAGGGATAGTGCTATTCTTTGCACATCATCATGGGGGAGACAAAGGTCATTAGCGTCGGTCTTGTAAACTGGGCAAAACAGAAGTTTCAGGGGAAATGGTGCAAAAGGGAATTGATATGCTCATGAAGAGGGACACAATGGGAGTTTCTTCATGAATGCAAAGCATGCAGGGTTCATTGTACAGGTCCTCTAGGATCAAGGAACAAAGAGTACAGGGACAGTGAAAAAATGTTGTGTAACAATCGGGTGCAACGGGGGGCTTTCAGGGGTCTAATAACCTCCCTAGACGGATTTTTGTTTTGGACCCTATATTAGGTGGGTGGACCTACCTTTGGTTTTGTGCATGGGTTTCACACATGGTTTTTGGGCATGATGGTTTTATGCCTATGGCATTTTGTAGATCCAGTCAAGAGAACTACAACTATGTTCTAATCGAGGGTTAATGGATTAGGGTTTATGAATGCTTCAACATGTATATATATGTATTATAACATTGAAAGGAACATAATGAAAAATCAATTTGGTAGTCCTAGTTTTGGTATCCAGGGGAAATATTTGTGTATTTGTTTTATATTCTTGTCATTGTTTATTTTGTATTTTTTAGAATTCGTCTACAGGTAAATTCTACACAAGGTTAAAACCTACAATTTACAAATATTACATAATACCTATGCTTGGCCATGGAGGCTATCGAGAATGGTCCACACACATATGAGTGAAAATTTTCAAGGATCATTTGCGCTCGACTATCCTTATCATGAAAGGTGGCTTTAGTGTACTTCCCCAATGTACACCCTTTGCATGCATCTCTCTACTTTAGTGCACCCTTGGGAAGTCCTGTAGAAATTTGCTCCATGATCTTCAAAGCTCCATGGTGAAGATCGCCCAATATTCTATGCCATAATTCACTGATGTCTTAGAGGCTCTGCACCTTCTTTGCTTTTGTGCTTAATGCTGCACAATATTCTACATCCAAATTTTAAAGGTTCTTCACCCAAAACCTAATCCGCTTCACTTGTCCTGAGGCTATGTGACAAAGGAAAGTATTTCCTTTTCTAAATATCACATTGTAGCAACAGTTATCCGACATAGCAACTGAAACTAAATTCTTCTTTAGACCTAGAACATACATGCCATATTTTAATGTGAGAGGAGAATTAGAATCCCTCTGAAAAGTAACAGTACTGATGCATATAACTTCCATCATCTCCCAATTCGATGTGCATCTGAAGGTCCTTCTCCTCCAAGTCACTGAAGAATTCTTTGTTTCCAGTCATATGGAATGAGGCTTCACTATCCATATATCACACACTACCCATCACCAATGCCAAAATGAAAGCAATGAGGGTGAAATCCAACTCGAATTGTTAAGTAAGAGATTCACCTACCGCTACTCCTGAGGGATTCTTGCTGACCTTCTTGTGTAGACACTTCATGGCATAGTGTCCCAGCTCATGGAAATGAACACATTTATTCTTTGACATTTCCTTCTTCTTACCTGCTTGACTAATCTGATTTGGAATGGGATGACTCCCCTTTCCCTTTCTTTGCCTTTCCAGCCAAGGCACAATTCTGCTCATCATCATGCTTGGATGAGGATCTATCTCTGGTGTTCTGCCAAATCTCTTCTTGCACCAAGTCAAACCACAAATGCTTCCACTCTAGTAGCTTCTCCCTCTCATTTACTAAATCCTGGTAGTTGTACCAATTCTTGGGAAGGCCTAGAAGTGTTAAGCTGACCAGATCATCTTCAAAAACTGTAACACCAACACTTCCAAGATTATCCTAACATTGGGTGAACTTACTTAAGTACTTTTGTATTGTGTCAACCTTATCCTTCTTGATTTTCCTAAGCTTTTCCTTCAGTGCCAGCTTTTTTGGTCACTACTATTCTGAAACAGGTATGTAAATGAATTCCACATTTCATATGGAGTCTCCTTCCCATGGATGTTCGAGACAATGTGATCTTAAACTCCTTCTAGTATGATCCTTCTTGCCTTTGCAAAACATTTCCTCCACTTTGCTAGATCTTGAGCATCAGTTACTGGAGGCTTAGGAATACATTTCTCTATGAATTCCTTTAGCTTGTTGTCTTCCAACACTTCCTCCATATTGTCCTTCCAAGAAATATAGTTCAAACTATCCTCAAGGGCATATATGAGTCTCAATCCATAGAATGACATCCTACTGGCTCTGAAGAATGATACTGCATATTCGATTTCACTTGCAAAAGAAAAACTTGTATTCTCCTCTTCTAGAGTGATTTCTACTATGATACCATGTATATTCAAACTACTAATTGTAATTTACTAAAACAATAGACTTGAATCTACTTTACTCATCAACGGAAACAATTAAACAATCGTGAAATCATGAAGCATACGAGAGAAATAATTCAATCAACACATTACACAATGATTTCATGGGGAAATCCATAGTTAAAAACCCCTGCTATCTATATATTTCATTAGTAAGAAAACATGAGAAGATTACAATGCTTTTCTCAAGCCTGAGCAACCTCTGCACTATCTCTATCTATCTCACCACTTCCTAGACAAGCCCAAGCCAATACTTAACCAAATTTATTCTTTCCCAAGTCCCTATTTCCTTTCATTGTTTCCTTGGGAATTAGCTCCCTATTAGTAGGGAAATTTCTCAATATGAAATGTGCAATTAGCATATGCCTTCCTTTGACTGCATGCACCACTTGTACAATTCAAATGATTATACAATTGATAGTACACTGTCCCTGAACTCCAATCTCAACTGGGTAACTCTCAGATCTAACACACATAAGTTATTTATGAGTGAATCATTAGTTAATTGGTTAAAAACATGAAGAAACAACCCAATGTATAACCTCCTACTAGTTCCTCCATCAGTTGGAACTAGTTTAACTGACTTTAACGTAGTTAAACTGCATTAATTAATTACAACTCAAAATAAACTCAACGGGGCTCCTATAATGTAGGAGACACTCTAGATGACTCAAGTTAGACCCTCAAATCAAATTAACAAAGCCAACTAAGTCAATTTAACTTAGTTAACTCATACAAGTTGTCTTGTGATGTGGAATTACAATTTTATTCCTAATTTAATTCAAGGGAAAAATTAAATTAGGATTTTCTTGTTGCATTTTCAACATGATATGAAGTTAGGCAACCACTAGGTTCAAATTGAAGAAAATCATGTATGGAATATGATATTAATCTAAAGAAACCCTTTCTGAGTGGTTAGTTGTGCCTTTTGTAATGCTCCATCCCATCCCCTTGGACATCCCAAGCTGATGGGAGGTGTTACTTTCAACTAATTCAACCTCCAAGGTCTCCCTATGGATATGGGATTACAAAATTTCATTCTCCTCCAAAATTTGTTGAATTAAATTGGATAACACCATCAAATTCAAATAATCAAGAGATTTTTGGGGATATAAATTTTACCCCACTACGATCTTTGGATTGAAAGTTATTCCCTTAAAAACATTGAGCAACCAAATCTTGCCACATCATCAAATTCTACCATGTGGCACCAACTTGTATCCTAAGTGGCCCTCCTACATCATTCACAACACCTATGCGGCCACAAAAATTCATTCATGGTGCTCACCACGTTGGCATAACTTGCAGGACCCATTAGGCTTGAGCTCTTGGCACAATCCACAAATCCCTTTGCATTTGACTATAGGGGATATTCAAGTCTGCACACTGTTTGCACTTGGAAAACCCCTTGGATCCCTAGTTCCCCAATTATATCTGAATCACTAACATTCCACAACATATCATACCTAGCCCACATCTAGGGATTTGTGTGTTTGTGCCTTGTCTTCACCCTTATATGTCCCAGATTCCTAGATACGTCCTTCTCTCATGAAAACATCAAAATTTGCACCAAACATTTATTAAAAAACCCCAATATGGACTTCGTACAAAATTAATCTTGTGGGAAAATCTGGTTCTAGGCCTTCAACTCCAAAATGTGTCCCACCCCAGATTTGACCCTTTTTCGCTTGCTTCCTCACAAGTCATCTACATTATTCCTAAATATGTTGCACCCAAAAGTATGCGTAAGTGAAAATTTCCTAAATGTTCGAACTCCTAGATGCATCTTCCAAACTTGAAAAGCATATTTGACCTGTATACCATTCTTTTTGAAGACTTATCTGGCCCAGATATAAGTCCAACGCTTTGTGTCACTTAGAAACTCTGATGATTTGAGGGACTTTTCCTTGACTTTCCTTGAAGCCCAGTGTTACTCAGAACGCTAACATCCATAATAATGAAACCCTCATTCGACGATAACATTCCATGTATTAATCTTGACCGTAATACATTATTACAATATCAATGTTCCCACTAACTAGCATAGAAACACACCAAATCATGTCTATATTGCTTTGAAACTCAAATTCAATAACAATAACATTTCCCACCTTAAATGGGTATTTCACATTAGTATCAGAGATGCTGATAGTTCATATATTACACCATAAAGACAATCAACAATCTTAACCAGTGAAGCATACATGGCCATGCCAAACAATGAAATCCATACATTATAACAACTAACTGAAGGTATCCAATATTCATATAATACCATGTAACTTAATTTTTATTTCAGGAACACATCAGCAACACAAGATCCATAAGCAATTCAAAACCATGAGAACATTCACATAAGCATCTCATTGTACATAACTATGAGTAACATATTCCTCCAATAACAATATTGATATATTCATTGTCATAACCATAACAACATCATGCATTATCCATTGTGCACATAAGTACAAGTAAATACACTTATATGCATATATTGAATGACCAGAAACTGAGGGAGGAACTTTAACTCTCCACCCAACCATAGGCCAACTATACTACAATATTTCTTGTAGTTGACCACCCCTAAGCTAGATTTAGAGTCTAAGGAGTTAAGTGCTGAAGGGATATTCTCACTAGTCTAGTTAAACAAATCACATGGGAATCTAGAGCATATAACATCTCCACTTGGAAACCAAGAGTCTAGAACACACACTGTCGCCACCCACTAAACACTCTAGGGATCTAGATCACACAACTCTCCATCTGCAAGACCCTACAAAATTTCAAAACACACAATGTCTCTAATAATTAAACACTACAAGAGTCCAAATCTCATCGTGTCTTAACCCAATTCAAGCTATAGTAATTGAGAGCCCACAATGCCTCCACCTACTCACCCATAAGAATCCATAGCACACCATGTCTCCACTTATTATTTCTCACGAGAATCCAGAGTCCACCGTCAGGGTTTGCACCTATGAAAACACCATAAGAAGTCCCATAGTACACAATATCTCCACCTGCTAAGCAAGATCCTAGATTCTGATGTGGAGTCCACCTTCTCATCATAATAGGCTTATCTTTAGACCATGCTCCTCGGTGTGATTCCAAATATGCACATACACTATGTCTTCTGGCCTCTTCTTCAGTGAATCTTCTCACTCTATTAGCGTGATCTTTGTCTATGATTCTCATACCACCACCATGTTTACGCGCCTTGACATAATTGAGCAATAGGATTATGGATGATATCACATAGCCATTCACAAACACTTTTATGGTAATATATTTGGATGACTTCCTCATCTTTAGAAAAACTTGGGAAAAATATGTAACACATTTAACAGGTTTTGAGCACCCTGAAATGAGACAAGTCATATGCCAATCTAGAGAAATTCTCATTTTTCATGCAAAAAAATTAATATGTGGAATACATCGTGATGAACACAGGCTACATATGGACCTATCCAAGATCTAGTTCATTTAGGATTAGCTACCCCTGACAACTCTAACATAGCTCCATAGCTTCTTGGGCCTTACTATCTTCTATTGAAATTTTGTGTTGGGGTTCTCTCATATCACTTCACCCTTAAGTCAAGTGACCAATGATGGAGCTAGAGCAAAATTTTCTTGTTCTACATCATAACAAAAAGCATTCAAGGATATGAAACACCACCTCCACTTTGTGATGATCCTCATCCTACTAGACCTACAATAGCCATTTGAGATTGAGATAGATTCCTCCAACTATGACATTAGATTAGTCCTCAATTGATCGAGGCATTCGATCACCTCTCATAATGAACACTATTTGATACTATTTGTAGATACCCCACATACCACAAGGAGATGTACTGCATTTTGCAAGAATGCCGACAATGGAAGAATTATACTATTGGGAAGGAGATGACCATCCACGCTAATCATAGGTATCTCCAATTTATGCATACAAAAGGAAATTTATAGAATGAATTCCATAGAAATGGTCCAGATACCTGCAACAATTCCATTTGAACATCACATATAAGAATGGAAGCACCAACTATGCTACATATTGCTTCAATCAACCTTAAACTATGGTTCTAACCAAAGTTCTTAATTCCCATGGGCATGAGACCTATGTGTAGCCACAATTATACAACAATGAATTTGACTTCACTACCACATACCATATGCTTCTCGAGTCAAACAAGTTATATACTTCCACCTCTAAGATGTGCTCTTGTGCTACTTAGGCCACCTTTCTATTTCTTCAAGTGAGTGTGCTAAGCTGATTTGGGAGGCACATTATACTTAGTTAGTATAACACTTCAATGTGGAGAAGACAATAGTAGTACTTCATTAGTATTTCTACTGGCTAAAGATTTGACAAGACGTCAATTGGCATATCATATCATGCATTTTTAGGGCCATTACTAAATTAGCCATAAAGAAGCAAGGGTTGTATACTCCTCTACCTACCCTAGCAAATCCTTGGGATTTAGTCTCCATGGATTACATTTAAGGTTTTCCCTCCATCGAGCATGGTAGAATTTGTGTGTTTATGGTTGTTAATTGATTCTCTAAGATGGCCATTTTGGCACCATGTAAGAAGAATATCACAACCAAAGTCACTTCTAAAATATTCTTTGATTGTGTTTGGGTTCATATTGGGCTACCTCAGACCATTATTTCAAATAGAGGTAGTATGTTCTTTCGTAACATCTAATATAGCCTATGATATTCTATAGAGACCAAGTTAACCAAATCGACTACCTTTCAACCCTAAATAAATGGAAAAATAGAAGTGGTTAACAAGATGATTGTGCATATTTGGTGCATGTACAACTCCAAGTACCCATGTACAAGGGATGAAAGCCTTCCATATGTTCAACATAGCTATAACAGAGTCCCCCATGACTCAATTGGCCATATCCCTTTATAAGAGTGCTTGGAGTATTAACCATTGGCCCCAATGATGTAGCTTTGGCCATCTTCACCGACATAGTCCTCCCGTGCTTAGGTTGAGGTAGATAGAGAAGCTAAATTTGTTTAACAAATCAAACACCTCCAATAATAGGTTCATGATATCATATCAAGATCCAATGCCAAATATAAGAAACGACATGACCAACATCAAGTGCCACACAAATTTTAGGTTGGTGATAAAGTGTGGGTGCATTTACAGAAAGAGTGTTTCATACTACTACATATGGTATATAAATCCAAGGGCTAGTTTCAATGATATGGATAAAATCAACCATTTGATGAAAAATTACTATACAATTATCAATTTTTTGTTATTATATGTCCTTGTTTTCCCAATGTTCATCATAGTTTTGATAATGTTTGATCATTGTTGAAAGTGCAACTTTAATTTGACAAATTATTGGGGACACATGGTGCCCAAGTTGTGTCCCACCAATGCCTTGTCACCTTCCTCTATGGTTCAACACATGGCACTATCATGTCAAAAAATTATTCATCTCATGGGTGCGTTTGGTGCTTAATTCTGCCTGATAAGGTGTAACAGTTGGCATGCAGTCAAACTAATGATTAGTTTATTACTTTTTAATATTGTCTATTTAATATCAAAATAAACTCATTCAATGGACAAGTTAACAATGAGTAGTTTCGACGATATGGATAAAATCAATCGTACCATTGTATTACTAAATAATTATCATTTTTTAATTTTAATTTTATATTTTATTTTATTTTGATCCTTGGTCCCTTGTTATACATTGAAGTTTTGACTTCATTTGATCATTGTTTGAATTTGAACTCATACTTGATGAACCACTAGGAATACATGACACTAAGTACCATTTTGACAAGTGGCTTTAATGGGAGATCAATATTGTTTTGACTCATAATTGTCTTATATATAATGCTTATTGACCTTTAGTGTTTAAGATCTACAATATTTAAGAGATATTTAATGCATGTTTATAACAATGTCTTAATTATGGATATTCTATTTCTAAGACATTCCTCTGGATCTATCACATGAGTTCACAAACTAAATGTTTTGAAATTCCTATAATCTTTATTACTCAAACAACCATCATTTAAAAATTAGCATTCACCCTTTTAATTTTATTCTCAAGCAAAATAAAACAACAATGGTTATGCATGGTTCAAGTTTATAAGTAACCATCACATAAGTTTATCATCTAATAACGTTCATCTCTTTCATAAAATATATCATAGCATAACTTAGGTAAAAAATACTTAAAAATACTTACTATGAAAAAATACTTTGTAGTCTTCAAGGACTTTGTATTCCTAAGAAGACTGAAGGTTTTAACTCTGTATAGCTAATACCTACAAATGAATTCTTAAAAAGCAAAAAATCTACAATGGGGAGAACATAAAATATACACAGAAATTTTTCTTGGAACCCAAAACTAGGTGTCGTCCGGATAAATTGTTCTTGCGGACAAGACCGATCTCCCTAGTATCAACAGATATCTAGCAACAAGCAGGACAAGAAAATCTACCTTTCTCTAAATATATTGCGATTTATTAATAAAAACTAAGAGGTGTTTTAGACCCTACCTTAAGTCCAACGCTAGTTTGTGGCAGCCACGTTTTGACTGTCCAAAAGAGTTTCCTTTTGAGAACCTGCAATCACAAACAAGCACACATCAAATAACACCTGCATAGCTAATATAATAAATCATATTCATCATGGTGATCAAGGAATCCATGAAATAAACCATAAAACACAGCTTATTGAGAAAAATAAACTTGATTGTATTAACTTTGAAAATAGAATAACTTTACAACCTTTGGTGCCTTGATGTTGTACAAGCTCTTCCCAGGGTCCAAGAAGGAATCTCCTCTACTTTGTAAAGCCTCACACTCTTCCCAATGAGATCAAAAAGGTATGTAATCTCTCCTCTCAAGCTCAATTAGGAAGACTAAATTCCAACAACATTTCACCTCAAAAATATTCAGCTTTCAACCTCCTCAGTAACCAACCCAATGCCTCATTTTATAGTGCAGAGGAAGGAAGTTATAGGTCCACCTATGAAGGGATAGAATCCTCCTTGAAAGGGATAAGCTCCTCACATCAAGGGGTTATCTCCTTAAGGTATGGGATGAATGAACCTTAAAGGAGCGAACTTGCCACCTCAAGATTCCTTCTAGAAGCTTCTAGAAATAACCAAAAGTGAGTTTTTAAGAATGCACTTGCGCCTTTTTGACTTTTACAGGGGTCCACACCCATTACACAGAGACATAGCGGTCAGGTACACAGGGGACATGACCAGTAGGTGCGGGACCACAGGTAATGCTAAGAGAAAGTGCGGAACCAGAGTTTTAGAGACTTTTAAGGGCTTTCTATTATTTTTCAAGGCTTGACATGAAGAATTGAGGTTTAAGACTTGCAAAGGAGGAAAGTATGAGTGGTGATAGACTCACACTGAATGCAGAATGTCATGGTGACAATATTTTGTGCAACAGATTTCCCCCTAAAGTGTGAAGTTTATAATAGATGAGGATAGCATTTGTCATCTAAGAAGAGTGAAGTACTTTATCATTTCAAAGATCATCCTGTGGACATCTTGGTCGAAACCTGTAAAAACATTCAATACAAAATATATATATGTGAACATATTGTTGCTGAGGTAGGCATTCCCATACCCAGATCAAAACTGACTAGAAAAATAACTAAACTGCTCTGATATAGGAATGATTTTGTAATACATCACAAGTATAGACATATGTAGACACAGTATGGGTGCAACCATCTGTTTATGAATAGTCCACTGTATAATGAATAACAAAATTCCTCACAACTTGGATGGTGGAAACTAGATCTAGGGTCTTGATTTCTGCTTCCTGAACTAGTACGATTCTATCCATGTGAATGAATGTGTCGAAGTCGAACATGGTAGAAACCACTTGATTACCAGTGAATGATGTGAACTATTAACAAGTGTGAGAGAAACCACCAGTAATTTCAATGGTTCTCAAAGTACTCAGTACAATCCATGAAATGTGAATAGATGAGTTGATGTCAAACATGTCATAGAATCCTTTGATCGAAGGTCAATGATGTAACTTGTCGTCGAAGGCGAGAAACCTGCCATTGAGGCATGCAGATTCCAAGGTACTGACGATTTCTAGATCATCTTTATAGATAATGGGCTAAAGTCGATAGAAAGCGATCCGTCGTAGGCAAGCCCACAACACGAAATCATAGATCAAGTTTGAAGAAATATATTTGGCAAGGACTAACTCAGGGATGGTCAAGATGGATGACAGATATTTTGCAGATGAATGGTTTATTTGAATTGACCTCTTGAACACATAACGACACTTGTTATGTAAAAAATAGTTAATTTTAGATTTATTATTTAATTTTAGGTTTAGTTAGATGAAAGGGCACGATCATAAGATCATGCCCTTTCCCAAAGGGTGCCCATGGCGATATATAAGCCAGGCAACCCATTGTAAATCATCATCATCTGTCTATTCATTTATTAATAAAGTATTTTTATATATATTTCTGTTATCTGGAAGTTTTACACTTCATTTGGTATCAGAGCGGGTTCGTTATCCCCCACTTCCACTGTGCTCATTGTTCATCTCTGTTGCTCACACCAATTCCTCTTCCGTCATATCACTCTCCACCCATACCTGTTCACTCCAACGCTGTCCGTATTCTGCCGCTGTCCATCCTGTACGCTTTCTGTTGCACGCTTGCCTGCATCCCGTAGGTCCTGCTCCTGTCCGTTGACTTGACTCAGCTCTGTGGTATATCCATTACCCGCATCTACATCCCTGTCAACCTGCGGCTACGTGGAATAATTTCTGCGGTGGTTCCATGTGGTGACCTGCGGCTGTGTGGGAAAACCTCAGCGGTGAGCTCGAATTGTTATCCGCTGCAAGGTTCTGTTAAAGGGTAATTTGCCACGATTGTTGTCAATTAAACAGCGTTCCGTTTCAATTAAACAACGTCTATTAAACAGCGTAAAACTACTCATACGTCCAGTCGCCCTTGTTGCCTACCGCCAACCCATCGACCCGTAGCCGTCCGTAAAAACTGCGGTGATACGCAATATATTTTTGGACAGTCAACCGGTTCCAGCAAGAAACGTGACGGTCGACAGAGAGTTGGAATAAATATAAGGTGACGTATATATATATATATATATATATATATATATATATATATATATATATATATATATATATATATATATATATATATATACGTTGTTTATATATAATATCAAAAATATATATATAATATATAATATAATCATATATATATGTTATATATAATACGTAATTTAATTTAGTTATAAAGTTTTTTATATATATAAAAAGTTGATTTAATAAATTAAAATTATTTTAATTAATTAAAAAGTTATATATATATAATTTAGTTAATTAAAAGTATATATATATATATATATATATATATGTGTTAATTTAATTAATTAAATTTATTTTAATTAATTAAAAGTTATATGTATAAAATTTATTTTAGATAAAAAAAAAAAAAAAAAAGAGAGGGAAAACCCTTAAACTGGCAGATAAATACACGCCCCCACAAACCCGCTCAATGTCGACAATGACAATGGCAGATTTCCAGAAAAGGTTGTTGGAGGCAGAGCAAAAGATAAATAACAACCACGACGAGGTCAGTAAAAGATTAAATGAAGTCGAGAGCAAGCTGGGGGAGCAAGCGGACAAAATCAAAAATCTTGAAGATACGACAAATCGAATAGAGATAAAAATGGAAAGTCAACATGTCCAAACAGAAGTAAACTTCAAAGAAGTCTTAACAATGCTAAAAGTTCTGTGTAAAAAGTCGAATTGTACGCCCGAACAACTACTGAAAGAAGGTGAAGAGAATCAAGAACACGTCTCGTCGGATTCAACTAAGTCCACAGACTCTCATGACAAGGTTGAACCCCCAAAAAAATCAGCGACACCCCACCAAGAAGCAAGTAACATAGTCTTTACAAACAAGCAACTCTGGGATAACTTTACCAATCAACACCCTTTTTTCGCTCAACCAGTGGCAACATACCAACAAAGGGCAAAAGTCGAGATGCCTAAATTCGATGGAAACGAAAAAAACAATGTTGCATGGATAAATAAAGCAGAAGAATACTTTGAAATATATGACATCACTGACGATGACGAAAAGCTCAGACATGCATCCATGAAAATGGAGGGAGAAGCATATAACTGGTATATGTGGTGGAAAAAGACAACACATGTCATTAGCTGGAGGAAATTTTAAGATGCATTCTTCAAAAGATTCCAAGGTGTAAAGGAAGAAGAGTTCTTTTCAAAACTCATCAAACTACGACAAAAAGGAAGTGTCGATGAATACACTCAAGAATGGGAGACCTTAGTAACACAAGTACCTGGGTTATCAGAATCTCGTCTAATTCAGTCATACATCTTAGGACTCAAAACCCATTTACAAGCAGAACTTGAGATGCATGATATTACATCTATAGAAGAAGCAAGACGAAAAGCAAAAACAGTCGAAAAGAAATCTGAACCAATATTTTGGTCAACAGCGGAAAAAGCTTATGCAAGACGAAGGATACCCCAGTATGTGGACTCAAATAATACAAGATATGTTCCACCACATCGTCGTGAAGATGAAAAAACTAATGTCGAAATGAAAAGGATAAAAGAGGGTAAATGTAAACGCTGTGGTGAGAAGTGGGACCCCAAACATAGATGTGCTAAAGGAAAAGAACCAAAGAACCTATATAATTGTGAAGCAACCAATGATTCAAACAGTGAAGATTATGACGTAGAAGACACAGAAGATGCCCCAGAATTCTCACCAGAACTAGATGATGGAAGTATTCCACAAGTATCATTATCAGCTATGACAGGTATATCACAACCTCAGACTTTAAAGTTAAAAGGACACATAAAGAAGAACAACGTAGTGGTTCTCGTCGACTCTGGAAGCACACACAATTTTCTAGATGCAACCGTGGCAAAGAGACTCAATATATTTTCATTTCCCTTACCAAACATGAAAGTGATGATAGCTAACGGTAAAAAGATTGAAAAGGTGGGAAAATGCCATAAGGTTAAATTGCAGATTCAAGACTTCAGTTTAGAGTCTCCGTTTTTCACAGTACCGTTAGGAGGAGTAGATGTAGTCTTAGGTATCCAATGGTTACAAACCTTAGGTACTTATGCCGCCAACCATCAAGTACAATTTATAAAATTCAAATGGGGAGGTCAGAAGTACAAGCTACATGGGTTCCAAGCACCAGAAAATCAAGTTGTATCATCATCTCAGATGATGAAGCTGAGTCGAAGAAAAGCACCTGCTTATGCAATACAATGTCACCAATTAGAAATGTTATCTACAAATATGACCAGAGAAGAGTCACCAGAGATACAAGATCTGATTCGGAAGCATGAAAAAGCATCTCAAGACCTACCTATGAAGATGCCGCCTAGTAGGGAAATTGAGCGTAGAACAGAAGTTAAAGCAGGGTTAGACCTTGTCAACATCAAGCCATACCGATATCCACATCTCCAAAAAACGGAAATTGAGAGATTAATCCAAAACCTTTTACAGTGTGTGACATTGATTATCTTGGAATATCTGCTCAAGTGGAAGGACTTCCCAAAGAAGACGTTTCTTGGGAAAATGAAGCATTTTGTCAACAACATCCGTCGTTGCGCATGCTTTGAGGACAAAGCATTCTTTCGAGAGGAAGGCAATGTTATGTAAAAATAGTTAATTTTAGATTTATTATTTAATTTTAGGTTTAGTTAGATGAAAGGGCACGATCATAAGATCATGCCCTTTCCCAAAGGGTGCCCATGGCGATATATAAGCCAGGCAACCCATTGTAAATCATCATCATCTGTCTATTCATTTATTAATAAAGTATTTTTATATATATTTCTGTTATCTGGAAGTTTTACACTTCAACACTGTAGATGGTTTGGTGACAATTGACCCAAAGCTAATACCTAGAAACTGGCTGAAGACTTTCAATATGGTTTGATTAACTGTTAGGCAAAGGATTTCCCAACCTAGGTGAACAAAAATGTCGTGTTCAAGAGTGGTTAAATGCTTTTCTAAAACACAAAGTATAACAAATAGGTTCATTTTTCTCTCTTTTCCCCCACCATTTCTGGCAAGTACCTATTTATTTTTGACAAGCTTGAGGAGGATAACATTTGCTTGGGTATAAGCTCATCCTTCAGATGAGTCCAACTTATTTTAAAATTCAAACCCTAAGAAGGAGTGGTTCGTTCCTGTTTAAAATTGAACAGGTCCTTTACTGTTAAATTTTAACGAGTCCAGTATAGGAGAAACTCGGCATTTTTCAATTTTAGGGAGTCAGAAGAAAAAATTAAGAAAACTCCATGGTTGTCCTTTTTCGTAAATTTGTGTATCCCAAGCCCGAAAAAGTATAAAATAATACTTGAGAGGACCACTTGACCATTACAATCAAGGAGTACTTTTCATAATTAGTGTCTCCGATCTGAAAAACTAAAAAAGCGATCAACGACACATCGTTTTATAACCAATATCGAACTTGAAACGACAAAAGCCCGACAATATTTTCATGTTTATATGGTTAGAAAAGAGCTGTAAGTGGACCATCATTTTAATTCTGTTTTAACGAGCTTAAAAAGAAAAACTCGGCAATCTTTTCATATTTTACGAGTCAAAAAAGAGCTTAAAGAGGAATCCAATGTTTTTTGTTGAAAATGATCAATTTTGCCTGAAAAATCCAATATTCTGCACAAAAACTCAAACATTACTCATACCTATTTAAAAATAAATAAAAATGCATCAAAAAGTTACCTTTTTAAAGTGAAAAATAAACAAATTAAAAATTCATTTATTCAAAAAAGCTTATAAAAAGGGCTTTTGTAAATTCATTTTTACCGTTTGACTTCAGAGTGAGAAAAGAGAGCTTTTGGGTAAGAAACTTCCTGTGAAGATTGTGGAAAATCCATCCGTTGGAAACGAAACCGTTAGCTCCAGGTAATCCACATCACCTTTATCTTGCATTCCAACTGTTTGTATTTCGTTTTTAGGCTTCCATTTTGATTTTTTAGGGAAAAATTAGTTTAAAATACCGCTCGCGGGGGTCCGCAAGCGCAACATGCGAAACCTACGGACCTCGACTTTTTCCTACAAAGGAAAGAGCCAGGGGACACACCTATTGCTTGGGAAGAGTGCAGACCTACTGTTGTAGGGAAAAGTATCCGACTCGGATGACCCTATCCCACTCTAAGGGTGACAGTTCCTTAGCAACAACTGTAAAACAAACTACTAAGGGTTTACTTCTTTATGAAAGCGAAAGAGAATGGAGAAAGCACTAACCGTTGCCTTGCGCTTAATGTCGAATCCAAACTCTTCTCTTTGGCCGCTTGCTCCTAGCTCTTTGCTCTTCTGCTCGCCCAGCTACAATGAGATCCTGCAAAATAACAAAGAAGGAAACTACAAGAGGCATGCAATCATAACTGGTTCATGGATTAGTGTAAACCAAACATGCAATCATCACAATATAATTGAAACAAGAGCACATAGAAGAACCTCAATAGCTTTTATTAATGAAGAAATAAAGGTTCTGAGAGTATTACAACCATTGCAGGCTCCAACCCAGCAACACCTCCCAGCAGAAAGAATTGCTCTTCTTCACCTCTCTCAAACAATCACCCAATAACTCAATAATGAAACCAACAGCATATCATTACTTTGCACCAAATTCCAGCCTCCTGAGCTCATAGGAGAGAGCTCAATATATAGATGAATTGAGAAAGGATGAGTCAGCTTGCAACTGATGTGTAGCTGCCTTGTGTCCTCTCTCTCTTCAGTTAATCTTTAGTTGATCTTCAGTTCTTGAGTCCACTTGGTGAACCTTGCTTCCACTTGGAGAAACAAAGCCTCTGACTCATCACAAGGCGAAATCCCTGATCCAAGTGTCATTTTTGGAAGATTCCAGAGCAATGACTCAGTGTGCCACATGTCCAAACTCGCTCAACGCAGGTGGGCTTTGTTCTACCTGCTTTGCAACGCAGGTACACCATGGAGCAGTTGTGTTTCAGCGCAGAAGCCTAGTGGAGCACCTGCTTTGATTTCAGGATTGCTTGTTTTTGAGTGTTTTCAGGTGGAGAACTGATCTGAGAGTTGTTGGTTTGCTGACCTTGTTCCTCTAGGGGTAGGAACATCATGTTTAGGGAACTTTGGATCCCTTGGATTATTGACAATTCATGCTTATTGCTGTAAGGCACAAAATTGTCTATAACAGATGCCCCCTAAAGTATGAGGTCGTTTATCGGGTGAAATGCTTTATTGAGAGGATCCGAAGTTCATTCAATCTGCTGAGAAGTGTCCTGTAATAAGATACAATACAATACATTATTTTTCATACATTTTTCATGATCTAGCTGAGGCGGGCATTCCCATGCTCAGCTTTATAAATACATTTTGGTACATAGAACAGACGATCGTCTGATTGTAGACTGATAATTCTCTGCCGAAGTTATCATCCTTTGAGAAGGATGATCATCTGCTGTAATGATGTACATATCAAATGCCTTTATGTCCTGAATATATATCGCAGCCCGGATGGATGAAACTAGATCCGGGGTCTTCAATCTCTTCCGATCTTCACTCGATGTACAAGTCGATCCATGTGAGAATTTCTTGAAGTCGAACATGGAAAGACATCGCTTGATTACCGGTCAATGATGTGAACCGTTAAAAAGCGCGAGAGGAGTCACCGATAAGGATGATGACCCTCAAGGTACAGCAGTACAATCTACATGGTGGGAATAAAGGACTTGGCGTCGACCACCATGCAAAATCTTCTGGTCGAAGGTCATTGATGTATACCTGTCGCCGGAAGTGAGAAACTTGCCATTGAGGCATGCAAGCTTCAAAGTACTGAAGGGGTTGTTCCTAGATCAACTCCTTGGATAATGAGCTGATGTCGACAAGGAGTGATCCGTCAAAGGAGGGCCTTAATGAATCCCACATCAGTGACACGGAACGGAGCTAGTGATTGTGATGAGGTGAAAACAAACTGTGATGTATGATTCAGGGTGGCGGTCATGAAGTGGATGAAGGATAATGTATGGCAGTGGGTGGAACACGGTTGACTCTTTACAGAACCACATCTCTTGAACATATAACGACACTGATGTGATGGATTGGTAGCATTACCCCAATTGCGGATGGTGTGGCGAGGACCATGGTTATGCGACCGATGAATGAAACAACCCAACCCGATGTGATACGGAGGACAAAGTGTCATGTTCAAGAGCGACTTGCTACCATTAATGCTGTGAGGTTCTCCCAATTTTTCCCCAGTCATTGCTGACCAGTACCTCTTTATTTTTGTCAAGCTTGAGGAGGATAACATATGCTTGTTCTATAACCTGCCCTTCGGGCAAGCCCATCGCTATGTTTTAACGAGCCTAGCGATAGGGAAACTCGTTCTCGTCTAAAGACAAGTTTGTCGCTATTTAATCATTTTAACGAGTCTAACGACAAGGAAAACTCGGTCTTTTCATTTTTAGAGAGTCTGAAAAGGTACGAAAAGTTAACTCCAAAATTCCTTTTTTCGTCATCTAATCCCTTAAGTCTGAAAAAGTTTAAAACAATACAGAAGGGATGAATTTTCGGTTGCTTTAACGAGCCGAACAAAACAAGCGCTCGATCTTTTTGTGCAATAATCCCTCAGGTCCAAAAAGATTAAAATCTGAGGAGGGATAGCTTTCCGGTCGCTTTAACGAGCTGGAAGGCCAAAACTCGGCAAACTTTTCATATTTTACGAGTCAGTGAAAAGAGCTCAAAGAAGACTCGTCTTTTGAGGAATGAGTGATGAACAGGGATAGCAGCAGATTCCAGGTACAGGTTGGAATTCTCCAATCACGGCAGTGTCACAAGGATGGCTAAGTGAAATCACTCTTCGCAGCTGTTCCTCAAAATGGGTAAACAAACATATGGAGGTGAACGATTGGCCAAATGAACGGATGGAGGTGATGGCATATAAACACGACCAAGGGCTTTTAATATGGCTTTCAAAGGTTATATTTCTCGAAGTTGTTTACCGGTTCATTTTTTCTGGATGAGCTTGAACTGCTAGTGAAAGATTGCTCACAAATTATGTTTATTTTTTAACGAGCATGAACTCTACGCAAAAACTGCTCGATTCTTGCGTTTATTTTTTAACGAGCATGAACATTGCTAAAACTGCTCGATGATATGTTTGCATGCCCCCAGCATAATAACGCAAATCGAGGTGCATGCCCCCCAAGCTTCATTGCATTCAACTTTGTTGGTTGGAATGAAGGTTTACCATTGAGATCTGGAAAGGGGATCGTTTCATTTTTTTAATGAGGTTGACATAGTAAAAGAACTATCCTCATTGCCCACTGTATTTACAGTACTCGATAGAAAATCGAAACCTGAAGGATGATAAAGGTTATTTTGAGTATCTTCCCCACAACCCGGGAGAAGGGAACGATGGTGGGAATCATTCCATGGTGCCCCGTCAATTACCATTGATTGGACTATTCCTTTGTCGGTTCCATGCACTCGCGACCAAGGACTTAAAGGGGTGCCATATTCTCTAGACCTATCTATCCAAACGCTTGATGAGCGTTGATTTGGGGTTGCCCCCCAGGCCAAGAAAATTGATTGCTACAATACTTCCATTGGGCTTGGGGACAAAACCTTTGCATGATCCATGTTGATATCGTTTTCTGACATCTTTTGTGCGGAAGATATCATATTGCAGGTTCCTACTGTCGCCACTTCTCCCACAATGAACGTTGGCGGAAGGGTGAAAGTTCCCATTAATGTAGGATCTTTTAGTAGGCCTACTCCGATATTTTGAAACGAATGGTCACTTCCATGGATCAGAGGAACGCTTCCTGTAACTTGTGAACCGTTAGGGAGGAAATTTTGTTGGTCAATGATCGTAATCCCTCCTTGAAAGGGGAATGCGATTTTCCTAAAATAGGTCGACACAACAGCTTCCATGGCATAAATCCATGGTCTTCCCAGTAGGATGTTATAGTCAAGATTGCCATCGATGACTTCAACATCTATTTCTACTGTTTTGCCCCCTAGTTCAACTTTCAGGTTACTAAGGATACCGTAAGGGGTATATATCCTTCCGTCGAATGCTTTTAATGTTGTCGATGATCGCGACAAGGTCGGAGAGCCTAAAGTTTTCCAGCAACTCATCGACATAATACATGTCGATGCCCCCTCATCAATAATTGTTCTGTGAACTGTTTTGTTGAGGGCTTTCACTTGGACGAGGAAAGCTAGTTGAGCTGGTAACTGAGGATCATATCCTTTGTGATCAAAGGATACCAGATTGGAATCTTTAGGATCCACCCCACCAATCGCTGATAACAATGCCTGCCTTTGGGATGGGCAATGTTGTAGTACCTCAAGAGTCGACATAGCAGATGGCGATTGCGCCAAATCTTCCACTATGTTATAATGTTGTGCCGCTCTGGCACGAGGATTAAAGGTCGACTTGTGTACTACTCCCTTTGGCGGTTTTATTGTTAATTCATGCGTGATGGGGGGTACAACTTCTGCTGAAGTTGTTGTCGAACTGCTAGGTTGATCTTTACCTTTATCGTTCGACACCTGTGGATTCCCGTAATCTTTGTTCCTTGTCGAAATCAAAGCATCATTCTGTTGCTTCGATATCGATAACATAAGTACTTGCGACGGTGAAGCATTTCCACTACCAACCAGATTTTTTCCTCGATCGGGAAATGGATCAGTTAACACAGCTGGAGTTTGCGAACTCTTTAAGAATCTTTTTAGATCAGCTTTGTATGGACATTCTCTCGTCCAGTGATCCTCATCACATATCTGACACCCATAAGGTGGTTTCCTATCTCGAGGAGGGCTTGAAGAAGTTTTTCGAGGAGATGACTCTCCTTGTTTCTTCTTCTTCCCTTTGTTTTGATTTTTCTTGCTTCCTGGTTGATTGGTTTCTTTGCCCTTATCTGTCGATACGGCATTTACTTCCGAAGCAAGAACTTCTTCATGCGCATTTTGATTCGAATCCTTACGGGCCTTCTTTTGATTGGTCCTTTTCGGATTCGTGTTTGCCGTGCCAATCACGCCATCACCGGCATGAGAGTCACTGTTTGATTTAGGAGGAGGAGGGATTGAAAACTCTGGTCTAGGGGCGTCTGGTATTTTGTCATAGAGCGTGCCGGACTGAGTATATACTAAATCCAAGTATTGTGCACGAGCGATAACTTGCTCTTCTGTTACGACTCCTCCCTTTGCTACATCTTCCGTTATAGCCGGAAGTAATGACTTTATAAACCACTCAGCTAAAAGCTGATCAGGAACGTATGTTTTAACCATTCTTTGTCGACGTCGCCACTCATGTATATGATCTGATATATGAGTTGCGGTTGTCTGTTTGAAGTTAGTCAATATCTTTGTTCCCGTTTCATACCTTATTGGTAATTGAAAGTGGGTCAAGAATGTCGTGGCAAGGGAGCCAAAATTATCGAACGAAGCTCTAGGCAATTCTATATACCATTTTGCCGCTGGACCTGTCAATGTCCTCTGAAAGAGGCGAAGCCTTATCGAATCGTCATTCAAAGTGTTCGACGAGCACCATAGATGAAATGTCATCACATGATTCGACGGGTCTTCACCTGGATTTCCATTGAATTTAGGAATGTCGGATGGAAGTTTGTGCGGAATCACTGGCCACCAAGGGGCGTAAGCAATCGGATCGTTTGTTAACCGATGTAAATCAGGCAACTCTAAAGTCGCCACGAATGGTAACTGCTGGTTCAAGTTAGGTGAAGCGTAACCAGGATACGATGGAATCGCCTGAACAGTCGGTCTTTGCATACCAGCATAATGGAGTTGATGTTGGTATGATGAATACGGTTGATGGACTTGACCACTATAAAGTGGTTGATTTTGACCATTTTGAATATATGGTTGTCCAGTATTCGCAAATATTTGCTGTTCAGAACCTTGGTACACTTGTTGGAATTGCGGCTGTTGGTATTGCATTATCCATAGTTGCGACACCATGGGTTGTTGCGCTACACTAACCATTGGACCAAGATGTGGGGTAGTTGTACCCAACTGTACTTGTGTTGTCCCACCAGTAGGTGATTGTGGTTGGGTCGCAGGGTCAAGGGGCTGTTGCATGAGAACCTGAGCAATCTGAGGTTGACATACAACAGGCATTGTTTGAACTTGCGACATGGTCACAATAGCCGGTGTAGTTGGGATGTTTGTCACAGGTACACACTGTTGCATAGAATATACAACTCTCGGTGGCTGGGATAGCACAGGTACCCAACTACTCGTTGCAATTCCGCCATAACTTGAATAAGGTTGAGAACTCCCGTATGGGTACTGCCCCCCATACGGTAGCAACCCAGAACTCAAGGCAATTGACTGTCCTGGAGGACTGGATGGCCTAATTAGATTCCCAAAAGGGTCAATTTGATGAGCCTCACCATGAGAGTTACCAGACATTACTCCGGAACAAACAGGAACAGACCATACTGTCGAGATAGTCTCTTGGTGGACTCCTTCTAGCGACTGCGAGCTAGTTGGGACAGATGGTATGCCGGCGAACATTGTTGGATTTGCAGCAGGTAATTCTGCCGTCGCCGTGTCATTCGACACAGTCCTAGATGTCGACGATTGTTCAGTCATTTTTAGTCTATCCAATTGATTGCCTAGTGATTCTACAGGAACTTCCACTGGCGATGGACAAACTTCTGTTGTAGCAGGAAATAGAGTGACCCCTACTCCAAAATGAGTTGGAGTGGATACTTGCGGTTCCTCTATAATTTCCTCTATCGCAATCAGACCAGGTGGAAGAGGAAGACCGTCAGGTCCGTAAAAGATTTCCGGTGCTGAAGAAGGGGTTGTATCGACAGCGACAGATGTTTGAGGAACAAAACTCTCTGGACCGGTTACAGATGGAACTGGTTCAGTTATACAAGTATTTGCCCCCAGACTAGGATCAGTATTACTGTCCCTCTGTGGCGGTTGAACTTCTTCTATGGAGGCAGGGTTTCCGGAAATGTTTGGAGTAACCAGAATCTCAGATGTTGTTGGAACACTTGTTCTAACTTTTAAAGGAGATTTTGAACTGGTTCGACGAGTTCGCTTTGCCCGGATTGTTTTCGATTCCGGAGACAAAGATGGTTGACTCGCAAGCCTCCGAGAACGACGGATATTCAATTGACTTTCTTCCACGATGGCGGATTACTCGATCAACTAAAATATAAAGGGGAAAAATTGTGTTTCCGATTTGAATGAATTTTATTAGACGCTTTTAAACATAACTTTGCTTTTTCATGTTTTAAGAGTCGAGAAAAAGCTAAAGATGACTCTAGTCTCCTTCGATGTATTAACGAGCCCGAAGTGACAAATGCTCGGTTGGACCTTTTCAGTTATAGAGTTTGAAAAGGGCCAAAAGAAACTGCTCTGGAGATCTAGGCAGAGGGTGTGCCAAACCTTTCGCGAAACCACAGAATACGTTTTACGGTACGGGTGGTCGATCTTCGTGAATGCTGTGTTCACTGCATCGCGATCAGTAGGGCGGCCGACACGGCTTCCTATGGATAAAAGATAATTGCCTATAGGGGTCTCCCAATATATACTCGACGGTACGTGGGAGCACAAGTCCGTATTAGTGCCACCGATTCTCAGGAGGAATCACCCACCTTCGTAGAGATCGACAGTCACTATGTTTAATGACGCCGGAACACGTCTCTACCTAGACCTCTAGATGTTTGCGTTATGTTTCAAATGCGTTGTTAGGTTCATTCAGTATATTTTAAGTTGATCTTTTTAAAGTTTGCCTTTCAAGGTTCACCACGAGATGTATATGACAAATTCCTAAATGCAGCCTAAGATGAGAAGCAAGCTTTTTCAAATCTTTTTGACTGATGAAAATCTTAACTACTGAGGGAGAAGAAAGGCAAATTCTTTTCACACAGTTCATACAGCACAAACTAATGCACTTTCTCCTAAATCATCATGCAAACTTTTTCAAATGCAAAATGCACAATGCATGTATTTTCTTTTGCCTTTCTTAATGTGGATGGATTACAAAAAGAAAGTGGTCATATAACTTTGATTTCGATTTAAAGCGACAGTAAACAAGTTTGTCCAAAATCAAAAGACACCTTAAGATTCACTTGCTTAATCACTGGAAATACATGAAATCAAACCATACTAACGAAAGTAAAATGACTAATCAGCTATGGACAGCAAACAAGCTAACTCTTTAGACCAGCAAAACGCCTAACACAGGTTCAGATCTAAGAGGCCAAAAGCATGACTAGTTTACTTTTCGTTATGGGAAATTGTAAATGAATAAGAAATACAAAGAACAAGTACAATTTCGTTATATAACAGAGGCAGAATGATGGCAAGTAATATTGGTTTCAAAACAGGCACAAGACTGACACCTAGCAGCAAAACTAAGTGAAAACAGGCAAGAGAAAGGAGGAAACCCCAAATGCACTAAGCAAATTTGGGTCAACGCAGGCTCTGCACAGTCAAACTGGCTCTCAACGCAGGTAGCCAGTTCGGGACCTGCGTTGCAAAGCAGGTAGCCTGTGTACTACCTGCTTTGGAAAACGAGAATTGCGTTTTCACAGTTTCCGGGTCATAATTTTCTAAAAAATGCACGGTTTTTGCTCAAATCAGAAGCAATCAGTCAAGCACACTCAAAGGGATGATTTAGAAGGTGCAAAGCTATCACTAAGAGCTTACAAGGATCCTTGTAGATCAGCTCTTCAAATCATGAATTTGCTCAGAAAATGAGCAAGAGTAGCTGCCCTCTACTTCGCTTTTGATATAGTCAAAAGCTTTTCGATTTGGTACTCTTTTGTTCAGGAAATGAATAGAAAAAATACTACAAACACAATCAAATAGATACGATCCCCAGCGGAGTCGCCAGTTTGTTGTAGGGAAAAGTATCCGACTCGGATGACCCTATCCCACTCTAAGGGTGACAGTTCCTTAGCAACAACTGTAAAACAAACTACTAAGGGTTTACTTCTTTATGAAAGCGAAAGAGAATGGAGAAAGCACTAACCGTTGCCTTGCGCTTAATGTCGAATCCAAACTCTTCTCTTTGGCCGCTTGCTCCTAGCTCTTTGCTCTTCTGCTCGCCCAGCTACAATGAGATCCTACAAAATAACAAAGAAGGAAACTACAAGAGGCATGCAATCATAACTGGTTCATGGATTAGTGTAAACCAAACATGCAATCATCACAATATAATTGAAACAAGAGCACATAGAAGAACCTCAATAGCTTTTATTAATGAAGAAATAAAGGTTCTGAGAGTATTACAACCATTGCAGGCTCCAACCCAGCAACACCTCCCAGCAGAAAGAATTGCTCTTCTTCACCTCTCTCAAACAATCACCCAATAACTCAATAATGAAACCAACAGCATATCATTACTTTGCACCAAATTCCAGCCTCCTGAGCTCATAGGAGAGAGCTCAATATATAGATGAATTGAGAAAGGATGAGTCAGCTTGCAACTGATGTGTAGCTGCCTTGTGTCCTCTCTCTCTTCAGTTAATCTTTAGTTGATCTTCAGTTCTTGAGTCCACTTGGTGAACCTTGCTTCCACTTGGAGAAACAAAGCCTCTGACTCATCACAAGGCGAAATCCCTGATCCAAGTGTCATTTTTGGAAGATTCCAGAGCAATGACTCAGTGTGCCACATGTCCAAACTCGCTCAACGCAGGTGGGCTTTGTTCTACCTGCTTTGCAACGCAGGTACACCATGGAGCAGTTGTGTTTCAGCGCAGAAGCCTAGTGGAGCACCTGCTTTGATTTCAGGATTGCTTGTTTTTGAGTGTTTTCAGGTGGAGAACTGATCTGAGAGCTGTTGGTTTGCTGACCTTGTTCCTCTAGGGGTAGGAACATCATGTTTAGGGAACTTTGGATCCCTTGGATTATTGACAATTCATGCTTATTGCTGTAAGGCACAAAATTGTCTATAACACCTACGCACTATCCCTAACTAGCGGGTGTGGACCTCACGAAATAGGTTTTAAAACTCCAATTTTTCATTTCCGCCCAAAATGTTTTGAACTAAAATGTTCTAATCTGCCGTTTTTGCAATGTAGGATATACAAAATGCTCATTTGGCGGGAACGAGAGCACGAAGATGTGGACCTTTCCGCAATAAATCATCAACCCTTATTGGATGCATTGAGAGCATGCAGGCTATTTAAATTCTGGTCCATACCTGGCATGAGGGCCCAAGTAGACTTTTTGCAATGGCTGGTAGACAGGTGGAATATACAAGACTAGTGTTTCATTATTGGTGGCCACCGGCTCGAAATCTAGCTAGAGGACATTTATTTCTTGACTAGTTTGCCCGAGAGAGGTGAACAATTATCTCTATTCAAGACTAGGCCAGGTGGCCAGTCTGTCGATAGTCTCTGACTAGAGTTTTTTAATGACCAAACAAAGGGCAAAGGGGTCGATATCAAAACTATCTCCCATCTTGAACTTAAAGTGATTGCATTTACTATCACCAGACTCTGCGGAAGCACAACACTACATGTAGCTACCGGATCCCTAATTCGAATGGCAGTAGACTATTATCGAGGCACCATCTTCAACTGGTGCGAAGCTGTGTTGGCAAATGTAAAAGGCCAACTAACTAGAGCAAAGAACGGACAACTAAAAAACTTTGGATATGGTTTCCTAGTTGTGAGAATTGGTCTATAGATGGTCCTGATGTTGGTCCCACAACAACTTTCCATTGGAGTTGGACTTCCCCAAGAACCTAAGCTAATGCGTTGGGTTGTAGTTATGGCCCGTCATCCTGAGGAGGATTCAGAGGTTGTTCGATTTCTGCCTGAGTATTTTTGTTGGTTGGAGAACCAACTTTTCGTGATTCAGGATTTTCCATATGCTGGGATGGATTATCGTGGAGACCCAGACATGACTCTTCCTCCAGGAGAGAAGTGGGATGATTCAGGTAAAATCATTCTCAAAATTTTCTAAGTTTTATTTTATTTTATTTTATTTTTTGTTTTTAAATCGTCCAAAACTGATAATAAAAGTTTCAAATGTAGATGTGGGTCCACTGCGACTAGCCACTCTCCGGCCTTATGAGAGGATACACCCAACTGTAGCAGTACCGACCCCACGAGACGAATCTACAGAGACCCTGACTGAATTGGAAAATCATCTAGAGCGTTTGACAGCAGATATTCCAGAGACTAGCATAGATGATATTCTACGTAGGTTACAGCGCTATGTGATTGGAGTCCCAGGACCTTTCAGGAGGTTCTTTTGTAGGGTGGCCCGAGCAGTGGTTTTTTATCGTGATCATCACCAGTGATAGGATGATCACCTTTGTAGACTCATACGACATTTTTGCTTTTTGTATTATCATTTTTGCCAATCATAAGGTGTTTTTCAACCTATGATCGAAGACGATGTATATTTGACACACTTCTATGCTATGCTATATCACTATTATCGGCTATCTTGTATAACATATTATGGAATGTTTTTAAATTTACTGTTTGATTATTGCAAATGTCTATTTAACATTCGAGAAGCAATTTCATCTGCTAATGTATTTAAATATCTTGGAATATGCTGATATTCAATGTAGTCAAATTCACGTTCCAAGAGACGAACTCTAAAAAATAATCTTAATAACACTGGATTTCTAATGGCATAAACTCTATTAAGCTGCAATACAATGAGTTCAGAATCTAACCTAACAATCAAACTCTGAATCCCAAATGAAATGGATTCAAATAATAACTCAATCACTGCACTATACTCTGCAATGTTGTTTGTTGTTTGACCGAGGCTTACCCCATGCATAGATACCAACTCATCAGAGGGTGAATAGATAACCCAAGATGCGGAAGAAATGTTTCGTGTATTACGACAAGCACCATCAGCGAAGCCAATGTATTTTTGAAGAGACGTCGACATCTGCAATATCAAGAGTAAAATCAAGATAAGTAGGAATAATGATAAAAACACTCTCTAAACTAAGCACACTTTTCTAATCTAAAACACACCAGCTAGAAAGAAATTAATCTAACTAAAATATCCACACCCATATTTAAGCATAATATCTCTTCAGATAAAGACCATTTATGGGTTTACCCAAAGAGACACCGTCAAAATCTACCAATTCATAGGCCCCTTTTGCCAGCTTTCGCTTAACAACATAGGGACCAAGCCACATAGGTACAAATTTTCCAGCCCCTAGCTTATCGTTTGCTTGATCATATAGTAAGACTCGGTCTCCTTCCGAAAAATTATGAGGTGTAACATTTCGATCGTACTGAGATTTAATTCGTTTGGCATGAGTTTTGATTGCTAATGCAGCATCACGTTGATTCTCATCTAGCTGAGCTAAGTACAACAAACGTTTCTCCTCTTTGGAAGTGGCTGGGAGTAATTCTATGGCTATTTGCAAAGATGGAATTTCACATTCAATGGGTAACACTGCTTTCAAACCATAAACCAGTTGAAAAGGAGTGAAACTAGTTGATGTTTTTATTGAGGTTCGATACGCCAAAAGTGCTGAAAATAACATGTTATGCCAATTCGACCTATGAATGCCAATGATTCATCGGATCATAATGACTAAGAATTTGTTGATAGCTTCAACCAGACCATTAGCCTGTGGGTAATATGGAGTAGAAATATCGTGACGTAGGCCAAGTTGATATGTTAGTTCAGTCATCGCGGTGTTTCGAAAATGACTCCCATGATCGGTAATAATCGCTTGAGGAACACCGAATCTAGTAATTATATGATTGAAAATGAAAATTTCAGCAGTTTTTCCATGTGTCGAAAATGTAGGCATTGCCTCGGCCCACTTAGTAAAATAATCTACCGCAAGGATGATATACGCATACCCCGTAGCCGAGTGAGGGTTACATGTAATAAAGTCGATACCCCACTTTGCAAAAGGACCGACAACAATTATAGGGTGGAGAGGAGCAGGTGGAGCACGCATATTAAGATAAAAAAATTGACAATTGTGGCATTTTTGGACCGCATAGATACAATCTTTAAATAAAGATGGCTAGAAATACCCAGAGTGCAATATCTTTTGGGCTATGGCATACCCAGACATATGACTGCCACATCCTCCAGAGTGACAGTCATTTAGAACCTTTTCAGCTTCTTCATGAGTTAAACAATGTCAGAAAATAGAATCCGCCCCACAACGATAGAGTGTATTTCCAATGATTTTGTATTGTTGGGATTGGAAACATATTTTCCGTCGCTGAGATCATGAAATTTCAGGCCGAAAAGATTGGGTTTGGAGATAAACAGTGATATCTCCATACCATGGATCAAGAGTACTGATAAGAAACAAGGATTCATCCGCAATGGGCTCTTCCGCCACAGTTTCAGTATCAGCACGCAGGAAATCACACATCAATTCCGCAAAAACCAAAGATTTCTTTGCCTTGGATTTTTCAAATTCCAAGTCAAATTCCTGCAGGATAACTATCCATTTGGAATACTTTCCCCCTAGCAATTGTTTGGTCAAAATATAGATCATAGGGTTATAGTAAGAATTTATGGTAGTTTTGTGTAGTAAGATGTAACGATGAAATCTATGGACAGCTTGAACAGCTGCCAAGGCCAATTTCTCCACATGTGAATATTTAAGTTCAGTTGGATTCAAAGTTCGACTAAGATAGTAAATGACATGTTCACTGTTGAATTCGTCTTCCTGAACTAAAACCATCCCGATGGTGGAATGAGAAGCGGCGAGGTACAAGAAGTAATCCTAGTTGTAGTTAGGAGGATGCAATAATGGTGCATGGGTCAATGCATGTTTAAGTGCATCAAAAATATTTGTCAGCTATCACATCCCAAAAGAATGGAGTATTCTGTTTCAACAACCTAGTAAAAACCTTTGTTATCTCGGCGTAGTTAGGAATGAAACGACGTAAAAATTTTGCTTTCCCTTGCAAACTTTGGAGTTGGCGAAGAGTCGAAGGAGGAGGAAATTTGACAATAGCTTCAACCTTCGAGGGATCGACACGAATGCTAGCTTTCGAAACAACAAATCCCAGTAAACGACCCGTTTCTATACAGAAAACACATTTGTGTGGATTCAACCTAATTCGATAATGCCTACATCTCATAAAGATTGCTCGTAAATGAGTGAGATGATCGGCTCTACGTAATGAATGGGTAGGTAAATCATCGAGATAAGGCCGCACAATGTGCTTGATGTCATGAAATGCGTAAGACATAGCTCTTTGAAAAGTTGCTCCAACATTCTTCAATCCAAAAGGTAATTTGCAGTAAGCAAATGTCCCCCATGGACAAATGAAAGTCGTTTTTGGTTGATTAGTAGGGAGTATGTTGATTTGATTGTAACCGGAAAAACCATCCATAAAGGAGAAAATTTCACTGCTAGCACAATCATCAATGATTTGATTGATATAGGGGGTTGGATAATTGTCTTTAGGACAAGCTTGATTAATATCCCTATAATCGATACATATTCTTATCGTTCCTTGCTTTTTGTTAACATGAAAAATATTCGATACCCAATCCATTAAGGGAATTGGATAAATGAAACCTGCTCGAAGTAATTTCTCAAATTCTACTTTAATAATAGCAGCTTTTCGTGGATGTATCTAACGCAAATGTTGCCGGACAGGTTTAGCATCCGGGTAAGTTTTAATTTCATGAACAACAATTGCTAGATCGATTCCTGGCATTTCTTCATATGACCAGGCAAACACGTTGCAAAATTCTTGAAATAGGGATTTATAAGTTTGGAGTTCATTGTCCATATAGGAAGCACCTATATGAATGTTTTCAATAATTCCAGGTTTAACTGAAATGTCAATAGTAACCGTACGAGAGATATTTCCCAAATTTAACTCAGAATCAGGATGTTGCAATGGATTCTGTGGTTCTTTGAAATAATCAGTAGTAAAAATAGATGAAAAATCATTTTCCAAATGATCAAGCTCAGGTAAAAAATAAGATTGATGATGAAGATCTTCCCATGGTAAATCATCAACAGACAAAATTTCACGAATCTGCTCATCAGTATAAACAGGCTCGGAAAAATTTGTTGAATCTAAGGTTGATATTGAAAGTGATTCTCCATGGACCACATTCATTAGATCGATTTCGGTTTAACGAGGGTCAGAAAATGATTGTATAGCCTAATATGCAATTTCATAGGGACTCAAAGGCATCACATCACCAAATTAATCCACCTTAGACTCGGAAGGTACAATCCAAGGATCATCAAAGTCAATAGTGTTTGATGAAATCATATGAATAGTTGCAGTATAAGGCGATATGTTAGGAGGAGGAAAGGAAAAAGTTCCTAGTAAACCAGTATCTTTAACTAATCCTACCCCAACATCCTTGTAAGGGATAGTTGTTCTACCGACATGTTGGATACTTTCAGAAGAGGTTGGGTCGGATGAAAAATAAGTCATCTGCTCTATGGTTATGATTTTTCCATTATGAGGAAACTTGATAAGATGAAAGACCAATGAAACAACAACAGTCATAGTGTAAGACCAGCTGCGACCCAAAAGAAGGTTGTAATCTAGAGGGGCATCAACCACTTCCACATCTAGATTCACAGTTTTGCCTTCAACCCCTATAGGTAAATCCTATAGAATGCAAAAAGGATGGAACCCACAGCCATCAAAGGCCTTTAGAATCATCGGGGATTGATTGAGTGTAGGAGAACCAAGCGATCTCCAACACTGGATCGAAATAATACATGTAGAAGCGCTCATCAATTACAGTCCTAAAGCAAGGTATATTTTTGACTAACACTGGAATCTGGAAAGCCATTTGACGAGGTAGGCGAGGTGTACTATTCTCTAAATCGAAGATTATAAGGTTCAAATCCTGAATATCAACAGCTCCTATAGCTGACAAAAGTAATTTACGCTGTGCTGGACATGATTGCAGCACCTCCAAAGCCGACATTGCCTAAGGGGAAATAGCTAAGTCTTCAACAATGTTATAATTCTGAGAAGCTCTCACATGCGGATTGAAAGCTGATTTCCGAAGTATACCTTTAGCAGGTGGTTTTGTTACTAAGTCTGGGTTAGGTTTCTTGATCTTTAGCGGATCAGAACCGGAAGGAGTTGAAGTTGATGGGTTTGAATTAGAAGATTTTTCTTCCTTACCACCAACATGACTTTTACTACCATAATCTTGCGATCGCGTCGCAATCCTGACATGAGACATCATCATTATGGGTTCTTCTGAGGCATTTGAGGAAGAACCAATCATCTTACTATCTTGACTGTCACACGGAATCAGTCAATAGTGCGGACACAACCGACCTTCCTAGAAGTCTAAGACATTCTAATGACAAACAAAACAAACTAGAGCTATCCTTCTCTAAACATGCATTATGATATGAGAAATCAAGTGTTTTGCTCTTACCTTTGTCCAAACGCTGTTGTAGAAGTCCAAGCTTTGTTGATCTGGATGAGCTCCTCCTTTTCTCCAAAACCTGCAATCACCAACAGTTAAACCATTAAATAGCACCTGATTATAACATAAAACAAAGCATATTCAACATATAGACCAAGGAGTACATGAAATAACTCATAAACAACAAGTTATTGAGAAGAATGGACTAATTTGCATTAAAGGTAATCAAAAGGAACCATTACAACCTGAGCCTTGGTGTTGTGCAAGCTCCTTCTAGGGTCCACAAGAGTCTTCCTTTACTTTGACAAAGCTCACCCACTTCCAAATAGAACAAGCAAAGATGGCAATCTCTCCTCACAAGCTTCTAAATGGGAGTCCTAATTCCTGCAGCATTTACCCTTAGAAATGTATAGCTTTCAACCTCCTCTCCTTCTGGCCCAATGCTTGTATTTATAGTGCTCAAGAGGAAGTTAATCAGGTCCACCATCAATGGGATAATCCCCTCTTTGGATGGGATAGCTCCCTTATTGATGGGATAAGTTCCCCTTTGGTAGGAGTGCATGAACCATCTGGAGGCGCTCAATACACGTCGAACAACCTTCTAGAATGCTCTAGAAATGACCACAAGTGACTTTTTAAAGATGAAACTTGCGCATTTTAACCTTTTCAGGGGGACGCACCTGCCCCTTTACATACAGAGCGTCCAAAGACGCAGTTTTTGTGAACCTTGGGTGCGTCCCCGCAGGTAAGGTTGAGAGAACCTGCGTCCCCAGAGATAAATACATTTAGAAAGACTTTCTCTCTTTTTGGAGTTTGACATGGAGAGCAGAGGCATAAGACTTGCCTAAGAGGGTAGTATGACTGTTGATAGAGTCATCCTAACTGTAAATAGTCATGGTGACATTTTTTAGTGTAACAGATTGCCCCCTAAAGTGCGAAGCCTGGAATAGATTAGGGTTTTGTATTATCTAGGAAGGGTGAAGCGCTTTATCATTTCAAGGATTATCTCGTGGAGAGCCTGGTCAGAACTTGCAATTTTCAACACAAAATACATGTATAAGATTATATCATCACTGAGGTAGGCATTCCCATACTCAGATTAAAACTTTAACTAACAGACTAACTACTCTGATACAGGAATTATCTTGCAGTACATCATAATCATAGACTTTTGTAGACACAGTATGGACGCAGCCATCTGTTTATGATTAGTCTACTTAGATAATGAATACAAAACTCCTCGCAGCCTGGATGGTAAAGACTCGATCCAGGGTCTTCATTTCTACTTCTCGAATTGGTACGATTCTAGCCATGCGAATAAATGAGTTGATGTCGAACATGGTAGAAACCACTTGATTACCAGTCGATGATGTGAACTGTTAACAAGCGTGAGAGAGACCACCAGTAATGTCAATGGTTCTCAAAGTACCCAGTACAATCCATGAGATGTGAATGAATGAGTTGATGTCGAACATTTCACGGAATCCTTCGATCGAAAGTCAATGATGTAAACTGACGTCAAAGGCGAGAAACCTGCCATTGATGCATGCAGAATTCAAGGTACTGACGATTTCTAAGTCATCTCTCTAGATAATGTGCTGATGTCGATAGAAAGCGACCCGTTGCAGGCAAGCCCACAACACGAAATCATTGTTCAAGTTGAAGAAATGTTGCTGTAAGGACTGACTCAGGGATGGTCAAATGGATGACAAGTATTTTGCAGATGAAAGTTTTGCTTGCAGACCTCTTGAACACATAACGACACGACAGATGGCTTGGTGCTGAATAACTCAAAGTTAATCCCCGGAACCCGGCTAAAGAATTTCAAAGTGGTTTGATCAACTGTGAGGTAAAGGATTTCCCAACCCAGGTGAAAAAGTGTCGTATTCAAGAGTGGTAATAAAGTTTCTTCTGAGACAAAAGGTAACAAATAGGCTCATTCTTCTCTCTTTTCCCCCACCATTTCTGGCAAGTACCTCTTTATTTTTAACAAGCTTGAGGAGGATAACATATGCTTGATTATAAGCTCATCCTTCGGATGAGTCCAACCTAGTTTTAATTCGAACCCTAGGAAGGAGTGGTTCGTTCCTGTTTGTAATTGAACAGGTCCTTTACTGTGAAATGTTTAACGAGCCCAGTATAGGAGAAACTCGGTGTTTTTCAATTTTAGAGAGTCTGAAAAACTTAAGAAGACTCCAAGTTGAACTTTTTCGTAGATTTGTGTCCCTCAAGCCCGAAAAAGTATAAAATAATACCTGGGGGAACCGCTTGATCTTGCGACCAAGGAGTACTTTCATAATTAGTGTCACTGACCTGAAAATTAAAAAGCGATCAAAAACACGTCGTTTTATTTCCGTATCGAGTTTGAAACGACAAAAACCGGCAATCTTTTCCTGATTTTACGGTCAGAAAAGAGCTATAAGGGGACCGTCTTTTAATTCCGTTTTAACGAGTGTAAAAGAAACGCTCGGCAATCTTTTCATTTTTTAGGAGTCAAAAAAGGGCTTAAAAGATGACTCTGATATTTTGGTTCGTGAAAAATGACAATTTTTTCTCTAAGTCCCTTTGTCCTGCACAAAAGCAACACATTACTCATACCTGTTTAAGATAGGCAAAAATACATCGAAAAACATTTTTCCATGGTGAAAAATGAACAAATTCATCCAAAAAACCTATAAAAAGACTTTTTACCATGTCATTTTTACCGTTTGACTGTTGAGGTTGAAAAAAGAGCTTTTGGCAAGAAGCTTCCCGTGGTCGCTGCGGAAAATCCGACCGTCAGAATCGAACGCCGTCTCTTCCAGGTATTTTACAACATCCTACTCTTCAATTTCATCAGATTAAAGTTGATTTTTAGGTTTTAGTTTTGGTTTTTGGGGGGGTTTAGGTTTTAGAATGCGCCCCTCGGTGGACGCAGGTACCCTTCGGGTGACCTGCGTCCCCCGAATTTTTCCTATACAGGAAAATGGTCGGGGGACGCAGCCCACCTTCAGGCCAGCTGCGTCCGGACGCCCTGTGTTGTAAACGCGGGGTGCGTCCTCCGTGAAAGGCGGATTTTAAAACCCCAATCTCCACAAATAACCATTCAAATTTCTCCAAATCAGTTCTAATCATTGTTTCTTGGTGTGTAGGGCACTCACCATGTTGGATTGGAGAGAAAGAGAGCATGAAGACGTTGATTTAGCTGCAATTGAACATCAACCTTCCATTGATGCCCTAAAATAATGCGGGCTATATAAATACTGGGCCATACCTGGCATGAGGGCTCAGGTAAGATTCTTAGAATGGCTGGTTGAGGGATGGAACGTTCAAGAGCAATGCTTTTACATAGGAGGGCACCAGCTCAAGATAGAGCCCTCGGATGTATACTTTCTCACTGGCTTGCCAAATAGAGGCGAGCAACTCAATCTAGCCGGGACTAGGCTGGGTGGCCAATCCCTTGTTAGTCTCCGGGAAGATTGGTGCACACCTGGTGCACACCATTCGAAAGGCGTGGAGATCAAACACATCTCTCTGCGCGAACTCAAAGTTATAGCGTTCATGGTTACCAGAATTTGCGGCGCGGCCGCTTTACACATTGCTTCCGGGTCCCAAATGCGGATGGCAATTGACTGTTACCAAGGCACCATTTTCAACTGGTGTGATGCTGTGTCGGCTAACGTGAAGAGCCAACTGACTAAGGCAAAGAACGGACGACTGAAAACTTTTGGATATGGGCCTTTAGTCGTGAGCTTTGCCTTAGAGAGAGTTCCGATGTTGATCCCTCAGCAACTCACTATTGATATCTTGGGTCCTCGGGAGCCAAAGCTGGTACGATGGGTTGCGGTGATGGCCCGGCATCCTGACGAGGGCGCGGCAGTTGTTCGATTTTCTGATAGTTACTTTCACTGGTTGGAGGACCAGGTTTTCTCGATCCAGGACTTTCCGTATGCCGGAGTAGATTTTCGAGGTGATCCGGACATGGTTCTTCCACAGGGAGAACAATGGGATGACAGAGGTACTTTATTTTTCACAAGTTTTCAAATTATGTATTTTTTTTTGTTTTTTATATATATCATCTCAAAACTGACAGTAAAATTTTCAAAATGCAGATGTTGGTCCACAGCGCCCAGCCAACCTCCGGCCTTTTGAGAGAAGACATCCAGTTGCACCGGTACCGGCCCCACAGGACGCGGCGGCTGCAGAGGTACTAGCTGAGTTGGAGCATGATCTAGAGCGTCTGACGGCGGATATGCCTGAGACTACTATGGATGATATTCCTATCAGACTTCAGCGCTATGTAGTCGCGGTCCCTGGACCATTTAGGAGATTTTTGCGTAAAGTCGCCCGTGCAGTGGTGTCGTATAGGGAGCACCACTAGTGATTGGCTAGTCACTTTGTAGACACATGTGACATTTTTGACTTTTTGTACTTTATCATTTTTGTCGATCATAAGGTGTTTTTCAACCTATGATCGAAGACGATGTATATTTTTTGACACACTCCTATCTATATATATATCACTATTACCGGCTTATCTTGTTTAACATGTATGATGAAATGTTTTTAAATTTACTTGCATGATTATCGTAAATGTCTGTCCAACACTCGAGAAGCAATTGCATCTGCTAATGTATTTAAAGACCTTGGAATATGCTGATATTCAATGTAATCAAATTCATGTTCCAAGAGACGCACTCTCAAAAACAACCTTAATAACACAGGATTTCTAATGGCATAAACTCTATTAAGCTGTAATACAACAAGTTCAGAATCTAACCTCACTATCAAACGTCGAATTCCAAATGAAATAGATTCGGATAATAATTCAACCACTGCACTGTATTCTGCAATGTTGTTCGTTGTTTGACCGAGGCTTACCCCATGCATAGAAACTAACTCGTCAGAGGGTGAATAGATAACCCAAGCTGCGGAAGAGATATTCCGTGTACTACGACAAGCACCATCAGCAAATCCAATGTATGTTTGGAGAGGCGTCGACATCTGCAATATCAAGAGTAAAACCAAGATAAGCCAGAATAACGACGAAAAAACACACTCGCTAAGCTAAGCACATTGACTAACTAACAAACATACTAGCTAGAAAGAAAACCTAACCTAACTAAAACTTCTCCATACCCACCATTTAAGCATAATACCTCTTTAAGTAAAGTCCATTTCTGGGTTTACCCAAAGAGTCCCCATCAAAATCTACCAGCTCATAAGCCCCTTTTGCTAGCTTTCGCTTTACAATATAGGGTCCATGCCACATAGGAACGAATTTTCCAGCACCTAGCTTATCGTTAGCTTGATCATATAAAATTACTAGGTCTCCCTCCGAAAAACTTCGAGGGGTCACATTTCTATCATACTGAGCTTTCATTCGCTTCGCGTGAGTCTCGATTGCCAATGCAGCGTCACGTCGAGTCTCATCTAATTTAGCTAAGTACAATAAACGTTTCTCCTCTTCGGAAGTAGCTGGGAGTAATTCGACAGCCATTTGAAGTGATGGGATTTCGCATTCAATGGGTAACACAACTTCCAAGCCATAAACTAGCTGGAAAGGAGTGAACCCTGTTGAGGTTTTCACTAAGGTTCGGTATGCCCATAGTGCCGAAAATAACATGTTGTGCCAATTCGACCGATGAATACCAATGGTTCGTCGGATCATGATAACCAGAACTTTGTTGATAGACTCAACCAAACTGTTGGCTTGCGGATAATAAGGAGTGGAGCTATCGTGGCGCAAACCAAGCTGGCTTGTAAGATCAGTCATCATGATGTTTCGAAAATGGCTCCCATGGTCAGTAATGATTGCTTGTGGGACACCAAACCTAGTTATAATATGATTGAATACGAAAACTGCAGCTGTTTTTCCGTTTGCGTCGAATGTATGCATCGCCTCGGCCCATTTAGTGAAATAATCAACCGCGAGGATGATATACGCATGCCCCCCGGCCGAGTGAGGGTTACAAGTAATAAAGTCGATACCCCATTTGGCGAATGGACCAACGGCAATTATAGGGTGGAGAGGAGCAGGCAGTGCGCGCATCTTTCGATCAAACACTTGGCAGTTGTGGCACTTCCGGACTGCAATGATACAATCCTTAAACATAGATGGCCAGAAGTAACCAGCGCGCAACACCTTCTGAGTTGTGGCATACCCAGACATATGACCGCCACATGCTCCAGAGTGACAATCATTCAAAACCCTCTCAGCCTCTTCGTGAGTTAAACAACGTCGAAAAACTAAGTCTGCCCCCCGGCGATAAAGTGTATCACCAATAATTTTGTATTGCTGGGATTGAAACCGAATTTTTCGACGTTCCGCCTTTGAAGCTTCAGGCCGAAAGGTTTGGGTTTGGAGATAGATGATTATATCCCTGTACCACGGATCTAAAGTACTGATAAGAAACAAAGATGCGTCTGCAATGGACTCCTCCGCCACAGTCTCTGTGTCAGTACGCGGGAAGTCACACATCAATTCCGCAAAAACTAAGGATTTCTTAGACTTGGACTTCTCGAACTCCAAGTCGAACTCTTGCAGGATAACGATCCATTTAGAGTACTTGCCCCCTAGCAGTTGTTTTGTCAAAATGTAAATCATAGGGTTGCAATCCAAAATATCTGTAGTTTTACGGAGAAGAATGTAGTGACGAAAACGCTGGACAGCTTGAACGGCTGCCAGGGCCAATTTCTCCACATGCGAATATTTTAGCTCAGTGGGATTTAAGGTCCTACTGAGATAATATATCACATGCTCCGCTCCGAATTCATCTTCTTGAACTAACACCATTCCAATGGTGGAATGCGAAGCTGCGAGGTATAAGAAGTAGTCCTGGTTGTAGTTGGGAGGATGCAACAACGGTGCATGGGTCAACGCGTGTTTAAGTGCATCAAAAGATTGTTGGGCAATCTCGTCCCAAAAGAATTGAACGTTCTGTTTCAACAACCGTGTAAAACGTTTAGTGACCTCGGCGTAGTTTGGGATGAATCGGTGTAAAAAGTTTGCTTTCCCTTGCAAACTTTGGAGTTGGCGCAAACTCGAAGGAGGAGGCAATTTGATGATAGCCTCGACTTTCGAGGGATCGATGCGAATGCCGGCTTTTGAAACAACAAATCCCAGCAATCGACCTGTTTCTATACAGAAAACACATTTGTGGGGATTCAACCGAATTCGATAATGCCTACACCTCATAAAGATTGCTCGTAGGTGGACAAGGTGATCAGCTCGATGTAATGAATGAGCAGGCAAATCATCGAGATACGGTTACACAATGTGCTTGATGTCATGAAATGCGTAAGACATCGCCCGTTGAAAAGTGGCCCCGGCATTCTTAAGCCCAAAAGGTAATTTGCAATAAGCAAATGTCCCCCATGGACAAATGAATGCCGTTTTTGGTTGGTCGGCAGGTAGAATATTGATTTGATTATAGCCCAAAAAACCATCCATGAAGGAAAACATTTCACTTCCGGCACAATCATCAATAACTTGATCGATATAAGGCGTAGGATAGTTGTCTTTTGGACAAGCTCGATTGATATCCCTATAGTCGATACAGATTCTTATTGTTCCTTGTTTCTTATTGACCGGAACAATATTCGATACCCAATCCGTTAACGGGATCGGATAAATGAAACCTGCTTTCAACAGATTTTCGACTTCTGCTTTAATCGCAGCCGCTTTTCGAGGGTGAATCTGACGCAACCGTTGCCGGACGGGTTTAGCATCCGGGTAGGTTTTTATTTCATGAACAACAATGGCAGGATCGATTCCCGGCATTTCCTCGTAAGACCAGGCAAACACATCGCGGAATTCTTGGAATAGGGCCTTGTAAGTTTGGATTTCATTGTCTGTACATGCGGCACCTATATGAATGTTCTCCTCAATTCCGGGCTTCACTGAAATATCAATGGGAATAGTACGAGAAATATTCCCTAAATTCAACTCTGAATCAGAATGTTTCGTTGGATCCTGAGCGTCTTTGATATATTCAGCGGTAAAGATAGATGAAAAATCATTTTCAAATGCTTCATCCTTAGGTAAAAACGAAGATCTGTGATGGAGATCCTCCCATGGTAGATCGTCTACACTTAGGATTTCGCGAAGTTTTTCGTCAGATGACACGACTTCGGGAAACGCTATCCATTCTAAGGTTGAGGTGAAAAGTGATTCTTCACTGACCACATTCATTTGGTCGATCTCGGTTGAATGAGAGTCGGTAAAAGACATGAGAGCTTCATAAGCAATTTCATATGGACTCAAGGGCATAGCATCACCGAATGAGTCTATCTCAGAGTCAGATGGGACAATCCAAGGATCATCATAAATAATGTTTTCTGATGTAATCATATGAATTGTTGCAAATGAAGGTTCTATGTTGAGTGGAGGGAGAGGAAAAGTTCCCAGTAAACCGGAATCTTTAACTAAACCTACACCAACGTCCCTATAAGGGATTGTCGTCTTACCGACATGCTGGATACTCTCTGAAGAGGCTGGGTCGGATGAAAAGTATGTCAGCTGATCAATAGTCACGATCTTACCGTTATGTGGAAACTTAATTACTCTGAAGACCGATGAAACGACCGCTGTCATAGCATATGACCAACTTCGACCCAAAAGAAGGTTGTAGTCTAGAGGGGCATCAACCACTTCCACATCCAGACTAACGGTTTTACCTTCTACCCCTATAGGCAATTCCTGTAGAATACCAAACGGACGGAACCCACGGCCATCAAAGGCTTTAAGGATGGTGGGGGATTGGTTCAACGAAGGAGAACCAAGGGATCTCCAACATTGAATCGACATAATACACGTAGAAGCTCCCTCATCAATCACAGTCCTATGAATAGGCCTGTTTTTGACTATCACTGGAATTTGGAAAGCCATTTGATGGGGGAGACGCGGTGTACTATTTTCTAGATCGAAGATTATTAGATTCGGGTCCTGAACATCAACAGCTCCTATAGCCGACAAAAGCAATTTTCGTTGTGCTGGGCATGATTGCAGCACTTCTAACGCCGACATTGCTGAGGGTGAAACAGCTAAGTCCTCAACAATGTTGTAATTCTGGGCCGCTCTCGCATGTGGATTGAAAGCAGACCTTCGAAGTACACCCTTGGCGGGCGGTTTAATTACTAAGTCCGGGTTAGGTTTCTCGATCTATAGTGGATCAGAACCAGGAGCTGAGGTTGATGGGTTAGAGTGAGAAGATTCTGCTTCCTTACCATCAACAGGATTCTTACTACCATAATCTTGCGATCGAGTCGCAATCCTCACATGAGACATCATCAAAATGGGTTCTTCACTGGCATTCGAGGAAGAACCTATCATCTTATTCTCCTGCTCCGGAAATGGATTTTTTAACACAGCAGGAGTGGGAGAACCTTTGACTATTTTCACAACCTCGGCCCGATGAGGGCAATCTCTCGTAAAATGATCATCTTCACAAATAAGACAAGGATATCGAGGTTTGCGCTTTTCGTCATTGGTTTCCGACTTTTCCGTTTTCTCCTTCGGAGCCTTGTCTGCTTTAGCCTTCTTCTTTCCTTTCTTCTTTCCGCCATTTTTTGATTTGGCCGTAGATGACTCTACAGCGTGAATATCGGCGGTAAGTTCAGGAGAAGACTCTCCTGTCAGGGAATCGGGCAAAGTGATAATAGGAGTAGTTGAAGCCTTGGAAGACTTCTTCTTGCTCTTTGTATTCACGATACCAATCATACCATCAGCGGCATGAGATCCCGAAGGAGCAGCAGCGATTTGATTCGACTTTGGAAGATCCGGAATCTTCTCGTGTAATGTACCCGACTGAGTGTAAACTAAGTCAAGGTATTGTGCCTGAGCAATGACTTGCTCCTCAGTAACTACTCCGGACTTAGCTACATCTTCAGTAATCTTCGGTAATAATGATTTAACAAACTATTCAGCTAAGATTTGGTCCGAGATAAAAACTTTCACTAGCCTTCTTCGACGTCTCCACTCATGAATGTGATCAGAAATATACGTGGACGTTGATTGTTTTAGTGAAGTTAATAACTCCGTGTCGTTATCGTATCTGACCGGCAACTGAAAGTGAGTTAAGAACGAGGTAGCTAACTGGCTAAAATTGTAAAAAGAGGCCCGTGGTAACTCAATGTACCACTTGGCTGCGAGACCAATGAGTGTACGCTGGAAAAGACGTAAGCGGATCGAATCATCCGAGATAGAATTTGAAGCACACCAGAGGTGGTAAGTCATCATGTGATTGGACGGATCCTCTCCAGACTTACCTTCGAACTTGGGTATATCGCTGGGCAACTTATTTGGCATTGGCGGCCAGAACGGAAGATATTGAATTGGATCGTTCGTTAGGCGCGTCAAGTCTGGTAAATCCAAAGTTGCGATAAACGGTAACTGCCGGTTAGGATCTCTAAAACTCTAGGTCACAATACCGGCCCCAGGAGGAGGATATCCAGGATAACTAGGAACAAGAGTCGAATTTGGGATATTATATCCTCCTGGAAAACCAGGATTAACCGGACCGTACTGGGGTTGTTGAGGTTGTTGATAAGTGTACCCAGGGTACGGTTGATACTGGTAAACCGGTTGTTGGACAGCTTGCCTAGGTTGGTACTGTCCCTGGTATGGTTGGTGAATAAATTGAGGTTGAGTAGTGACAACCGTACTTATACCAGGCTGGCCTACAGGCATCTGGACTGTGGTTTGAATCGTAGATCCAGACAACGGTAAAGATGTCTGAGGAGTGGTTACAGAGACAGTAGAAACCGGAGCCGTCGATACTCCAGAAGTGAGTATGGTAGATGTGGCGGTAGTTGCAGCAGCCGTTTGAGATGGAGTACTAGGTGCAATTGGCGGCTGAGTTACTAACGAAGTTACAGAAGTTTGAACACTTGACTGGACAGGTTGCGGTTGCTGGGGTGGACCAGGAACTACGGGTTGTCCAGCCTGAGGTACCAACTGTATACTTGGCTGCAACACCTGTTGGCCCTGTGACGGATCCCACACTAACATTCCAGGGTATTGACCCGTAACAGGTTGAGGATACTGAGATCCATAGCCGGATTGAGGATAGGATTGATAACTGTAAGGTGCAGTTCCCATACCTTGACCATATGATTGACCTTGAGGTGGTTGATAACCTTGACCTGAGTATTGACCTTGAGGTTGATAACCTTGAGGTAAATACGGGTACTGAGGTTGACCTTGACCTTGAGGTTGGTACCCTTGAGGTTGATACCCTTGGGGTTGATACCCTTGGGGTTGCCATCCTTGAGGTTGCCATCCTTGAGGTTGATATTGATACTGAGGTTGACCTTGGGGTACATATTGAGGCTGGGGTTGACCTTGAGGTATGTATTGCCCCATAGGCGCATACTGACCTTGAGGTTGCCCCCCAGACACAAATGATGTACCTTGAGGTTGCCCCCCAGGCATTAACTGAGGCTGCCCCCCAGGTGGTAATTGGCCACCTTGAGGTTGGGAAACGGGAACTGAACCTGACATCATGTAAATGTCTCCTACACCCAATGGTACATTACCACTGTTTCCAACTAATAACCCATGATCAACGGGTTGAGGAGATGCCCCCGCAAAGGTACCAGAAAGAGATTGATACCCAGTGGGAACAGAAGGACCGCCATGTAAAAAAGATTCAGGACTTTGAGAAAACACGGACGACGAACCAGCCATATTTACAGGAGTGTGAATACCTCCTGGTGGAAAAGGAGTACGAGGTGTAGAAAAACCTAGCCCAAAGTTGTCTAAATAATTGGTTAACGAAAGGTACCAAGTAGTACTTCTAGGAGGACTGTAAAAGATAGATTCACGCTCCCTTAGATCAATAGTAAGTTGATCTTCAGGATTAGAGACGCCTATTTCTTCCTCTGGAGCAAGTTCTTCGATAGCAATCAAACCAGTAGGAAGATTTTCGGTGATAATTCTTTCTATTCTCGGTGAATCAGGAACACTAGAAGTCGGAGTAACAGGTTTAGATATTTTTGGTTCTTCGCCTGTATCACTAGCAGACGAAAAACTACCAACAAGCTCAGAAACTGTAACAGCTTCGGGATTATAACCTGTCTCTAAGCCTTGGTAATCTGAATGGACTACCAAGGAAGATTCTCCTTCTTCAGGTGAACCTACTCTACTGCCACTAGGAGGAGTTACAAGGACCTTCAAACCTTCTAGATGACTGGGGTCGTCTCGAGGAGGTTCACCCCTAAGTCTACGGGATCTTCTCAACAATTCGGCCACAGAAACAACTTCAGGAGACTGGCCCCGAAGTCTACGGGACTGTCTCGGTAATTCCGCCACAGCTAAAAATCTTTTAACTACTACACACGAAAACAAAAATAAAATTTCAAATCAAACCACCTAAAGTCTCTAAAGAACCAAACAAATTTGAATCACACGCCTAAAGAATCTAGGGCGTCAAACCAAACACAAACAGTAGCCTTCCAGACCGAAAGCGCTAGTTGGTGATGAAGCCCAACATCGCTGGATTCAGTACAGAAGTGGCGGGTGGAACAGTTACCCCGGCAACCTGCTTAATGAATAGACTGGACCAAGTTCCTCCACTTTAACCGTCTCGAGTGAAGTGAACCCCCCAGAAAATCCAAGTGAGTCTAGCCGACGTCTGCTCCAGGTACAGTGGGACCTTCCCTCCACCGTCACCTCGGTAGAATCCTAAAGATAATGGTCACTAAGGTTACCAACCGCAACAAATGCACCTGGGGGAACAGTCTAAACTCCGACAGCACGCAAGGGCAGAGTAGCAAGCTCAATCCCCTTGCCGGCTCCTTGACAATAATCCAAGGTTTACCGACAAGTGACCCCTGGCTCCTCGACAATGTTTAATCCGAGGTTTACCGTTTGTAATACGTACGTGTCTGGCGTCGTTCCCAACGAGGGGGGATTGATCCCCTCACTGGTTCGGACACGAGCTCGTGCTTCTCCTTTAAGAGGAGCTTTCCCAGAGGACAAGTGAGACAATTGGATTTATTCTATCACAAGATAAGCTACTTGTTTGGTTTTGTTGTCTTGGAGAGTTAATTACTCACCTACTCCAAGACACTAGCCTGATCTAAATTGGTGTTTCAGAGCCCTAGTAAATAAAAGTTACTACGTCGATTTTACTTTAAGCGTTAATTTTATGGTTTTTCTTTAAAGACAAAAGGTAGTGGAAGTGAAACCAATGGTGTGTAGACTCGACTCAAACCACTAGAAAGATGCACCTAAGATGATTTACGCTATTTTCCTTTTTCAATGAAATTCTTAACTAAGAGAGTTGAGAGAATGCAAATTTTAGAGAAAACAACTTCCTTAGAAAAGACAATCAAAGAAACAATTCTCTTTTTCTTTTCAAGCATGCAAACATGACCACTCTTTACGTGCACGAAAAAAACTCTTTTTCTTTCAAAAATTTTCAAAGCTACTTGAAACAAAACTTTTCAAAGGAGATGTTTTTGTATTTTCTCTTTTTAATAAAGCATATAAACCTATCTTAACAAAAAACAATTTCAAAAGCTACAAAATCTATGAAAACTTGACTCATAAGTAAATCAAAAGGGAAATTACTCTAAGCAAACCCAACAAGGCAAAAGCTCACAAAGATGATTCTAGGTTGTTTTACTTGACCAAAATCAAATCAAGGACCAGCTAATGCAGAATCAAAATACTAGTCAAAACAAAACTCAAATCTTTTTGTTCTTTTTGTAAAATGGAATTCAAGACTTAAACAACAAGCACTTCGAAATTGGCCCAAGAGACAACTCAATGGTAAGTTGCTCTCACAGGTAGACTTTATGACAGGTCTGACTTCTTAGAATGCTGACAAAACCAGAGAGATCTAAGGCTTGACAACTTCTACCGCCAAAGTCACTACAAGACCTACTCAAAATCAAACCCTAGGGCTTACACTTTGATGAAATCCACTAAAACACTCAATGCTATCGAAACAAGTTCAGGTGAAGATCTTTGACAAGGGACTAATGAATCTGGGCAATAAAAAACTAAGAAAAAACAAAATCTAAGAGCAAAAAATGCAAAAAATGGAATTTTCTCAAATTTTAGCAGGGGACGCAGGCAACCCGTTAGCACAGGTGCGGGCCCGCTCTGTGCACACAGCAAAAGTGCGTCCAGGGACGCACTGTGCAGCACTCAGAGGGTGCGTCCTACTGAAAAACTCAAGAAAAACCAAAATGAATCTAATCCTAAGCTAGCCCACCCACAGACAAAGTCAGAGAGCCAAAACCAGAAAAATAAACCAATTTTCTCAAAGCAAAGTTCACACAAAGGAAAAGACTTTTCTCATCAATGGAATCCCCAGTATGGTCGCCAATTTGTCACACGGAATCAGTCAATAGTGCGGACACAACCGACCTTCCTAGAAGTCTAAGACATTCTAATGACAAACAAAACAAACTAGAGCTATCCTTCTCTAAACATGCATTATGATATGAGAAATCAAGTGTTTTGCTCTTACCTTTGTCCAAACACTGTTGTAGAAGTCCAAGCTTTGTTGATCTGGATGAGCTCCTCCTTTTCTCTAAAACCTGCAATCACCAACAGTTAAACCATTAAATAGCACCTGATTATAACATAAAACAAAGCATATTCAACATATAGACCAAGGAGTACATGAAATAACTCATAAACAACAAGTTATTGAGAAGAATGGACTAATTTGCATTAAAGGTAATCAAAAGGAACCATTACAACCTGAGCCTTGGTGTTGTGCAAGCTCCTTCCAGGGTCCACAAGAGTCTTCCTTTACTTTGACAAAGCTCGCCCACTTCCAAATAGAACAAGCAAAGATGGCAATCTCTCCTCACAAGCTTCTAAATGGGAGTCCTAATTCCTGCAGCATTTACCCTTAGAAATGTATAGCTTTCAACCTCCTCTCCTTCTGGCCCAATGCCTGTATTTATAGTGCTCAAGAGGAAGTTAATCAGGTCCACCATCAATGGGATAATCCCCTCTTTGGATGGGATAGCTCCCTTATTGATGGGATAAGTTCCCCTTTGGTAGGAGTGCATGAACCATCTGGAGGCGCTCAATACACGTCGAACAACCTTCTAGAATGCTCTAGAAATGACCACAAGTGACTTTTTAAAGATGAAACTTGCGCATTTTAACCTTTTCAGGGGGACGCACCTGCCCCTTTACGTACAGAGCGTCCAAAGACGCAGTTTTTGTGAACCTTGGGTGCGTCCCCGCAGGTAAGGTTGAGAGAACCTGCGTCCCTAGAGATAAATACATTTAGAAAGACTTTCTCTCTTTTTGGAGTTTGACATGGAGAGCAGAGGCATAAGACTTGCCTAAGAGGGTAGTATGACTGTTGATAGAGTCATCCTAACTGTAAATAGTCATGGTGACATTTTTTAGTGTAACATTGACTAGGAAAAGGATCCTTCAAGACAGTAAGCGTTTGAGAACCTTTGATGATTTTCACAACCTCAGCGCGATGTGGGCAGTCTCTTGTAAAATGCTCCTCATAAAAAATGAGACAAGGATAGTGAGGTTTACGTTTCTCGTCAGTAGATTCAGTTTTATTTGATTTCTCTTTTGAGTTTTTTTTTTTTTAATTTTTCTTTTTTCCTTTCTTTTTACCACCAGATTTTGATTTGGCCATAGATGATTCTATGACATGAATATCGGCAGGAATTTCAGCGGAAGAGTCTCCTATCGGGGAATCTGGTAAAGTTATAATAGGAGAATAATTCTTTGAATATTTCTTCTTGCTTTTGGTGTTAATTGAACCAATCATACCATCAGTGGCATGAGACCCTGAAGGAGCTGCAGTTATTTGATTTTGTTTCAGAAGGTCGGGGATTTCTTTTGTGTAAAGTACCCGACTGCGTATAAAAGAGGTCAAGGTACTGAGCTTGAGAAATTACTTGATCTTTAGTAACAAATCCTGCCTTAGCTACATCCTCAGTGATTTTAGGTAATATTGATTTAACAAACCATTTTGCTAAAATTTGATCTGGAATAAAAACTTTCACTAAATGTCGTCTACGTCGCCATTCATGAATATGATCTGAAATATATGTGGACATTGACTATTTTAATGATGTTAATAGTTCCATGCCATTTTCATATCTGATAGGCAACTGAAAATGAATTAAGAATGAAGTGGCTAACTGAATAAAATTATAAAAAGAGGCTCGCGGTAACTCAATGTACCACTTTGCCGCAAGACCAATCAGGGTGCATTGAAAAAGATGTAAGCGAATTGAATCATCTATAATGGAATTAGATGCACACTAGAGGTGATAAATCATCACATGGTTTGACAGATCCTCTCTTGATTTATCTTCAAACTTTGGGATATCACTGGGCAACTTATTCAGCATTGGCGGCCAAAACGGAAGATAATTAATTGGATCGTTCGTAAGGCGCAAAAAATCAGGCAAGTCCAAAGTTGCAATAACCGGTAATTGATGATTAGGGTCATGAGAACCCTGGGTCATAAGACCAGCCATAGGAGGAGGATATCTAGGATAACTTGGAATTGGAATCGCATTTGGAATATTATATCCTCTCAGAAAACCAAGATTAACTGAACCAAACTGGGGTTGTTGAGGTTGCTGATAAGGATATCCAGGGTATGGTTGATACTGGTAAACTGGGCTTTGAATAGTAGGACCAAATTTGTACTGTCCTTGGTACGGTTGATAAGTGAACTGTGGTCGACTTGTGACAACCGTACTTGGACAAGGTTGTTCTATAGGCATCTGAACCGAAGTGTGAATTGTGGATCCGGACTGAGGTAAAGAGGCTTGAGGAGTTGATGCAGGAACAGTAGAAACCGGAGCTGCCGATACTCCAGAAGTAGGTGGGGTAGATTGAACAGAAGCTACAGTAGTTGCAACATTTGTTTGAGGCGGAGTTCGAGGCGAACTAGGCCCAGACTGATGAGCTACATCAGGTGCAGAAGTTTGAATAGTAGTCTGGACAAGTTGCTGGGTTGAACCAGAAACCAAAGGTTGTCTAGATTGAGATGAAAACTGCACATTAGGTTGCAAAATCTATTGAGTTTGAGATGGATCCCACACCATGTTCATTCCGGGGTATGGACCCATAGAAGGTTGAGCATATTTAGGACCATAACTGGGTTGAGGGTAGGGATGATAATTCAAAGGTACATTTCTAGCTCCTTGTACAAATGATTGATTAGAAGGTGGTTGGAAACCTTGGGTTGGGTACTGACCTTGAGGTTGATAACCTTGAGGCACGTATTGAAACTGGGGTTGACCTTGAGGTATATATTGATACTGGGGTTGAACTTGAGGTATGTATTGAGTCTGGGGTTGACCTTGAGGTATGTACTGTCCTGAAGGTATGTATTGTCCTTGAGGTTTCCCCCTAGGTAGTAACTGACTACCCTGAGGTTTCCCCCTAGGTGATAATTAAGAACCTTGAGGTTGTCCCCCAGGCGGTAACTGACTACCTTGAGGTTGCAGATTTGGAATAGTACCAGACATCATAAGAATTTCTTCTACGCTCAACGGTTGAGTTTCGTTATTACCAGTTGATATCCCATGTTCAATGGGTTGAGGAGATGCTCCTAAAAATGTACCAGTGAGTGACTGATACCCAGAAGGAACAGAAGGACCACCATATAAAAATGTTTCCGGTGATTGGGAAAACATGGATGACTGTCTCGACATATTCAAAGGAGGATAATAACCTCTAGGTGTTGGATGAAAAGGAATTCGAGGTGGTGAAAAACTAAGACCCGGATTTTCTAAAAAGTTGGTCAATGAGACATACCAAGCGTCCCTCCTAGGTGGACTGTAGAAAATTGATTCACGCTCCCTAAGTTCTAAAGTTGGTTGATTTTCAGGGAGAGTTATATCCTCTTCCGGACTAACAAGTTCTTCAATAGTAATGAGTCCCGAAGGAAGATTTTGGGTAATGATCCTTCCTACCCTGGGTGAACCTAGACCCCTAGAAGTTGGAGAAGCAAATCCTGAATATGGAGTAGCAGCAAGTTCAGTTTCAGGCTCAGAAATTTTAGGTTCTTCAGCTAATTCACTAGTAGAAGAAATACTACCAGTAACTTTGGAAAATGAAATTGGTTCAGAAATATACTCTATTGCTTGAACTTGATAATCAGGATGAACAATTAAAGGAGATTCTCTATCTTATGGTGACCCAACTCTATTGTCACTAGGTGTTACAAGAGCTCGTAGCCCTTCAAGCTGGCTTGGTGTATACTTGGGAGGTTTCCCCCGAAGTCTACGGGATTTTCTCAGTAATTCAGCCACGATTAAATATTTTAATTACTTCACATGCAAACAAAAAAAATCTCAATAAAACCACCTAAAGTCTCTAAAGAAACAAACAATTGAATCACATGCCTAAAAAATCTAAGAGTTCAAACCACACACAAACAATAACTTTTCGTACCAAAAACACTAGTTGGTGATGAAACCCAACGTCGCAGAATTCAATACAAAAAGGGCGATTGGAACAGTTACCCCGACAACCTGCTTAATGAAACAGACTGGCACAAGTTTCTTCAAAAAACCGTCTCGAGTGAAGAAAACCCCCCAGAGAGTCCAAGTGAGTCTAGTCGACGTCTGCTCCACGTACAGTGGGATCTTGCCTCCACCGTCACCTTAGGAAAGAATCCTATAGATTATGGCCACTAAGGTTACCAACAGAAACAAATATACCTGGGGGAATAGTCTACAATCTGATACACACACAAGGGCAGAGTAACAAAGCTCAATCCCCTTGGAGGCTCCTTGACATAATCCAAGGTTTACCAACGAGTGACTCCATGCTCCTCGACAATGGTCAATCCGAGGTTTATCGTTTTTAATACGTGTATATCTGCTATCGTTTCCAATGAGGAAGGATTGATTACCTCACTGGTTCAGATATGATCTCGTGCTTGATTCCTTTAAGAGGAGCTTCCCAGAGCATACATGCAACAATTGGAATTTATTTCCTACCGCAAGATATAACTACTTTTTTGTTTTAACTATCTTGGAGAGTTAATTACTCCCTACTCCAAGATACTAGCCTAAACTATATTTGTGATTAGAGCCCTAGAAATAAAAAGATTGCTAGATCAATTTTATTTTAAGCGTTATTTTTATGGGTTGTTTCTTAAGTTAATAGGAATGGATATGAAACTTTATGGTGTGAATAATCGACTCCAAAAACACTAAAAATACACCTAAGATGATAAACAATTATTTTTCTTCAATGAATTTCTAGCTAAAGAAAGAGTTGAGAATGCAATTATTTGAAAAACAAATCTTTCCTTCAACATGTAAATGAAAAGAAAACCTTTTTGTCTTTTTCAATAAACTCAAAAACGAGACTACTAATTATGCTCACAAAAAATCCCTTTCTTTTTCAACACTCAAAAACTATAGAAAAAATTTCTTTCAAAAGAGATTCTACAATTTCTAGAAAACACTCAAAACTATAAAAACTATGCTTGAGATCTAAAAATTTCTAAAACCTAATTGAAGTAAAAGCTTAATTTTTTTTCTTTTTGAGGACGTTTTACTTAGTTATTCAACAAACTAAGGATTAATTCATTCAGAAAAACAAATTAATCAAAAAACACCCAGCTATGTTTTCTTTTATAAAAATGAAATTCAAAACTTTCAAACAAGTTCGTTCAAAGCTTTGCAAAGAGAAAACAAGATCTATTTCTTAGCAAGGGCAGATTTCACAAATCAGTCAGACTCATCAAGAAGACCAAAAAGACTAGGGTAATCTAAGGTTTCTTAGGCTTCTAATATCTGAGTCACTACAAAGACAAAGCGAAAATCAAACCAGGCACGCAAAACTTCTAGAAAATCACCTAAAACCAAAATGCCAATGGAACTCAATTATAAGAAATTTTTGAGAAGACACATGCAAATCTGGGTAGAGACTAAAAAGTGTAAGTAAATCCTAATATTAACTGGACGAAAAATAATTTAGGTTTTTCAAAACTTTTAACAGGGTCTGCAGGCTTCCAGTAGAACCAGATGCGATACCGCTCTGTGCACTAAAGGAACAGTGTGGGGATGTCTGCACTGTCTTGTAAAAGAAAGTGCGATCCTCTTCAAAATTTTGGAAAAACAAAATATACTCCAGATCCTAAAAACTACCCAATCCCACACACATCAAGCAAAAACCAGAAATAAGAAAAAGTTTCTCAAGTCAAAGAAAAAGGAAAGGCAAAAAACGAAATTCAAGTCCCCAGTGGAGTTGCCAATTTGTCAGCCGGATAAATCGTTCTTGTGGACAAGACCGATCTCCCTAGTATCAACAGATATCTAGAGACAAGTAGGAAAATCAAATCTAACTTTCTCTAAATATATTGCGATTTATTAATAAAAACTAAGAGGTGTTTTAGACCCTACCTTAAGCCTAACGCTAGTTTGTGACAGTCACATTTCGACCGTTCGAAAGATTTTACTTTTGAGAACCTACAATCACAAACAAGCACACATCAAATAACACCTGCATAGCTAATATAATAAATCATATTCATCATGGTGATCAAGGAATCCATGAAATAAACCATAAAACACAACTTATTGAGAAAAATAATCTTGATTGTATTAACTTTGAAAATAGAAGAACTTTACAACCTTTGGTGCCTTGATGTTGTACAAGCTCCTCCCAGGGTCCAAGCAGGAATCTCCTCTACTTTGACAAGCTTCACATTCTTCCCAATGATATCAAAAAGGTATGTAATCTATCCTCTCAAGCTCAATTAGGAAGACTAAATTCCAACAGCATTTCACCTCAAAAATATTCAGCTTTCAACCTCCTCAGTAACCAACCCAATGCCTCATTTATAGTGTAGAGAAAGGAAGTTACAGGTGGTGGGCCCCAGTATTGCAGCAATAATGCTACAACTCCTGGAACTCCCTTCTTTAATTTTATGAACCCGGTAGTTCGTAACAAACTTGGAAGCGACGGTGCTGTATGCACAAGTACTAGCTCTTGCCGCAGCTGTCACTTGGTCAGCTGGCACAAGTCCACTAGGAGCTTAAGCCAACTTCTATGAGCTCTTAGAAGAAGCTTTTTAATTGATGGATGAAAGCTAACTCGAAGGAAGCTAATCTAATTGCGAAAATAAAATGAAAGCCAAAAAGAAACACAAACCCTAGCAAACCCTAATTCTACCAGCTAGTCCTACCGATGCAAAGGAGAGCATGCAAACTACCGAAAGAGATTCCATTACTTCTAAGAAGGTAAAATGCATGTGTCTAAGTTATCACTATCTGAAGAAAACATCTTTTTGTATTTTTGTTTAAGTTATTAGAATTATCATGCATGTGCTTTTAACTAGTTTTCCACTGTGCAGGGATGGATCAAGGGATGAAATGCTTTGGGAAAGGTTGGGATGGTACAGAGAGGGTCTAAGGGATCCCTAACATTCTTTCTGAGAGTTTCACAAAGTCTGGATGCCATGCAACCGTGTTTATGAACTTCTACAGGAAGTCTGCAAGGGTTTCTACAGGATGTTCTGCAATTCTTCTACAGGATGTTTCGAAATGGGATTTTTGAGGATGGGTGATTGATGGAAGATGCATGGACGGTTATGGAGGTAGGATGGGGGTATGAAGTGACCCAGGAACTGATGGATGGAGTGGTGAGATGATATGTGGAAGGCTGATTTGGCTTTAAGGTAGTTGAGACAACAATGGAGAAGAAGGTAGGGTTACGTGGGCAAGAGGATGGGTGTGAAGCGAGAAGCCTAGATATGGGATGAATCAGATGGCTCTGATGAAGCTTGACCATGTGAGTGAGTGATAGAGATGCCCTGCAAAATGCACATTCAACCGAATCAATGAATTCTTGCAAACAAACTAAGTCCTAGCTAACTTAATCTAACTGTCAATGAAATGAATAAACAACAGCCTCGTTTGGAAAGAGAACCATGTACATCACGTGAGCAAGAACATTCTGAAAGATCTAAATGCATGAAAAACTCCTACAAATCGATTCCCAAACATAAAAAGCTACTTTAACCAACAAAAACAACCAAAATAACAAAGCAAGATCTAAAGAGCAGATTTTATTTTAAGAACGCAGCAAACACACATAAAGATAAACAAGGGAGGTACTGGGCGCTTGAGATGGGCCCAACCCCAAGAGCTACAGCCTCCCAAGAGAGATTTAGAGCTGGTGCAAAGCTGGATTCATCTTTATTAATCAAGAATGAAGAGTTACATCAAAATTGTCCACAAGGAGAGCTTGAGAATGAGCTGAAAGCAAAGCTAATCTATTGCATACAAATCGAATTACAAAATGACTACAACAAGGCTATGAAATGAATAACTACTAGCTACTATCTACTGGCTAACTAGCTAACATCCACTGGCTAACAAAATGACTAACTGGCTAACCAAACTGAGGCCCTAAGCCTTCTTATTTATACAATTTGAGGACCCAATAGTCCTCCTAAAATTTAGGGACTTGGCTGCCCAAGACTTGTAGTTAACAGCAGTCCTACTTGACTTGCTTGGCTGCCCTTGTGCTCATTGATTTGGTGGCCTTTGAACTCCGAGCTGATGGTGGAGAATTCGAGGTAAGGGCCCATAAATGAGGGGGACACCTTCCTACAAATCCTCTAGCTTGTTCTCCCACGAATTTGGCTGCCAAGTGCTCATTAAGACCTTCAATTTTGTCTCCAAGTGGACCAAAAAGGCTACACAAAGCACCCATTAGACTTGTTGGCATAATGACTAACCAAATTCACTCTATTAACACAAAAATAATCAAAAACATGCAATAAACCAATGAGAATGGTGGATTAAGTCAACTTAGGAGGTTGAATGAGCCCAAATAATTGTCCATTTTTGGGGCTCATCATCACCCCCTACTGAAAGTGTTGCTCATCCTCTGAGCAACCAATCTCTCTCCTCGTCTTTGATGGCCCTGGTGGCTTCTTTGGCTAACATCTCGGCTGATTTCTCCTTTGGCTTCCCTCTTTTCGAACTTCCTGTAGAAACAGTTCTCTGTCTTCCTGTAGAAACAGTCCTCTGTCTTCCTGTAGAAATAGATAGCACCACCGTATCTTGCTTGGCTGTGGGCGATTTTCCTTTCAGCTGGGCTGTGGCAGCCTTCATCTTCTCCTCCTTTATGCTCTTCTTCCCCACTGCCTGCTGCTTGCAACTCTGAGCTAGTGTGATTTGATTAAGTTATATTTGAATGAGTGAGGATTTAATGAGGAGGATCTATCTCCTATAATTTATCCTCCTTGTCTCATTCAAGTTTCTGCTCTTAATTAGCCAAAATTGCCATGATTTTCTCCCAAAAACTCAATTACGAGGCTCATCAATATGATGATAGGCCTGATGGATATGCTGAGAAACAAATTGGTGGTGGGGTAGAGGCTGGTACTTGAGGCTTTGGACTATGATATGTTCGCCATGCAACTGAACCTTCTTCCATCTCTCTTTATACCATTCAAGCTCTACCATGCTACTTTGTTTTACGCTTAATTCAATAGCTAGCTTATCAACATTTGTGTTATACCCTTTTTCAGTTTCGCCAGCTTTTCGTAGGGCCAGCTGTGCATGATCATTCTGAGCTCCAACGTCAATAGCTTCAAGCTGCAATAAAATACCCATCTCGTAAGGGGATTCTGAATTGGAATTCTCTATTGATCGTATCCCTCTTATGGAGTTTTGCAAAACCTCCTCCAAAACTATATCATACCTTATGTGCTCTGAAAGATAGGCCTGTACAATCTCATCAAAAGACGTTTGTTGGCTTCGCATAGTCAACTAAGCATTTCCAAAACCGTCTGAGCGTTTTGAATACAAGCTACACCATTGCCTGAGCAAAGCATGTAAGTGCCAAAAGGTCTGTATGGGCTGCTTGGAGAAACAAAGATCTGTTTCAGAAGAGTTCTACAAGCATCTTGAATTAAAGAATCAGGCACATTTGTGCCCTGCCAATAAGGGAAAATGGTCGTCAAGGAGTTAGCAATGGACTCAATCAGTGCAAGGAGCATCCGAGGAACAATATCATGCTTGGAAACCACGTGACAAAAGTTTCCTCCTCAGTTCTCACGGCCAACTGCTTCAACAAGCCTTCCATGTCCGACCAGAGGGCAACCAAACATGATACAAAAGGGAGAGCTTTGCCTTAGCCTTTTCCCAGAACCCATAATGTGACAAAGGTTGCAACTGCCCCTCCTATGGAGTGACCCAAAAATATGATGGGCTTGAGTTCCTTTTGTTTGAAGTCCGTGTAAATCTGCAACTTTGCTTGGAAATCTGTTTTCTCGATTATATGGAGAAACAACATAAGAGCTCCTGGATGAATGATGATGATGATGATGATGATGGTTAACGTCCACTGAGACCAAATTGGTCTATCGGACCTACAATTTTCTTAATTTTTACTTGTCTGGCTCCTCGTCTTTCTTGGCGAGATTGGCGTTGTAGCTTTCTTTCTTTTCTCTACGGTCTTCCAACTTCCTTTGTCTTGCATCTCCTTCATCTCTTCTGGTTCTTGGGACATTGGTGTCTTAGCTTTGCGATCTATTGTGTTCGTTCTTTTGAAAATAGTTGGAGAAGAAGTTTGGTTTAGGAGATCTGCTTTGCTGTTAAATGAAGATTTATTTTCTGCGGTATTCAAATCCTCATAACTGTTGAATTGTTGGGGCAGGCTTTCTCCTTGCTTGTTTTGAGAGTTGTTTCCTTCTTCCTTGATTTCTTGTGACTCAGAGTTTTCTCTAGAATATTCTTCTTTGATGACAGTGTAGTGTTCTTTTTGTGCTCCTTCCCACCATGTAGATCTGTGGTGGTTTTTTCTAGCAAAATTTTTCTCAGAGGCTTTTGGGCAATTTTTGGCTAGATGCCCCATCTCAAAGCACGATCGACATCTGAAGAGGATACTTTCATAATCAAGCTTCTGGTTCCATACATAGTCTTTACTTGTTAGGTTTATTTCAGCTGGGAATCCGGCGCTGAAATCCATTTCCACACAGATGCGTGCATAGGTGGTTCTGGCATATTCCTCTGTTTCTAGGCACCTGCAGTAAAATTTCCCAATTGCATTTCCGATGGCTTTTAGCGAGGAGAGATTCCAGAGATGCAAGGGTAGGCTTGGCAATCTCACCCAAACTGGTGCTCAGGTTATCACTGCTGTAGAGGGATCAAATGATGGGTTCCATGGCTTCATGAACAGGCCTGATTTTTCCCAAAACCAAGGGCCGGAATCTAGAATACATTGTCTGCTTTCAGGATTTTCAAAATCTACTATATAGAAACCTCTAGCACAGGGGTAGATATTAATTTCATTAGAAATGATAGGCTTCCATACCTCCGAGATCCAATTGTGGAGTGCTATCAGTCGCGGCCAAAAACCATTGAACCGGCAAATTAGGGCACTTTCAGAGAACTTCAAAGCTTCATCGAGTGAGTCCTGGACCACTTGGATAGTGGGAGCTGGGGCTTCACTCACGATATGGGCAGGAGATTGCCCTCCAGAGGCCAATGAGCCACTAATTATTTTTGCGAAGCTCGGAGCCATATCGCAGATCTGCACCAGATCTATACCGCAGATTCAATTCAATACCGCAGATCTATACCGAAAGCTAAAGAAAGATCTCTTCCCAATCGTGGAGATCTGAAGAGATACGAAGAGATACGAAGAGATCTGAAGAGATACCCTTAGCGAACTACATGCCCGCAGGGCTCTACCTACGCATGGTTTTATTGGCCCCTTCGAGTTTCGTTCGTGCAGCTCAACCGCAGATCTGAAGAGATACGAACGTCCCACTCTGAAGAGATACGAAGTTCGCGTAGATCTGAATAGATCTGAAGAGATACGAAGAGATACGAAGAGGTCTGAAGAGATACCCTTAGCGAACTACATGCCCGCAGGGCTCTACCTACGCATGGTTTTATTGGCCCCTTCGAGTTTCGTTCGCGTAGCTCAACCGCAGATTTGAAGAGATACGAACGTCCCACTCTGAAGAGATCTGAAGAGATACGAAGTTCGCGCAGATCTGAAGAGATCTAAAAAGATACGAAGAGATACCCAACCAAAGGCTGGTTCACCATCATCACCCTTGAGGCATTCAGAGGAGACCTTTTGAACAGTTGTTATATTGTCCTCTCCACGTTTACTCTGGTTGACAATGAAATCTTCTACTCTTTGAAGCGAAAGCGACACATACGAAATCTTCATGCTCATTCACAGTAAAGCTCTCTGAATTGCTTGCATGCAGAGACTCTTCCCAAACCTTGGGCAGTAGTCCATATGAGACAAGAAATGTTGCAATATCCGACCACCAGTGAACTCTGGAGTTTTCGTTTCTGACTCCATGGCCTGCTATTGCTACTGGATTTATTCCACAATGGTGTCGGATCTCAGAGCTTTCTTCAAGCTCCAAATTGGATGAAGAACCTTAGGCTTCTCTGCTCTGGAAGACTCTGCTGCACTTTCCTGTAGAAGACCCCACCCATTTCCTATAGAATGTGATTCTGCCTTTGAGTGAGCCCGATGCACGAGTGAAATTCGAGAAAAGGTAGGAAACTCAGCGGAGGACGATAGGTTAAGCCGATTGTGGAAGCAGAGGATGTATACTTCAGTTTAACATGATGCAAGTGCAAGTTGACTAACAGTTTATGAATTTCAGCTGAGCGCTCATTAATTCTGCGTGATTTTTGGTGGAGTGAGGTGGAAAAACGTGTGCTGGCCCATGAACTGCAGTGGTATCATGAACTGCATGTGCTACTTATTAACTGTATGCTTTCTTCTTGATCCGCTGCACTGGAGTTCAAGCAGCTGACACTAACTGTTTTTTTTTTTAATTTTCACGTGAGTCACCTGTCCACATGTACTGCGTGACTGCCGGCTGAGTTCTAGAGAAGACAATCAGCTTAACCTTGATAATTCGTGGCTCAATCCCACCATTCCATTAATTCGTGCAGTTTTTAAATTAAATTTATGTAATAGAAGAATGAGTTTCCGTCACATACCTCGAAGTTGAATGGTTGCCGTGAGCTACTGTGGCCTGTCATTGCTGCATGCATTGGTTTTTCTGATTGCATGTGGCTTGGCTGCTAATCTTTGATTATTTTTTTCCTTATGCAGGTGTCCTTTGGTCGGATCTGAGCTGCATGCAATTGTTTCCACATTCAGATCTGCACCTTCAAGATGCTGCTGCTGCATGGTCACAAAACCAGAACTTGTTTTCGCCATTTCTCTCAAAGGGTAAACCGGATTGATCTGAATCTCAGTGAGCATGTTCCTATCGTCATTATGCATCTCCCATAGAAAAATCGTGATCAATGGATGCACAGATTTCGAGAAAAATGGAAAATGGCTGAAGATTTCAGAGCTCGATTTCTCGGAAACCGTGCATCGGAATCGGCTGAAACTACTTGGGTAGGTTACCATCACTCACATGCATATCCCCATGAAACAGGTTTTGAAACGGATGCACGGATATGGAGAAAATGCAAAAATGGCTGATGGTGATGGAGGCTGATTTCTTGGAAACCGTGCACCAGAATTGGCTGAAACTGCTCGAGCATGGTGTCATCACCCTTGTACAATTCCCCATAAATCGGTTTGTGAAATGGATGCATGGTTTTCAAGTTATGGCAAAAACAAATTTTGTTCTATGGATTTTTGCTTCAAGGCCTTTTTGCAAGTGTTTGCATGGAAGGAAAAACTGAGCTTGGGCTATGATGCAGGTATGGAGATGATGGAGGAGGAGTTGGAAGATTGAATGAGGACTTCTGAACCCTCGAGGAAGCTACCATGTTCGCCAAACCACTTTTTGAAATGCATGCCTAGTTTCCCACAATTTCTACAGGAAGTTCCTGTAGAAGCACAATGAGAAGCACAATGAGGTGGAAAAAATGATGGAGAAAGGCAAGGGATGGACACACAAGTGCTTGTAGGCCTAATCAACAGATTCCCACCATCAGATTCACTTTTGAAATTGGATCTGGCTCGTCCAAAGGTTCTACAGGATGTTTCCTGTAGAAATACAGAGCTTCCTGTAGAAGGCACAAGAAAGATTCCTTTAACCTTGATTTGAGTGCTCCTCCTGTCATGAAACGTCCTTCTTGCAACCTGCAATGTCATTGCTGCAACATGAAATTATTCAATGGAGATTAGCTTTATTTTTCTTTTCCTTTTTCTCTTTTTTTTTTTTGAAAAACAACTAGGGCGCCTCATGGAGGTTTTCACCCTAATTGCCTGCCTTGGGCGCCTCCAAGGGAGGTTTTCACCCAAAGATCTTATTCTCTTTTCTCTTTTTCTCCAACCCATTGACCGCCTCATGGAGGTTTTCAATCAATGAGCCAATCTAAGGTGCCTCCGAGGAGGTTTTCACCTTAGATTTCTATTTTCCTCTTTTTTCATTTTTTTTTCTTTTTCTTTTTTTCCTCTTTTTTCTTTTTTCTACCCTACCCTACTTGAAAAACAAAATCGTTCTCAAGTATAAGAATACTTCCAATGGATCCATGTGCACATTGAGATTAGAGACAAAATGATGTGGAGGCTCGAAATGCATGCTTGGATAGGTATCCAGATCTCAGGGACCAAATGATCTGACCTTGAAGGGATCAAACATAGCTGAGGAAGAGAGTACTGCTGCAACTTAGTGACTGTCTGGAACCATGTCTCAATATAGCTTTGATATCCATGGTCCTTTTGCTGATCTGGATCATTCTTCATGTCACCTTCTATCATGACCTTCTCATCTTCCTCTTTTTGTGGATCTTTCTCTTGAGTACATGGAAGGTTTGATGGTAACCATGAGGGAACTCTCTCGATCTCTGATTTAGATCTCTTCTCTTCATCAAGTGCAGCCCATGGTTCTTTGATCTCCTCTTTTGAATCTTGTTTTTCCGGATGTGGTCCTTCAATGCTTTCAAGATAATCTCTTTTTTGCAAGGCTCTTCCTGAGATTTGGTGAACATCATTGAGCTCAAAAGGAGTCATTTGCACATGTTGTGCCTCAGCTTTGCAATTTGGTTGAGCTGCTCCATTGCATGGTTTTGGAAATGGTGCTACGGGTAGCTGAGTGGAGGGGTGTAATTGAGATGGAGGTGGATGGCATTGTGGTTGGGCAGGCATTTGGGGTTGCCTTGGTGGAGGAGGAGGCGATGGTTGTGGATGAGCAGGTGGTGGAGGAAACAAAGTGGGAGGAGTGTTGTACTGGGGCCTCCACCCCTGATGAGGTGCATTCCACTGAGGCTGTGGCTGAGCATAAGAGTGAAACGAATGAGCAGTTGGTTGGGCATAATATGGATCTGTGAAGGAACAAGGAGGAGGTGTGAACCAAGAAGGATGAGCAGGGGGACCCCAAGAAGGCATGAAAGTGGCTTGATAGGGGTCATAATAGGTCTCGGGTGTCCCTTGCAGTTCCTGCTGGTAAGATCTAGGTCCATGCGGCCAACTTTGGTTCATGTAATAGAGTGATTCAGTGGCTCCTTTGGCTCTCTGATATGCAGCTTTGAATCTGGGTAAGGAAGGGCACTGATCTGTAGGATGGTATTCTTCATAGACAAAACATACTTCTATGGAGTACAATGGACATTCGTTCCTAGGATGCTTTCTAGTGCAACTAGGACAAAAAATGACCAAAGCCCTGTTGGCTTCCTCTTGCTTCTATTGGATCCACAAGGTATCCAGTTGCATGGCAAGAAACTGCCTCATATCACTCTTGAAATCTTTGATCTGATTTTCAAATTCATCTTTGGACAAGATGTTGCTCCCAACATTTCTACTTGTAGTCATTTGCTCCAGAGGAATGTTTTCTTCTTCTTCTCCCCTAGAGGTTCTTTAAATATGCCTTGATGTCCACCCAGGGGTTCTTTAATCATAGCCATCGAAGAAGAGAGAACGTTGGCTGTGTGAAGTAGTGGGGGTATTGTGCAATCATTTTTCGAACTTATCTCTACTCCTACAAGACATGAAATGAAATCTTTTTGGTTGATTTTTTTCTTTTTTCTACTTCTACATGCAAAACTGAAATAGATTGAACTGCAACTAACTATCTTGCTAAAATGAAAATGCGGAATTGAAATGAAAGCAGGAAAGGACTAATCTATTTTGCTCAAATGAAATTGCAGGAATGAAATGCTAGGCTACGCTTGCGGAATTGAAATGCTAATCTACGCTTGCAGAAATGAAATTGCAGAATTGAAATGTTAATCTATGAAAGCGAGAAATGCTAATTTATGAAAGCGGGAAATGCTAATCTACTTTTGCATAAACGAAATTGCATAATGGAAATGAAATAAAATACTTAGCAGAAGATTGTAGTGGAAAATAGAAGAAAAGCGACAATCACGAATACTCTAACGCTTCCCCGGCAACGGCGCCAAAAAGATGGTGGGCCCCAGTATTGTAGCAATAATGCTACAACTCCTGGAACTCCCTTCTTTAATTTTATCAACCCGGTAGTTTGTAACAAACTTGGAAGCGACGGTGCTGTATGCACAAGTACTAGCTCTTGCCGCAGCTGTCACTTGGTCAGCTGGCACAAGTCCACTAGGAGCTTAAGCCAACTTCTATGAGCTCTTAGAAGAAGCTTTTTAATTGATGGATGAAAGCTAACTCGAAGGAAGCTAATCTAATTGCGAAAATAAAATGAAAGCCAAAAAGAAACACAAACCCTAGCAAACCCTAATTCTACCAGCTAGTCCTACCGATGCAAAGGAGAGCATGCAAACTACCGAAAGAGATGCCATTACTTCTAAGAAGGTAAAATGCATGTTTCTAAGTTATCACTATCTGAAGAAAACATCTTTTTGTATTTTTGTTTAAGTTATTAGAATTATCATGCATGTGCTTTTAACTAGTTTTCCACTGTGCAGGGATGGATCAAGGGATGAAATGCTTTGGGAAAGGTTGGGATGGTACATAGAGGGTCTAAGGGATCCCTAACATTCTTTATGAGAGTTTCACAAAGTCTAGATGCCATGCAACCGTGTTTATGAACTTCTACAGGAATTCTGCAGGGGTTTCTACAGGATGTTCTGCAATTCTTCTACAGGATGTTTCGAAATGGGATTTTTGAGGATGGGTGATTGATGGAAGATGCATGGACGGTTATGGAGGTAGGATGGGGGTCTGAAGTGACCCAGGAACTGATGGATGGAGTGGTGAGATGATATGTGGAAGGCTGATTTGGCTTTAAGGTAGTTGAGACAACAATGGAGAAGAAGGTAGGGTTACGTGGGCAAGAGGATGGGTGTGAAGCGAGAAGCCTAGATATGGGATGAATCAGATGGCTCTGATGAACTTGACCATGTGAGTGAGTGATAGAGATGCCCTGCACAATGCACATTCAACTGAATCAATGAATTCTTGCAAACAAACTAAGTCCTAGCTAACTTAATCTAACTGTCAATGAAATGAATAAACAACAGCCTCATTTGGAAAGAGAACCATGTACATCACGTGAGCAAGAACATTCTGAAAGATCTAAATGCATGACAAACTCCTACCAATCGATTCCCAAACATAAAAAGCTACTTTAACAAAAAAAAAACAACCAAAATAACAAAGCAAGATATAAAGAGCAGATTTTATTTTAAGAACGCAGCAAACACACATAAAGATAAACAAGGGAGGTACTGGGCGCTTGAGATGGGCCCCACCCCAAGAGCTACAGCCTCCCAAGAGAGATTTAGAGCTGGTGCAAAGCTGGATTCATCTTTATTAATCAAGAATGAAGAGTTACATCAAAACTGTCCACAAGGAGAGCTTGAGAATGAGCTGAAAGCAAAGCTATTCTATTGCATACAAATCAAATTACAAAATGACTACAACAAGGCTATGAAATGACTAACTACTAGCTACTATATACTGGCTAACTAGCTAACATCCACTGGCTAACAAAATGACTAACTGGCTAACCAAAATGAGGCCCTAAGCCTTCTTATTTATACAATTTGAGGATCCAACAGTCCTCCTAAAATTTAGGGACTTGGCTGCCCAAGACTTGTAGTTAACAGCAGTCCTACTTGACTTGCTTGGCTACCCTTGTGCTCATTGATTTGGTGGCCTTTGAACTCCGAGCTGATGGTGGAGAATTCGAGGTAAGGGCCCATAAATGAGGGGGACACCTTCCTACAAATCCTCTAGCTTGTTCTCCCACGAATTTGGCTGCCAAGTGCTCATTAAGACCTTCAATTTTGTCTCCAAGTGGACCAAAAAGGCTACACAAAGCACCCATTAGACTTGTTGGCATAATGACTAACCAAATTCACTCTATTAACATAAAAATAATCAAAAACATGCAATAAACCAATGAGAATGGTGGATTAAGTCAACTTAGGAGGTTGAATGAGCCCAAATAATTGTCCATTTTTGGGGCTCATCAACAGGTCCACCTATGAAGGGATAGAGTCCTCCTTCAAAGGGATAAGCTCCTCACATCAAGGGGTTAGCTCCTTAAGGTATGGGATGCATGAACCTTAAAGGAGCGAACTTTCCACCTCAAGATTCCCTCTAGAAGCTTCCATAAATAACCCAAAGTGAGTTTTTAAGAATGTACTTGTGCCTTTTTGACTTTTACAGGGGTTCGCACCCATTACACAGAGACAGAGTGGTTAGGTACGCATGGGACATGACTAGTAGGTGCGGGACCACAGGTAATGCTAAGAGAAAGTGTGGAACCAGGGTTTTAGAGACTTTTAAGGGTTTTCTCTTATTTTTCAAGGCTTGAGATGAAGAACTGAGGTTTAAGACTTGCAAAGGAGGAAAGTATGAGTGGTGATAGACTCACACTGATTGCAGAATGTCATGGTGGCAATATTTTGTGCATCACCGGGAAAAACAAGTTAATTTTTCATTATATTCATTTCAATGTTATAATACATTATATACATGCCAAAGCATTCATAATCTCCCAATCCATTAACCCTAGATTAGAACATAACCATAGTTCCTTTGACCAAATATACAAAACCATGGCAAAAACCACCATGTGTAAAACCATGCGTGTGCCCCACCAATTTTATATTATTTTGTTTATTTATTATTTATTTATGGTCGTTGCTCTGAACCTCATGTAAGGGGGCTACTTCCCACTAGAAACCCTTCAAAAGGGGGGCTATCATTCCCTTTATGACCCCCCTATTTCACCTAGCACAATGTGGCTAGTCATGCAAAGAATATAACACATACCCACCAAAGACTCTCTTGTGCAAAAATAGGTAAGAGATGCCTAGTAAAACCATAAAAATGCACAACATATTTGTAAAAAGAAATCCAAGGTTGTATCATACTTTAGATTTGAGTTGTGCAAGTTGTTGGGGGTGTGGTTTATCATATTATACCTTTTCATGTTGTTAGTTTTGCAATCACAAGTTTAACTTAAGAGTTGATGTGCAAAAGAGACAAAGTTTCCCATTTGGAAGGTCAAAACTGTACTAAGTGACCAAATTAAAATGCACAACCAAACTTCCTTTTAGCTACCAATTCTTTTTTATAAGTTTGAAGATGGAGGTAAATATATGTTAAATTTACCTATGTAATTTAGAATGAAATTGAAGAATGATATAGGTTCCTTTCATGCATCAATGTTTGGGAATTCATGTAAATTTGAAGTTGAAACTGCCTTAGATTAAAACATACACCCTATTCTCAATTTTGACCCAAATTGATTCGTTCAAATTTAAAAATATGTATTTTTTGATTTTACACTTGTATATAACCTTAGATTGGCATTTTCAGATAGCAACTAGTTGTTGTGCATAAAGGCTAAAAATTGTCTTGTAAAACCAAAGGGCATGCCATGCTACACTTAAATACATATATTTGAATGTCTCAAAAATCATTCTATTTGAGTTTTTCACATTGTAAATGATTTTTAAAGTAATTTTACATGATCCTATATACTTAATTTTGCATTTTTAGTCATAAAGACTATGTTGTGCAACATTAAGCAATATATGCCTATTAAAACCCTAGAAATGCACAACCTATTTGTAAAAAGTAATCCAAGGTTGCAATATACCTTATATTTGAGTTATGAAAGTTGTTTGGGGTGTGTTTTATCATTTAAGACTTATTCATGTTGTTAATTTTTCAATTGCAAGTTTAAAAAGGGATGTTGCGCAGAATAGGAAAAGTTTGCCTTGTAATTTGGAAGGTCAAAATTGTACCAAGTGGCCAAATTAAAATGTATGCCCCATCTTCTTTGTAGCTCCAAAAATTTTTCTTATAAGTTGTAATATGGGCTTACACATGTTAATTTTCAATTTCAAGTTTAAAAAGGGCTGCTATGCAGAAGAGGAAAAATTTGCCTTGTAATTTGGAAGGTCAAAATTGTGCCAAGTGGCCAAATTAAAATGTATGCCCCAACTTCTTTTTAGCTCCAATTTTTTTTATTTTTATAAGTTTTAATATGGAATTACACATATGTTAGTTTACCTATGTCATTTAAAGTGCATTTTAAGAAGAAGGGATGTTTCTTTCATGTAGCTAGATTTGGGATTTCATGTAAATTTGAAGGTAAAACTTCCCTAGAGTAAAATTCATATCCTAGTCTCAATTTTGACCCAAATGGAGTGATTCGACTTTCATAAGGTGTAATTTTTGATTTTACACCTATGTATGAACTTATATTGGAAATTTCAAACAAAAACATTTCAACTCTGGATAAAGGCTAATATTAAGGGTTCTAATTTGAATTTTAAATAATAGTGTCAACAATGATTCTATGCATGTGCCAATTGGGTGTAGCTCAAGTAGTTGGGATAGATGTTGTTATCCTCCCCACCTTGATCTTATAATGAATATATTTGTAATGGTTTCAAGTCTTGTTGTTGATCCATCTTGTGCTCTTAAGGTAATTTTGGAAGAAAAATAACATAAGTTTCCCACTCTAATACACACACACACATAATCTCAAATTACATGGCTAAGAAACATATGCTACATGCATTTAAATCAATCATAGGCATGTAAGACTTACAAGTACTACTAGTTTCTAAGATTATGGGACTTGGGTATGGCTACTTTGCCCTATGCTTGAGTTTTTTAAACTCTTGACATGCTTTCATTTCATTATTCAACTTCCATCTTTGTAAGACTTAGGCTTTCTCTTGATTTGAATCCTAGTTACGATAATGAGGTAGCTATAGTATCCACCATTTGAGCATACTTTGAAACAAAGGAATGCAATCTACCTTTGTATTCAACAGTAGAAAATATTATAATATAGATTTCAATAATTTTCATTAAGGTTTAGCAATAGAAAAAAGCTAGCATAGTCATATTACCTTGAATTATGGTTTCAAGCAATGCCATTCCCAAAAGTTGCAACAAATAAATATACAAGGTTAATTGCCTAAGTACGTTTCCAAATAGATTTTAAAACATGGGTTGAAGGTTGTTATAAGATATGCCATATTGGCATTAGTCATATAGAATGGATCAACATCCATTTTTATTCGTTTTCTTATGAAACCCCTTCATATCGGATAAGGAGAACCATTTAGGGTATAGGTATGTGATATCCATCACATCCCCAACATTTTATAAGTTGATTCTAAGATATGAGCTGAAAATTATAGCTTTTTGAATTTTCTATATACTCAATTGTGTCATTTTCTCACTAGTGCAATCTAGCTTACAAGCCAAGTTTTGCTGCCTATAGAAAGATTGATAAATATTTATGAAGAAACAAAATTAAATATTGATTTAAAATAAAAACATAGAGATACAATGAAACTAAACATTAATTAATAAATAGCAAATGTTGAAAACTATTTACATGTAGAATGCAAGTAAACTAGCTCAGGCGATGATAACTTATCTTTGAGAAGAGATGTGATGACTACATGCCTTTTGAATTGTGTTACAATGAGGTTCTGAATCCTTTTTATCATGAAGAAATAATGATAAACCCTAAAAATAAAAAATCCAACCCTTGGAGACGATGCACCAAAAGCTTATGAGTCTTGATGGGGTTAGTTGGAACATCAACTTCCCCGGGTCATAACTTTGGCATACGATCTCTGTTTGGTGCACATGATAGGCCGTTAGAAATTTCTATCCAAGGAAATTAATTTTCAATTGAAAACACTCTTCATTTATATGTTTCCATAAAAAAATTCGTTTAGGACCTCAAAACAACTTCAAAAGTTTAGGATCTGAAAACTGCCAAAAATAGAAAATTGCCGAAAAAGGAAACTGTGCTGAAAAATAGGAAATTGATAGGAAACAATGCTGGGGTCCAAATGGAATAGGTGGGTGGCCAGCAATATCCACCCAGATTAGTCCTCCCCCATTAGGAAGTTGTAATGTTCCTAAACAGGAAATTAAGTGATAATCCAATTAAACAAACAGTGCAACAATGGAAAATAAAAAACATTTAGCAAACACCCACGAGACACTGTAATATTGGAGATGATGAGCCATATATTATGAAATATGAGAGCATGAGTATAATATATAAATGGAGTAGTGCACCATGGCTTGTCCCAAGGACAAGGTTGAGCAAACCCAGGTGGTAGAATAACTAGAAAGATGGCTGCTCAGTTGCTGCTCTACTATGCTCTGCGATGTCCCAGTAAACTGCTGATCTGCTAATTTCAGCTTGCTGAAAAGTGCCTAGAAACTACCCAAAAAATTCTACCCTTTTAGCCTCAGTCTCCCTAGATAAAACCTAGAAAAACAGAGAAGGGAATTTCACTGATTTTGACTTTGTATTTTCGGCCCCTTGGGAGTTGCTCTTCGGACACTGTCACCAAATTTGATTTGCAGGAAACAACCTACAAATCCACTTCGAAACATCCCTAAAATGCTGCTTTCCCCTGTTGAGAATACAACAAGATGATGGAGCTTAGTGGAAAGAAGTCGCCTTCACTAAGTGGGCCTGCAGGCAAATTATGGCGCAAAGTCTATTTTTAGACTATGTCTATTTTTAGACATATGGATCATGGTCTATGAGTTGCAGGATGCTGTTTATGGATGATTGGTCATGTTGGGAAAAATAGATGGACTTCTATTTCTGGTTCACAACAGAGTGATCAAAGTCTATTTTTAGACTGCTAGGCTAAAAATAGAAAAGTCAAATATTATTGTCTCATAATAATATTTAGACTATAAACATTATCTTATTCTCTTGGAGCACTTCAGTTTGAGCTACAGATGTGGCACATGTAGCTGTTAGAAGGAAATATTCTTTTCTTGTGAGTCAGTTGAGCTATTGCATGCAGGACTTTAGTTAGAACTCAAGCAGTTGAGTTTGGTGGAGTTGGATGTGGAGTTGATGGAGTTGTGTTCAGTTTGACTAGGTTAAACTAGTTGTAATTAGTCCAACTGCAAATAGACTAGTGATGAGTTATGTGAACTAATTATTAACTCATAAAGCAACTAAATAATACATCAGTTAACTCAGTTGCATGCCAGTGCATGTACAGTTAAGTGGAGACAGGTGTTAGAGGTTGAGATTGCTATCAGTTGTGACTATAGTTGTGCATTAGATCTTGCACAATCAATGGGATCGAGTTATGCCAATGAAGACTGCATAGTGTGGGCCAATACAAGGAATTATAGCCTGTGCTCACGTGATTTTCCAGGGTGAATGATTTTCACATGGTATTGTGTGCAATAGAGGCAGGCAAAGCAGTGGAGGAGATTTGAACCTGTGACTTGTTCAGATCTGAGCTAGTTTTGTGTGTAACAGGTGGAGATAGTGCTGGATACTTGAGAGGAGTATTGTACTATGCATTTTTACATGTTCTCAATCATTAATATATAGATAGTGTGGGGTTTTCAGCTGTAAGCTTTCCCCAGGTTACATACTGTGTTAATGTGTGCATGCTATTGATGTTTCATTGTTTTTGATGCTGCTAAATTGATGATCAACATAGAGGAGGTTATGTATTATGCAATAGTGTATAATTGGGATAATCTCTGTGAATAAGTGTTTATTATTCAAAATTTCTACATGGTATCAGAGTTGTTGATCATCAGATCTACTATTCAGAAAGTGTTTACATTCTATTTCTTTAGGCAGAGTCTATAATCGGGCCAGGTAGCCTCTGGATTCATCCTTCCTTTGGAAGGTGAGATATCCGGTAAAAGCCCATACAGTCAATATTTGTACGAGAAATACTTTGTTCTCAAGAATTATAGATCAGAGGCGGTTGAGTTTAGAGCTGGTGGAATTCGAATTTGCAGCAGTGTTTTCTTGGTATCAAGGTGGCAATGCCTTTCAATGGATTGCAATTGGAGTATGCGCTTGAGGGCAGCACAAACTATATTGCATGGAAGGACAAGATGGAGGCAGTGTTGGATGATAATGGGCTGAAGGATTTCATAGAGGCTAATGTCCCAAAGCCTACTGATGCTGCGCAAGTTGATTCTTGGCAAAAGAAGACAAAAAAGTGTCGAAGGATTCTGTTGGAGGGCGTGAAGGATCACATTGTGTCCAACCTACATGGAAAGGCTTCTCCATAGTTGATGTGGAAAGTGTTGACAGATCTATTCCAAAGCAAGAGCGATTAGAGGAAGCTGGCGCTCAAGGATAAACTCAGAAACATCAAATGTGAGAAGGGAGACAGTATGCCCAAGTATCTCATGAAGTTTACTCAGTGTCGGGATGAGCTGGGAAGTATGGGGGTAACTATCGATGATGAGGACTTGGCGAGCTTGGCTCTCCTTGGTATTTTGAAGAGTTGGCATTCCTATCAGGACTTTGCCAATGGTCAGGAGAAATTGCCAGGATGGGAGAGACTTTGGTCAGATCTTGTGCAGAAGGAGATCAGGTGGAATACCAGGGATGGATCTTCATCAAAGGGACCTGATGAAGAAAATTGCGCTTTGGCTGCCAAAGCAAAGAAGGGGAAGAACAAGAAAGCTTCTCAGTCTGGTGCGAAAGGCAAGAACAAGAAATGTCCAAGGTGAAGTGTTTTCACTGTCACCGGCACGGACACTATGCCACTAATTGTCCGCAGAAGAAGAAGAACAAGCAAGCTGCTGGATATGCAGCAGGAGAGGCTCTAGCCTCACAGTTTGAGCTTGATTTTTCATTGATCGCATGCTTGGTTTCAAGTGTGATGGGATCGGTGTGGTTCTTGGACAATGGTGCGTCTTTTCACATGACAAGAGATCGAGATTTGTTTTCTGATATGGAAGACAAAGATCTTGGAGTGCACATCGAGATGGGCGATGATGGTAGATACAGTGCGATCGGTATCGGTACCATTTCCTTTGAGAGGGAGTCTGGTAAACCCTTTGTATTGAAGGAAGTGATGCATGTTCCAGGATTGAAGAAGAATCTTATCTTTGTGGCAATGTTAGAAGACAAGGGATATGATGTTGTTTTCAGCGAGGGAAAGGCTTTCCTACGCAGCAAGACAACTGGAGAAACCCGGAAGATAGGGGTTCGAGTGAGGAAACTTTATTAGTTGCATGTAGATGGATGTGCAGCAATGGCATGCAAGGCAGAAGGATTGGTGAGTCGTGATGATGGCGAGCTATGGCACAGGAGATTGGGTCACCTTCACCATGGAGCCTTGAAGATACTACCGCAGATCACTATAGGGCTTCCTAAAGGCACTCTTGTGCAGTCAGATCAGTGTGTACTTTGGGAAAGTTTGTGAAAGCCACCTTTCACGAGAAGGATAGTCATGCCATGACGATCCTTGAGAGAATTCACACAGACGTGTGTGGACCTTTCTCAGTAGCTTCGATAACCAAACACAGGTATTATGTGATCTTTGTTGATGATTTCTCTCATAAGTGCTGGATCTTCTTCATGTAGAAGAAGAGTGAGACATACTCAAAGTTATGTGAGTTCAAAGCACTGGTCGAGAAGGAGTCGGGGAAGAAGGTGAAGGCTCTTAGGAGCGATAATGGTGGTGAATACATCTCTGGCGAGTTCAAGGATTTCTGCAAAGCAGAAGGGATTCGAAGAGAGCTCATAGCTCCCCATAACCCACAACAGAACGGGGTTGCTGAGCGGAAGAACAGAACGATCGTGGGTGCTGCACGGGCGATGTTGCATGATCAGGGCCTACCCCTTCACTTGTGGGTGGAAGCATGCAATACAAAAGTTTATGTGCAGAACCGTTGTCCTCACAAGATACTTGGCATGAGTACACCTGAGGAGGCTTATTCTGGTAAGAAGCCTAATCCTTCTCATTTGAGGATTTTTGGTGCTAACATTTACATGCATGTGACGAAGGATGCCAGGAAGAAGTTGGAGCCGACCGCAGAGGTTGGGATATTTGTGGGGTACACTGATACACCCCACAACTATCGTGTGTATTTGCCAGACAGTGGTAAGACTGTTGTGCGACGAGATATAAAATTTTAGGAGGAGAAAGCCATGAAGTGTTCACTTGAGAGGGAGCCACACTTGCATGTAGATGAGGAGCTATTAGTTCCTAAGGATGAGCTTCAGGACATGGACCAGCCACAGGATGAGGTTCATGGAGTGGAAGAGACTACTCATGCAACGCCAACCATCAGAGGGCGAAAGCACTTGACAGAAGCTAAGCGACTGGCTCAAGGTGCAGAGAAAGTTGTAGGACCACATACAGTCCAACGTAGGCAAACATAGTCACCTGATCAGTACACTAGATACATGGCTCTTATGAGCAAATGTGTTGTGACTGAGCCATCCTCTTTTGAGGAAGCTGTGGAGGATCCCGCATGGGTAGACGCCATGGTGGAAGAGTATGTTTCGATTATCAGAAAAAATGCATGGGAGATTGTTCCTAGACCAGAAGGGAAATCAGTGGTGGGTTCGAGATGGATCTACAAAGTTAAGCAGGAAGTTGACGGGAGTGTGGAGAAGTACAAGGAAAGATTTGTTGCTCGAGGCTTTTCACAGATAGAGGGGATTGATTATGAGGAGACTTTTGCACCTATCGCAAGGTACTCTTCCATACGGACGATTCTTGCTCTAATGCAGATGGGGTGGCACATTCACCAGATGGATGTGAAGACTGTGTTCCTTAACAGAGTCATTGAGGAGGAGGTGTACATAGAATAGCCCGAAGGTTTCGAGATCTTCAGCAGCGAGTCGCATGTGTGCAGGCTCAAGAGAGTACTGTATGGGTTGAAACAAGCACCACGTGCTTGGTACACACGGATAGACAGTTATTTCACCGGACTTGGATTCTCCAAGAGTGAGGCAGATCCTAACCTATACTAGATTGTGGTGGAGGGTAAGTTGTTTATCATTGTACTTTATGTAGATGATTTGATTCTAATGGGTGATGAGCTGTTGATACTTTCATGCAAAGATGATCTTGCTAAGGAGTTTGAGATGAAGGACTTGGGCCTCCTTCATTATTTCCTGGGATTGGAAATTTGGCAGCGCAGTGATGGACTATTTGTTTCTCAGGGTAAGTATGCTCGGGAGATACTGGAGAAGTTCAACATGCATGGCTGCAAGCCTATTGATACTCCTCTTCCTGGAGGTTGGAGGAAGGAGGATGCCACTTCGGTAGAAGAAGTGGATGCCACTGTTTATCGACAGTTGGTGGGGTCGCTTATGTATCTGGTCAATACACGACCCGATATATGCTATGCTGTTAACCAGCTTTCACAAGCTATGGTTAAGCCAGCCAAGCTCTTCTGGAAGGCAGGCAAGCATGTATTGCGTTATTTGAGAGGCACATCGAGATATGGATCTTCATACAAACAAGGGGATGCAGATTGGGTAGGGAGCTCAACGGACGACATCAGGTACCATCATATCAGAGATTGTGTGCAGCGGAGAATCATGTTACTTTCATACATTTCAATGGAGGACCAGGATGCTGATATCTTGACGAAGGCGCTCACCAGGAGAAAATTCGAATACCACCAAGGTAGGATAGGGGTTGCTGATAATCCATATCTTGTTGAGAGGGAGTGTTGAGAATGCAACAAGATGATGGAGCTTAGTGGAAAGAAGTCGCCTTCACTAAGTGGGCTCGCAAGAAAATTATGGCGCAAAGTCTATTTTTAGACATATGGATCATGGTCTATGAGTTGCAGGATGTTGTTTATGGATGATTGGTCATGTTGGGAAAAATAGATGGACTTCTATTTCTGGTTCACAACGGAGTGATCAAAGTCTATTTTTAGACTGCAAGGCTAAAAATAGAAAAGTCAAATATTATTGTCTCATAATAATATTTAGACTATAAACATTATCTTATCCTCTTGGAGCACTTTAGTTTGAGCTACAGATGTGGCACATTCAGCTGTCAGAAGGAAATACGCTTTTCTTATGATTCAGTTGAGCTATTGCATGCAGGACTTTAGTTAGAACTCAAGCAGTTGAGTTTGGTGGAGTTGGATGTGGAGTTGATGGAGTTGTGTTCAGTTTGACTTTGTTAAACTAGTTGTAATTAGTCTAACGGCAAATAGACTAGTGATGATTTTTGTGAACTAATTATTAACTCATAAAGCAACTAAAGAATACATCAGTTAACTCAGTTGCATGTTAGTGCATGTACAGTTCAGTGGAGACAGGTGTTAGAGGTTGAGATTGCTATCAGTTGTGACTATAGTTGTGCATGAGATCTTGCAAAATCAATGGGATTGAGTTATGCCAATGAAGACTGCGTAGTGTGGGCCAATACAAGGCATTATAGCCTGTGCTCACGTGATTTTCCAGAGTGAGTGATTTTCACATGGTATTGTGTGCAATAGAGGCAGGCAAAGCAGCTGAGGAGATTTGAACCTGTGACTTGTTCGGATCTGAGCTAGTTTTGTGTGTAACAGGTGGAGATAGTGCTGGATACTTGAGAGGAGTATTGTACTATGTATTGTTACATGTTCTCAATCATTAATATATAGATAGTGTGGGGTTTTTAGCTGTAATCTTTCCCTGGGTTACATACTGTGTTAATGTGTGCATGGTATTGATGTTTCATTATTTTTGATGTTGCTAAATTGATGATCAACGTAGAGGAGGTTATGTATTATGCATGTATTCTGCAATAGTGTATAATCAAGATAATCTCTGTGAATAAGTGTCATATTATTCAAAATTTCTACATCCCTTGTACTATCTAATCTCTTGCTTCTCGGATGGTCTTTGGCCCTAATGGCTGCTCAATCAAGCCCCATGAATTTGCTGTTAGAGGCCACTGTGCAGTCTCTTTGCCCAGAAATGTAAACTACTACGTGTACTAGCTGGTTGGCTGAAAAAACTGATAAAATATCCTCAATCCTCCATCTTATTTTCTCCCGAAAACTCCCAACAAGTTAGTGGTCCCTTGGATGGATAAATCAACCTCTACGTATTTTTGGTTGCCCAGAAAACACGTAGTCCCTTCCTCTGCATGGCTAGCTAAGTTGTGAATCACTGCTAGAAACTCCTGCAAGCTCTATGGAATGGACTCCCTAGGGTTTGGATAGTCCCCTGAAGTAGAGGTTGAATATTCTTTGCATAAGAATCGTGGCTAAATAGCTAGTAGACTCGCTAAACAACAGAGCGTATATGAATGAGTATGTTTGTTAAATATTCAGAATGCTGGAAAAGGAGAGCTCCATCCTCTTTTATCACCTTGGGCTCCCTTAGCTTCTTGTGGGCCCCTCCTTACACTAGCTCCAATTCCCTCCAACGTCCTCCTTGGAAAAATTCGAATTATGCATGTGGTGGCCCCCACATTCCACTAGCTGCCAAAAATAATTTGAACTTCCTATAGTTCCTAAGTTTCTGTGTCTAGGGTCCTCCTCCTAAACCAAAATTATTGCCAAAATTGTGTTGTTGCATCCCATGACTAATTCATTTGAGAAGGGACATGATAGTCCTCCCCTCCCATGTTGCTTTCCCTAAAGCAACCTCAAAGTCGGGTGCTCTAGTATGTGCTGACCCTCCCAAGTGGCATCCTCATCTGGTAAGTTATTCCAATGTACCAAGAGCTCCTTGATGGTTCTGCTCCTCAGTTTTCTCTCCTTGCTCTCCAATATGGCCTCTGGTTCCAACGCCAAATGGCCCTCATCATCCAATGGGGGTAGATCAACTTCTGCAATCACCTGTATTCCTAACACCTTCTTCATGCATGAGACATGAAACACGTTGTGGATACAGCTCCCCGGAGGCAGTGCTTGCTCATAGTCCACCTCCCCAACCCACCTGGTCACCTGGTAAGACCCATAGAAGTGTGGATGTAGCTTCTTGACCCCCTTCTATTTCAGCGTGGACTATCTATAAGGATGTAACTAGAGGTACACTAGGTCCCCCTCCTCAAAGTGCCTCTCTATCCTGTGCTGATCTGCATAGAGTTTTCGCTGATTTTGGGTTGTCACTAGATTATCCTTGAGAGCTTTGAGGATATCTTGGCTCTCTTGGACCCAATATTTGTCCTTTGGGGCCTGACTGTCTCCGAAAATAATATCCGCAAAAGTTAGAGCATCATAACCATAAAGGGCACAGAAATGAGTCATACCAATAGACATGTGGTGCGTGGTGTTGTAGCAGAACTCACCCAAGTTCAACCACCAAGTCCACGTCCTCTGCTAACCCGTCACATAGTTCCTTAGGTACTCCTCCAACAACTGGTTGACCCTCTCTGTCTGGCCATCCATTTGAGGGTGGTAACTAGTGCTAGGAGTAAGCTCCTTCCCAACCAACCTGAAGAGATCCTACCAGAATCCACCCATAAATCTGTTGTCTCTATTACTAACAATGTTCTTGGGGAGTTCATGCAGTCGGAAAACCTCCTAGAACAATAACTCGGTAACCTAGGTAGCCGTGAATCTAGTGGGGATGGAAAATAAATGAGAAAATTTGGTCAGCTTGTTGACCACCACATATATGCAATCTTTCCCTTGTATTGTGGGGATTCCAGTGATGAAATCCATTGACATACTTTCCAATTTCCCCTCTGGAATGGAAAGTGGCTATAATCGCCCTGCAGTGTGGGTCATCTCCCCCTTGTTCTGCTGGCAGGCCTCACACTCCCTTATGTGCTGCATCACGTCCTCCTTGAGGCCTTTCCACGTGAACCTCTCCTAAACAACCATGCAAGTGTTCTGGAACCCTTGTGTCTGGATAATGGTGAATCGTGAGCTGCTTGGAATACCCTCTCCCTCAAATGTGATCTAGGTACTAAGTAAATGTGCCCCTTGTAATAGATGACCTCCCATCACACAGTAATGCTCATCTACATGTGTCCCCTCTAGGACCTCATAGGCCTTCCTGTCCTTGGAGTACTCAACCAATAGTTGAGCCTTCCAACCCTGGCAGATGCTCATAAGAGATAACCCAACCGGTCTCCTGGATAGAACATCGGCCACTACATTGTGCTTGCCCTACACATACTCAATATCAAAATCGTAGGCCTGCACTTTTTTGACCCATCTCTATTTCCTATCATTGAGGCCCTACTGCCCCATGAAATTTCAAAGACTGTTGTGATCAATATTCACTCGGAATCTGTTGCCCACCAAGTACTGGTGGAACTTGGCCAATGCATGCATGATGGACAACATCTTCTTGTCATGTGTGGAATATGACAACTCATGTGGTAGGAGGTTCTGACTCTCGAAAGCTATGGGGTGCACCTCCTGTGATAAAATGACTCCAACTCCCACCCCTGATGCATCAAAATCCATCGTGAATGGCTGGGAAAAATCCCAAAGTGCCAAGACATGGAAACTACTCATCACCTCCTTGAGGTGATCGAAAGCGGCCTGTGCTCCCTCAATCCAAGTGAAGGCTCCTCTCTTGGTCAAGTCGGTCAAGGGTACTGCCAACTGCGAGAACCATTTGACAGACTTCTTGTAGTAAGTGCAAATGCCCAAGAAGCCTCTCAGCGTAGCCACATCTCGGGGTACTGGCCAATCCCAGATGGCCCTGATCTTATCCTCATGAACCTTCACCCTGTCTGCTCCAATGATATTCCCGAGATAAAGCATCTTTGTCAATCCAAAGTTGCATTTGGAGAGCTTGGCATAGAACTGTTGCTCCTCCAGAATGCACGGTACCTCCTCCAAGTGTTGGAGGTGCTCCTCCCATGTTTGGCTATAGATCAGAATGTCGTCAAATACAACTAGCACAGACCTCCTCAACTGCGCCTGAAAGATGTGCTTCATGCAAGAATGAAATGTGACGGGAGTGTTGGTCAGCCCAAACGGCATGACCATAAACTCAAAGTGCCCATAGTGGCATCGAAATGTTGTCTTCGGGATGTCCTGATCCCGAACTCTGATCTGGCGGTACCCAAAACGCATGTCGATCTTAGAGAAGTACTTGGACCCTCTAAGCTCATCCATTAGCTCATCAATGCAGGGAATGGGGTACCAGTTCTTGACAATCTTCCTATTAAGGGCTTTGTAGTCTATGCGCATCCTAAGGGTCCCATCCTTCTTCTTCACCAACACTATGGAAGGAGCAAAAGGAATGGAACTAGGCCTGATGTGACCCAAAGCAAGAATCTCTTGAATAGCTTTCTCTATCTCATCCTTATAGGCTTTGGGGTGTCTGTAAAGAGTAGTGATGACTGCCTGTATGCCTGGATCTAGCTCAGTGGTGTCCTCAAACCCTCTATCTGGTGGCTACCCTGGGGGAATGTCCCTAAACACCACTGTGTACCTGTCCAGAAGAGCCTGTATGTCTACCAGTGGTGACTATGCCTGTCCCCCAAACTCTAAGATCCTCAACTCAACTACCCATGCGTGTCCCCATCTCGAAGATCTGCCTCCATCTCGTGGGCCGGAACCGTTGAGGCAGATAAGCCTGCATGCCTCTCAAAACCACTAGTTTTCCATCTGGCCCCATGAACTCCATCTCATGTTTCCTCCAATCAGCCGTAACTCTCACAAGGGAATACAACCACTAGACACCCATCACCACATTGGTGGTCGACCACAAATAAGTGTTTTGTCATCGAGTATTTTCCCATAACTACTGTTAAGGAGGGCACATATCTGGTACATTGGATGGTACGGTCACCTGACACTAGGACGGAGAATCCCTCAAACTATGCCATGGTGAGGCGCCTCCTTTGGACCAACTATGCATCTATGAAGTTGTGAGTAGCCCTACTGTCTACTAGTACCAACACCCTCTGTCCCTGTACCGTACCTTTGATATGGAGTGTCAAAAACTTAGGAATACCACATAAAGAAGCAAGGACTCCCCCTGATGAGGTAAGAGATGCCCCTCCTTGTGGAGGAGGTGGTGGTGGTGGCCCTCTATCCCCCAAGCTCTCTCCATCTGTCCCATCGTAATCCTTATCCACCTCATCCTCTTGGTCACTATCAGAAAATATCTTAATGTAGTGTTCTCTACCCACTGTGCACTTATGGCTTGGTGCCCAGGGACCCTTGCATGTAAAGCATAGCTTCCTCCTTCTGAGGTCCTTCCATGTCTACTCATCTAGTTACCCCCTCCCCTGTGTGGTCCTCGGTGGCGGGGGTCTAGTCTCATGCCCCTTCTATGGGAAAGGGGTCTATGTAGGAAATGGTGCTCTGTTCTTGGGGATTCGCCCCTGCAAATATCTGGTGCACACCACTGCCTCCTGCAGTGTAGAGGGTCTGCATGACTTCACGAGTCCATGCATAGGATCAAGCAAACCCTCAATGAAGTTGTATATCCTCTTGGCCTCAGACATATCCAGAATCATCACTGACACACACAGAAAATCTGAAAAATACTGCTCTAGGTTGCCTGTCTGGCGTAGTTGTGTTAGCCCTAAAGGATGCCTCTAGATCCCTCCGATCAAACCACCCTGCCACCCTCCTGGTGAAGTCCTCATATGAAACTATTGGGGCATGCCCCAAAGTGGTTAGGCTGTGAAACCACCAGTCATGGGCTTCCCCCTACAATTGCAGCACTGCCATCTTAATGGCCTCATGTTCTGTCATCTAGTTGAGCTGAAAGTATGTTTCCATGTTTTCAACCCAAGCCTTGGCTGTGCCATAAAATTTAGAGAAGTACATCCTCCCTATGGTTCTTTGTAGCTCATAGTTTTGGGTCCCTTGTCCTCCGTACCCCTTGTTCCTATCACTCTGCTTGAGCTTGCAGTAATCTCTGAAGGAGAGGGCTTCTTTGAAATCTTCGTCCATCGCCTGCCACTCTCTGAAGTAATCCCCCATCTGGGGAGTGTCTTCCTCCCTTGCTGGTTTGATTTGTGATATTAGCACGAAGAAGGGCAGCATGGCCCTAGTGGGCAGACTCACGGAAGGGCAATGCGCTGATGATAAGGGATGATCGAAGGGCTTAGAAGCCCCTGAATTCTCTCCACACAAAAACCCTCTAGGTGTGGCTCTATCTTAGCTCTATGATTTGATCTCCTCCACCATGTCTTTTTGCCGCTTGGCTAAGTCACTCAGAGCCCTCAAGAGGATATTGAAAGCCATCTCCTCTGTGCTCTTGGACTTTGTCCTTTCCTCCTCTTTGGCCACTGTTTTCCCTCTTTCTTCCATGTCTGGTGTAATTTCCATCTCCCTTTCTCTGCTCCTATACCTCCGCCTCTAGTAAGTGATGTTCTCCCGATGTTCTCCTCTCATAGGAACCCAACCCCACAGTTGAGCCAAGAATTAAGCTCTAATACCACTGTAATGTTCCTAAATAGGAAATTAAGTGATAATCCAATTAAACAAATAGTGCAACAGTGGAAAATTAAAAACATTTAACAAACACCCATGAGACATTGTAATACTGGAACTGATGAACCATATATTATGAAATATGAGAGCATGAGTACAATATATAAATGGAGTAGTGCACCTAGGCTTGTCTAAAGGACAAGCTGGAGCAAACCCAAGAGGTAGAATAACTAGAAAGATGGTTGCTCAACTGCTACTCTACTATGCTCTGCGTTGTCCTAGTAAACTACTGATATGCTGACTTTGGCCTGCTGGAAAGTTCCCAGAAACTGCCCAGAAAATTCTATCCTTTTAGCCTTAGACTCCTTGGAAAAAACCCATAATAACCCATAAGGGAATTTCTCTGATTTTGAGTTTGGATTTTTGGCCTCTTGGGAGCTACTCTCCAGCTACTGTTGCCAAATTCGATTTGCAAACAGCCTGCAAATCCACCTAGAAATGCCCCTAAAATGCCGCTTTCCCATGTACTATCTGATCCCTTGCTTCCAAGATGGTCTTTGGCCCTGATGGTTGCTCAATCAAGCCCCATGAATTTGTTGTTGGAGGCCACGACACAGTCTCTTTGCCCAGAAATGTAAACTGCTGCATGTACTGGCTGGTTGGCTACAAACATTGGTAAAATACCTTTAGTCCTTCATCTTCTTTTCTCCAAAAAACACTCAAAAAGTTAGTGGCCCCTTGGCTGGCTGAATCAACCTTTGCATATTTTTGAATGCCCAGAAAACACACAGTCCCTTCCTCTGCATGGCTTGCTGAGCTGTGAATCACTGCTGGAAACTCCTGTAATCTCTATGGAATGGACTCCCTAGGGTGGGCACGGATATTCCCCTGAAGTATAGGTTGAATCTTTCCTGCAGAAGACCCGTGGATAAACAACTGATAGACTCGCTAAACATCAGAGCGTAAACAATGTAAACTTTGAAACGGGAACTATAAACTCAAAACGGGAACTCTGGCCAAAAAACCCCGAAGAAACATCAAAAACAGTGCTAAAAATGAAAAGTGTTGATGCTGGAATAACACTTTTTTTTTTCCAAGTTAAATTTTCAACATGTTTTAAAAATGACGGTGAAAACCAATTTTTGGTGTAAAAATTGTCCAAAAAACGCCCTCAAAATGAAGTGTTGATGTTCAAATAACATTTTTTTTTCTCAATGGTAAATTTTGTGCAAAAAACACCCTCAAAACGAAAAGTGTTGATGCTGGGATAACAATTTTTTTTTCAAGAGTGAAATTTCAACATTTCAAAATAATAGCATAAAATATTTTATCATGACCCCAAAAAACATTAAAATTTCAAAAAATAAAAATAAAAAATAAAATTAAAATTAAAACAATGAAAAAACACAAAACAAAAAAATAAAAAATAAAAATAACAAAACATAAATAAAAATATATACTAAAAACAAAACATAAAATAAAAAACACAAAACAAAAAAATCAAACATCAAAAATAAAATCAATCATAAAAATGTAGAATGTAAAAAAAAAAAACAACAAAACAAAATTAACCTATAAAAAATAAGAATTAAAAAACTAGAAAAAAATTACAAATTATAAACAAATAAATAGTAAAAAAAACATATCTAAAAAAAATTGGGGAAAAAAACAAATATGTAAACCATAAAAAAATTTGGGAAAAAAAGAAAAAACACATTTAAAAAATTAAATAGGTAACAATAGAAAAATTAAAAAAAAAAACCATTAACAAAAAACTAAAAAAAATTAAAATTAAAAGCAAACTAGATTAAAAAAAAGAAGGAAAATTAACCAAAAAAAAAAATTAGTGAAATTAAGATTAAAATGATGATTACTTAAAAAATAAATGTAAAAATACATATATATGAGACAAAATATAAATAAAAAATATTAAAAAAAAAATTATTAAGGAATTTAGACTTCTGTGATCCATAACATTGTTTAGAAAATCTTCGGCAAAATCACATAACCAATCTTGTGTCGACGCGTTTCGAACCAACCAATGTGGTTCATCGTCAGGACAAGTTGAAGACCAATCTGGCTTAGCTTGATTAAATAGAGTGTGCAGAGATTCCAACGGTTATAATGCCAACGGCTAATTTTGACCTAATAATCTTGGTCAAATCACTAAATTAGTTAATTAATATTCCTAGAAATAGCTAAAATAGGTAAAAAAGGAATTCATTTGTTAATTTAAAAATAAATAGATATATTATTATTATTTACGAAAATTCATATCCATATCTAATATTTAATAATAATGGTCATTCATATTAATTAAATTAATCTATATTTATTATTTCAATATTGTTTAAATGGTAATAATTCTCTATTAATCTTAGAATATAGTTACATTGGGTAATAATTATTTAAAGGTCCATTGGTAAGATGGATCATTCTTATTATTTAGGTATAATGGTCCATACAAAATTAAAATAATAAGTTGTATAAAATAATCTAAATTTATAATTCCACACAAATTTTTAAATCATTATTATTCCTAGAATTTAGTTACATTAGGTAAATAACATAATTTAGGGTTGTTAAAGTGTAACTAATATTATAAGTATATCATAATTCAACCTTTAAACCTAATGGTCAAATAATCAATAATAATTCAATATTTATTTATTCCAATAAAATTAAAAATATTAAAGTTAACTAAGTCAATAGGTAAATATAATAATACTTATAAGGTAAATACCATAATTTAGGGTTGATATGTATATTAATAATAGGGTAACTAATATTATTGGTAAATCATACTATTTCTATAAACCTAATGGCCAAATAATATATATTTATTACTAATCAATATTATTCCATATTTGTTTATTCCACTAAAAATATTAAAGATAACTATATCATTAGGAAATATAATATTATTTTTAAGGTTTTAAAAAGGGGGTTTTTTTAAGCGAAAGGGAAACTCAAATTATAAAGTATAAATAATGAATTCTGAAAAAATCAAATCTAATTATAATATGCACAATAGTATCACAAACAGGATTAGGTTAATATAATAATTAGCCCAAATTTAATCCATAACAAATAAAGACCCCGACACTCCATAATAATATTATTTTAATTTCGTATGGGCCATTATACCTAAATAATAAGAATGATCCATCTTACCAATGGACCTTTAAATAATTATTACCCAATGTAACTATATTCTAAGATTAATAGAGAATTATTACCATTTAAACAATATTGAAATAATAAATATAGATTAATTTAATTAATATGAATGACCATTATTATTAAATATTAAATATGGATATGAATTTTCGTAAATAATAATAATATATCTATTTATTTTTAAATTAACAAATGAATTCCTTTTTTACCTATTTTAGCTATTTCTAGGAATATTAATTAACTAATTTAGTGTTTTGACCAAGATTATTAGGTCAAAATTAGCCGTTGGCATTATAACCGTTGGAATCTCTGCACACTCTATTTAATCAAGCTAAGCCAAATTGGTCTTCAACTTGTCCTGACGATGAACCACATTGGTTGGTTCGAAACGCGTCGACACAAGATTGGTTATGTGATTTTGCCGGAGATTTTCTAAAAAAAAAAAAAAAATTGTTTAATCATAAAAGAATTTGGAAAAAAAAATAAAAAAATAAAAAATTTATATATATAAATTTAAGTAAGTAAAAATATAAAGATTAAAAAAATCATTAACAAAAACTAACCCCCAAAAAAAAAAACTAGATTAAACAAAAATATAAAATTAACAAAAAAAAAATAAAATTAAAACTAGTAAAATTAATATTAAAAACATGTAGAAAAAAATAAAAAGACAAAAATAAGCTCAAATTATTAAAAAAAAAAACTAAAAAAATATCGAAATTTTTAAAATATAGGTATTTTTCAATAAAAAAAATAAATTAAAGAACATTTTCAACTTACAAAAAAAAGTCTTTTTGATTTAAGAATAAATAAATAAATAAATTTTTTTATTAAATTTTCATTATTTATTTAAAAACAAACAAAAAAATTAAAGATATTTTTTTTTAAAATATATTATTTTTTTTTTTAATTTGAAAGAAAAAATTCATTAAACCGTAGCAATAAAAATTATTAAATTTTAATTTATTAAAAAAATTAATAAAAACAAAATTAATAAATTTTTTTATTAAAATATTTTAATGAAAATTAAATTTTATTTTTTTTATAACTTTTGTTTCAAAACAATATGTTATTTATTTCAAAATATAAATCATAAAAAAAAATTTAATTTTTTTAAAACAAAATTTAATTTTTTTAACTTAAAATTTAAAAAATTAATAAATTTTTTTTAAATTAATATATTAAAAAATATTATTAAAGTTTTTTTATTTTTTATTTATTAAAACACAATTTTTAAAACATATTAAATTTTTTTAATTAATATTAATGTTTTATTTAAAAAATAATAATAATAAAAAAATACCGTCCACCCCTCACTCCCCCCGCCCCCTCCGCCCACCCCTCCCTCCCCCCGCCCCCTCCCCGGCCTCCTCCACCCGCGCAGGGCCACCCCCGGGCAGCCCCGCCCCGCTCGTCGAGCGGCGAGTCGATTCCCGGAATCGACCCGCCGCCCATCGGGCGGGGCCGGGCGGCCCGGGGGTGGCCCTGCGCAAGTGGAGGAGGCCATGGAGGGGGCGGGCGGAGGGAGGGGTGGACGGAGGGGGTGGGGGCAGGGCGGGTGGGTGGAAGGGGCCGGGGGGAGGGCGGGGCAGGGCGGGGCGGCTCGGGGGTGGCCTTGCGTGGGTGGAGGAGGCCGGGGAGGGCACGGGGGGAGGGATGTGTGGGTGGAGGGGGCGGGAAGAGGGCGGGGTGGGCGGAGGGGGCCGAGGGGCCGGGGTGGGGGTTTTTCAATTTATTAAAATTAAAATGATTTATTTATATTTTAAAATTAAATTTGTTTTTTATAAAAATACCAATATAATAAATTAAAAAATGTTATATTTACAATAATTATTTAATAAAATTATAAATTTATTATATGTATATATATATATATTTATATATATATATATATATATATATATATATATATATATAAATTTATTATATATTCCATAGGATTACGATGTAAACGCCGGGAAGCAAATAATGATATATTTAGAGGGAGGGGCTGCACGGGCGTTTTTTAATTTTTTAATTTTTTAAATAAAATGTTAATATTAATTAAAAAAATTTAATATGTTTTAAAAATTTTGTTTTAATAAATAAAAAATAAAAAAAACTTTGATAATATTTTTTAATTTTTTTATACAACACATAATTATAATTAATTTTTTTAATATATTAATTTAAAAAAAATTATTAATTTTTTAAATTTTAAATTAAAAAATTAAAATTGGTTTTAATTTTTTTTTTTATGATTTATATTTTGACATAAATAAAGTATTGTTTAAAAAAACATTATAATTTTTTTTTTTTTTTTTTTTTTTTAACATAAAATGTAGGTTTAATTTTTAATTTTTATTTTTTTTGAAAATATAAAATGTAGTTTTAATAATTTGAATTTTTAAATTAAAAAATAATAATAATAAAAATTGTTTAATTTTTTTTTTTTTTTTAATAAAAGACAAGATTGTTTAAATTATTTATTTATTTATTTAGTTTTAAATAAAATAGGTATATTTAATAAAATATAATTGTATTTTTGTTTTTTTAATAAAAAATAACCATTTTTTTGGTTTATTTTTTTTATAATTGAATTTAATTTTTGTTTTTTTAATATTAATTTTACTAGTTTTCTTTTATTTTTTTCCTTAATTTTCTATTTTTTTTTAAACTAGTTTGTTTTTGTTTTTATTTTTTATTTTTTTTCCTAGTTTTTTCTAATGTTTTTTTTTTTAATTTCTCTATTTCTACTTAGATATATATATATATATATATATATATATATATATATATATATATATATATTAATTTTGTTTATTTTTTCCAAATTTTTTATGGTTTGTGAGATTTTATTTTTTTTACATTTTTTGTTTTTTTTTAAAATATTAATTTTACTAGTTTTTTAAATTTTTTTCGTTATTTTTCTATTTTTTTCTTTAAACTAGTTTGTTTCTATTTTTTTTTCCTAGTTTTTGTTAATATATATATATATATATATATATATATATATATATATATATATATATCTCAATATATATATATATATATATATATATATATATATATATATATATATATATAAATTGTTTTTTTTTTCAAATTCTTTTATGGTTTATGATATAAATTCTTTTTAACATTTTTTATTTTTTGTTTTTGTCTTTTTTATATATATTTTTATATTGTTTTTTAGAGACAATTATTTCATGTGGATTGAAAATTTAATTAATGATGTATAAATATGTAGAATATCGAAAATGTAAAATATCGATCTTCTTCTTTAAATATGAAAATCAATAAAAGCCCCACTACAAAAATAAAAATAAAAATAAAAAAAACTAGAAAATATGAAGAGGAAGATCACTTCCAAAATTATTAAATTTATGAAATAATTATTTACATTTCATACATTAGAAAATTTAAAGTCAAAAAATAGGTAAATATAATAATACTTATAAGGTAAATACCATAATTTAGGGTTGAAATGTATATTAATAATAGGGTAACTAATATTATTGGTAAATCATACTATTTCTATAAACCTAATGACCAAATAATATATATTTATTACTAATCAATATTATTCCATATTTGTTTATTCCACTAAAAATATTAAAGATAACTATATCATTAGGAAATATAATATTATTTTTAAGGTTTAAAAAGGGGGTTTTTTTAAGCGAAAGGGAAACTCAAATTATAAAGTATAAATAATGAATTCTGAAAAAATCAAATCTAATTATAATATGCACAATAGTATCACAAACAGGATTAGGTTAATATAGTAATTAGCCCAAATTTAATCCATAACAAATAAAGACCCCGACACTCCATAATAATATTATTTTAATTTCGTATGGGCCATTATACCTAAATAATAAGAATGATCCATCTTACCAATGGACCTTTAAATAATTATTACCCAATGTAACTATATTCTAAGATTAATAGAGAATTATTACCATTTAAACAATATTGAAATAATAAATATAGATTAATTTAATTAATATGAATGACCATTATTATTAAATATTAAATATGGATATGAATTTTCGTAAATAATAATAATATATCTATTTATTTTTAAATTAACAAATGAATTTCCTTTTTTACCTATTTTAGCTATTTCTAGGAATATTAATTAACTAATTTAGTGTTTTGACCAAGATTATTACGTCAAAATTAGCCGTTGGCATTATAACCGTTGGAATCTCTGCACACTCTATTTAATCAAGCTAACCCAGATTGGTCTTCAACTTGTCCTGACGATGAACCACATTGGTTGGTTCGAAACGCGTCGACACAAGATTGGTTATGTGATTTTGCGGGAGATTTTCTAAACAAAAAAAAATTGTTTAATCATAAAAGAATTTGGAAAAAATAATAAAAAAATAAAAAATTTATATATATAAATTTAAGTAAGTAAAAATATAAAGATTAAAAAAATCATTAACAAAAACTAGCCCCCCCAAAAAAAAACTAGATTAAACAAAAATAGAAAATTAACAAAAAAAAATAAAATTAAAACTAGTAAAATTAATATTAAAAACATGTAGAAAAAAATAAAAAGACAAAAATAAGCTCAAATTATTAAAAAAAAAACTAAAAAAATATCGAAATTTTTAAAATATAGGTATTTTTCAATAAAAAAAATAAAATTAAAGAACATTTTCAACTTACAAAAAAATCTTTTTGATTTAAGAATAAATAAATAAATAAATTTTTTTATTAAATTTTCATTATTTATTTAAAAACAAACAAAAAAATTAAAGATATTTTTTTTTTAAATGTAATTTTTTTTTTGAAAGAAAAAATTCATTAAACCGTAGCAATAAAAAATATTAAATTTTAATTTATTAAAAAAAATAAATAAATACAAAATTAATAATTTTTTTTATTAAAATATTTTAATCAAAATTAAATTTTATTTTTTTTATAACTTTTGTTTCAAAACAATATGTTATTTATTTCAAAATATAAATCATAAAAAAAAAATTAATTTTTTTAAAACAAATTTTAATTTTTTAATTTAAAATTTAAAAAATTAATAATTTTTTTTAAAATTAATATATTAAAAAATATTATTAAAGTTTTTTTATTTTTTATTTATTAAAACACAATTTTTAAAACATATTAAATTTTTTTAATTAATATTAAGGTTTTATTTAAATAATAATAATAATAATAAAAAAATACCGCCCACCCCTCACTGCCCCCGCCCCCTCCCCGGCCTCCTCCACCCGCGTAGGGCCACCCCCGGGCCGCCTCGCCCCGCCCGACGGGCGGCGGGTCGATTCCCGGAATCGACCCGCCACCCATCGGGCGGGGCCGGGCAGCCCGGGGGTGGCCCTGCGCAGGTGGAGGAGGCCAGGGAGGGGGCGGGGGGAGGGAGGGGTGGACGGAGGGGGCGGGGGTAGGGCGGGGTGGGCGGAAGGGGCTGGGGAGGGGGCGGGGCGGGGCGGCCCGGGGGTGGCCTTGTGTGGGTGGAGGAGGCCGGGGAGGGAACGGGGGGAGGGATGGGTAGGCGGAGGGGGCCGGGGGGCCGGGGTGGGGGTTTTTCAATTTATTAAAATTAAAATGATTTATTTATATTTTAAAATTAAATTTGTTTTTTATAAAAATACCAATATATATATATATATATATATATATATATATATATATCCATAGGATTACGATGTAAACGCCGGGAAGCAAATAATGATATATTTAGAGGGAGGGGCTGCACGGGCGTTTTTTGTTTTTTAAATAAAATGTTAATATTAATTAAAAAAATTTAATATGTTTTAAAAATTTTGTTTTAATAAATAAAAAATAAAAAAAACTTTGATAATATTTTTTAATTTTTTTATACAACACATCATTATAATTAATTTTTTTAATATATTAATTTAAAAAAAATTATTAATTTTTTAAATTTTAAATTAAAAAATTAAAATTGGTTTTAATTTTTTTATTTTTTAATTTTTTATTATGATTTATATTTTGACATAAATAAAGTATTGTTTAAAAAAACATTATAATTTTTTTTTTTTTTTTTTAACATAAAATGTAGGTTTAATTTTTATTTTTTATTTTTTTTGAAAATATAAAATGTAGTTTTAATAATTTGAATTTTTAAATTAAAAAATAATAATAATAAAAATTGTTTAATTTTTTTTTTTTTTAATAAAAAACAAGATTGTTTAAATTTTATTTATTTAGTTTTAAATAAAATAGGTATATTTAATAAAAGATAATTGTATTTTTGTTTTTTTAACAAAAAAATAACCATTTTTTTGGTTTATTTTTTTTATAATTTAATTTAATTTTTGTTTTTTTAATATTAATTTTACTAGTTTTTTTATTTTTTTCGTTAATTTTCTATTTCTTTTTAAACTAGTTTGTTTTTATTTTTTTATTTTTTTTTTTTTTCTAATTTTTTTTAATTTTTTTTTACTTATATATATATATATATATATATATATATATATATATATATATATATATATATATATATATAATTTTGTTTCTTTTTTCCAAATTTTTTATGGTTTGTGAGATTTTATTTTTTTTTACATTTTTTTTTTTTTTTTTTAAATATTAATTTCACTAATTTTTTAAATTTTTTTCGTTATTTTTCTATTTTTTTCTTTAAACTAGTTTGTTTCTATTTTTTTTTCCTAGTTTTTGTTAATATATATATATATATATATATATATATATATATATACTTATTATTTATAATATATATATACTTAATTATATATATATATATATATATATAATTGTTTTTTTTTTCAAATTCTTTTATGGTTTATGATATAAATTCTTTTTAACATTTTTTATTTTTTGTTTTTGTCTTTTTTATATATATTTTTATATTGTTTTTTAGAGACAATTATTTCATGTGGATTGAAAATTTAATTAATGATGTATAAATATGTAGAATATCGAAAATGTAAAATATCAACCTTCTTCTTTAAATATGCAAATCAATAAAAGCCCCACTACAAAAATAAAAATAAAAAAATAAAAACTAGAAAATATGAAGAAGAAGATCACTTCCAAAATTATTAAATTTACGAAATAATTATTTACATTTCATACATTAGAAAATTTAAAGTCAAAAAATAGGTCTTTTTTTTTTCTAAGTTAAGACTACTGCTATATTAAGAAAAAAAAAATATTTACAGATGTTTACATCTCGCGAGGAGACCGAAGCCAGTCCTCCATCTGAAAAGCTTTAACCAAGCCATGAGACACAGTCCATTATAGTTCCTGGACATAAAGCAGCCTAGACTCAAACTGACAAAAAAAGATCATAGTTGCTGGCAGTACCAAGCCAGCTTACATCAGTGACCTTTTGACAAAAAGAACAAAAATCTGAAGCCTGAGACTTGCAGCGACGCCTGTACCGAGTCTCAGGACTGAGTTGGACATAAACATAGATTCTAAAACACAACAAATTTTGCAACAACATGACTAAAAGAAAAAGCAGAGCAGAGCACCCGATAGCTAGATTGGATGGTCTGAAGAAGCCTCCTGCTTGCCTTTGTCTGGGCTTGGCGAGTCGAGCCAAATCACCAGCCGGTCCTCGTTCTGATGCTATTCTCCCTGATTTGCCGGGGCACAAGCGTTGAAGACGTCCACTTCCATGTTTAAGTTGGGCGGCGGCAAGACCTCTTGCACAGAGGCCGCGTATCCAGAAATACCCTGTATCGGAGCACAGGAGCTAAAGACATCCATCTCCATATTGGAATTGGGCTGTGGCAAGATCTCTTGCACCGAGACGTCATAACCAGAAGATTCCTGTGGAGCAGGCTGGACCGGGGTTGATTGAATTGGGGCAACCACATGTCGACGAGTGCGATGCACCAATCCTTCCATATCCCCCAGGAGGATATCGCTTTCATGGACCAATTCAGTAGTTGGGGCACTTGAATTTGATAGGTCAGGCTCTTCTTCAGATATGAATACTGTAAAGGTGACAACCACCTCTGGTCTCACAAGGCGGCTTGGAAAACGGAATCTAAACGTCTGGTAGGTGCCCTGTGGGAGCAGGCATTCCTGTTCAGAATTGGGCGACGATGGTGGCTCAGCAGCGATGGGCTCAACCGGTTAAAGGTCTTCCAAGACCACGCGGGTGCCAGACCTCCCTCCCCGCATAGGAACCCCACGACTGCGTGGCATTGCTTGAAGACTTAGCGCTCCCAAACACGCAGTAATCCCTTGGATGCCTGCAAACTGAAAGCCCTCTCTCCGAGCACTGAAGGCGACTATGGAACCGTTCTGTGCCATAACTGGTCTGTCAAAGTCGTTATAATGCATTACCTTCTGTCTCAACACGGGGGAAAGGCCTTGGCCTCCTCTCCCCTTTCGCATCATAGCCTGAGCAGCCATGCTCGGCATCAATGCCGCTTCCCTCTTCCCTTGCCGCAGACCAAGAACATTAACTTGCTGCATTAATTCACTGCGTTTTGTACCGGCCTCCATGTACATTCGTCGGCGGTCCTCCCAGCCTCCATGTGTCATGGCGCATGCCATCCTTAATAGCTAGTAGAGACACCCGCATCCGGGTGCGAAGTGGGAATCTGAGCGATTTCCTGAGAGATCATTGCCCTCAGTGTGCCTAAATGATCTTTGGACGGAATGTTGTCTACAACGCCTTCAAAGTGGTGCTCTTTTGCCTCCACTCCGAGATTGGCTAGTAGATCTGCCAACTTGTTTCCTTCCCTCCTGATGTGCTTAAAAATTATAGCTTGATGCCTGGATATCCAGTGGTTGATCATCTCAAGCCTCTGGGACATTCTCCAACTGCTGCTTATTTTATGTACCGGGGAGCCATGCTGTAACTTTGTGGCCATTCTGATTATTATCTGCGAGTCCCCTTCTACAATGAGGGGGAAGAGATTTGTCCTGTGTGCTATATTGAGTCCTCTCCATAGACCTTCCAATTCCGCAGAGTTGTTAGTATCCTAGCCTATCGAGCCCATGAAGATGCTTAGAGGACGGCCTATGTGATCCCGGAATACACCACCATACCCTGCTTGTCCAGGGTTTCCCTTAGAGGCCCCGTCGAAGTTTAGTAGAATCATGCCTGCTGGAGGAGGATTCCAAGAACTTATTTCCTGCCTGTGCTTGTTAGGAGATCTGTCTTTAGTTGAATAATTGTTTATGCTCATTTTCCAGTTGGCCCATATGGCCTTTTCTTAAGGAAGCGTCGGAAGGTCTTCGGGGTGCCATTCCTTGAGTGAGAGGGTTTCTTTAATGTTATGATGGACTATATTCCACAGTTTTTCCAACGGCAGCGTTTGATCTTTGAATATTCTTCGGTTGCGCTCTTTCCACAAATTCCACATTAGAAAACCTGGGAGGAGTGTCCATAATTCATTGAGAATGGGACTTTGATAGGGGGCTTGACTTCCCTTGTCTATGGTTCCTATGAGATCGTCTTGCACTCTTCTTTCTTTTTGACAGCGGAATGCTATCTTCTCCCATAGTTTTTTTCCCATTGCACAGTTCTGCATTAAATGTATTGCTGTTTCTTCCTCCTGTCGGCACATATAGCACATGGAAGGACCTGAGAAATTTCTTTTTCTAAGATTGTCCCAAGTTAAGACTCTGTTATGACAGAGGAGCCAAAGAAATGTGGATATTTTCGGCCAGGTTGATTTATGCCAAACTTTCCCCCATAATCTATCTTTGTACATATGCCCTTGTATGATTATGTTATAAGCTTCCTTGGTTGTGAAAACTCCTTTCTCTCCGTGGCCCCATCTCAAGATGTCCGGTTCATCCGAGACTCTTATATGTCTTTTTTGTAGCTCGGTTTCGAGGAGCATATGTGTTTGTTCTGAGCCGGTTGGGAGGAGCAGATGTTTGTCTTTCCACTTCCTGTAATCTTGAGGTGCTTCGGAGGTCCAGCATTGATTGACTTTGGCTTGATGATGTATTCCTCTTTCGTTGTCAGGAATGCCTTGAAGAATGTCATTGATTTTTGGCATCTGCTGCCACGAATCATCCCAAAAGCGTGCAGTACTCCCATTTTTGATTTCCCAGAAGCAGTGTTCCTGGATAAGAGATCTGTTTTGTATTGCCGCATTCCAGATTGCAGATCCCGAGTTTGTCTCAGTCGTGCGTAGTCTTTCCTCTAATGGATGGTTGTTGGCGTACTTGGCTGTCCAGAGGGATGCCCATGGTGTACTAGGATTCGCCAGCCATCGCCACCAGATTTTGGCCCCCATTGCCTTGTTGCTGTGTTCGGGGTCTCGCAGGCCTATTCCTCCTGCATCTTTTGGTAAACACACTTTTTCCCACTTTAGAAGGGCCCATTTTCGATTCTGTCCTGAACCTCCCCATAGAAATCTTCGCTGTAGATTCTTGATTTCTTTTAGGATCCACTTGGGGGCCGCTAGAATGGAGAAGAGATACAAAGGCATAGATTGGAGTACTGCTTTTATTAAGATTATTCTGCCTGCCATGTTCAGAGAGCGAGTGGTCCATAGGAACAGACGTTCTTCTAGTTTTTCTAAGAGATGCTTCCATGAGGAGTGCTTGAGAGCAGAGCTTGTAAGAGGGGCGCCTAAGTAATTGGAGGGCAGGGAGGCGGAGGTGAAACCCAGAATGTGCTTAATTGCTCTTTGAGTGGTTACGGGGGTGTTGAAGAAATAGATTTGGGATTTAACTTGGTTGATGAGGGCTCCGGATGCATCAGAGAAAGTGGAAAGAAGGGTTTTTATAAGGCGAGCTTCTTGGACTCAGGGGTGAGCAAAAATCATGTTGTCATCTGCGAATTGTTGGTGGGTGTGAACCGGGGAATTGTGAAATGAGAGCCCTCTTAACCTTCTATTGGTCTTGGCTGCTATGATACTTCTACCCAGGCCCTCAGTCATGATGACAAACAGGAAGGGGGATAAGGGGTCTCCCTGCCTTATGCCTCTAGAGGGTCGAAAAGTAGCTGAGGGGATGCCATTGATTAAAACTGAGAAGAAAGCAGAGGATATTAAACTATAGATCCATCGAATCCAAGCGGGAGCAAAGCCAAAATCCGTTAGAATTTTGTGAATGTATACCCAACTTAGGCTATCAAAAGCTTTGGAGAGATCTAGTTTAAGCAGCATACCTGGTCTTTTGGTCACTTTTAGGGAGTGAATTAACTCATGAGTGAGGATAATTCCATCTGTGATTTGGCGGCCTTCAACATAGCCGGATTGCTCAGGCGAGATGATGAGGGGAAGAAGCGGTTTGAGCCTATTGGCAATAACCTTTGAGGTAATCTTGTATATCATGTTACAGAGTGCAATGGGCCTGTATTTGTCCGGTTTGTTGGAGTCTTCTCCCTTAGGGACTAGAGCAATAAAAGTGGCATTTAGTCCTGGATACATCCACCTTAGCTCTCTGGATTCCTCAACCACCTGCCATACTTCATTCTTTATCAGGTACCAGAATTTGTGGAAGAAGTTTGCAGTGAATCCATCCGGTCCGGGCGCTTTTCCTTCTTTCATCTGTTTGACTGCCTCTTCTACTTCCTGCATAGTGATAGGTTGGAACAATAAACTGTTGTGCTCCTCCGTTATGACCTTGGGTATGTTCTGAGTGAGTCGGTTGATGGTTGGGATTCGATTGATTTCTGGCTCTTGGTAGGCTTTTTTGAAGTGGTTGATGAATTCCTTTTCTATGCCCTCATGCGTTTCGATCTTCTCTCCCTGCTCATTATTGATATGAGTAATTTGATTTATCATTCTTCGTTGGACTGTTGTTTTGTGAAAAAAATTTGTGTTTTTTTCCCCTCCTTTGAGCCATCTTATTCGTGATTTCTGCCACCATAAGATTTCCTCCTGTTTAGCTCTTTCTAAGATCTTTGATTCTATTTCTTGTTCCTGTTTGGAGAGCTCCTCTGTTCGCCCGCCTGTGATGATAGCTTGTTGTACTTTCTTCATTTCAATCTGAAGTTGGGCCTGATCTGCAAAGATGTTACCAAATGATTTGTGGTTCCAATCTTTGATGACCTTTTTGAGATTTTTCAGTTTTTGTTGGAATCTAGCCATTTTTGTGCTCTCGGTTGAATTGAAATTCGTCCAGCATGTCCTGACCAGTTTTTCAAAATCTGGATGAGAGAGCCAAAACTCCTCAAAACGAAAGGGGCGTCTGAGATTTTGACCAGGTCTGTTCCATTGGAGCTCTATGGGCCAATGATCCGATCTAGAGTAGGGGATAATAGAGGCTGTAAATTCTCCACCTACATGAGTTGCGTTATCAGAGATGAGGAATCGATCAAGGCGTGATGCTATTTGTTGCTCTCCTGCCCTTTTATTTGTCCAGGTAAAGACTCCGTTGCTGGTTGTGACGTCCATTAGCCAGTTGCTGTTGATGAAGTTCTTTAGAAGACCGTCATCATTATTTGAGTTACTTCTGCCTCCCCTTTTTTCGTCCATACTGGCTATCATATTATAATCTCCTCCAGAGATCCATAGAGGGAGAGGTCTATCTCTATTGAGATCCGACAGAGTGTTCAGTAGTTGGTTTTTTTGAGCTGTTTCCTGTGGGAAATACACATTAGTTAACAGTCCATGAGCATTCGTACCTTGGAGGTGGAATATCGCTTGGATGAAGTTCTTGTTAGCTTGAATGTTGCTGAGGTGGATTAACCGGGCATCCCAGAGAATGGCGAGGCCACCAGAAGCTCCATGTGCGTCTACTGCTGTGACTAGCCCTCCTGGCTAGGCCTTCGCCGCTATTTTTTCCAGAACTGTGGAGTTGCATTTCGTCTCTTGTAGAAAGAGGATACTGGGTTTTTCTTGCTTCAACATGTTTTTTAGGATTCGTCCTTTCTTGGGGCCGTTGAGCCCTCTAATATTCCATGAGATTAACTTCATTGAGAAGGGTTGGGGTATACATCGAAGTACTTAGTCAGTTTGGCGTATCGCCCTGACTCCACCAGAATCTCTCCTATCTGGATTGTTCTTTCTAGGGTGGTTTTCCGTCCCCTTTTTTTGCTGTCCTTGGTTTTGAATTTGCCGTCCCATGGACTGCCAATCTGTACCCCTAGAGAATATTTTTTCTGTGCCTTGCTTAATACTACTACCAGATTGTCCACCTGCTGTTCTGGGATTTGTTCAAAGCTTCCTGTGCGACATGCTTGTTCCAGACCTGGAATGTCCAGCTCTCCGATGTCCAGGGGCTCCAGGTCCTCATCCATAATTTGGGGCGATTGAAGAATATTTTCAGGTTCTGTCGAGGTTTTTCCGCTTAGTTGAGAGTATTCCATATCCATTTTCTCAGTTGGTTTGGACATATTATTCTGAGGTTCTTTCGAGTGGTCTTGATGGGTGATTTTTTTCCCTCTTTGCGTTGAAGTTTCCCCTGGTTGTTGTTGCTGGTTTGCTTCGTCTTTCTCCTGTTCCTCGTCCGATCCTTTCTCATCTGCTTTATTCAGAGCTTCGAATCTATTGCTAGATGTTGCCTTGTTGCCAGGATTTGCTTTGGGATTGTTGGTGTGTCTTTTGTTTCCTCTTCTCCTATTGACAACCTTTGTGAATCCATCAGGAGAGTGATTGCTGGATTTGTCCGGCATGGATGGTGGCTTATTAAGAGGGCAGTCTCTATACAGGTGTCCTATTTCATGGCATTTCCTACATCGAAATGGAACCTGTTCATAGTCTATTACTTGAACCCATTCAGAATCTTCGTGAAATAAGCTTACCGTATCTGGCAATGGTTGTTTGAGATCCATGTAAACACAGATCCTGGCATATGAGATCTGCTTGCGTAGTCTTGTTTCCTCTGCTACCCTTACAAATTCGCCAATAGCGTTGCCAATCTCCTTCAGTGAAGTTTCCTCCCAATATTCCCAGGGCAGAGAGTAAAGCCTGATCCAAACTGGCGCATAACTCAGATCCTCCTTGTCTGGGTTGAATCTTTCCACCCAGCCTTTGAGAAATAGGCATGCCGAGTTGAAAAAATAAGGCCCTCCTTCCAGGATTCTGGTTCGGTCTTCAAAACAGTTGAAAACAGAAGTGAAGAAACCCTTTGCTCCTAAGTGCAAAGATATGTCCCCTTTAGGATGCCAAACGGTGCTGATCCAAGCCCTCAGAGCCCGTTCCGTGGGCCAAATCCCTATAAATTTACTGATCAGTGCATGATCCCGCATATACTGTATCCTGGCGTTGATTCGTTCACTTGGAAAGAACACCTGTGGTCTTTTAGTGGCAACAGGTATGCAAGTTGAGGAACTTGCCCTATTTCTGTGCTCTGTCTCAGAATCTTTACCCTGCTGGTGATTGTCGTGCTCGGTACCCTCACTGAATTCATTCGGTTTGTCCCCATCTGCCCGTTGCCGTGCTCTCGCGCCCGGTGAAGGGGGAGGCTCTTGGCCCTCCCCCTGGGGAGGAAACATTGTTCCGTCCCTTATGGTGCCGTCACAGCGCTCTGCTACACCTGTATTTGCCACAGGTTTCTGGCTCAACAGGCCTGCCGCCTGCAGGGTGCTGTCGTAACCCTAACGAAACCCGTGATAGTTCAAAAAATAAAAAAATAGGTCTTTTAAAAAATGGGTTACGAAACAATTATTTACATTTCACACACTAGAAAATTTAAAGTCAAAAAATAGGTCTTTTAAAAAAAGGGTGTGATGCAGAATACCCACTTTTTAAAATCAGCATGAAAATCACTACCATTCTAAAACTTAATGCACATGAAAAAAATTAAAGTTCCAAAAACCATGTTCTAAAAAAAACATGTGTATTCTGCATCACCACTTTTGAAAATCGGGTTATTTTTTGCTATCTCTACGAAACGGGTAACAGTATCAGTTCCCATTTCAAAGTTTACATTGTTCGTACAAGAATGAGTTTGTTTTTCAAATATTTCAAATGCTAGAAAATTAGAGCTCCATCCTCTTTTATCACCTTGGGCTCCCTTAGCTTCTTGTTGGCCCCTCCTTCCACTAGCTCAAATTCCCTCCAATGTCTTCCTTGTTCAAATTCAAATTATGCATGTGGTGCCCCCCCCCCCATTCCACTAGCTACCAAAAATAATTCGAACTGCCTATAGTTCCTAAGTTTCTGCGTGTGGGGTCCTCCTCCTAAACCAAAGTTGCTGCCAAAATTGTGTTGTTGCATCCTGTGGCTAATTCATTTGAGAAGGGACATGATAGAAGCAATGGTCCCCATTACTTTGAGTGCCTCCATGATATGAGGAAATTTCTATTGAACGTTGTCCCTGGTGAGCCACTTGCCTTGGTGCATAAGCTAGTCGGCTTTGATAACCCAATATATCTAGATCCTCTGTTAGCAAGTGTTCTTAATTTGTGTGTCCACAATATGATTAGTTGTGGCCTGTTCAATGTAATCTAGGTTGAGCTATGTTGGTGCCAACTTCTTGACAGTGTCTAATGTGTCAAACAATGATGGAAAGTATGATCGAAGACGATCCAAATTGAATATTATATGCAAACCAAGGAATGGGGGGATACTTAGCACAAAAGTGTTGTCATAAAAATCTTTGTTGATGGTGTAAGGCCTGTATCAAAGTGGTCGAAGCTTTCAATGGGCTTAGTAAATGCATTCTTTCTACAAATGCAACCAAACCTTGCTACCCACTTAAAACTTATATAGCACTCGCTGTTGATCATGATGTTGTTTATACGTAGTATTGGATTTATCCAAGATATCATGAAGTTGTCAATGGATGTGCTAAATTCATTCAATAAACTTGATGTCTTAATCAACTTCAGATTAAACATCTACACATTTTTCTTGGGTAGTTGCAAAAGGCATTACAACATCACTGGTATACACTGGTTGAAATCACAGGCTCACCTAAAAGGGGTTGTGACTAGTTGATCTACGGAAAGATCTATTGTAGCTATGATACACATAGGGGTGACTCTTATACCATGTTTGTGTAATCTTAGAGTTGTACATGTGTAGTATGTGCACTATCATCCTGTTGATGACCTCTGTCTAGCCATCAGTGTGGGGGTGGAAGGTAGCTAACTTGGTGAGCTTGTTGTCCAATTAGGATTAGAGGCTTGACTAGAATGTGCTTAGGAACCTACTATCCTGATCTGATATAATGGTCTATATGATCCAAAAATGTACCCAAACATGTTCGAAGAAGAGATTGGAAGTGGCTTCTTGCAGGAAGCTAATATGGCCATCTTAGAAAATCTATCGATGACCATAAACACATAGTTATTACCATGCTTGGTAAAAGGAAGACCAAACATATAGTCCATGGAGATGGATTCCTAAGGATATATAAGAGAGGGTAGAGGAGTGTATAGGCATTTATTCTTAATGGCTGGCTTGGTGATGGTACAGGCAGTGCAAGATCTGATATATTTGACAACATCTTGTCGTAGTTTTGGTCAACAAAAAAACTTATGCCAATATCATCTCCACACCAAAGTGTCCCATGATATACTTTTAATGTGCCTTCCAAATAAGCTTTTCATGCTCATTTGAAGGGACACAAAGATGTCCCATATAACATGACAATCCATCCTTAAGGTGGAAGTATGGAATTGGATTTCCAACTATCAACATCTGTAGGTGGTTGTGAATTCTAAGTCATTGTCATATAGCTGCGAAATCTAGAGGTCTCATGTCCACAATATTTGAGAACTATGTCATATACCTATAGGGGATAGTATGGTGTACAAAGGGACGTACCCAAGGTAATAATGTAATAAGGAGATGGGCCATAGCTAATAAATAAAGTGGTTAACCCGCATCATGTAAGGGACCACAAGTAGTTAACAATAATGTGATAAACCCATTGTATTAGATATATGGTATTGAGAGACTCATGGTATTGTATGTATGAAACCTATATAGAGGCTAGAGATTCCCCATTGAGAGGTGTGAAGTATTATTGTATTGACAAACATATGGCTTGTGGTGTGTTCTCCTTCCCTAAGGAGTAGTTGTATGGTGTTGCCCTACCTCAAGGGTTTGATTAATAAAGAGAAACACTTTTGTATTTAGATCTTGTTATTTCTAGGCATATTTATATATTTTTATATTTGTAGTCCAGATCTATTACAAGTTGTTTCAGAGCAATTTCATGGGCAAAGTGAATTTTTTTTCATTTTTTAATTTTATTTTTGTAGGAATTTTTTGGGGAAGCAAGTTTTTAGATCAGATATAAAAATTCCGGGACAAAATTTGTAGAAAGAAATTGTAGATATGGATTCTTTGAAAAAATACTTAAATTCAAAAAAAGCCAATTGAATCGGAGTCCGAATGAGGGAGATATTGTTGATTTAAAAATCAGCTGTGTTACAGAAAATTTTCTGATGAAAATACATGGATTACGGATCTCCAGTCAATTTTTGCAGTTTTTGGTGGGGAATTTTGAGAAACTAATTGCAGATTTGAGATCCTCTTGAAAAATCACCCAATTACAAAAAAAATAACATCGGTCGAATTAGGGTTCAGATGAGGGAGATATCGCTGATTTAAAATCAGCTCTTATTTACCAAATTTTTTGTGATGGTGGGGCAGTTGCAGCATGAATTTGAAATTCCAGATTGTCTAGATCGAGATTTCTATTACACAAAAAGATGCAGAATGGATGTTCCATTTCCAAAAATAGGCTATAACAATGATTCTGAGCCATATTGAACGAGTTGTGGCCATTTTAATTTTTCCTCATAAAGTAGGTAATTTTTTTTCCGTCATTCTACTTCATGGCTTCTACTGCGCTGATTTTTACAGGAAAATATGAAAAACTTACTATTGAAGAATTCATAAGAAGGGAAAGAAAACCTTTCAACAATTTTGGAAACCTTTAGAATGGATTAAGTTTAGAGATGAGGCTGCCAGATGATAGAGATCAGTAGACTAAACAAAGTTTTTAAGCCTTCCTGATGGGCCTCTAAATTAGACATAAATTAAGGCCCATGCCTCTAATTTAAAACATAAATTAAGGATGACCATCCTTCAACACATTAAACCTATATTTTTGCATTAGGTAATTTATTTTTAGCTTTAATATATTTATTAGGAAGGATTATGAATAATTGAATATTTGTGCCTAATATTATTTATTTTTTATGGAATATTATGAGAATATTGGGCAGATTATGAAGAGTTGGAGGAGGAGATAATTTAGGGACTTGTTCTCCACTATTGGAGGATCAATAATAAATAATAAGTCAACAAGATATTATGGAAATATGGCACAAATTGTTGAACTTCAATGATTGAGAAAATCTAGGAATGCGTTCCACTAATCAAGGGATTTCGGTGGGGAAAGCTTCCTCCATCCATGGGGAATGATTCTTAATCATTTTATATAAGTACCAAGTCGAATTTTCCTTTAGGGAATGATTGAGAAAATCTAGGAATGTGTTCCCTACCATTTAATGCAAATTCATAGTATTGGGGACTAGATCCACTAATCAAGGGATTTTGGTGGGGAAATCTTCCTCCATTCATGGGGAATGATTCATAATAATTTTGTATAAGTACCAAGTCGAATTTTCCTCTTGGGGGGTTTTCATTTAGTGTTATTGTGGAGGGATCTTGTATAGTTGCATCTCCATTGTATTTTCTTGCAGGGATGTAATTCTATTGACGAAAATAATGAAGATTGGTGTCATGTTCAGCTTCAAATATTCTTCTCCTCCATAGGTCTTTTAGTTTCATTGGGATTTGCCATCCCAGGAACCTCAGATCCCTTTTGTATCATTTTCTTTCCTTCTTTTCATTGCTTATTCACATGCATCTCTAGTTTTTATTTCTTTCTATTTCTACATTTAGTGTTAATGATTTCTTGTTGTAGGATTGAGTAAATGGTTGATCTAAGTTATTTTGTAGGATCACAAGAATTATTTCATCTTTGGAAAAGCTTTGGAATTTCATAGTAATCATTGAGCTTCTTAGATTAGTCTTCTTATTCCCAAATCTAGATTGTTGGACCTCCTTTTTAGCAAAGAACAATAAATTTCTGCTATTTTTTTAGATCATCCTCACGAGCTTTAGTCGAATTGATTCCACTTGCATTAGATCTCAAAAACATTCTAGTTCATAACGAAAATCACCCCATTGCATTTTCACTTGATTTGGTTAGACATTTCTTAGATTTACTAGCTCACTATTTCTCAAATTTCTAGGTTTTCGACTAGTAATGTTTTTTTTTTTTTTTTGCATGGGTTAACATAGGTATTTTTGCGTGATTCCACTTGGAATAGGGACCTAATACATCCTAGTTAATAACAAAATTTTTCCCATCCAGTTTGGATTTGATTTTCTTGGTCATTAAATCGTTACCAATTTCATCATTTTACAAGGAAACTTCTCCAAGCTTTTTGAGCGAATCCATCCATCTCCCGACTTTGGTTTTGAGTTCTGAGTGATCCTAGGAATTTTCTCTAGGTTTTATCCTTGAGGTTCATTGTAATTCCTACAGGATCATCCTATAGGTTTCTAGTACATCCTGTAGGTTTTTTTGAAATGGCTTGTTTTGAGGCCAAATTGAGAGAAAACCTCTAGAAAGTCACCAAAAGCCTCCCAAGGGTCTCCCACACCATCCAATCATCTCATAAAACTTCCATCCAACCTCCAACATCCTTAATTAACCTGCCACATCACCAAAGGAAATTAGTTTGCATACTTGATTTTGCATGAAAAGACAAAAAGAAAAAAAAGCAGATTTATTTCAGTCCCTTTACTTGCACATTAGTGATGTTTGATGCTTCTTACTTCCATGTTTAGATAGTAGAATTTGATTCATGATAATTTAGCATTATTGAAAAGCATAGTTTCTTCGGAGTTAATTAGGAAATGGTGTGATTTAGCATTGAGTTTCCATCTCTTTCCTTGTACTTTATTTCTTGCAATGGCTTAAGGTTCCATTTCAAATATTTCATTCTCTGCAATTAGTTTAGGACTTGACTTTAGTACATGCACTCCATTACATCATGACAACAAAGGAATGACACATTGTTTGCCGCACATATAGTGCTGATACCTCTTAAGTTTGTACGAACCCCGGTTGATAAGTAAAGTTGGTAGCCTTGGGAGTTACAACATTCTTGTTGCAATACCGAGGCTCGTCACTTTCCGATGAAGAATTTGAAAAATCTCTTTTAGAAAAATGGTCTCATGCTAGTGTTGATTAGTGGTTGTCATTGATGTCAACCCAAGCAGCACCAGGGGCTACCCCGATCTTGCATGATCATTTTGACTTGAAAACATACTCTATTTTGAGTCAAGGATCCTATAGATGTATTCTACTCATCGAGATGTTTCCGTTGATATATGTCACGCCAAGTAATTGTTCACAGTTTGCGAGATATTTGTGTTTGAAGTTAGTAACTCCAGTTAGTAGGCTAAAACCCTATGGAGTTGTGGCATGGCACTCATAATTGGTTATAGTCATTGAATAGTCAATAATTAATAAAAAAAATTACTCCTAAAATCTCTCCAACGATCACTTGTTGAGGGCCCTCTCAAGTCAAGACATTCATATAAATAATGACCCTCATATCCTCCTCTAGTAGGGATTTTGTGGCTTCAAACAGGTCATTGTGGAGTTTTCACTATAATGTTTTTTGTGTGCAGCTTCAAAAGCTAAAACTAAAACCCATTTGAGCCAAAATATTGATGAACCTTGTGACCTAATTTCAGATCTTGGTTCGCTATATTTGCGGAGATATGATATGCGGAAGTTAGGGTTTTCACAGACTCCCAAATTTCATGTCACACAAGTGACTTTGAGAAAATCATCATAAATTTCTCTCTGAGCATTAGATTCAAATTTCATGAATATTCACATAAAGAGGACAGACTTTAGTTTGTTGAGTAGCATTTTCATGGCCGAAGGTCGCAACAGTGACACATGTGACTTTGTACAAGTTCTCTCTACTGAACTAGTCTATAATCAGGTCATCATGGGAGATTGGGCATAACTCTTTCTTGAAGATTCCAATCTTGATCAGAACTATGGGGTTGTGTTGATGCCTTGAAAATCGCTGCAACAACGTTGGGGGATAACCACCCGGTCCGGACCTTAGTACATCTCCTTTTCCGTTTGGAATGGTGGCTCCGACTGGGGATAATGGGACCAGTTTCCCAGCAATGGATAAACGTGATGAATGGATAATTGATTGACTAATCTAATGATGGGCGAATAACTAAATCTATCAACAAAAATACAAGAACTATGACTTATCCCGGGAACTATTGAGCTTTGAAGTGTAGCGCTTGATGATCTATGTCTATGGACAGGCATATAGATGACTCCATCTGACAGACATGGACATTATTTCATTCAAGGATTACTTTACTTAAATAGTTAAGCAAAGCGATTAAAGTAATATTACTACACTTATCATTTATATCATCGACACATATATGATTAAAATAAAAGCACACCATAAACATCCAATAGTGGAAGGAATACGGAATTGCTGTTAAAGCACATACACATATTCAATAATAGCAAAGATAATCAAATAACAATTCATATGAAAGGGATGAATTCAGACATAGATAAAATACCATATGAGCTGCTAGACACTCCCAATATCAATCGCTACTTGTGATTCTTCCTTCAACGCAGAAACACTTTCAAACAAAGACAATAGTGCACAATTGCATAAAAGCTTCCTTGTCAAATTTAGAATAACTGGTCCAGTTTCATAAAAGAATATGGTTGAAGCACAATAGTGCAACTTCAGTCTTTAAGTCAGGTACAAAACTTTACGACCCTTTCCAAAACAATGAGAGGGTCTATAAATACTTAATTAATCTAACTATCTAAAAAACTGAAATCCTACTTAAATGGTATCAATTAATTTTGATCCTATTTTCTTCAGCAATCTGGTAGTCGGTGGCATGAATCATCAAGTAGGCTGGTTGCCTTTAAACCTGAGCTGACTTATCGCAAGCATCAGCTCCACTTTAGGTGGTTTGTTGAGGCGAGAGCTGAGCTGGGTGGCATAGGTGGCATCCTGAATATCGGGGATAATATACCCGATTGCATCCGTAAGGCATTTGAGGGCGGCTCTCTGTGTGTGTGGTTTTACCAAGAAGAACCAATAGGTGTCCCAGGTTAAACTGTTAATCCCAGAAATTAATCTTCCCTTCTCCTCTAAATCTGGATAACATGATTTCTCCAATGTTTTCATCGTTGTCAATTTTCCTGGTGTGCATTGGGAAATCATGTTTGATAAGTAGAGAGTGTTATTGACTAATTCAACTAAATTGCTTGAAGTTGATTTGCATCTTGAAACTGCCCTCTCTGCTTTCATTAACTAGGACTGCTATTCTGTAAAGAGTATATCTTTATGTGCCTCTAAGATTCTTGGTAAATTCGATGCTTGTCCTTGATCAGTATCTTGCCAGTCGAGAAATGCAGCTATCGTTTCTTCAGCTTGATCCAATTCAGTCCTAGCCTTGTCTACTTTATTACTTATGGATGCCGTTAATTCACATAGTGGCTCTGCCTGGGCGATTTGTTGACATAGAAGCTTAATTTGGGATATTAATGCAGTATTTATTTGTAGTGCTTCTACTCTGAATTCAGCCACTTGTGGAACACCCTTTGTTTTCTCGAGCTGTGCTGATAATTGAGCAATTTTCTCATCTTTTGTTTTCACCATTTTCTCATTCGCTGCCTTCAATTGTGCCAATGCCTCAGATAATTCTTTCTGCTTCTGGATTGCGCTTTGGTCAATCCTTTGTTTTTCTACCTGAAATTGGTTAGTTAGTTGACTGTTTAATTGCTGTTGCGTCAACAATTGCTGCTCTGCTTGCTCTGCTTTCTGCTTTGCTTCAGTCAGCTGTGCCTGTAACACGAAAATTTCCTGATCCCTTGTTTTCAGCAAAAGACTCACCTCCGATGCCTTATCTATTGTCGCTGCCGAATAGGCTCCAGCATATTGTGACAGTTTTGTCAGGTCATCGGAGGGGTCAAATTCCTCCTTCCAAACCACATTGCCCGTGACCGTCTGTTCTGGGAAAAGGGAAGGTTGATCAGTCCTTCTTCTTTTCCTTTGCCGTTTAACTACAACTTTATGCCTTGGGCTGTAGAAGACATCCAAGGGAGGAATCTCTTCTACCTGCAAAATGATTTGATCGGAGGGGTCTTTTGGTATTATCTCTACCTCTTTTGACATGGGTGGGCCGCTGGTTCCACTCAGAACCTATGGTGAAGTGGTTTCCTATGTGTCTGTTGCCTTTGAAGTTTCAGTGTCCTTTGAACATTCCAAACCACTGATAATAGAGTCAAATTGCTGCCATTCCTGGAGCAATTTTGGGTCAATATGAGTATCCACGTTTACTTCAGTGGTGGTCTGTTTCTGCTCTTTCACCTGGGTCTCTTCCTGCACTTTCTTCTGCTCTGTAGTCTGAGTTTCCTCCTGTGGCTTTTCTGGTTCTATTGTTGTAACCAGAGGCTCCTTTGACTGTTGCCGTTCAGGCTCGCTTGTCGAAGTTGTTGGGGTTGTTGCTAATAGATCTAGAGGCAGAGTTTGCAACCTCTGTTCTCTAAGTCTATTAAACTCGACCAACCCTTCATCTTGATATTTCATTCTAGCAAATGCCTTAACTTGCATTATTGACTCAGCGGAGGAGAACAGGTCATCAAACATATCTTCTTTATGATCAAATTTTGACAACTTGGCCTGTTCTAGTACATTATAGGAAACTTTGCTTGGATCAAATTGCCTATTAGGGAGAGTTGCCAGAGTTAATGATTTAATCTTCGTAGCTTCCTTTTCTGCATGTTTGAGATCATGCAAGGTATAGACACCGCATCTCAAAGGAAAAGAGGGCCAGCCCTGCTTCTTATTCTTCTTGAGAGTCTGTGTGACACTCTCAGCAATGATCTGGTAAGCGATTTCCCTTGCCAGCAGTTTATCAGGTATGTATAAAGGGAGGACATGAGGTTCGGCTTGGCTACCGAAAACTCTTATATAAGTGAACTTCTCCTCCCCGAACCATCTCCCTACTGCTGTTAAATCAATCCCAGCTTGGTAGGAAATCTTAGGGATAGGTTTATCAAAAATAGAATAATAAATAGGCAACATAAAGCCATTGCAGACTTGATACAAATGGTGCTTGTAAGAGGATTTCCATAATTTCTGGTGGTAAATGTGAATAGGCATGGAGTCTTGTGGCGTCCACCTCCAGCCGAGCATGGGAAATTCAGAATTAAAACACAAGGTATCTAAAATATAGGCACTGTAATAAAATGGGGGAATTATCCTTTCAGAAATGCGGGTCTTATTCCTAAACTCAAGAACAACTGTGGCTAGTTTATCTGAGAGAATAGTGGCCCAATCCATTATTATACTGTTGCATGCCGCTTCCATTAAAGGAACCATTTCTATAGTGAAATTAGAAGAATCATGCAATCCCCACAATCTACACATCATTATTCCAGCATAGCAATAAGGAGAAGCGAGGGAATCAGCCGAGTACTTACCAGAAGATTCATGTTTGTGCTTTGCCGGATTTTGTCTCCAATCCTGGATGGGTTCGGATTCTACTTCGTTCTCATTCCGGAATTTCTCCAGGAACGCCTTATTGTATTTCTTCTCTGGCTCAGGCAAATGATACATTTTCCTTAAATCATCAGCCTTGAATGACCCGAAAATTCTCCCGTCTCTGGTGCTGAAGGTTCTATCCATGATTGGAATTTCCTCAATTGCCCACCGCACTACATCTGTATATGGAAGAATTTGTTCCCTAGCTGCTATCCGATGAAGGAAGGAGTCAGCCAAGTCCTTTAGAGTGGCATCAGATTTCCGAGTTGAATCTGCAGTAGCTTCTACTGTTGTCACTTTAGGTTCTTCGACTTCAATCAAGTTGTAGGTACTTTGCCAAGTAGTTCTGCCGAGACCAGAACATGTAGTATCCGAAATCAATCCTTTCTTTTTGTTTGAGGGATCAGCGACAGCTTGTCCTGCGGCTGGCGCAACGGAAGCGCCTGTGGTCTTCTTAGATTTCTTCCCCATTTTGCTTGAGTTTTCTTCTTTGGATGAATTCTGCACAGAAGCGAAAATAAACGTAACACAGAGAATTGGCAATGAAAACTTCAATGTGATGAGATATATTGACCGATGTGTGGTGGGCGATCAACTTTTAAAATGGTCGCAGATACAATCCATAGGAAGATTTTAGGACTTACAATTTCATTAAATGGCCATTTAAAACCTGCCAATCCTTAAATGCCCATTATACCATTAATCGGCCGAATGATTTATTTAAGCGTGTTATAGATGTTTTGGCAGTTGAGCGCAGGTGAATCATTGCTTGACAGATCAAGCTTTTAATATGAATTGATCGTAATATCCCTCCATTTTAACGGCTTTTTGAAATCTGCGCTTTATCGCAATCAGCCATCGGGGAAAGCTTTAACCTCTTATATCGACACCTTTTCAAACCCCGATCGCCGATAGCGATATCGCATCACATCGGGAGTATTGGCATTACATAAGACATGGATAGTATATCGCCGATTGCCGATAGCGATATCGCATCGCATCGGGGGAATGGTCTGGGGGCGCTTTTAAGAATGTGCATAGAGTATTGCCGATAGCCGATAGCGATATCTCATCGGTGGAAACCAATGTGCCTTTTACTTATGTTCCTTATGTCATTGCGATATGCGATCTTGCGATCGCTTTATCGCAATGATAAAATATTGATTTATTTGATCAAAATGGGTTTTTCAAAAAGGCTTTTTTTATAATGTTTTCATTTGGTTTTCGGACCTTTTTAAATAATACAATATTGATACCACTCAAACTCTAAAGGGACCCATTTCATATGATAGTTTTGTGAATAAAAATGATATGAAATGGGGGGTTGTTGTAGAGCACAACAATTGGCGATTCACTGGAAGAAACAGTTATCTCTGAAAAGTATAGAAATACTTAAACTTTTTCAAAATAGAGTTCTAATCAAAGGGGAAAATTCTAATATAACTAGGTATAAATGCATTCCGAGTAAAATGAAACTATTTTGCTAATTTCCTCTCTTTTTTAAGAAAATAGAGACATTCTAAGTTTTAAATAGGCCTTTATTGGTTTATAATGATAAAACAGAAAACCTTTCCAAATCAGATTTTATAGTGAACTCGTCTGTCATAGGTAGAGCCTCTGCTGCCAGCAAACGTTCATAGTTTCGACAGGGATACCTTTTAACCATGTTATTGTCCATTGTCCCATCCAATTTAAGAGTGTGATTAACCGAATGAATTCAAAATATGCTTTCATATTTTGTATTTCTTTTCCTTTTTCTGTTATTGATAAGATAAAAAGCCATTGTCCTGGTTTGGTGGCCAGCTATTGACAATGCCACTCACTGGTAATAATCTAACCGAACAAGCTGGCTCGTGATGAGACCCCTTGTCTTATAATTCTTAAGCCATTACCCTGTTATTGTATGCAATATTGGTAATTTCGGTTAAACTATTTCCCTATGATCATGGTAAGAAGGCTTGTAATAAGACCTCTTATCTTTTATATCAAAATTTTAGAATTACACTCTGAGTAATCATAAACTTTGGTGAATGGGATGGAAAATTTTCTCCTTAAGAGTAGATGGATGACAGGGAAAGAGTTGAAGATGCTGAAGTTGGATTAGCTTCTATCTTGATATTGATAACCTTTTGTGACCAATTTGAAAACAGAAAATGATTTACAATACTTCTAAACTTTGAGAGGAGTTCACAAAACTTGAAGTGTGGTTTCAGAATACAATGATACCTAGTTTCCTAGAAATTACCCCTTTTGGTTAAGACTTCTATTATTTTAAAAGCAAATATCATACTACTTTTGTGGATCAAGTTTTCAAACACAACAAAGGTCAATGGAGGATACCTTACAACTTTATTTTCTAAATATCCTACAAACTACAAAACTCTATTAAACTAAAAACGAGAAGGGGTTACCTCCTCAATTAAAGAATTTCTTCAAGATAAGGCCATTAACAGGGAGAGAATCTCTCAAACCTAATAAATCTTGCAATATAAAGGTCGAATGGCCTATCTTCTCACAGATCTAAAATGGTCCAAGCCACATCTTTTGGAACTCGGTGTGTTTTCCCTTGTCCTCATGGGCTTTGTCCCATTTCAGAACTAAATCACCGACTTGAAATTGTTTTGAACCGGATGAGACTGAATCAAAAGCTGCCTTGATGATTTGCTGATGTTTGGCATGAATAACCCTGGCTTTTTCTCTTTCCTCTTCTAGTTTTAAAATTTGATCATGTCTAAGCTGAATGGAAGAAGAAAGGCTTTCCTCAATGAACTGAACTAGGGCTAGAGAAGGAAGAACAAGATTTGTGGGTAGTACTGCTTCTTTTCCATACACAAGGTTGAACGGAGAAGATCCTATAGAAGCTTTTTGTGTTATCCTATCAGCCCATAATGCAAACATTAAGGATTTGTGCCAGTTTTTATGATTCTGTTCGATAGTTCGCTTAATGATTTTGATCAGATTTTTATTAGTAGACTCTGCTAAACCATTACCCTGGGGATAGTAATTAGCAGAATATTTCAATTTAAATCCTATTTTAATAGCGAAATCAAACATAGCATTGCCTGAGAAATAATATGCATTATAAAAAACAAGAGCATTTGGGACACCAAACCTGGTAATGATGAATTGGTCTATGAATTCAATGATTGCTTCAGAATTTGTTGTCTTCAAAGGAATTGCCTCAACCCACTTAGTAAAATAATCGGTAGCAGTAAGGATATACTTATGTTGTTTAGAAGAAGGTGGAGTAATTTCCCCAATGATGTCCAATCCCCATTGCTCAAATGGTTGTTCAATGTTGACTGGTTGTAGAGGGAAAGCTGGTTTACGTTGTCTTCCACTAGAAGTTTGACAATTGAGGCATTTCCTTACATACTCGTGGGCATCTCTAAACAGAGTGGGCCAATAGTATCCAGCATGAATAATTTTTTTTAACATATATAACTTACATATATGTTAGTTAACATATATAACTAACATATATAACTTACTAAATTTAAATTTGAACAGACCATTATATTTAAATAATAGATAAAAATAATATATTCTAAAGACCTATCTTACCATTATTACCAATTACCTAATAGTGTTTATTACCTTTTTTAGAAAAAAAAATATTGGAATAATATCAAATATAAATAAATGTGAAATGACCAATATAACTAGATTATTAAGATATGGTATTACCTAGGAATTCTCTTAATATTTAATATTAGATTTATTTATTTTTAAATTAACTCCGTTATTAATTTTTTTTTAAATATTAACTAATTTGACTAGGGTCATTGGTCAAAATTAGTCGTTGGAGTCTCTGCACCTCTATTTAATCAAGCTTAGCCAGATTGGTTCTTCAACTTGTCCTGACGATGAACCACACTGGTTGGTTCGAAACGCGTCGACAAAAGATTCGTTATGTGATTTTGCCGAAGATTATCTAAATAATGTTATGGATCACAGAAGTCTAAATTCCTTAATGAATAATTTTGTGAGCTGTTGTGTCAGCTCCAAAATGTCCTCCTGTTAGTCCATCATGTAACTCCTGCAAAACCTTTTGTGCTTCAGGTTTCTCAAGGCATCTTAACAAGATTGAATCATAATTCTGCTTAAAAAGCACATCATCAATAATTGTAAAATTTTTCGCTTTTAACCTAATGGCCCTTTTGTTCTTGTAAGACAGGTTAGGAGGTGCATAACCATTTTTCAAATAAAAGATTAAATCTGCATATTGAGACTCAGAATCAGTAATACTTATCTGGTTAACTTCTTCAGTTTGATCTGTATCACTTGATTCTGGAATGTTGGATGCTCCTGCAAATAACCTGCAAAAACCTTGGCCCCTAACAATCTTTGCTGGCTTAATTTCTAAGTCATACTCTTGAAGCGCTGTGACCCAGTTTGCCCTTTTTTCACCCAATTTTCTTTGGATTAATAGTTGCCTAACTACTGGGAAAGGAACTATAACTTTTGTGTGGGTTTTCAAAAGGAAGGGTCTATAATGTTTGACCGCTTTAAATACAGCAAAGGCTTGTTTTTCTACTTCGGAGTAATTCAATTCAGCACCCTGAAGATTTGAACTAAAAAATGAAATGGGTGCTTCCAAATTGTGATCGTTGAGCTGCGTGAGTACTGCTGCATAAGACGAGGTGGATGCGATAGTGTATAATGTAAAATGATTAGAAAAATTGGGAGTATTTAAGGCTGGGGCATTGATTATTGATTTCTTGATTAAATCAAACGCTTCTTTTTCTGCTGATCCCCACTTAAAGACTGAATTTTTCTTGATCATAGTTTGAAGTGGCAAAATAATTTGAGAAAAATCTGGAACAAATCTTTTAACAAAATTGATTTGGCCTAAAAATGACTGCATGGATTTCTTATTATGTGGAAAAGGGATTTCAGAGATTTCTTTGATCCGATCAGGATCAATATAAATGCCATCTTTAGACACAACAAAGCCTAAAAGCTTTCCTTGGTCAAGAGCAAAGAAAGATTTTTTAGGGTTAAGAGAAATACCATAGCTTTTGCAGCGTTGAAAGATTTGATTTAGATCATGCAAATGATTGGACCTCTCTTTAGAGAATACAGTAATATCATCAAGATAGACAAATACTGTTCTATTAATCAACCCTTTAAAAGCTATATCCATCGCTCTTTGGAATGTCGCTCCTGCATTAATAAGTCCGAAAGGCATTTTCTGATATGCATATGTTCCCCATTTTGTTCTGAATGTGGTTTTAAGCTGGTCATCAGGATGGACCAAAACTTGGTTATATCCTGAGAAACCATCTAGAAAGGACATTAATTCAGAGCCTGCTACTGATTGGAGTATTTGCTCCATGGTAGGTAATGGGAGATTGTCTTTTAAGCTTGCTTTGTTCAAATTTCTAAAATCGATACAAATCCGAATGTCTCCATTTTTCTTTCTGACTGGCACCATATTGGAGACCCAGTTTGAGTGTCGGACTGGAAAAATAATCTTGGCTTTCAAGAGTTTGTTAAGTTCAGTTTTTATTTGACTCTCTAAACTTGGATGTATTTTTCTTAACTTCTGCTGAATTGGTTTCTGATCGGGAAGCACTGGAATTGTATGCTGGATAATGGATGTATCATATGTCTTCAAATCATCATATTTCCAAGCAAAAACCTGTTTATTTTTCCTTAACAGTTTAATGAATGCCTATTTCTCTTTCAAGGAAAGTCCTAATCCTAAATTAATGTTTTGAGGAGTTTGCTCAGTGCCAAGATTTATCAACTCAAACCTTAGGGTAGAACTTTGGAGCTTTGTATTAGTCACAGGTTTAAACCTGTCTTTAATATCATAAAGATCCTCCAGCTTTACCACAGGCTTAGGGATTGAATTTTCCTGAGGTGTTTCTCTCATTTGAAAGTCATGCTCATTTTCCTCAATAATTTGATTATCATAGGACTTTTCAGAAGTTAAGAATTGTAAAATATCCTCATCATGGTTGAATACTCTCCAATTAGTGACATTGTCAGGAATTGATGGCCTAAAAAGAAATTCTACTGAAAATCTATCTGGGCTATAGTCTTCAGAAGGTAGGAGCTTGGAAGCTACATTGGCTAGCAAGTCGGCTGCTGAGTTTTGAGACCTAGGGATGGAGGAAAAATTGAATGCCGAAAAGTGTGAGGTGAGTTCTTGTACTAGCGATTGATAATGTTTAAGATGATTTGAAAGACAATGAATTGTATTTCTCACCTATTTGATAATAATTTCAGAATCGCCAAATACTTTTAAATATTGCACTTTAAGACCGATTGCTTTATACAGTCCTTGGACTAAGGCTTCATACTCGGCTGTATTGTTAGTGCTTTCAAATTCTAGCCGACAGGACAACATTGTTTTTTCTCCTTGTGGATTAACCAGAATACATCCTACTCCTGAGCCCTCACTAGACTTGGACCCATCGAAATATAACGACCAAAATAAAGAAGTATTAACAATTTTATTTACAGTTTTCTCAGTATCATTGAAACATCTAGACCTATCTGTTTGTGAAAAATTCTCAATATGAGATGTAAAATGGTTCACTGAGAAAGGGGATGACTGGGCAGTAAAGTTGCCAAAGAATGACTCAGATGAATAATTCCCCAAAATGTTGTTATTAAATGCTACAGGTTGGTTTTCTTGCTCAAATTCGGTAACTTTATGGGTCATATGTTTTTCTCGATCAATCCTTATTTGATTTGGCTTACCCTTATAAGGAAGCCACATATGTGACCAATCAATAGAAATATACCCATGTAGTTTTTCAGACCAATCCCTACTTAAGATTAAACCGTAAATTCAGGTATATCGGCTATTAGGATATCAATCCTTTGTACTACTCTGGGATCAACATATAACCTGATAGTTACGGAATTAATCTCTCCCACAACCTGTACTTTAGTCCTGTCCAACTGTACAATATGAATAGCAGACTTCTGGGGTTCAATGTTCAGTTTGGAACAAACTGAAGCTGGCATTATGTTAGAAGATGCCCCTGAGTCAATCAAACAGTTGTGCAGGTTTCTGTTGTAGATCTCATAGGTTAGAAGGAAAGGTGGAGTATGAGAGTTTGATCTATCTCTAATCAGAACCGCATCGGTAGCTTCAACCATACCCGGAGGAGGTTTCCCTGAACCATTAGCAGCTTTAGCACTGGGAAGAGGTGAAGAAGGAACAACATTCAATTCTTTGAGAAGCAATTTCTGCTGATGTTTTAATTTACTAAGTTCAAACATAGTAATGTTTGCTTTAGTTTTCTTCATGTCATCAACAATATTGTAATCCATTGAATATGATACCACTAACATTTTAGATGTTGAAGGAGTATTAGAAGTTGAAGGTTGGTCTTGGGGAACTGCTGTAGGTGATTTCTTTGCAGGTAATTTTTCCTTTGTTGTAGCAGCTCCTGCACTCCTTTTCTTTGACGTTGCCTGAACAGGTTCAGAAGTAATTTTACTCCTAGTAGTGATCGGGAACGCTTCTTCTTCATTTTCGGTATTGGAGTTGGCGAGTATAAAATCCCACATTCCATGACATTCTACTACTTCTTCTTCATCATCAGTTGGTGAGATTGTTTCCTCTTCCTCTTCTTCTACTTTTACTCCTAGTAGTGACCAGGAACGCTTCTTCTTCATTTTCGGTATCGGAGTTGGGAAGTATAAAATCCCACATTCCATGACATTCTACTACTTCTTCTTCATCATCAGTTGGTGAGATTGTTTCCTCTTCCTCTTCTTCTTGCTCTGAATCTGCATTAGATATGACATTCGGTGGCTTTGATTCAGTTTTCTTATAAGTCCTAAAGGGTCTTTTGGTTGAGGTTTCGGCTACCTGTTTCTTTATTTCAACCATTTCATTTGACAAATTTTTTAGGACTTTTTGCAAACCCTCCATGTCATATGGGTCTTTTGGGGTTTTCTTCCTTGAGTCATCTTTAAAAGAGACTTTTTTGGCTTTTCTGTCTTCCAGAGCAGCTTTCTTTTCTAGAGCATTAATACGTTTCTCTACAGCAAGTGCTTCTTTCATGTTTTCGGGTAAGGTAGGTTTCCCAACCCTATCTACAAAAATGGCTATATTGGCAGGTAGGGCGGTTATATACCATTCGCTTCGAATTTTTTCAATTGGTTTGGAGGCCGTTGGGATTTTATTAAGGAGTTTATTGAATCTAGCATTAAATTCCTTAATTGGTTCTTTATGCTCTATCCTGAGATTGGAGAGATCGTTTATTAGGGTAGCCAAAGACCTATCATCTCCATATTTGGTAAGAAAATGCTCTTGGCAAGTGTTCCAACTGGTAATGGAACCAGAGGGTAAAGAAAAATACTAGGATCCTGCTGATCCTTGCAAGGTGTAAGGGAAAAGTCTAACAACAACATCTTGTTCTGTTACTCCTTTCAAGTTGACTGCCAACATGAATTATTAATGTGTTCCTCAACCTGGGTCCCATCATCTGGGTTAAACTTGGGTAGCCATTTTTCAGGAGCATCTGGTAATGGATGCAATGGTGCAGGCATATTGACTGCACCAGGCCTGGTCCATGGATCTGCCATTGTAATAGCAGTAGTGATTGATACTATTGTTGGAATTCCAGATGTCTGGGAAGGAAATAATGTTGAGGAGTGAGCAGGTTGGGATGTTAAAGCTTCTAATCCCTGATGAACAACAATATGTAATGGGGGAGTGGATGGCTGACTTTGCAGAGAGGAAGATGTAATGGAGGATGTGGATGAAAGCTCTTCACTGTCAGATCCTTCAGTATATTTCTTCGCCTTTTTCCTTTTGGGTAAAGGGAACTTAGTGGGTTCAATACCGAGCTTTTCGCTCTGAAGTCTGGTGAGAGGGTGAGGTCAATTAAACTGTGAAGTCGCATTGCTTTGTGATACCTCAGATTTCTGTGGTGAAATCGAGAAGCTCTGAAGTTTGTGGATAAGAGACTGGACTTCAGGGGATTCAAGACTTAATTTTTCTGGAGTATGATGGGTTTGAGCAGTGGTAGTAGATTTCTCTTCTTCTTGTTTGGATACTGGAGAACCAGCATGCAATTGGGAAGTCCGAGGGGATACGGAGGGAGAATTACTCTTAGAATGGCTTGCAGATTTGGGTTTCTTTGCCATTCACAGTTGAGGCCCTCCTTCTAGCGCCAAAAATGTTGATGCCTCGAAAATCGTTGCAACAAAATTGGGGGATAACCACCCGGTCCAGACCTTAGTACAACTCCTTTTCCGTTTGGAATGGTGGCTCCGACTGGGGATAATGGGACCAGTTTCCCAGCAATGGATAAACGGGATGAATGGATAATTGATTGACTAATCTAATGATGGGCGAATAACTAAATCTATCAACAAAAATACAAGAACTATGACTTATCCCGGGAACTATTGAGCTTTGAAGTGTAGCGCTTGATGATATATGTCTATGGACAGGCATATAGATGACTCCATCTAACAGACATGGACATTATTTCATTCAAGGATTACTTTACTTAAATAGCTAAGCAAAGCGATTAAAGCAATATTACTACACTTATCATTTATATCATCGACACATATATGATTAAAATAAAAGCACACCATAAACATCCAATAGTCGAAGGAATACATAACTCCTGTTAAAGCACATACATATATTCGATAATAGCAAAGATAATCAAATAACAATTCATATGAAATGAATGAATTCAGACATAGATAAAAGTACCATATGAGCTGCTAGACACTCCCAATATCAATCGCTACTTGTGATTCTTCCTTCAACGCAGAAACACTTTCAAACAAAGACAATATTGCACAATTGCATAAAAGCTTCCTTGTCAAATTTAGAATAACTGGCCCAGTTTCATAAAAGAATATGGCTGAAGCACAATAGTGCATCTTCAGTCTTTAAGTCAGGTACAAAACTTTACGACCCTTTCCAAAACAATGAAAGGGTCTATAAATACTTAATTAATCTAACTATCTAAAAAACTGAAATCCTACTTAATTGGTATCAATTAATTTTGATCCTATTTTCTTCAGCAATCTGGTAGTCGGCGGCATGAATCATCAAGTAGGCTGCTTGCCTTTAAATCTAAGCTGACTTATCACAAGCATTGGCTCCACTTCAGGTGGTTTGTTGAGGCGAGAGCTGAGCTGAGCGGCATAGGTGGCATCCTGAATATCGGGGATAATATACCCAATTGCATCCATAAGGCATTTGAGGGCGGCTCTCTGTGTGTGTGGTTTTACCAAGAATAACCAATAGGTGTCCCAGGTTAAACTGTTAATCCCAGCAATTAATCTTCCCTTCTCCTCTAAATCTGGATAACATGATTGCTCCAATGTTTTCATCGTTGTCAATTTTCCTGGTGTGCATTGGGAAATCATGTTTGATAAGTAGAGAGTGTTATTGACTAATTCAACTAAATTGCTTGAAGTTGATTTGCATCTTGAAACTGCCCTCTCTGCTTTCATTAACTGGGACTGCCATTCTTTAAAGAGTATATCTTTATGTGCCTCTAATATTCTTGGTAAATTCGCTGCTTGTCCTTGATCAGTATCTTTCCAGTCGAGAAATGCAGCTATCGTTTCTTCAACTTGATCCAATTTAGTCCTAGCCTTGTCTACTTTATTACTTATGGATGCCGTTAATTCACATAGTGGCTCTGCCTGGGCGATTTTTTGACATAGAAGCTTAATTTGGGATATTAATGCAGTATTTATTTGTAGTGCTTCTACTCTGAATTCAGCCACTTGTGGAACGCCCTTTGTTTTCTCGAGCTGTGCTGATAATTGAGCAATTTGGTCATCTTTTGTTTTCACCATTTGCTCATTCACTGCCTTCAATTGTGCCAATGCCTCTGATAATTCTTTTTGCTTCTGGATTGCGCTTTGGTCAATCCTTTGTTTTTCTGCCTGAAATTGTTGAGTTAGTTGACTGTTTAATTGCTGTTGCGTCAACAATTGCTGCTCTGCTTTCTGCTTTTCTTCATTCAGTTGTGCCTATAACACGAAAATTTCCTGATCCCTTGTTTTCAACAAAAGACTCACCTCCGATGCCTTATCTATTGTCGCTGCCGAATAGGCTCCAGCATATTGTGACAGTTTTGTCAGGTCATCGGAGGGGTCAAATTCCTCCTTCCAAACCACATTTCCCGTGACCGTCTGTTCTGGGAAAACGGAAGGTTGATCAGTCCTTCTTCTTTTCCTTTGTCGTTTAACTACAGCTTTATGCCTTGGGCTGTAGAAGACATCCAAGGGAGGAATCTCTTCTACCTGCAAAATGATTTGATCGGAGGGGTCTTTTGGTATTATCTCTACCTCTTTTGACATGGGTGGGCCACTGGTTCCACTCAGAACCTGTGGTGAAGTGGTTTCTTGTGTGTCTGTTTCCTTTGAAGTTTCAGTGTCCTTTGAACATTCCAAACCACTGATAATAGAGTCAATTGCTGCCATTCCTGGAGAAATTTTGGGTCAATATGAGTATCCACATTTACTTCAGTGGTGTTCTGTTTTTGCTCTTTCACCTGGGTCTCTTGCTGCACTTTCTTCTGCTCTGTAGTCTGAGTTTCCTCCTGTGGCTTTTCTGGTTCTATTGTTGTAACTGGAGGCTCCTTTGACTGTTGCCGTTCAGGCTCGCTTGTCGAAGTTGTTGGGGTTGTTGCTAATAGATCTAGAGGCAGAGTTTGCAACCTATGTTCTCTAAGTCTATTAAACTCGACCAACCCTTCATCTTGATATTTCATTCTAGCAAATGCCTTAATGTGCATTATTGGCTCAGCGGAGGAGAACAGGTCATCAAAGATATCTTCTTTATGATCAAATTTTGACAACTTGGCCTGTTTTAGTGCATTATAGGCAACTTTGCTTGGATCAAATTGCTTATTAGGGAGAGTTGCCAGAGTTAATGATTTAATCTTCGTAGCTTCCTTTTCTGCATGTTTGAGATCATGCAAGGTATAGACACTGCATCTCAAAGGAAAAGAGGGCCAACCCTGCTTCTTATTCGTCTTGAGAGTCTGTGTGACACTCTCAGCAATGATTTGGTAAGCGATTTCCCTTGCCAGCAGTTTATCAGGTATGTATAAAGGGAGGACATGAGGTTCGGCTTGGCTACTGAAAACTCTTATATAAGTGAACTTCTCCTCCCCGAACCATCTCCCTACTGCTGTTAAATCAATCCCAGCTTGGTAGGAAATCTTAGGGATAGGTTTATCAAAAATAGAATAATAAATAGGAAACATAAAACCATTGCAGACTTGATACAAATGGTGCTTGTAAGAGGATTTCCATAATTTCTGGTGGTAAATGTGAATAGGCATGGAGTCTTGTGGTGTCCACCTCCAGCCGAGGACGGGAAATTCAGAATTAAAACAAAAGGTATCTAAAATATAGGCATTGTAATAAAAGGGGGGAATTATCCTTTCAGAAATGTGGGTCTTATTCCTAAACTCAAGAACAACTGTGGCTAGTTTATCTGAGAGAATAGTGGCCCAATCCATTATTATACTGTTGCATGCCGCTTCCATTAAAGGAACCATTTCTATAGTGAAATTAGAAGAATCATGCAATCCCCACAATCTACACATCATTATTCCAGCGTAGCAATAAGGAGAAGCGAGGGAATCAACCGAGTACTTACCGGAAGATTCATGTTTGTGCTTTGCCGAATTTTGTCTACAATCCCGGATGGGTTCGGATTCTACTTCGTTCTCATTCCAGAATTTCTCCAGGAACGCCTTATTGTATTTCTTCTCTGGCTCAGGCAAATGATACATTTTCCTTAAATCATCAACCTTAAATGACCCGAAAATTCTCCCGTCTCTGGTGCTGAAGGTTCTATCCATGATTGGAATTTCCTCAATTGCCCACCGCACTACGTCTGTATATGGAAGAATTTGTTCCCTAGTTGCTATCCGATGAAGGAAGGAGTCAAACAAGTCCTTTAGAGTGGCATCAAATTTCCGAGTTGAATCTGCAGTAGCTTCTACTGTTGTCACTTTAGGTTCTTCGACTTCAATCAAGTTGTAGGTACTTTGCCAAGTAGTTCTGCCGAGACCAGAACATGTAGTATCTGAAATCAATCCTTTCTTTTTGTTTGAGGGATCAGCGATAGCTTGCCCTGCGGCTGGCGCAACGGAAGCGCCTGTGGTCTTCTTAGATTTCTTCCCCATTCTGCTTGAGTTTTCTTCTTTGGATGAATTCTGCGTGGAAGCAAAAATAAACGTAACACAAAGAATTGGCAATGAAAACTTCAATGTGATGAGATATATTGACCGATGCGTGGTGGGAGATTAACTTTTAAAATGGCCGCAGATACAATCCATAGGAAGATTTTAGGACTTACAATTTCATTAAATGGCCGTTTAAAACCTGCCAATCCTTAAATGCCCATTATACCATTAATCGGCCGAATGATTTGTTTAAGCGTGTTATAGATGTTTTGGCGGTTGAGCGCAGGTGAATCATTGCTTGACAGATCAAGCTTTTAATATGAATTGATCGTAATATCCCTCCATTTTAACGACTTTTTGAAATCTGCGCTTTATAGCAATCGGCCATCGGGGCAAGCTTTAACCTCTTATATTGACACCTTTTCAAACCCCAATCGTCGATAGTGATATCGCATCGCATCGGGAGTATTGGCATTACATAAGACATGGATAGTATATCGCCGATTGCCGATAGCGATATCGCATCACATTGGGGGAATGGTCTGGGGGCGCTTTTAAGAATGTGCATAGAGTATTGCCGATAGGCGATAGCGATATCGCATCGGCGGAAACCAATGTGCCTTTTACTTATGTTACTTATGTCATTGCGATATGCGATCTTGCGATCGCTTGATCGCAATGATAAAATATTGATTTATTTGATCAAAATGGGTTTTTCAAAAAGTTTTTTTTTATAATGTTTTCATTTGGTTTTAAGACCTTTTTAAATAATACAATATTGATACCACTCAAACTCTAAAAGGACCCATTTCATATGATAGTTTTGTGAATAAAAATGATATGAAATGGGGGGTTGTTGTAGAGCACAACAGGTTGGAAAGAGGACTCAGAGGGCTACTACAGGATGAAATTTTAGACACTGGATATCCGAAATTACATAGAGACAACAGATTTAATATTGAGCTCCTAGAAGGAAAGAAAAAACATGCATTTAAGGATCATCGCAGTAAGGACCACACATCAACAGTCAAGGGTAAGTCTCCTACAACAAGGTATGTATGATTAATGTTTACATTTGAATTTTGAGTATCATCTCTGACATATGTTTTTACAGGACAACGTAAGTATATACAGTGTCTCGGTTATATCTCTATGTCTCTATATGTCACAATTAGTTTTTTGGATGTCTTATTCATGATACTACACATTTTATGCTACATATTCTTGATGCTACACCAAGTTTGCTAAATCTATATGATGTTGTAAGTTCATGTTACTTGTCTTGTCATAGTTGATGGAATGGTCTCTATTGTTGTACTTAAAACTTGGTCCATCACAAGTCTAGGGTCTGTCATTAGTTTTTATTGTATATATCTTTATGTCAGTTTTGGATATAGTTTTGCATAGAGTCTAGACCTATATCAAGAGTGGGGTCTTTGTCTACTACTGCAACAAGTCAACAACAAAGTTATAAGCACACTTCAGGTACGCATTGTAATTTTAATTTGTATTTATTCATTATTATGCACTTACATGTGTTTTCCAGGAAGAGGTAAGTTGAAGGGTATTTTGTTTTGTTTTGGGATTGGTTTCACCAAGAAAATTTTGCATGCAGGTAGAAGAAGATTCAAGTACAACTTCAAACAATAATTCAAGAGCAGAAATATCAAATCAAAGGAAGTATTGTAGTGGGACATTCTTTGAAGACATGACAACCATCCGTATATTGTGAAGAAGTGTCAAGGCCAAGAGTCATCATTGTAAAGTTGTAAAAGTGTCATTTGTAAAAGTGTCATCATTAGAAGAGTCATTATTGTAAAAGAGTCAACTTGGTTAAAGTCAAAAAGGCATTATTGGGAGGTATAGGAGTCTCTATTGGGATGATGTCATGTTTGGGTTGCAGGTCATAGTGTGATTGGGTGTTCGGTCAAAATCATTGTAAATCATATTGTATTGTGCATTTTTGTCCCTAGTACATGAATCCACACTCTTGCCTCATTTCAGTCATTATAGGGTGGCAGGGAGGTGCTAGGATACTGCATGAAGTCGCCTACAAGTTGGAGCCTGTGAACACTTCAGGGTGGTAGGTTGGTCTAGGATGTTGGGGCATCCATTCAGTTGACTACTAAAGAAACCAGAGCATTGGGGCATCCTTCTAGTGGGAGTTGGAGAAGAATGATTTCATAAATTCTAGGAAGTTGTTGCTTTCATTTTAGTTGGGTCTGAAGATTAAAGAATTTATTAGAAAAGAGTTCAGTGGTTTTTGACCTGGAGGGAGTTTTCCACCTAAAATTCTTGTGTCTACCGTATTCTTTTATTTACTGTTATCACTACATAAACATTAATAATAATTGAAGATTAACTAATGCTCTAAAAATGTTTAAAAGTGCTATTTACTAAGGAATACTGAATCACCCCCCCTCTTAGTATTTCCAACAACTAGAAAACAAGAGAATGAGACATGTAAAGGGTTAGTTTCCAATGGTATCTCCTTATTACAAGTTAATGGATGTATTTAGAAGGAGAAGATCATTGTGTCTATAAATCCTAGTTGCAAGCAAACTTTTATAAATGTTAATTTGGCAAAAAGATTACAAGTCCTAGCCAAACAAATGGATCACACATAGGTTAATAATGAGGAGGTGCATGCTTATAAATATTTGAAGATTTCTATGGCCAAGTATGTATTGCATTATGATTTTTATGCTTTAGATATGGCTAATGTGGATGTTGTTTTGGGATACCCTTGGATGGAATCTGTTTGTACTATCAATATTAATGTGCAGAAGAAATTCTTGAAGCTCTAGTATAAAAAGAAGAAAATTACATTATAGGATATTTCCATCAATAAACAACTAGATTCCAAGGAGGCCAAAGCATAAAATGTTGCAGGTACTGACACATCAGATGAAGAATCCATGGTTGAAGTCATATTGGAAGATAAGCAACAACTGAAAATGCCACAACATGTACGAGATACCAATTAGGGTCCATTAGGTGGTGAATTAAAGAAAGATACACCATTGGTTAAAACTTCAGCATATCAGCACCCACATCACCCAGCAAGAAAACAACCAACAAGATGGCAATGAATCAAAAACAAGGAAAACAACCTCTGCATGATAGATACAGAGATGCAAAAATCCACCCACAACACATAAACACATAGGAACCTCCAAGATCAACTCCCATCTCAAGTGAGCAAGGCACCAGCTAGATTGAGTAATCACCTATCTCTGGGATGGCTAGATGCATGTGCATGGTACCAATGGACTATTGTTTTGAGTAGATCATATTATTTGTGTTCTTCTTATGTTTTGGGGACAAAACATGTTTAAGGGGGGTGGAATGTAGTATACCTAGGGGGAATAGTATGGCGTACAGAGGGAGGTACCCAAGGGACTAATGTAATAATGGGATGGGCCATAGTTAATAAATAAAGTGGTTAACCCACATCATGTAAGGGACCACAAGTAGTTAGCAATAATGTGATAAGCCCATTGTATTAGATATATGGTATTGAGAGACCCATGGAAATGACCCATGGTATTGTATGTATGAAGCCTATATAGAGGCTAGAGACTCCCTATTGAGAGGTGTGAAGGATTATTGTGTTGGCAAGCATATGGCTTGTGGAGTGTTCTCCTTCCTTAAGGAGTAGTTGTATGGTGTTGCCCTACCTCAAGGGTTTGATTAATAAAGAGAAGCATTTCTGTATTCAGATCTTGTTATTTATGGGCATATTTCTATATTTTTATATTTGCAAGTCAGATCAAATCTATTACAAACTATCCTTAGTGCCACAATCAAGGGCTAACTTACATAGTATATGATGTGATTGGTGCTACCCTTCTTGTATTTAATGTTCAAATGGATCTTAGCTAGATCCACATGCACACCTTGCTCATTAATTATGTAGCCCAAATATCATACTTGGTCCATGCCAGAGGAGAATCTCTCCAGGTTGTTACATAACTTGTGCTATCATAGGGTTTGAAGGGATTTTTGAATATGTTGCAGGTGCTCTGGCTGAATCAGAGTCGGGATGAGGGAGATATCGCTGATTTAAAATCACCGGTGTTGCAATTTTTTTTTTTGACAACAATTCATGGATGGGGTCTCTCCTATCATGTTTTGTAGTTTTTGTGTGGAATTTCAAAAAAATGATTGCAAATCTGATCTCCTCTTGAAAAGTCACCCAATTTCGAAAAAAATAGGTCGAATCGGAGTTCGGATGAGAGAGATATCACTGATTTAAAATCAACTATTTTTCTCAAAACTTTTGTGATGACGAGATAGTTTCAATGCGAATATGACTTTCCAAAGTGTCTAGATAGGGATTCCAATCGCATGGGAAGATGAAAAATGGTCATTATATTTTAAAAAATAGGTTATAATAAAGATTCTGAGTTATATTGACTAAGTTATGTCCATTTTAAATTAGTTTTTATATCTGGAGCAACATTCAAAGTGGGTTCCCTTTGGAGATGTGCCCTCGCACCCCAGGGTATGTAGGCACATGCTACTTCATCAATAGTTAGCATCATGGTTATGGGTCAACCAAACAAAATCATTGTCATCGAAGTCCATTAGCTAGGCTGCACATTGTTAGTCTCACAGTTGGTCACAAACATTATAGGGTATCTCTATCCTCGAATCTTTGTTTCTCATGGTTATGGGTCATCCGAAAACCCACACTTCATCGAATTCCATTTTCTAGGCTACACACTGTTAGTATCACAGTTGGTCACAAGCATTATAGGGTATCTCTATCCTTGAATCTTTGTTCATCACTATTATGGGTTAACCACACAAAACCCTTCTCTTTAGTGTTTCTTCATATTCAACACAGGCTACTTAGGAGGGAACATCACGCAATGGGGACCATTCCTTCTTAAGGAGGGACAAATGATCTGAATGGAATGTGGCATCTACCCATGGTATTCAGTCACCCATGGTATTCATCCACCCATGGTATTCATCCACCCATGGTATTGTAAGTGGCATCTACCCATGGTATTCATCTAGAATGTTGCTGAAGATGGGGATATAATATAGATATACAACCACAAATGAGTTGGTGAAAGGATGTAAGATGGCATCCATTGACCTCATAAAAGTCGTGATGCAATTTTTAAATGCGAAGGGCATGACCAACCACTCTAAGAGACCCTCCTTGGACTTGAAGGCAATCTTCCATACATCCATGGGTTCTATTGGAACTTGGTGATAGCCAAAATTCAGATCAATCTTGCTAAAGTACTTATACCCGCCCTTAAGTTGGTCAGGAAGTTCATCAATTTGTGGGATCATGTATCTTTTCCCGACCTTGATTTTGTTAAGTTCCTAATAATTAATGTTAAGTTCCTAATAATTAATGTAGAGTCTCTATGTCCCATTTTTCTTTCAAATGAATACAATTGGGCTCCCATAAGGTGAGGAACTTGGTTGGATGTGCCATTTTTGTAGAAACTATTAGATTCGCCACTTTATTTCCTTATTTTCCAGAAGAGAGCAACGGTATATTGGCCCATTATGTAGAGTTGCATTGAGGATTAGATTGATCAAATGCTTGACATAAAAATGAAAATGTACCCTCGTAAGTGAGGAGAAGATGTCCCTCTTCCACGAACTTATCCATTTTCCTCTATTGTGCGAGGGATCCCTTTGTAGAGGCCATGGATGTGGCCATGACATTTCATTTAATTTGAGAGTGTATTAGGAAGAATTTTTTTTCCTGGTCTGGGAGATGATCTTACTGCATTGCTTAACATAGATCAAAGATATGGCATTAGGTGTGGCTACCTCCAGTATCCTGTATAGTGTTCTGCCCAAAGTAATAACAATAGTATGAGGCCTGGACTCATACATAACATGAAGCTTCCACAAGCATCGTTGGCCTAATAAAACATCACAAAATTCAAGGGGATGAACACCACACAATACCTCATCTGTGAAAGGCTTCATGTTGTAGGGTAGGAGACACTGCTGGTTGGCGCAGAGATCTCAAACTTGGTGGAGCCACTTGATGGTGTATGCCTACAGGTGTGGTGTTATTGACACGCCCAAATGCTTAATGAACTCTACTAATAGGAGGATATTTTGAATCCCACTATCATCAATGAAGTACAACAGAGCACCCTTCACCCACATATGTGAATAGAAGAGATGCTCACCCTCCTCCAGATCTTTCGGCTCACTTTTCTTGACCTTGGTGGTGGCAATAGTGGCGCTAGATTCTGAATCAATGATTTGTTTCCCCTTGTTTGGTTCTGGCACAGAGTCAGAACATGCATCTAACTTTGAATCTTTTAGCTCAGCCATCAGTGACTTCTTTGCACCTCATTCATTTGCATTGTGACTAGGGCTCTTGTGGATTCACACCACTTTATTGTGTCTTTATTCGTCTTCCCATTGCTATTATTTGCTTCTAGATTTGATGGGTTGTCTTGGGTCGTTACATCTTGGATATATCCTTTTTTCTGTAGTTTGAGGGTTCCCTTGCCTTCATTTGAATTCGCAGATCTAAAGTCTGGCTTATTCTGTTTAAATTTTTTCTCAATCTTGAAAGCATATTTGTATGTTGCACTAAGTGAAGAGATGTATAAGAACTCCATTTTTTCCTAGATTTGTTTGTGTATATAGCCACAATGCTTGAGAAACATATTTTTCTTAGACTCCTTGATACCCAACTTTGTGCGTAGGGTATGAAATATATTCATGAACTCTAGCACTTCTTAGTCCCTTTCCTCCCATAGTTTGGTCCATTTTTTTAACTTGTTTTCATATCTCCCAACAAGGTAACATTATTCCTTAACAAAATCTCAGAAAGAGTCCTAAGAGGGTGTGACTAAAAATAGTGAGGATTCCTCCTTGGCCTTTTTCTCACAGTAAGTTTCCTACTGGTCCTTGACGTGGGCGACAACCTTAAGGAGTGAAAAATTAATATTTTCTTTATTAGAAAAATTATGGGTTGAAAAGTATCATTCTAGTAGATTTAACAATTTATCTAGGGCATCTGCGCTTATTTGGCCTTCAAATATGGGACTTGAAAAAATAACTTGCACCTTAATGGGGGAAGTGCCTTCAAAGTGATTATTGGATGAAGATGCATCACTCATTGGTATCCTCCAAAGGATCTGGGAAAAATTATCCATCATCTTGTTCATCTATCGCTCAAGGGATTATTTAGGAAATGATTTGATAGAATCTCCTACTCCATCATCTTTATTTTATTTCTCCATGGGATGCTATCGAGGTTCACAAAGATGGTATTGTAGGGATTTAAGTAGTTCAAGTCCCAATCCTTATACCTCGACCTTGTTGGGAATATGCACAAAAAAACAAAGAAAGAAAAGACCGTTTTGATACCACTAATCTAGATTTATGAAGGAACAAAATGAAATACAAATTTAAAATAGAAACATATAGATATAGTGAAACTGAACTTCAATGAATAAATAGAAAATTTTGAAAACTGTTTACATGCAAAATGAAAGCAAACTATCTTAGGTGATGGTAGCTTATCTCTGAGAAGATATGTGATGACTACATGCTTTCTGAATTGTGTTATTATGAGGCTCTAAGGCCCTTTTATCGTGAAGAAACAATGAGAAACCATAAACATCCAAAATCCTAATCCTAAGAGATGAAGTGCCAAAAGCTTATGGGCCTCGATGGGGTTAATTGGAGCCTCAACTTCCCATGGTAGTAAATTTGGCATACGATCTATGTTTGATGCACATGATAAATTATTAGAAAGGCTTATATGAGGAAAACAACTTTTGACTACAAATTTTGTGAAAGAATGACATTTTCCCATTTCCTCCAAAAAACATCATTTAGGGCCTCAAAACGGCTCTAGAAGTCCAAGACCAAAACCCTACCAAAATAGAAAATTGCTGAAATAGAAAATTGTGCTGAAGAGTACAAAACTGATAGGAAATAATGCTGGGGGTCCAAGTGGAATAGGCAGGTGGCCACCAATGTCCACCTGGATTATTCCCCCCCACCCCTAGGAAGAAATGGTCCCCATTGTGTTGAGTGCCTCCATGATATGGGGAAAGTTTTGCTGAATTTGGTCCCTTCTGAGCCACTTGCCTTGGTGCAGGAGTGATCCAGGTGGATGTTGGTGGCCACCCACCTATCCCATTTGGACCCCCATGACTGTCTCTTTCAGTTTTTCAGTTTTTGTAATTGTAGCACAATTTACTATTTTTGGTAGTTTTTCAGGTCCTGAACTTCCGGAGCCGTTTTGAGGCCCTAAACGACATTTTTTGGGAAGTCTGGGAGCAACATGGGTCCATGGACCGATGTTGCTCTTCCCAAAGTTATAGTTCTCGGATAGATATTTCTAACAAGCTATTGTACGCATCAAATAGAGATTGAGTGCCAAAGTTACGACCCCTGGAAATTGATGTACCAATTTACCCAAACGGGGCCCACTATTTTGCATTTCATCTTCTAGGGTTAGGTTTTGGGATGTTAAGGGTTTTCCATTGTTTCTTAATAATAAATAGGCCTTCAAGCCTCATTGTAACATAGTTCAGAGGCATGTAGCCGCCACATCTCTTCTCAGAGATAAGCTACCATTGCCCTAGCTGGTTTATTTCCATTGTTGTTTATAAGCATATTTCAGTGTTTTACATTAATGAAATGAAGTATTATTTCCATTTCATCTTTGTGTTTATAGTTATCTCTATAATTTATTGCATTCTTGTTTAAATCCGGATCAGTGGTATTAGAGCGGTCTACCTTTTCTTTGTTTTTCTTTGCATGTCCCCAACGAGGTCAAGATATAAGGTGTTAGGGCTTGAACTGGTCAAACCTTTGCAAGACCAGCCTCGCAAATCCCTATGGACTCCCATGGCGGATGAGAAGAAAGACGAGGGGGTAGGTGTTCCTATCAAAATCTTGCTCTAAGAAGCCCTCAAGCGACAAAGGAGCACGATGATGGACAAATTTTCCCAGATCCTTCAGCTACCCAGGGGCGACACATCGGTTTCCAGCAGCTACTATGGAAATGCCACGCCCTTTAAGGTACAAGTTAATTTTGAAATCCCCATATTCGAGGGTCAGATAAACCCAGATGCTGTAGATAAATGGTTAAATCTACTAGAGGGTTATTTTTTTGTTCATGAATTTTCGAGTTGGGAAAATATTGTTTTCGCTCTTCTCAAAGCAGCCCCCCACGTCAAGGACTGGTGGGAAACCTATTGCGAGCAGAAGAATGAAAGTACGGGCTCACTATTTTCAGTCGCACCCACTTGGGATTCATTCCAGGATGTCGTCAAGGAGCAGTACTACCCTGTCAAAAGCTATGAGGACAAATACATCAAATGGACCACGTTGTAGTAGGGAAGGGACTAAAATGCACCAGAGTTCACAAACATTTTTCATACCCTTCACACACAGTTGGGTATCAAGGACTCTGAGCTGCATTTGGTACTAAAATACTGCGGCTACTTACACAGATACATCCAGGAAGAGATGGAGTTCCTAAACATCTCCTCACTCGGCATGGCGTACCGACATGCTGTCAAAATCGAGCAAAAGTTCAAATAGAAGAAGTGAGACTTTGGATCTGCAAATCCGAAGACCAAAGGACAAAGCCAAGGTGGGGTGACCCAAGACAACCCATCGAAGCCACAGGAAAAGAACAACACCACAAAGCCAAATAAGGACACAAAAAAGTGGTGTGAGTTCCATAAGAGCCCCACTCACAACACAAGTGAGTGTCAGACCAAGCAGTCGCGGCCGAACTGAAGGCTTCCAAACCAGATGCATGTTCCGACCCTGAGTCAGAACCCAACAAGGGGAATCGCAAAGGGAAGCAGATCATTGATGCAAAGCCTAGCATCACTGTTGCCACCGCCAAGATCCAAAAGAATGAGCCCAAAGATCCAGAGGAGGGGGAGCGTCTTTTCCACTCACAGATGTGGGTGAAGGGTTTGCCGCTGCAATTCATTGTCGACAGTTGCAGCCAAAAGAACCTCATTTCAGCAGAGGTCATGAAGCACTTGGGCCTACTGACTACACCACACTCACAACCATATAGTATCAGGTGGCTTCATGAAGGACGATATCTCAAAGTTCGCCAGCAGTGCCACCTTCCCTACAGCATCAAGCCTTTCACAGATGAGGTATTGTGTGATGTTACACCTCTGGATGTTTGTGATGTATTATTAGGCCAACAATACTTGTGGAGGCGACATGCTGTGTATGAGTCAAGGACTCGTGCTGTCATTATTTCTTTGAATAATTCATTATACAGGATACTAGAGGTAGCCCCACCTACCACCACCTCTTTGATCACTGCCAAGAAAGGCAGCAAGCTCATCTCCCAGACTAGGAAATTCATTTTCTGTCTGGTTTGCTCCCAAAGTAAGGGGAAGATCATCACCACATCCATGACCCCCATGAAGGGTTCCCCCACGCAACAGCAACAGCAAAGGGATACGGTCATGACAGAACAGAGGAACAACTTCTCCTCACCCATAGGGGTACCACACAAGCTTCAGGTGGGCAACAAAGTCTGGGTACATCTGTAGAAAGAACACCTTACAAGAGCCCATTCGAAGCTCCGACCACGTCGAAATGGTTCTTACACCATTACCAAGGCTGTGGGAAATAATGTTTTGGAGCACATCATTCCTCCATTCCTTTGCCTGCACCAAGTGTTCAATGCGTACGGCCATTGACCATGCTTCCCACCATTACTGGACACATCTGAGATTGCAGAACAACTCACCAGGGACCAAGTTCAACAGATGGAGGAACTCAACGCAATGGGGACCATTACTTCATAAGGGGGGAGGAATGATCCAGGTGGATGTTAGTGGTCACCCACCTATCCCATTTGGATCCCCACGACTATCTCTTTCAGTTTTCAGTTTCCATAATTGTAGCAGAATTTACTATTTTTAGTAGTTTTTCAGGTCTTGAACTTCCAGAGCCGTTTTGAGGCCCTAAACGACGTTTTTTGGGAAATCTGGGAGCAACAAGCGTCCATGGACGTTGCTCTTCCCAAAATTATAGTTCTTGGATAGATACTTCTAATGAGCTATTGTATGCGTCAAACGGAGATCGGTGCCAAAGTTATGACCCTGGGAAATTGATGTACCAATTTACCCAAACAGGGCCCACAATTTGGCGTTTCATCTTCTAGGGTTAGTTTCTGGGATGTTAAGGGTTTTCCATTGTTTCTCAACAATAAATAGGCCTTAGAGCCTTATTGTAACACAATTCAGAGGCATGTAGCTGCCACATCTCTTCTTAGAGATGAGCTACCATCGCCCTAGCTGGTTTATTTCCATTGCTGTTTGTAAGCATATTTCAATATTTTACATTAATGAAATGAAGTATTATTGCCACTGCAACTCTGTGTTTATGGTTATCTCTGTAATTTATTGCATTCCTGTTTAAATCCGGATCAAGGAGCTGGACATCTTTGATAATCTAATACAATTGGATCCTATGTTGGTGATAGTTCTTAATATGTTTGTCCATGATATGATCAATTGTGTAATGTTCAATGCAGTCTAGGTTGATCTCTATTAGTGTCAACTTCTCACCAAAGTCTAATGTGTCCAACAATGGTGGATATTATGGCCGAAGGTGGTCCACATTGAATACTAGGTGCATGGAAAGGAATGAGGGGATACTTAGCTTGAAAGTGTTGTCACCCATAGCCTTAGTGATGGTTTAAGGATCATATTGAAGCAGTGAAAGCTTCTAATGGGCTCGGTAAGGAATTCCTTCTGCAAATGCAACCAAACCTTGTCACCCTCTTGAAACTTATGTGGCACCCAATGATGTTCATGACATTGTTTGTACTTAATATTATCTTTATCCAAGATATCATGAACCTACTGGCAGATGTACTAAATGCCTTCAATAGACTTGATGGCTTTATCCGCTTCAAATTGAATATGTGTAAATTCTTCTTATGTAGTTGCAAGAGGAATTGCGACATCAATGGGACATAATGGTTGAAATCCCAGGCCCACCTGAAGGGGGATGAAACCAGTTGAGCTATGGAGAGAATATTTCATAGCTATGTTGCACATAAGGGAGACTCTCATCCCATGTTCATGGATGCTTAGAGTTGTACATGCATAGTATGTGCACTATCATCTTGTTGATGACTTCTGTATGGCCATTAATCTGGGGTGGAAGGTAGTTGACTTAGTGAGTTTAGTGTTCAACAGTGACTGAACCAGAACATGCTTAGGAACCTACTATCCCAATATGATATAATGGTTTGCGAGATCCCAAATGTACCCAAACCCATTCAAAGAAGAGCTTGAAAGTGGCTTATGTTGTGATACTCTTGTAGGCAGTCAATATGGCTATATTAGAAATTCTATCAACGACCACAAACACACAGTCATTACCATGATTGGTAGAAGGAATATTAGATATATAGTCCACGGATATGGATTATCAATGATGACTATGAATAGGAAAAGGAGTGTACAAGTCTTGCTTCTTAATGGTCGGATTTGCGATGGTATAGGAAGTGCAAGATTTGATATCTTTTCCAACATCTTGTTAGAGTTTTAGCCAATAAAAATACTTTAGCAGTGCTGCCACTGTCTTCTACACACCAAATTTCCCTGGGAACCATATGTAATGTACCTCCCAAATAAGCTTGGCACGCTTGCTTGAAGGAACAAAAGATGTCCTAGATAGCATAATAATCCATCCTGAAGATGGAAGTATAGAACTGCCTTTCTAGCCATCAAAATCTTGTAGGTGGTAGTGAATTCCAAGTCATTGTCATACAGTTGCTGCCATCCAGAAGTCTTGTGCCCAAAATAATTGAGAATTATGCTCAGAGCCATAATCGAGGGTTGGTGGAGGAAGTATGTGGCATAATTGGTGCTATCCTTCTTGTATTTAATGTTCAAATGGAATTTTTGTAGTTATTTGGATCATTTCTAATGGTGATTGTTCTGTAACTTGCCTTGTGTTTGCATAAATTTAAGAGGTCGGTGATCCATGTGGATGATCATCTCCTTCCCTAGAATATCATTTTTCCATTTCCGACAGGCTTGCAAGATAGAATACATTTCCTTATCATAGGTGTGGTACCTTCGAACACTATCAGAGAGTGTCTCACTGTGATAGGCCATTAGATGACCTTGCTCAGTGAGGACCACACTAATAACATAATCAAAGGCATATGTCTCAATCTCAAATGGTTTTTGTAGGCCTGGCAATGTGAGGACTGGTGTAGAGAAAAGGCGATGTTTGATTTCAATGAATGCCTTCCGTCGTGACTGAGACAAAAAAAACTTTACTTTTTCTTTGACCTTGGTAAATTAACTTAAGGGCCAAGTGATATGAGGTAACCCAAACATGAATCTTCGATAGAAATTAGCAAGGTTTAAGAAGCCACAAGCTTTGTTAGAGTCGTCAAGGATGGCCAAACTTGAATGACTTGGATCCTATTTGGATCCACATGCATGCCTTGCTCATCAATTATGTAGACAAGATATTGGACATAATCCATGCCAAAGGAACATTTCTCCAGGTTGGCACATAGCTTGTGCTTATGTAGGGTTTGAAGGACCTGCAAAATATGTTGCAAGTGCTCTTCCCAACTCTTGCTGAATATGATGATATCATCTAGATATACAACAATGAATGAGTTGGTGAAAGATTGCAAAATGTCATCCATTAGCCTCATAAATGTTGTGGGGGAATTTGTTAACCTAAAGGGCATGACTAACCTCTCAAAGAGACCCTCCTTGGACTTGAAAGTGGTCTTCCATACATCTATGGGTTCTATTGGAACTTGGTGATTACTAGACTTCAAATCAATCTTACTGAAATACTTAGCCCCCTTGAGCTGGCCAAGAAGGTCATCAATCCATGGGATTAGGTATTTGTTCCTGACTGTGATTTTGTTTAGTGCTTGATAATCAATGTAGAGTCTCTAGGTCCCATATTTCTTTTGAACGAGTACAATTGGGCTCCCATAAGGTGAGGAACTTGGTCGGATGTGCCCTTTTTGTAGAAACTCTTGTATCTATCGCTTGATTTCCTTATTTTATAGAAGAGAGCAGCATTAGACTTTCTCTTTAGGTAGATCTTCACCAGGGGTTAGATTGATCGAATGCTTGACCCAACGATGTAAAGGTAACCCTATGGGTGAGGAGAAGATGCCTTTATACTCTTCCATGACCTTATCTATTTGCTTCTATTGTGTGTAGGAGCCCTTTTTGGACGCCATGGATGTGGCCACGATATTCCCCTTACTTTGAGAGAAAATCAGGAAGATTTTTTTTTTGTCAGTCTAGGAGATGATCTTACTAAATTACTTAACACAGATAAAAAAAATGGGAGGAGGTGGGGATACGTTTAGTATCCTGTATAATTTTCTGCCCAAAATAATAATAACAACATAAGGTATGGACTCATACACAACATGGAATTTCCATAAGTATGGTTGGCATAATAAAACATCACAAAATTCAAGGGGAGAAACATCACACAATACCTCATCCATGAAAATCTTGATGCTATAGGGAAACTGACACTGTTAGCTAAAGCGAAGATCTCACCCTTTGTGGAGCCACTTGATGGTGTATGGTTGTAGCTGTGGTTTTGTAGGTAGGCCCAACCGCTTAATGACCTATGATGAGAGGAGGTTCTTTTTACTCACAGTATAAATAATGAACTATAGTTGAGCACCCTTCACCCACATATGTGAGTGGAAGATACACTCAACCTCCTATGGATTTTCAAGCTCATTTTTCTTGACCTTGGTGGTGGTAATGGTGGCACTGTGTTTTGCATCAATGATTTGTTTGCTTTTTTAGGTTCTAGCTTAGAGTTAGAACACGCGTCTCTAAAGCTTTTATCTTAGCCACAAGTGACTTCTTTGCATGACATTTACTTGTGTTTTAAGTGGGGATATTATGGAACTTGTATAAATTATGATGTATATTTGCAACTAGTCTTGAAGTTTGAATCAAAATCACAACACACAAACATACTCTACTGATCTGCGGACATTAATTCACAATTTAGAAAAAAAAATTTAGACATGTAATAAGAGTCACACACATGCAAATGGAATTTTTCTTGGGGAAAGAAATCTACTAAAAACTCTAATGTCTGCTTGCATTATTTAATTAATAGAGATGTATTACAATTGCCTTGCTCAATTGAGCACAACCTGCAACTGCATAACCTATCTCTCTGCTCACTGATAAGTTTTGACCAAATTAGTCAATTTATGCCTCTGGTTGAGCTCCTATTTCCTTGCACTTTTCCTTGAGAAATTAGGCCCCTATTATTTAGGAATTTCTCCAAAATGGATTGTGTAATTCCTTAGGCTGATCATGTGACTGCATTCAACACCTGTACACTCAAGAATCCCCACCAAGCCTGGGGAACTTGAATTCTCTGCATGAACTAGCTATTTTGGGCTAATTGATCAATTAAGTGGATGATCATTGAGTTTGACAAAATTCCCACTACTTAATTGACCTTCCACTAGTTCCTCCCAAAGTTGGAACTAGTTTAACTGAAAACAACCTGAGATAACTGACCTTGATTGCTACAAATTAGAAATCACACATGCTTATTGAACTCTAACTCCTCCCACTAGAATTTACTAAGTAAACTAGGTGACACAAGCCATGTCACAAAATTTAACATCATCAAGTTGTCTACTGATGTGAAAATTCAAATTTTCTCAATTTAATCAAGGCAAAATCAAATCGAGAATTTCTTATTGCATTTTTGAACACTCCCTAAACAAGAAAGGGATTATCAACCACCCTTATCCTACACCTGTGGAACTCGAACCTCCCCCTTAACAAGGACTTTGTCAAAATGTCGGCATCTTGTTCCTCTATTGGAATGTACTATAACAACATTATCTGTCTCTGAACACAATCCTGCAAATGGTGATACCGAATATCTATATGCTTGGATCGATCATGAAAAACAAGATTCTCAGAGAACTTGATGCAACTCTAATTATCATAGTAGATCACAATTGGATCTAGCATCTGAAAAAATAAATCCTACAAGTATCTTTCTCATCCAGATCACCTCACATGGTACTTGACTTGCAACCTGGTGGGCTCCAGTATTGTAGCAATAATGCTACAACTCCTGGAGCTTCCTTCTCTAATTTTATCAACCCGGTAGTTCGCAACAAACTTGGAAGCGACGGTGCTGTATGCACAAGTACTAGCTCTTGTCGCAGCTGTCACTTGGTCAGCTGGCACAAGTCCGCTAGGGCTCAAGCCAACTTCTATATGTTCTCAGAAGAAGCTTTTTAAATGATGAACGAAAGCTATCTCAAAGGAAATTAACCTACTTTGCAAGAATGAACTGAAAGCCAACAAAACATGGAAACCCTAGTAAACCCTAATTTGACCAGCTTAATCCTTACGATGCAATGGTGGGAATGCAACTTCTAAAAATGATGCCATTACTTCTAGTGAGATGAGATGCATGAGTCTAAACTACTTTCATCTGAAGAGAACATGTTTTTGTATTTTTTCTCAAGTGGTTGGAGTGATTATGACTGTGCTTCTTACTAGGTCTTTGACTGTGCAGGGGTAGTTCAAGGGGAGGAAGGCTTGGGAAAGGTCAGGAGGACTCTGAGAGGTTCCCGGGGATCCCTAACATCATTCCACGGAAGTTCACAATGTTCAGATGCCTGGCAACCGTGGTTGCAAGCTTCTACAGGATGTCTGCAGGGGATCCTACAGGAAGCTCAAGATTTCTACAGGAAGTCTGCTAACTTCTACAGGATGTTCTGCAATCGGAGTTTTGGGTGATGGAGGAGTGAATGAGCTGTATGGGTGGATAGGTAGGATGAGAGGGGAGCTTGTGATGGCTTATGAACAGAGAGATGAGATGGAGAGGGGGTGTGTAAAGCTGGTTGGTCGATAGAAGGGTAGAGGCAATGGAAGGCCGAAAAGATAAAACAACGTGGATAATAGAAGAGGTGGTGGGCGAATGATCTAGCTGGGAGGTAAGGAGATGGCTTAGGCACGACTGAGAAGGATAAGGAAGTGATAGAGTGGTGCTGCGCAGTGTAAATGAAACAAATCACCTCTGTCTTGCACAAAACCGAGAATTCATCAACCTATTCTAACTGTTTTATTAAAAACCAAAGAACAACAATGTAAGTTAAGAGAGAAATCGTGCATGGTGCTGAAACAAAGAGTTATTGCTCAAGATCTAAATGCATGGACACTTCTACCAATGGAAATATTACTTTAAATCTTGCATGAACATGTAAAACTGCATTTTTTGGTGGTTGGCACGGTCTACACTCCCAATCTCTAAACAGAGGTGGAAGTGAGTGTACGATCAACCTTTTCTTGGAACTCTGATGAATTCTAATCCTCCTACTCTAATCTAAACTGCTGAAAGCACTTTATCCATAAAACTAACCTACTTAATCACATCAAGAAATTCGAATCAGCAAACTGTGTTTTCCAAATGCATGTCAAGGCAAAGAAATGAAATGCTGAAAGGAAAGACAAGTAACAATACAAAGAAAGGAGGCCTATTGCTCTCAGGTTGGGCCCAAACATGAGAGTTATAGCTCCTCTAAGAACTCAGAATTGAACTCAAATCTGCTTGCCTTTTATTAAAAGATCATAATCATAAGTCTAACAACATGCCAAAAATGGCTTACAAAGAGCAAAACAGAGCTATAGCTCATGATTCAAAATCTGCAACAAAGGTTCAAAAGTCCCCATCGAATGCTACAGCCTCAATATTTATACATTATGAGGGCCAAGCTGGCCTCCTAAATTAGTGGGGCTTGGCTGTCCAACTAAAAGTAAACTGTTGTTCCTGTAGAATCCGTTCGCTGCCTTCTAGCTCGGTGGTGATAGCTGTTAGAGCTCGGAGTTGGGGTGGAGATCATGAGGAAGGTCATTCAAGGCTGTGGACAACCTTCCTACAAACCCGAAATTCCACCTTGTCTGTCTCCTTGCCTCCATCTGCGTGGTTTTTGCTCCATTTAATGTCAAAAAACCTGAAATAAACATGTATTAGCCACATAGGCATAATGACTGCCCTCCTTCCTACAAATAACATGAATATACTAAGAAATGATGCATAAGTGATAAAAAATGAAGGGTTGAGCAAGGTAAGTAGGCCAAATGAGCCCAAAATGTTACCAAAATTTGGGGCTCATCATCACCCCCCAGCTAAAATATTTGCTCATCCTTGAGCAACTAGTCCAAATCTTCATCCTTCATTGCCTCTACTGCCACCCTTACATCCCAAGCCTCTGTAGTAGTGTCCTCCAGGCTGATATGAAACCCAACCCTTCTGTTTACCTCTTCCCACTGTTCATTATCATCTTTCTCTGTGCTGCCTTCCATCAATCCTAGCAGCAATGGTGGGCTTAGCTTAAGACCAATCTAGCTGGCCTGGAGGTTTTGCATGGATTTCTTATAGAGGGCCACCCGTACCAGAGCTTCCCTCATCCGAGTTGGGGTATGGTACTCTCGGATTTCAGACTGTGGGCCAATGTATTCCATCTGCGGGTGCATGCTTGGACAACGTTGTCTCCTAACAGTCTCTCCATGTCCTCAAAATGAGCTATGGCTTGGGCCTGTTGATCCATATATCTTAATGAAGCTTGAGGGTCAGTGGACAAATGTTGGTGTGCCGAGATTAGTGCAACTGGATCCCCTGGTTCTGGTCTGATGAGAAATGGCTCATTCAGCTCTCGATTCATGACCGCTTTGGCTTCTGCTGCTCTTTTGTCCTCATGGTTCAACCATGAGGCAAATGCCATTAATTGCATATCTCCCAAGGTCGTATTGGGATCCCATGAAACTACATTAGGCAGGGCCAAATTATGGAGGTAGAACTCCGCTAATTGGGCCTTATCCTCTGATGAACTAGTACTGCATACTTCAGTGAATTGCTGCGGGTCTTGGAGCTGAGAGATACCTCTTTGCACCAAGGTATTGATTTGAAATTGCAGCCATTGGTCTTTCAAGTACAGGCCATAGGCTTTGGCCGACTATTTGCATTGGATAGCATCCATGGCCCAGCTGGCCATGCAGGCCAATTGTGCCTCTTTCTGCTGCGGCTGTTCTCTGAGAGCTTGCACCTCAATTTGTGCTTGCTGTTCTGCTTCCTGTAGATGTGTAGTTGGCTCACCAAGACTGGTGTTCAGTTCCTTTTTGCCTTGCTGTTCTGCTGTGGTGTCCTTGGAGGATGTACCTGTCCCTGCCCTCAGCTCCTGTAGCTGCAATCTCAGCTTTTGGTTTTCTTCCTGTAGGAACACTCGTTGGCAATTTGCCACATGTTTAGCCATGGATAATTCACTTCTGGCCTCCTTGAGCTGCTCCTGCAAGGGACCTATGTCCGCCACACCCTTTGACTTGGCTATTTTCATCCACGTGTGTGTACGGACTCTTTCTTCCTCCAATGCAAAAAACAGTGGCACAGTAAATTTCTGAGGTATAATTTTTCCAGCCTCCAAAAAGTTGTAATATGAACTCAGACTTGGCTGAGGGCTGGGCTCTGGTATATGCTCTTTCTCCACTTCTTTTGGTGGCTCTACTTCGCCCTCCCTCGGTGGTGATAAGGGTGCTTCTCCTTCCATTCTCTCAGTTTCTTTAAGCCTGGCTAAGGTTTCCTGTAGAGCATCTTCAGCATCCTGTAGCCGAGCTTTTGTAGTCAATTGGTATAACCTTTCTTTCCAAGTAGTTTTCTTCGGGCTCCCCCTCTCATAGGTGACTGATATCCTCGAGGGGGACCTCTCCTTAGGCGAAGTAGGGGCATCTTCGATAATGATTGGGCTGCTGGACGAAGGCTGTGGCTTGCCCGTCTTTATTCTCACACTTCTTCTAGCTTTAAAATATAGAGGGGTCTCCCTCTTTCTCTTCTCCTTTGGCTTAGGAGGTGTGTTGAGGGCGGCCAGCACAGCTGCTGCCTCCCTTGCAAGAATGTCAGCTTTCTTCTCCTTGGGTTTCACTTTTTCAGGGCTTCCTGTAGAAGACCCTGTTTTAGCTAATTTTGGGCTTCCTGTAGAAGCCCCTTTTTCAGTTAATTTCGGGCTTCCTGTAGAAGCCAGTTTCGGTTTTCCTGTAGAAACATGTGTCACCGCTTTGGTTTGTTTTGCTGCATGAGTTTTACTTTTTGACTTGGTTGCGGTTGCTGTTGAGGCACTTTTGCTAATGTGGACCTTCTCAACCTTGTCCACTCTGCTTTGCAATCTTTTCTCTCTTGCTGTCAAAATGGGTGTGTCATCCTTCTCTTTGGCACCGTTTTTCTCTTGTTTCTTCTCTTTCTTTTTCTTCTGCTCCGTGGTTGTGGTCTTCTGGCCTTTTTCTTTCTTCCCTGCGGGCACTGACTCTTTCTCCTCACTGCTAGATGAACTGAGCTCTTCGGTCAACATCTTTATATCACCATCCTTGGTCAAATTTCTGAAGGCTTCCCATGAGAGAGGAACCTTGTATGTGTGGAGCGCATCCTCCACGAGGAGTTTGATGAGTCCATGGTGGGCTACCTGGTCTGGTGTGCCTTCTTTCAACTTGGTGGCACACTCAATCAGAGACTGTAGTAGAAAGTAGGGGAGACTGAGTTTGTTTTCTACAGGTAGGTCCATCTGATGCCTTAATTCTGTGAGTAACCAAAAATGGTACCCATATACAATGCTAAAACGGCCTTCGCAGGTGATGTACTTCATAATCTGCAGGCTAACTTCACTCCACGGTGGCAGTAAACTGGTTCTACGAACCCCATTTTTATCTTCTGAGAATTCCTCCTCTGGTGGAAAGAATTCTTTCTTAGCCTGTTGGCCCAATTTTCTTTCTTCTTTATCCCATGGTAATCCCATTGGGAGCTCAGTAACTCGGCTGATGAATTGTGGGGTGAGTCTGAGACTCAAACCCCTGAAGTTGACGGTGGCCAATGTCTTGGATTTCGGCCTCAGAGCTTGCAAAAACTCCTCTGCCACCTCGTCGTCATAGCCCTGCAATTTGTCACAGAATGATATCCATTGCGCTTGCGTGAAGAGCTCCAGCACCTCAGGATTTTCTCTTAACTTCATTGAATCAGTTGGTTCCCTTCTGATGAACCCACCCGTCATGGTGAAAAACTGTTGCGTTAGCTGGAGGTGGCGAATGCGGAAGAAAATTGGCCTACTGGGACAGAGCATGGAATTACGCCTCTGTCATGCATACAATTCATGAAGCTTATCTCCCGAGGACCTTAACATAGCTTAATTATACTGACATCCTGTAGGACGACAATTCATGCAACGGCAGACAATATTTGCAAAAATTTTCTACGACCAGACTGTAAACGTCGATTCTGCCACCCTCAAAACCAATTGCATGGAGAGTTCAGGCTTACCTTTTTAATCCACCACCTTTTGACATGAGGAACCCGATTTCCTGTAGAAACAACTTTCCTGTAGAAGCAGCGCACGAATTCTGGAGGATACTGCAGTGGATCTGCGCTCTTGGTGTTGCTTAACAGGCGTTCGAACGGCCAAAGACTTGGAGTGTCGAGCTGCAGAGGGATCCGGATGATCACTCGAGTTTCAAACGGTGAATGATAAATGCGTGGGGTGGCAATCTATCCGATTAGATTTGAATTTGGCGGAATCCGTGGCGCAGGGGTGAGCTGTCCCTGCCGGACCGTTGGACGACGTCACTCCATCATTTGTCTGCGAGTTCCCTTACTGCCGCATCATTCCCCGCAGATCCACCGCCGTCACTTCTGTTAAAACTCGTTTTTCCCGACGAGATGGCTCTCACGTGTGCACTGCCTGTTCCTTTTGCCACGACCACCGCCCAAACATCCGACTAGACCACTGACTGGTCGACGTGGCCAGTCGAATGGCCATACAACCGCTCAACCCATTCACTTCACACTTGCAAACATTTTCAAAGTAAAATTCATGCAATTCGACGGAAGAAAGGGTCGAGGCACTTACCTGTGCGGCCGCAACACGATTTTTCCGGCTCTTGGACGACGATGAGTGGATTTATTTGCTGCTGGTGGATTTGCACAGGCCCGGAGGTTCATATTCACAGGCCGCTGACGATGAATTTGATGCTTCGGCTGCATGCGCCCGCGTGATCTTTGCATGTTGCAGGCGGTGGAATGGTGTGCACTCTAGCGGGCTTAACTGTTACGGGACTCCTGCAGGATGTCCTGTAGCAGTTTTTCCTCCTCGGGTGCATGCTGCACGACGAAGGCAGTGGCCTCACGATCACGCTCACAGAGCTCATGGATGGCTGGGATGGATATGGTATGACATCTCAGCGTTTTTTCATTTTAAAAATTGCTTTCTCTTGATAACTCAATGATCTGTTTTGATGGTGCAGGTATCTTTATTGCATGTCGACAGGGGTGGTAGAAAGAGGTGACAGCAGTGTGTAAGGGTGAAAATAGTAGCTTGCATGCGTCCAAACCGATCCTTGGTCGTTAGATCTCCTCATACAATGAATTCTGGGCCGTCCAAAACTTCTACAGGAAGTTTCCTGTAGAAATACAGAACTTCCTGTAGAAAGTCTGTACTTCCTGTAGAAAGTCTGTAACTTCCTGTAGAAGACTAAGCTGTGATGAAATCGTGCCCATACCTTGGAGAAGATGAGTATTCTTGGAGGAGGTGCTGGTGAGGTCTCCTGGCAGCATGATAAGGATCCTTGACTTTGAGTTGAGAGACCTCCTCTCCTTCATAGAACACCTGCAACCTGCATGCATTTCCAGATTATAAACTTGTTGTCCCTGTCTTCTTTTGCATATTGTTTTTTTTTTTTTTTTTTGAAAGATAGCAGGGGCGCCTCAATGAGGTTTTCACCCTTGCCATCTGCCTTAAGCGCCTCAGAGAGGTTTTCACTCAAGGATCTTTTCTCAAATCTCTTTTTTTTAGTTTTGAAAGACAATAGGGGCGCCTCAATGAGGTTTTCACCCCTACCACCTACCTTGGGAGACTTAGAAAGTTTTTCCCCCAAGTATCTTTATTATTATTATTATTATTATTATTTTAGATCTTTCAGGGTATGCCCAAAGCAGAGGCAAAACCCTTCTCTATGACCAACACTGATTTCTCCACAGTTTTGATGAATTCTTGTCTTGAGAGAGGTTTCCTGTAGATCTTCAGTCGATGCCCATTGACAAGCATGGGGATGGATTCCTCATCAATGGTCTGAATACGAACAGATCCATTGTCATGACATTTTTCCACTGCATATGGTCCCAGCCATCTGGTTCTCAGCTTCCCCTTGAAATCTTTGTACCTGGAGTCATACAACAATGCCCAATCTCCTGGCTGGAATTTCTTGTCATTGAGGTGTTGGTCATGCCACACCTTTCTTTGAAGTTGAACCACTTCTGAGTGAAGGAGGGCCTGCATTCGGTGCTCGTCCAGTCCATTCAACTGCAATAACCTTTCTTGTTGTGCATGGCTGAGATCTAGGTCCAGTTGAGCTGCCATCCTTAAAGTGTTGTATTCAAATTCAATGGACAACAAAGCTTTCTTCCCATAGACCAGCTCATAAGGTGTGAAGTCGGTGGTAGTCTTCCAGGTGGTGTTTTAAGCCCATGTGGCCTCAACCAGGCGATCTGCCTAATCCTTCCTACTGCTGCTCACCACCTTAGTCAAAATCCCTTCCAATGCTCTGTTGGTGACTTCCACTTGCCCATTTGCCTGTGGATGAGAGGGGGTGGAAGTCCTATGCTTGATTTTGTGATGAGCTAGTAGGTCTTCAATTAAGTTGGATGTGAACTGGCTTCCTTGATCGGTGACCAGCTCTCTTGGGTAGCCAAATTTGTAGAAGATGTTTTCTCTTAAGAACTCAACCACCTTTTCTTCTGTTGCTGCTTTGATTGCTTTAGTCTCTGCCCACTTTGTCAGGTAGTCGGTGCACACAATGATGTAAGACCTTTGCCTCGAAGGAGGGTTGATAGGACCTACAAAGTCCATACCCCACTTCTCAAATGGCTCAAGAGTCACTTGAGGTTGGAGAGGCATCTCATCCCTTTGAGTCGGTTTCCCCATTCTTTGGCATCGGTCACATTGGCTGATATACCTTCTGACATCTTGATGAAGTGTGGGCCAATAGTAGCCTGCCTGCAGGATTTTGAAGGCAGTCCTCTTTGCTGCAAAATGTCCTCCACAAGGCCCATCATGACAGGTGAGGAGGATATCAAAGACTTCCTCCTCCCTTACACAACGCCTTAAGATCTGATCAGGGCCAAGCTTGAACAGGTTGCCCCCGATCCAAGTAAATGAGGCACTTTTTCTGATGATTCTGCTCTTCTCTCTTGAAGATAGGTGCGGAGGGAACTGTGCTGAAACAAGGTAGTTTGCTATATCAGCAAACCATGGAGAGAGTACTGAGATAGCAAACAGATGTTCGTCGGGCATCTGGTCATCCACTGTTCCATCCTCATCTGCATACAAATCCAATCTAGATAAAAAGTCAGCAACAACATCTTCTTTACCTGGTTTGTCAACAATGGTCAAATCAAACTGCTGCAACAAAAGTAACCATCTAATAATACGAGCATTCACATCTGGTTTATTCATTAAATATATAATTGCAGCATGATCCGTATGTACAAAGGTTTGATAGCCAGTGATATAATGTCGGAACTTGTTCAGTGCATGGACCACAGCCAAGAATTCTTTCTCGGTTACAGTGTAATTCAGTTCAGATTTGGATAAGTTTTTGCTAACAAAGTAAATGGCATATGGAAGTTTTTGTTCAACTTGTCCTAAAGCTGCCCCTATGGCTTTGTTTGAGGCATCAGTGTGGATGTGGAAAGGTAAGGCCCAGTTTGGACCTCTCAAGATTGGGGCAGACACTAACTTGTCATTTAATTCATTCAGAGCCCTCTGACAATCGTCAGTCCATTTAAACTCCACATCTTTTGCCAACAGGCCAAACAATGGTGAGGCTAGCTTGCTGAAGTCTTTAATGAATCTCCTGTAATACCCTGCTAATCCTAAGAAAGTCCGAACATCCCTTACCTTTTGGGGAGGTGGAACCTTCTTGATGAGAGAAATTTTGTTAGGATCCACTTGTAACCCTTGACAAGAAATGGTATGGCCTAGCACGGTCCCTTCAGTCATCAGGAATTCACATTTTTCAGGACTAAGGGATAGGTTCATCTCAATGCATTTGGTTAGGACTTTTCCGAGATTGGACAATGCTTCCTGGAAGTTGGACCCATAAGGAGTGAAGTCATCCATATAGATTTCCACCGCATCATGGACCAGCTCGAGAAGATGCTCAAGACAGCTCTCTGGAAGGTAGCAGGAGCATTGCATAGCCCAAAGGGAAGAACTCGGTAGGCAAAGGTACCCCAAGGACAAGTGAAGGTGGTCTTATCTTGGTATTCCGGGCTGATTTGGATTTGGTTGTACCCGCTAAACCCATCCAGGAAAGAGAAGAACTTCTTTCCTGTCAGTCCATCCAACACTTGATCTATGAAAGGTAGAGGGAAATGGTCTTTCTTGGTAGCTTTGTTCAGTTCTCGGTAGTCCACACAGATTCTCCACTTCCCATTTTTCTTGGGAACCAACACCAGAGGGGACACCCATTCACTATCTGAGATGGGGTAAATGAATCCGGCATCCAACAGTTTTTGCAATTCTTCCTTGATAATGTCCTTAAGGGCTAGATTCATTCTCCTCTGAGGTTGCCTAACCGGTTTACAATCCTCTTTGATGTATATGTGATGGGTACAGACTGAAGGGTGGACTCCTTTCATCTCCTTATAGCTCCAAGAAAAAGCATCTAGATGACTGGCCAACAGGCTACACAGCTCCTTTTCCTGGGATGGAGATAGGGATGAGCTGATCTTTAACATTCTCTCAGGGCCAAACTCCACATTCTTGACTCTGGGAGTGACAGGGTTGGTGGCACAAAGGTCCACTAAGGTGCTGGCTTGGGCATCCTCCACCAATTTCTCTAAGGATAGTGCACTGGGAGGTGGATTCTAGATCAAGGTCTCAATCAAGTCATCCTCGGTTGGGGGGTCTCTTCTAGTGGTGTCTAGGGTGCACAAAGGTGCTGAGTACACCTCATCCTCTTCTCCTTCCTCCAACCAAAGTGGTAAGCCATGCTCTAAGGAGGGTTGGGCAGGAGGGTATAGGACTAGCTGCTTGGACATAGGACCATTTTTGATGGTCATGTTTCCTGCACGGCAACTTATGTAAGCATCTGCAGTGGCTAACCAAGGCCTTCCCAAAATAAGAGGATATCCAGTAAGCTTTGCCTTGGGTTGCAGAACCAAGAAATCTGCAGGGTATTCCCAAGAGTCGACAGAGACCAAGAGATCCTCCACAATCCCTTCGGGAGTCACGGTGGAGCGATCTGCTAGTTGCAGGACTGTCGAGGTCTTTCTCAGGGAACCCTGAAGATTGAGTTTGAGCATGGTATCCCTGGTCATCACATTAATGGCAGCCCCCAGATCAATCAAGGTGTGAGGTATGATGGTGCCATTGATGTGGACATCTACTACAAGACTCCCAGGATCTAGGTACTTTGGGCAGATGACTTGTCCTAGCATAAGGTCAGACAGTTGTCCTATGACGTTGATGGTTGAAGCATCTCTCTTTCGCCTGCCTGGGTGTTTGAAACACTTTTCCTTAACCAGTTTGTGGTATATTGGCACATCCTTGATGGCTTGGAGAAGTGGTATTTTCACACACAACTTCTTGAGCTCTCCCAGAAGCTCATCCTCCTCTGGGTTGGGTTGTGTGGTGGCTGTTAGTCTCTCAGGGAAGGGTGGAATAGCCTTTGGTTCACTTTCCTGTTTGTCTTCCTCGTCCTCTGGGGAGGAGGTTAGCGATCCGGAAGAGTCTTTCCAGATCGAAGATTGATCTCCTGGATCTCCACAGCATAGGTAGGGCATGATGTTTCCCCAGTGTATACCTGCTGGGCCTGTCTATTGTTGGGGTTCAGGTTTGGTTGAGCAGGCATTTGAGGTTGCCTTGGAGGAGCAGGAGGTAATGGTTGAGGTTGAACTGGTGGTGGAGGCAAAATGGCGGGAGGAGTGTTGTACTGGGGCCTCCACCCCGACTGAGGTGCATTCCACTGAGGTTGTGGCTGGGCATGTGAGTGATATGAATGAGTAGTGGGCTGAGTAGGGTACTGAGGTGGATAAGACCATGGAGGAGGCATAGACCAGGAAGGATGAGCAGGGGGACCTCAGGAAGGCATAGGAGTAGATTGGTTGGGGTTGTAATAAGCTTAGGGTGCCCCTTGCATCCCCTACTGGTAAGGTCTAGGACCTTGTGGCCTCCTTTGGTTGAGGAAATAGAGATGTTCAGTGGGGGCTTCTGTCCCTTGGTACATGGCTTTAAGCCCAGGTAAGGTTGGACATTGATTTGTGGGATGGTCCTCCTCACAAACGAAGCACACTTCAATCGAATGCAATGGGCATTCATTCTTAGGGTGTCTCCTTGTAAATCTAGGGCAGAAGATAGCCAAGGCCCTCTCAGCTTCTTCCTTCTTCTGTTGGATCCTGAATGTATCAAGCTGCATGGCAATGGTCTGTCTCACCTCACTCTTGAGATCTTCTAATTGATTTGCAAACTCATGTTTGGAGAAAGGAATACCAGCTGAGAGGAGGTTTCCTCTACCTCGTTTCCGAGCTGCCCTAGAGTGGTTCCTAAACACAGTCTTGATGTCCTCATAAGGCAATTGGTAAATATCTCCTCCAGCTAACATGTGAAGGGTATCTAAGAGGTCTTCAGGGACTCCTCAGAGCAGGACCAACTTGAGGGATTCAGGGTCAAGTGTGCACCTGGCCCGTTTATAGCTAAGTTGGAACCTTTCCTCATAATCCTCTAAGGACTCATCATTTCCCATGGTCATCCGAAAGATTTCTCCCTTGGTTTCCTTGGACCTACAGTAGTCCCGGTACTTGGTATTGAAAGCTTGCTGCATCTGAGCCCAAGTGGTGATACTATTCCCAGGTAAGCCCATGAACCAGCGTAATACTGCATCCTTAAGAGTTGAAGGGAAGAGTTTCAGCTTATGCTCATCTTCAGTATAGTCATAGGTTCGACAAAGGACAGCAAACTCAAACAGGAAGGTATCAGGATCTTCAGTAGTCAGTCCATGGAAGTGAGGTAGAGTGGAGGGACTAATGTTTTTCATTTTCATGTCTCCATTGGTTTCTCGGATGGGGAAGGCACCTTCTATTCTCTCATCTTCTCCTCTATTGTCAGCCATAGCTTCAGATGGGATGGTCTCTAATTCTTCTTCTGCTATAGGATCTTCGTATATCTCAGGAGGTTCACCTATAGGTTCTTCTGGATCACTGTCACCGAAGAAGAGATAAGGGTCACTCAGTGATGTGGTGGGGGTGTTGGGTAAGAATTTGCCTGTTTTATCTTGATTCCTACGAGGCATGAAATGGAAAGACTTTTTTGATTGCTTTTGTTTTTTTCTTTGGTACCTGCAAAACTGAAACAGATTGATCTACAACTAACTATCTTGCTGAAATAAAAATGCAGAATTGAAATGAAAGCAGGAAAGAACTAATCTACTTTGCTCAAATGGAATCGTAGGAATGGAAATGCTAGTCTACGCTTGTAGAATTGAAATGCTAATCTACACTTGCAAAATTGAAATTGCGGAATTGAAATGCTAATCTATGAAAGCAGGAAATGTCTATGCTACTTTTGCAGAATGGAAATGAAATAAACTACTTGGCAGAAGGCGAGAGTAGGAAAATAGAAGAAAAGAAAAAATTACTAATACTCTGACGCTTCCCCGGCAACGGCGCCAAAAAGATGGTGGGCTCCAGTATTGTAGCAATAATGCTACAACTCCTGGAGCTTCCTTCTCTAATTTTATCAACCCGGTAGTTCGTAACAAACTTGGAAGCGACGGTGCTGTATGCACAAGTACTAGCTCTTGTCGCAGCTGTCACTTGGTCAGCTGGCACAAGTCCGCTAGGGCTCAAGCCAACTTCTATATGTTCTCAGAAGAAGCTTTTTAAATGATGAACGAAAGCTATCTCAAAGGAAATTAACCTACTTTGCAAGAATGAACTGAAAGCCAACAAAACATGGAAACCCTAGTAAACCCTAATTTGACCAGCTTAATCCTTACGATGCAATGGTGGGAATGCAACTTCTAAAAATGATGCCATTACTTCTAGTGAGATGAGATGCATGAGTCTAAACTACTTTCATCTGAAGAGAACATGTTTTTGTATTTTTGCTCAAGTGGTTGGAGTGATTATGACTGTGCTTCTTACTGGGTCTTTGACTGTGCAGGGGTAGTTCAAGGGGAGGAAGGCTTGGGAAAGGTCAGGAGGACTCTGAGAGGTTCCCGGGGATCCCTAACATCATTCCACGGAAGTTCACAACGTTCAGATGCCTGGCAACCGTGGTTGCAAGCTTCTACAGGATGTCTGCAGGGGATCCTACAGGAAGCTCGGGATTTCTACAGGAAGTCTGCTAACTTCTACAGGATGTTCTGCAATCGGAGTTTTGGGTGATGGAGGAGTGAATGAGCTGTATGGGTGGATAGGTAGGATGAGAGGGGAGCTTGTGATGGCTTATGAACAGAGAGATGAGATGGAGAGGGGGTGTGTAAAGCTGGTTGGTCGATAGAAGGGTAGAGGCAATGGAAGGCCGAAAAGATAAAACAACGTGGATAATAGAAGAGGTGGTGGGCGAATGATCTAGCTGGGAGGTAAGGAGATGGCTTAGGCATGGCTGAGAAGGATAAGGAAGTGATAGAGTGGTGCTGCGCAGTGTAAATGAAACAAATCACCTCTGTCTTGCACAAAACTGAGAATTCATCAACCTATTCTAACTGTTTTATTAAAAACCAAAGAACAACAATGTAAGTCAAGAGAGAAATCGCGCATGGTGCTGAAACAAAGAGTTATTGCTCAAGATCTAAATGCATGGACACTTCTACCAATGGAAATATTACTTTAAAGCTTGCATGAACATGTAAAACTGCGTTTTTTGGTGGTTGGCACGGTCTACACTCCTAATCTCTAAACAGAGGTGGAAGTGAGTGTACGATCAACCTTTTCTTGGAACTCTGATGAATTCTACTCCTCCTACTCTAATCTAAACTGCTGAAAGCACTTTATCCATAAAACTAACCTACTTAATCACATCAATAAATTTGAATCAGCAAACTGTGTTTTCCAAATGCATGTCAAGGCAAAGAAATGAAATGCTGAAAGGAAAGACAAGTAACAATACAAAGAATGGAGGCCTATTGCTCTCAGGTTGGGCCCAAACCTGAGAGCTATAGCTCCTCTAAGAACTCAGAATTGAACTCAAATCTTCCTGCCTTTTATTAAAAGATCATAATCATAAGTCTAACAACATGCCAAAAATGGATTACAAAGAGCAAAACAGAGCTATAGCTCGTGATTCAAAATCTGCAACAAAGGTTCAAAAGTCCCCATCGAAGGCTACAGCCTCAATATTTATACATTATGAGGGCCAAGCTGGCCTCCTAAATTAGTGGGGCTTGGTTGTCCAACTAAAAGTAAACTGTTGTTCCTGTAGAATCCGTTGGCTGCCTTCTAGCTCGGTGGTCATAGCTGTTGGAGCTCGGAGTTGGGGTGGAGATCATGAGGAAGGTCATTCAAGGCTGTGGACAACCTTACTACAAACCTGCAATGACACCTTGGTTGTCTCCTTGCCTCCACCTGCGTGGTTTTTGCTCCATTTAATGTCAAAAAACCTGAAATAAACATGTATTAGCCACATAGGCATAATGACTGCCCTCCTTCCTACAAATAACATGAATATACTAAGAAATGATGCTTAAGTGATAAAAAATGAAGGGTTGAGCAAGGTAAGTAGGCCAAATGAGCCCAAAATGTTACCAAAATTTGGGGCTCATCACAACCATGTACTCTGCTTGTGTCGAGCTAAGCGCCATAGATGTTTTCTTCCTATTGTACCAGGAAACAACTGTGGACCCAACACTGAAAATTCCACCTAATGTACTATTTTGTTCTGATTGACTCCCTGCCAAATCTGCATTTGTGAAGCCACACAAATTCAGTCCCTTTGTCCGCCTATACCATAGTCCAAACTGGGTAGTTCCTCTGAGGTGCCATAAAACATGCTTAGCTACCTTCAAATATAATTTGGTCGGCCTGACCATATCTTGGATTAGTTGGTTGAATGCATAGCACATATCTAGTTGTGTGTTCACAAGGTACATCAGTGAACCCACTAGTTATTGATAAATGGTAGCATCCACTTCTTCTCATGAAGTGGCATCCTCCTTCTTCTAGTTGGTCGCTAGATGTGTCTCCATGGGTTTTCAACTCTCCATGTATAATCTCTGTAGTATCTCATTTTCATACTTACCTTGAGAGACAAACAATTCCCCTTTGTTTTGAGACACTTCACAGTTGAGGAAGCAGTGCATGAGACCCATGTCTTTCATTTGAAATTCTCTTGCAAGGTCCTCCTTGCAATATCTAATCAACTGTTCATCACGAGTGAAAATCAAGTCAACAACATATAAGCCAATAATAAAAAATTTACCTTCTACCAAAATATGATAGAGGTTGAATCCACTTCACTTTTGGTGAAGCCCAAACCAGTGAAATAGCTATCGATCTTGGTGTACCAAGCATGGGGTCTTGGTTGAGACCATACAATGATCACTTGAGTCTGCACACATGAGACTCCCAATCAAGAGCCTCAAAGAATTTTGGTTGCTAGATGTACACCTCATCCTTAATAAATCCATTAAGGAATGCTATTTTTACATCCATTTGGTGGATATTCCACCCCATCTGTGCAACCAGAGAAAGAATTGATTTAAAGGATGAGTACCTTGCTATAGGAGTAAAGGTATCCTCATAGTCAATCCCTTCAACTTGAGAGTACCCCTTGGCCACAAACCTAGCCTTATACTTCTCTATGATTCCATTTGCTACCTGCTTAATCTTGAAGATCCATCTTGAAGCCACAACTGATTTATCTACTGAACTTGGGACCACTTCCCATTCTTTACAATGAATTCATATTCCTCCACTATTGCATCAACCCATACATGATTCTCTACTGATTCCTCGAAAGAGGATGGATCAATATCTACAAGCTTATTCATTAGAGCCATGTAGCTGATGTACCGATCATGTGACCTTCTCTACCTATGCAAATTTGGAGGAGCACCCACATTCTCCCTCGCATCTTGCACAAGTCTCTCAACTTCCCTAGTTCTTTTCCTGCCTTCTTTGGATGGTTCTACTTGAGTGGTTGTCTCCATTATCTTCCCCCTAATTTATGGCTTCTCCACAACTTCGTGAGGTTCCTATTTGGAGATTAAAACTCCTCTTTTGGTGGGATCTGAAGCTCCCTCTCAAGAGAGCACCAAATCGCTTTCTCCTCATCTAAATTTACATCCCTTCGCACAAATGCCATTATGAGGGATGGTAAGTACACACAGTAGTAGTGGGGAGTTTATGTGTAACCCACAAATGCACTCAATTCTAATGTCATCTCTAGCTTCTTCCTTGATTATTTGGAGACATGGCAGTAAACAAAGGCTTCGAAAATCATGAAATACGACACATCCGACTTTCTCCCCAAGAAATACTGCTCCGGTGTAATCACGCCTAGAATCCATTAAGGACTCTGATTCTGCAAATAAAATGATGTGTTTCATGCCTTGACCCACAAATGCAGAGGTAGGGCTTGGTCATAGAACATTGTCCTCACTTCTCCCAAAATTCTATAGTTCTTTCTCTTAGTGTCGGTCTTGAAGCCCTCCATCAGTGATCAAAGCTCTTTGCATTTGCATAGGTAGGTGTCTCATCAGTGTTAAGTTTTGCATCCCGTTAGGCATGCCATAACCCTGATGGAGGAGCTGGTTTATTTATACCCCTCTTGGTTTTGCTGGATCAGGTCATATCAGTCATTAAGCTCTTTCAAGCTTGTCTTGTTTTGTCTTGAGGTCAAAGTTCCTAGGTATAGGGTTTTGGTCATTTATCTCTGCAAGGTCATGTCTTTGAAAGTCCTTGAGTGCCCAGCGAGCTAGAGGGAGGATTGTAAACATGTTTCTTTGATATTTTCATCATGTACAGTTCATTCTTAACCTTGGATTTAAAAGCTCTGTTTTTAAAGCCAAGGTCATGTTAAATTTTTGTAAAAAGAATGAAATTCCAAAAAGTCTTCAAAGGGGCAGCAGTAACCCTGGTCCCCTTGCCAAAGTCCCTCAGATGATCTACCTGCAAAAAGAATCAAGTCAAAGCACTCAATGAGTCAAATTCAGGATAAAGGAAACCAAAAATCAGTGTTATAAAGTGTCAAAAGAAAAAACATTAGAAAGTGGGTTTGTAAATGAAATTTTTTCAAATGAGACTTATAAAAGCCCAAATTCCCTCCTTTCACTCTCATTGTGCATTCTAACGCTTGCAAGAGAGATAGAGAGAGTGATTGAGAGAAAGGAGTGAAAGAGGAGCAATTTCGGGCAGCAGAGAGGGGCGCGACCCGTCGAACCAGGTGCGCGACCCGTTGGGTGGTGCGCGACCTGTTGAGAGCTCTTCCGCAGTTAGGAAAAGCAACGTGCGCGACCCGTTGGGCAGCCTGCGCGACCCGTTGAACTATTTTGCTGCAAACTTCAAACAAAATTACCCAATCTTTCTCCAAGCCACAAATTTGTTCGAGGTAGGTGGTCTAATCTTAAAAAAGCTTGTTGGTTATGAATGGTGGATGTCTTGAAAATGTTTGAATGATCAAATCATGCAAGTGAAAAGACATTATATGGCTGCAATGTTAATGAGCAAACTGCGCTAGGGTTTATGTTGTTTCAAGCTATTTTTCCCTTTGGTTTGTTTCCCTCCTTTCCCTTTCACTCACCCTTATATGTTCATCTCCTTTCCCATATTATTTTACAAATGAAATGCAAATCTTTCCCCATCCCTAATGACTAAAAATGTAAACCCTACCCCTTTCCCAAAGCATACAAAACCCTAATTTCCCTCTACCATATACATGTGTAAAAAAAGGAAAAATTCATGTGAAAACAAAAGAAAATGTTGATGAATATATCAGCAGGTTTTGTGTATGGTTTCCCTATTTCCCCTATTAATACATGTATGCATATTCCCATGTTCACTTTCATACATGTTTTTTCCCATATGTAATGACCTTTGCAAATGATTTCCCAATTACAAATATGTGTTCCTATATGCATAATGATTTGCAAAATTTCCCTTAAAATTTCCCTGTAATATTTATATATTCCCATTCCTTGTTAAAAGATCCCTCCCCTAACATTTCCCTCATGTCTTTTTCCCCTTGAAACAACATAGAGTTCAGCACTTTTTGCAGGCAGAGACAACAGTTCAGTTTGTCCACTTTGCTCCTAAACCATGTCAGAAACTGAAACTTATGAGCAAAGTAATGAACATTCATCATCTACAGAGGCTGAGGTACAGAGGAGGCCTCGTAAGGGTGGTAAGGGTGGACATCATAAGCGAGAGGAGCCCACCTCTTTGGCAGAATTACGGCCTGTCCTATGGCAGTCACTTGTTTTTGGTATATGTCTTGTTATGAGTTCTGTGAGAGGATTTCTCGGATTCAGCACCATAGAGAGTTGGCCCGCTTGTTTGTTTTACACCTCCATGATGGACATGTCACTCTGGCAGGGGTGAACTTTACATTGACACCCGAGGTGATCTCACAGGCTACAGGGATACCGAATGTGGGTGAGGTGTGGCCTAAGCGCAGGTTGCTAGATTTTGTTCACTTTGAGCCCTATGTCCGGCCACCATTCGTGAGACGTTTGGCGGGTGTTTTTCCATTCAGATTTCTCCGGAGTGAGTATGCTCCCATCATGAGGCTTATTATGCATTATTTTACCTGTGAGGGCAGATTTTCACAGGTGTACTCATATCACATTCGCCTTTTGATGCATTTCACCCGAGTGAGGATGATGAACATCCCGGTCTTCTTCTTTCATAACATTCAGAGGATGGTGCCCATGTTGCAGAAGAAGACCCCGGCCCAACAGTACAGGAGCTTATGTCATTATGGTTTGATTCAGCTCATAGTCTCACATCAGTTGACTCAGCAGGGCATCTCATGGGAGGATTTCATCTCCCGTGAGTTTTTCACAGCACCACCCCAGCCACATCCCGAGGTCATTCATGAGGAGGGTGGACCGTCTCAGCAGCCTGATATTCCAGTCACTAGACATGTTGTTTCTTCACCTCAGCTCACATATCAGAAAGGCTCGAGGGCCTTATTTGCAGCAGCTAGGCGAGTACTATCTCCACAGCAGGTGGAAGGGGTCTCGCCTTCATCTTCAGCTCAGCGAGTGTTATCTCCACATCAGGTGGAAGGGGCCTCGCTTTCTTCACCAGCACAGGTACTACAGAGGGGCAAAGAGCCCATGATTCATGAGGGTCTGGTGATTGATCTTGAGGCCAGTTCTCCTAGCCAAGAGGCGAAGGATATCATTCAGCATCTCAGGGCTGAAAATGATGTTTTGTAAAGGAGACTTGAGGGTGCCCAATGGACTATCACTTACCTGGAGCAGCGGAACAAACAATTGGAGGAGGAGAAAGCACTTGATGAGCTATGGAGGATTCGTAGCGACCGAGTCTTGAACCGTAGAAGACCCGGTGATCCATTGCCTGCTGACCGAGAGTCTATGCTCATTCAGGAGAATGCCCTCTTGGAGAGGCTGTTGGCTAAGGCCAACCAAGAGAAAAAGCTGCTGAGAAATGTGAAGAATCACTATTGGGCAAGGATGCATGTATGCAAGGCCAAAATGAAAATGTTCCAAAGGAGGTTGTCCGAGGCTCTTAGGCGGAGGAAGAAGACCAATCCACTCTGTATCTTGGCTGAGGCATCCCTCAAAGATCATGGCACTCACTAGCTCAGCCACAGCACAAATCCCAAATTTTTTTGAGAATTTTGGGTAATTTTGGCATTTTTTGGAAATTTACAGGTTTTGGCTCCTCAACGGGTCTCACCCCCGGTGAGACCCTTTGTCATGGCAGCTCCTTTTGGCAAAAACTTAGCATTTCTAGATTTTTCATGTAAATTTACATATTCCCATGGATGGAATTGAGTTTTTATGGAGTTTTTGGCCTCCAGAAGGTCAAAATACATGCAAAATTTGACTTTCTGCCCCTTTTTTGAGTTGCAGAAAGCAGTGTTGGGAGAATTGAGTTTTGACTAGGCAACTGACCTCCAAATTAAAAAATTCCAGTTGGGTTGGAAAGCAGACTCACAGAAATTTCCAACGAGCTATCCTGCACCCAATTCTGACACCTGTAAGTGCCCCAAACAGAGCTCCAAAGGGGCGCGACCCGTTGAGCAGGGGGGCGCGACCCGTTGAGCAGACTTTGCCAGATTTCACTGTACAGCTCGGAAAAGCACAGTTTGACTTGGTTTGACTTTTTGGGGTTGAAGATGATTATATTTGATATAATTTTGGTAACTCTAAGACAATTTTACTCTTGTTTAACACTTCTAGAAGATTCATTCATGTGAATGGTAAAAATTGATTGTATGAACTGGTTTCCAAGTTTATAGAGGCAAGTTGTTTTGACTGCCTATTTTCTAGTGTCTAGTTTAGAAGTTGTTGAAACAGCTCCTAGGATAGTGAGCTCGACCCATGGAGGCAGGGAAAGAGGTTAGATCATCTATATTATGTACTTTCTTGCTCATTTTCATGGTTGGACTCTTGAGGGAGAAGCTATCATTGTATTATTCATTGTATCTCTGCAATTTTTGGCTAAGGAAGACCAGGGTTTTGTTGTCATCTTTGGGATTCTTGTGGACTCATGTGTTGATGGTGTGTTTCTCAATGTTCTTGTAAGCTTTTTTATGTAATTCATTTCCTTTCTTTACTACTGCACATTAAACAAATGAAGTGTTAAAGTATGAATTCATGCTAGCCATGCTCTGCTTTTAAATTTGTTTAATTTCAATGTTTTCTACTGTCTAAAGGGAATTCAAAGTCATTGTTTGCTCTCTTTAGCTCCTCATCTTTCATTCCCGATCATCCATCTCACTTTAAGGCATCAATACTGTTTCCTACCTTGCCCCAAGGAACCCCCTGCAGAAACTGTGTCCAATCCCCGCACCCAAAATTGCAATTCCTCAATTTGCCACCAAAAACCCAAAAACCCCAAAATCAATCTTTCTGATCAGTTTACTAGCCTAATATCAGTGTTACCTTGTTGGTCATCTCATCCCATTGAAAATCTGCCGAGATTGACCGGAGAGAGCCTTCTCCTGCCCCATAGGGCTAGCTACGAGGCTAAATGGTTTGATGTAGCCTTAAGGTTTAACTTTCTCAGCCTGAGGTGAAATTTCAAGCGCTAACATACTGGTGACCATACTGGGGAGAACAAATTTGTTTGTTGATTGATGTGTTTGTTTCATAAGTCTTAGACGGAGCCTGATATGCCAGGTAGCCTTCGAAAACGCTCTTGCTTTGCATCAGCGCAAGTAGATAAACACTGCTTCAGTCAATCTCCGTGAGCTTGTGAATACAACCACTTCACTTGCATTTTACCCCAGTACATGTATCAAGTTCAGATCTGATTGTTGATAGTGGACAACGATCAGACACTGACAAGGTTGAAATCATTCACTGGCGACTCCTTCACTGAAAACTCCAAAGATCAATGCTTCATGGTGACTTCACTGCAGGAAGATTAGTAGCCTTGAGATTTTCAAGATGGATCGGATTGCAAGAAGATATGCTCCCTTGAGCCGAGATCACATTCCAGGTTTTCCGAATAAGATTCCCAAGGTAGATTGGTCAAGGAATTTGCCTACATTTAAAGATGATGGTAAGAAGGATGCTGCCCTACATCTGGTTCGATTTCACATGCATATTCGCAAGTTGAAAGTTGATTTTCCTGAAGATTGCTTGATGAAGATATTCCTGGCCACTCTGGAAGGTAAAGCCCAATCATGGTATGAAAGTTTGCCGCCTGCTTGTATTTACTGTTTAAAGGATTTTCATGCCTTGTTCATTGAAATATATCAAGCATCTTATCCATCATTAAATTTGGTTCAAGACTATTGCCAACATGCATATAGTTTTATTGAAAGCCTTGAGAAGTTTTATGAAGATGATAATTTTATGGATGTTGAGATCATGGAGGCTCTGTATGAGAATCCATTTCAGCAACATGAAGAGAACCTAGAGGATTCCCATCAAGACGATCATGAAAATTTGCAGCAGAATCAAGATCAGCAAGATCAAGATTTCCACATGGTTGAAATTGATGAAAGAGAAGAGCTTATTTCAGATCTGCCCACAGAAGAAGACAACATACAGATTGAAGAAGACAGGACAGCTACTTCAGTTCTAGATTCAGATTGTGATGACCAAGCATACCTTGTGTCGAATCCTGAAAAGGAGAGTTTTGTTGTTGAGATCATAGACAAATTTGTTGATCCAAATGTCCTTATGCCATCAGAACAGAGCCTGCATGAGGAGGTAATTCAGCCAGCTCGTGAACAACAAGATGAGATCTTTGTTCAAGTAAGTGAGAACTCTTTTTTCAATCATAATTTGGATAGTTTGATTGCCATGTCATATGAAGATGATCAACAATGTTTCCAAGTTTCAGAAGATCAGGACTGTCATTCAGATTTTTCATGTTTTGAAATGTTATTTCAAGAAGACAAGACTTGTTTGAGCAAAGGGAAACAGAAAGTCTTATCTCCTTTGTCTGAAGATGAGATAGATCAACTCTTGAAAGGTCATGCTACAACCCAAGCTAAAGCAAATCGGCAGTGTGCACATGGTCACGAAAGTGTTGGTGAAACTTCTTCCTCTTTTGAAAATGATGACAGTTTTGTAATTAGTTTTATAGATCATCAAACAGATAATATTTTCTTTCATGAAGATGATGAGGCTGTCATGTTTGACGATCTTGAGGATTGTTTTTTGTTTAAGAATGACCTAGACCATGAAATTGAGGAATATAAGCTTGAGAGAGACAATATTTCAAAATTTCTCACGGTCAAGGAATTTACAGCCAACACTCATATGGCAGAAGCTTATACTTCTCTGTGCCTTCCTATCAATCAGCAACCCACTGTTCTTTCAGATCAGAATGAAGCGAGTACTTATATTTTTGCAGCTGGATCTCCAAACAAGGTAGTGCTTCAGGATTATCAAGATCCCTTTGGCATTCTTCTACAAGCATTAGAAAAGATAAATGTTGCCTGGTTCATTATCATAAGCTTTGGTTTCAGTAGTTATTTTGAGTTGCCTACAGGTTCATCGTTTCGCCTGCTCGGGATAAGCGAGAGCAGAAATTTGGTATGTAGCCATCTGCTGGATTGGTTACATTGGAAATCTCATTATACATGATTGTACATATTTCGTTAGTATGCAGGTGGTTGTCATCATGATTCCAAATCTTGATGGATTGCTGCCGTTTTTCCAAAAGCTTTGTAAAGTTTTGTTTTAAGTCGGTCATGAGTCATTTGTGTTTGGTCTGTTGAGTGAGTTTTTCAAGTTATTTCAGTTTGCCATCGAGTCAGTTTGAGTCAAGTTCCAGTTAAGTTTCAGTCAGGTTTCAGTCAATAAATGAGTCAAAGTCTTGTGTCGTTTGCCGAAATAATGACTCCATCACCCAATGGTTGAAAGCACTGGTCTGCTCTCCTAGAGGTCTGAGGTTCTTGGCACCTCCAAGGAGCTACCATCCCCATTGGAGCCAATGTTAGTGTCGGTCTTGAAGCCCTCCATCAGTGATCAAATATCTTTGCATTTGCATAGGTAGGTGTCTCATCAGTGTTAAGTTTTGCATCACGTTAGGCATGCCATAACCCTGATGGAGGAGCTGGTTTATTTATACCCCTCTTGGTTTTGCTGGATCAGGTCATATCAGTAATTAAGCTCTTTCAAGCTTGTCTTGTTTTGTCTTGAGGTCAAAGGTCCTAGGTCTAGGGTTTTGGTCATTTATCTCTGCAAGGTCATGTCTTTGAAAGTCCTTGAGTGCCCAGCGAGCCAGAGGGAGGATTGTAAACATGTTTCTTTGATATTTTCATCATGTACAGTTCATTCTTAACCTTGGATTTAAAAACTCTGTTTTTAAAGCCAAGGTCATGTTAAATTTTTGTAAAAAGAATGAAATTCCAAAAAGTCTTCAAAGGGGCAGTAGTAACCCTAGTCCCCTTGCCAAAGTCCCTCAGATGATCTACCTACAAAAAGAATCAAGTCAAAGCACTCAATGAGTCAAATTCAGGATAAAGGAAACCAAAAATCAGTGTTATAAAGTGTCAAAAGAAAAAACATTAGAAAGTGGGTTTGTAAATGAAATTTTTTCAAATGAGACTTATAAAAGCCCAAATTCCCTCCTTTCACTCTCATTGTGCATTCTAACGCTTGCAAGAGAGATAGAGAGAGTGATTGAGAGAAAGGAGCGAAAGAGGAGCAATTTCGTGCAGCAGAGAGGGGCGCGACCCGTCGAACCAGGTGCGTGACCCGTTGGGTGGTGCGCGACCCGTTGAGAGCTCTTCCGCAGTTCAGAAAAGCAACGTGTGCGACCCGTTGGGCGGCCTGCGTGACCCGTTGAACTATTTTGCTGCAAACTTCAAACAAAATTACCCAATCTTTCTCCAAGCCACAAATTTGTTCGAGGTAGGTGGTCTAATCTTAAAAAAGCTTGTTGGTTATGAATGGTGGATGTCTTGAAAATGTTTGAATGATCAAATCATGCAAGTGAAAAGACATTATATGGCTGCAATGTTAATGAGCAAACTGTGCTAGGGTTTATGTTGTTTCAAGCTATTTTTCCCTTTGGTTTGTTTCCCTCCTTTCCCTTTCACTCACCCTTATATGTTCATCTCCTTTCCCATATTATTTTACAAATGAAATGCAAATCTTTCCCCATCCCTAATGACTAAAAATGTAAACCCTACCCCTTTCCCAAAGCATACAAAACCCTAATTTCCCTCTACCATATACATGTGTAAAAAAAGGAAAAATTCATGTGAAAACAAAAGAAAATGTTGATGAATATATCAGCAGGTTTTGTGTATGGTTTCCCTATTTCCCCTATTAATACATGTATGCATATTCCCATGTTCACTTTCATACATGTTTTTTCCCATATGTAATGATCTTTGCAAATGATTTCCCAATTACAAATATGTGTTCCTATATGCATAATGATTTGCAAAATTTCCCTTAAAAATTCCCTGTAATATTTATATATTCCCATTCCTTGTTAAAAGATCCCTCCCCTAACATTTCCCTCATGTCTTTTTCCCCTTGAAACAACATAGAGTTCAACACTTTTTGCAGGCAGAGACAACAGTTCAGTTTGTCCACTTTGCTCCTAAACCATGTCAGAAACTGAAACTTATGCGCAAAGTGATGACCATTCATCATCTACAGAGGCTGAGGTACAGAGGAGGCCTCGTAAGGGTGGTAAGGGTGGACATCATAAGCGAGAGGAGCCCACCTCTTTGGCAGAATTACAGGCCTGTCCTATGGCAGTCACTTGTTTTCGGTATATGTCTTGTTATGAGTTCTGTGAGAGGATTTCTCGGATTCAGCACCATAGAGAGTTGGCCCGCTTGTTTGTTTTACACCTCCATGATGGACATGTCACTCTGGCAGGGGTGAACTTTACATTGACACCCGAGGTGATCTCACAGGCTACAGGGATACCGAATGTGGGTGAGGTGTGGCCTAAGCGCAGGTTGCTAGATTTTGTTCACTTTGAGCCCTATGTCCGGCCACCATTCGTGAGACATTTGGCGGGTGTTTTTCCATTCAGATTTCTCCGGAGCGAGTATGCTCCCATCATGAGGCTTATTATGCATTATTTTACCTGTGAGGGCAGATTTTCACAGGTGTACTCATATCACATTCGCCTTTTGATGCATTTCACTCGAGTGAGGATGATGAACATCCCGGTCTTCTTCTTTCATAACATTCAGAGGATGGTGCCCATGTTGCAGAAGAAGACCCCGGCCCAGCAGTACAGGAGCTTATGTCATTATGGTTTGATTCAGCTCATAGTCTCACATCAGTTGACTCAGCAGGGCATCTCATGGGAGGAGTTCATCTCCCGTGAGTTTTTCACAGCACCACCCCAGCCACATCCCGAGGTCATTCATGAGGAGGGTGGACCGTCTCAGCAGCCTGATATTCCAGTCACTAGACATGTTGTTTCTTCACCTCAGCTCACATATCAGAAAGGCCCGAGGGCCTTATTTGCAGCAGCTAGGCGAGTACTATCTCCATAGTAGGTGGAAGGGGTCTCGCCTTCATCTTCAGCTCAGCAAGTGTTTTCTCCGCATTAGGTGGAAGGGGCCTCGCTTTCTTCACCAGCACAGGTACTACAGAGGGGCAAAAAGCCCATGATTCATGAGGGTCCGGTGATTGATCTTGAGGCCAGTTCTCCTAGCCAAGAGGCGAAGGAGATCATTCAGCATCTCAGGGCTGAAAATGATGTTTTGTAAAGGAGACTTGAGGGTGCCCAATGGACTATCACTTACCTGGAGCAGCGGAACAAACAATTGGAGGAGGAGAAAGCACTTGATGAGCTATGGAGGATTCGTAGCGACCGAGTCTTGAACCGTAGAAGACCCGGTGATCCATTGCCTGCTGACCGAGAGTCTATGCTCATTCAGGAGAATGCCCGCTTGGAGAGGCTGTTGGCTAAGGCCAACCAAGAGAAAAAGCTGCTGAGAAACATGAAGAATCACTATTGGGCAAGGATGCATGTATGCAAGGCCAAAATGAAAATGTTCCAAAGGAGGTTGTCCGAGGCTCTTAGGCGGAGGAAGAAGACCAATCCACTCCGTATCTTGGCTGAGGCATCCCTCAAAGATCATGGCACTCACTAGCTCAGCCACAACACAAATCCCAAAAAATTTTGAGAATTTTGTGTAATTTTTGTCATTTTTTGGAAATTTACAGGTTTTGGCTCCTCAACGGGTCTCACCCCCGATAAGACCCTTTGTCATGGCAGCTCCTTTTGGCAAAAAATCAGCATTTCTAGATTTGTCATGCAAAGTTACATATGCCCATAGATGGACTTGAGTTTTTATGGAGTTTTGGGCCTCCAGAAGGTCAAAATACATGCAAAATTTGACTTTCTGCCCCTTTTTTGAGTTGCAGAAAGCAGTCTTGGGAGAATTGAGTTTTGACTGGGCAAATGACCTCCAAATTCAAAAATTCCAGTTGGGTTGGAAAGTCGACTCACAGACCTTTTCAACAAGCTATCCTGTCCCCAATTATGACACCTGAAAGTGCCACAAACAGAGCTCCAAAGGGGCGCTACCTGTTGAGCAGGGGGGCACGACCCGTTGAGCAGACTTTGCCAGATTTCACTGTACAGCTCGGAAAAGCACAGTTTGACTTGGTTTGACTTTTTGGGGTTGAAGATGATTATCTTTGATGTAATTTTGGTAACTCTAGGACACTTTTACTCTTGTTTAACACTTCTAGAAGATTCATTCATGTAAAGGGTAAAAATTGATTGTATGAACTGGTTTCCAAGTTTATAGAGGCAAGTTGTTTTGAATGCTTATTTTCTAGTGTCTAGTTTAGAAGTTGTTGAAACAGCTCCTAGGATAGTGAGCTCAACCGATGGAGGCAGGGAAAGAGGTTAGATCATCTATATTATGTACTTTCTTGCTCATTTTCATGGTTGGACTCTTGAGGGAGAAGCTATCATTGTATTATTCACTGTATCTCTGCAATTTTTGGCTAAGGAAGACCAGGGTTTTGCAGTCATCTTTGGGATTCTTGTGGACTCATGTGTTGATGGTGTGTTTCTCAATGTTCTTGTAAGCTTTGTTATTTGATTCATTTCCTTTCTTTACTGCTGCACATTAAACAAATGAAGTGTTAAAGTATGAATTCATGCTAGCCATGCTCTGCTTTTAAATTTGTTTAATTTCAATGTTTTCTACTGTCTTAAGGGAATTCAAAGTCATCAGTTTACTAGCCTAATATCAGTGTTACCTTGTTGGTCATCTCATCCCATTGAAAATCTGCCGAGATTGACCGGAGAGAGCCTTCTCCTGCCCCGTAGGGCTAGCTACGAGGCTAAATGGTTTGATGTAGCCTTGAGGTTTACCTTTCTCAGCCTGAGGTGAAATTTCAAGCGCTAACATAAACTTTGTGACAATTGTAGATAATCATACAGTTCTCCAAGGGTCCCAGGAAGACCCTTGAGGGTATCTCCATTCTCCATACACCATGCATTTTATCCTATAACAGAATTGGCGACTTTGCTGGGGACTATACATTAGTTCCTAGTTCACCCGGAAAGTTCCTAGTTTCCTCTCCTTCTAAGACCTCCCTATACTTTTGTATTCCTTGTCTATCCCATCAAGACCTTGCTACATTCTTCCCTCATATGTTCAGCCCTAGATCTGATCCCCAAAGCCCTATTTTGAACTCTTTTCCCACACTAACGTAGGTTAGCAGAGCAAACAGAGCTTTATAAAGCTCTATGTCTGCACAAACAATGCGTTAGTAGACCAGTAACTCTCTGTGGCCTCTACTACAGAGCGTTAGTCACCCAAATTTTGACATGCAATAGTGTCTGTAAACTCAAAGGGATGGGAAACCTGCTCATGGACTAAAAAAGGATCTGAAGTTGTACTTTGTTAGCAAGATCTATGTCCTAAAAGAAATTTTGTTTTTAGGAAATCGTTTTTTTCTTTCTTAAAAAGTTTTTATAAAAGAAAAATCAACATTTTTTTTATTCATTCTTTTGCTTAGTTGGTTAAAAATCTTTATTTTGGTTTCAAATAGTTGTTAGAAAACATTGGAAAGGTTTCTGTTGGTTATGCATGTGTTATAATGACTACGATGCATGGAACAAATTTGAATGTATGAGAGACTCTCACTTGTAGAATACAGCTTATTTCATCGAATTGAATATTTTCAAGCATTGCCTTTTGCATGATTTTGAGTCAGAGTCGCACTGAATATCATACGTCAACACCCCTATTGAAGACACCAAAAACGTACACATAAAATCTACCTAAAATCAATCAATAACTCTTTATAGAGAAAAATAAATATTAGTTCAGGCTAGGATCTTGGGATAGATAGTGTGAGTAAATTGCCCAAGATCAGAAACCAAAACTAGTGTCATTAAAAGAGAGAAAATTCCTTTTGCACTCATACTACCAAGACCACTCCAGTCAAAGCAGAGCTACATATGAGGCAACATCAGATTGTAAGTAAAGGTAGCCCACCTTCTCTTACAACTCCTTTGGGTATTCTGTGTATTAGGGATCCCTTCGGGGATTTCGAAGCTGAGTTGGGGACTCAAGTATCCTGCCCACACAACATACTATCTGCGACTATGTCCCCCTCGGCAGTGTCTGTGATCTGAGGTACCCTTACTGGCCATACTTTTAGGGACTTACAAAAGGTGACTTGGGCGGGCTGCCCTTGTACCTAATATAGACAGACCTACTCTGTATTTTTGGGAGGGTGCTCATCTTCACGAGACTACTTGGCCCCTCATTTTGAGGTTCGGGTGAAGCTCTAGATTAACTATAACTGTACATTTGGCCATCCCTCTCTGTTATTCATTATGATACTGGGTTTCATCTCCAGTGATCGATGCTTATCAGACATGGTCATTTCCCTTTGTTTGCTGATTGTTTCACTTAGTTTATTTTTTATTTTTATTTTTTATTTTTTAGGCACCCGAGTGTTATCATTGAGACTTTAACAAATATCACAATAAATTTTATTGGTAAAATTTAACGGTCCCTGTGGCTACATCCGGCCTTGTCGTTAATCTAGGCGATTCTTAGGACTTCCTCCACTCATTGTGGAAGATCCACCAAGCTCCAGTGAACTGGATTCCCCATCTTCGAGAAACCAGTCTCCAAGATATCACACAGAATCTATTTGGACAACTGATGATTCAAGTTTACCAGAGGATTTCTTTACTGTAGGATTTCTTCCTCCCGATAACCCTCTGATCATGAATCCGTTGGACCCACCCTTGGTTTGAGTGGCACCTGTACCCCCTGTGTCTTCAGTTGGAACATTTCCATCCATCCCGTCGACGACTAATGGGTCATGGAAATTTTTGGACACTTTTGGTCCCCCAACACTTCCCCAGTCGACAGTCACTACCACACCGTTGATGGCGAACCTTGCTATCCCATTTGTCCCAGGTAAAAACCCTCACACGACACCCTCCAAGAGTGGAACCTAACTTATGCTGGGTTCCACCCCCTTAGTGTCAAATTGTATACCTTTGACAAGTGATACATATATCGATACTTATAACGCTCAATATAGCACAGTTAGCACAGGTCCCTTCAACCAACAATATGTTGGCATTTATTGTATAGTTCTAACTCCCAGGTTCAAGTATCTTAGGGCACTCCCAATATGCATATACCAGTCAGGAATGTAATAGTTCCCCTCCATTTTTAGGCATGCATGGTCAGTCATTAATTGACATGAGCACTCCTTATGTCAGTCAAGGACATATGGTTAGTTCTGTGGCGGGCGGGAATCCTCAAGGAGGTCCCAACCAATCCATGGGTGCACCCTACTCACAACCTCAAATGAGTCAAGGGGAAATTGCTTATCCTGGGAGCAATGCTATACCCCAACATCACAATCCCCATGGAAATCCACATTACAATTCCATACGCCAAGGCAACTACTATACCACGCAACCTATGTATAATATTGGGACCCAAACGATGGGAGGACTGCAAGGATCCTCAAGTCATATGTCATTGCCTTGGTCCGAGTTGAGGGCGTCACACATTCTGGCTTTTTTGGCAATGTTGGATATCCTCGACTTGTACAAACTTACAAATGACCCCATCTATCATAACTCACTCTGGCCACTAATCCCGCATAAAATATAGACAGACATCCCCAAGTTCGAAGGGAAACAAGGGGAGGGTTTGGGTACCCATATCACCACTTATCATCTTTGGTGTGTTTCTAACTCCATGGTGGATGATAGTATCTGGTTATGTCTTTTTCCCCTCACCCTTACTAGCAACGCAGCCAAGTGGTACATCGAGTTACCACACATGTCAGTAAATACCTTTGACGCTCTAGTGATGGAATTGTTAAAGCACTTCCATCTACCCATCCACTATGAGACTGGGATAGAACTCCTCAATTCATTACGTCAGTATACTGCCACCCACATCTCTGATCACATACATGAATGGAGATGTAGGCTGAGGTTATTCAAAGCTCCCCTCCTAGACTATCTCTTAGAGAACTGGTTTTGCAAGTCCCTACTCCCCCAAATCGCTAAGGATGTCACCTTAGGTGGTGCGGTCATAGAAGACCAATCCATACATCATGCCCAACACTTAGATCTAGTATATTCACAGCATGGCACTCTTTACGATGTAATCCCCAATGCCCCTCACAACTCCAATGCTTCCACTACTCAGCACACTAGAGTGCACGTCGATCGTATTATTGGCACGACCTTCGGCGCTGCTATAAAATAACTCAGTGGTCACATTGCCCAAATGTCAGTGGACCCCTCTACCAAATCGACTACTCTTCCTACGACTGCGATAAACCCTGTGCAGTCTACGCAAAAACCCGGTAGTAAGAACAAGAAGAATAAGAAAAAGACCACTCCTTATGAGGAGCAGTCAACAAAGTAGCAAAACCCAAAGCAGAAGGCTGTTGTGCCTCCTAAAGATGGAAATGATAAACCCGCCAGATTCCCTTGCAAAATCTATGCGGAAGACCACATGACCTATCGTTGCCTGCGTCTTTAGGAATGCACAAATTTCATTGCTAAAAGGGATACTGGTAGGACCCCTGCTGTCCTTAATAATCCTTTCCCTGCTCAGAAATAGCAACACCTTATTGCAAACCAACCCCAACCCCCTCAAGGGGGCAACGATGGTTCAAAACATCCTTCAGCTAGTGAACGATCCTCTACCATTTAAACCTTTGAAACAGTAGATCTACAAACAAGAGCCAAATCCTATGGAGCTACCATCACTCATGAAAAGGAACCTTCCTTAAGTCAAAACCCACCGCCGCCTAACGATTTGCATATCGAAAGGCCGGTTTCTGACCTTGTGATTCGCCCCCCTAAAGGGGCACTTCAATGCACAACGCACAATACATCTGCGTGTGCTGCCCAAAACTACAGCATTGTAGAAGACTTGGTGCAAGTGCCGTCGGCTATGTCAGCGCTTGAAGTATTACAAACATGTCCAACACAAAGGAAAGCTTTGCTTTTGGCTATTGGTGGTATCAATCCACAGGATTCCATGCTTGCCATTTTCGACATGGAAAATGTAAACCTCCCCTTTACCACCAGCTTGCATTTCAGGTGCAAATCTTTTCGAAAGGTAAAGGTATACATAGAACTCTCATCGACGAAGGTGCTTCTACCTGCATCATGTCAGTGTCTCCAACCCTATCCCCATCGTCGAATTCCCTTAAAGATTTCAACGGCCACACTTTCATCCCAAAAGGTTACCTAGCTAGCTACCCCATCACTTTGAGGGGGAAAACGGTAATGGTAGATATCGAAGTCGTGGATCATAAACTCAACTATAATCTACTTTTGGGCTGAAATTGGACTTATGCCATGAATGCCATTGTGTCTTCGGTCTTCCGCATCATCCTATTTCCCTTGGATGGAAAGATAGTCATAGTGGACTAGCTGTCCTTTTGCACCCCAAATTACTCTATGTTACCTCGCAGCTTTGTACCCTTAGTGGGTGGTGTACCTGACTCTTACGTCAGTATCGGTACCGATCTACTGAAGGCTTCTTCCCTAATGGCTTTTTTCCCTCTTTAGCCACCAAAGGTTCCATAGATGGTCAATATGCTTTCATCCATTCCTCATGAACCGACCGATCCATGGATCCTACTGGCTCCTTCAGACATTGACACTTACGGAGAACAAATACCGCTGTCACCAGCTGAATTGGCCTACGAAGCCATTTAATCTTCATCCGAGTCTCTAGTCACTTTGGTTACGGCCAACGGTATCACTGCCCCTCCCATAACTACTCCTTTTGATCCCCTCAATCAAGTCCTACCTATGGACGAAGCTATTAGAGAGATCATGAATTTAGAAGAGCGACCTTGGGAGGACTGGCACCATCATTTTTTGATATCTGATTCGGACAAGATGCCCCTTCAAATCATGTCATCTGACGCAACTGAAATCATTTCCTCACTTTATACGACTATCCAAACTTTGGACTCAGAGGGAAACATGGGCAATCTTTGAAAGACATTGCTCATCGATATTTCAATCAAGACAGGCATCATGGAAAACATATAGATTGGAGCCAATCACAATCGTGAGGAATTTGCGAGCTTCACCTACCCTTTTAAGGACTTCCGCGATGTTTTCCCTTGGTCTTATGAGGAAATGAATGGCATAGACCCTTCTATTGTCAAGCATGAGATCAATAAGTGTCGAGCATTCTTTTTATGGTATTTTTCTTGCTCGTTAATCTAAAAAAACCTCGAGTCTCCTTCTTCGGGCTCATTAAACTACCACGAAGAAGACTGAGCATTATTTTTATGGTATTTTTCTTGCTCATTAATCCGAAAAAACCTCGAGTCTCCTTCTTCGGGCTTGTTAAACTACCACGAAGAAGTTCAAGCATTCCTTTTATGGTATTTTTCTTGCTCGTTAATCCAAAAAAACCTTGAGTCTCCTTCTTCGGGCTCGTTAAACTACCATGAAGAAGATCGAGCATTCTTTTTATGGTATTTTTCTTGCTCGTTAATCTAAAAAACCCTGAATCTCCTTCTTTGGCCTCGTTAAACTACTACAAAGAAGATATGGGCATGCTCTTTTTTGGGACTTTTTCTTGCGCTTGAACTGAAAAATCCCTGAGTTTGTCATCATTGGACTTGTTAAACACATACGATGACAGTCTGAGAAACTCTTTCTCACTCTTTTTCTAGCTCATTAAACTGAAAAATATCATTAGAGCATTCTTTTTAGGTGCTTTTTTCTCGCTCATAAAACTGAAAAAAATCCTGAGTTTTTTCTTTAGGCTTGTTAAAAACTTATAAAGATAACTCGAGCATTCTATTAGGTACTTTTCTCACTTGTTAAACTGAAAAATCCCAAGTTTGTCACTAGGCTCGTTAAAAATCTACGGCAGCAACCAAAGCACTTGCTTTTTTGGTACCATTTCTCACTCTTAAATCGAAAAAATCCCCAAGTTTTTCCCCTTCTTCGGGCTCGTTAAATCTACGAAGAAGGAATGAGCAGTTCTTTTACCTATTTTTCCTTGCTCAATAAATTGAAAAAGATACCTTGATTTTTCTTCATTTGACTTCTTAAAGTTTGATGAAGGTATTGAGTTTGTCGTTGCGTGACTCATTAGAAATTCATGACGAAAAATGAGTTTAGTCTGTCTCCTCGTAATCGTAACAAAATGAGGTCAACATATATTGAACATAGGTTTCTCTTTATCCAGATTCAATAGATTAACTGACGGAAAAGTACCCGATCCAGGTATACTATTAACCTTTTTTCGCACCCGGTTAACAACTATGACAAAGGGACCACCGTGGAGTCATTCTTTACGATATTTTCAGACTCTCTAAATATGAAAATACCACCGAGTTGTATCGTCTGGACTCATTAAATTAAACATACAAGATATAGAGTCGTTCTTTTTACGATCCTTTTCAAACTATCAAAACATGAAAAGATCGACGAGTTTGCCTATATGGACTCATTAAACTAATCAGATAGGGCATAGAGTCTCTCTTTTCGTGGTCCTTTTCAGACTCTTAAAATATGAAAATATTGACGAATTTACCTGTCTGGACTCACTAAACTAATCAGACGGGGAAACTAGACAATACAACTGCATTCAGTGTTAGAAAGCGTGGCTTGGCAGCAGTCGTTCCCTTGAACATGGCACTCCCTCAGATAAACCTTCCTTGTGACAGCCTCTCAATATGAATCCTACCATCCTCTGAGTTTAGCCTAAATACCCGGATGTTCTTGCATCTCTATATCCTAACACTCTTTGGTGTTCATGAGTCTAGTGTTGCATGGTTAAAACCATTGTTGTGCCTTCTATTGTTCAAGGGTTAACCTTTTTTTTCCTCCATCAACCCATAAAGCATATCCTTTCATCATGGCCTCTTTCGTTTAGACCCAATGCTCAAAGATTCATCAAAAAACAAATCATTCTTGTCTCGTTTCGTGTCGATTGATGTAGGACACATTATTGCCTACCTTTCGATAGGTATCTTCCTATCAACTTCAACAATTTATTTAGGAAGACAACCCATAAACACATTTAGTGCCTTGGTACTTGCAGACATTAGTGGCAGGTCACCTTGTGTTTGATCAGGGGTTCTCATTATTGGCTCCTGGTTAAGCGATTCTATGGGTGTTCAATGAAAAAAACATCTTTCACACTCGTTAGATTGTACTGTGCATCTTGGAGACCATCACCATTATTGGTGTCCTTCCTCGCGTCTATTAATGGTCTCCATTATTGACTGGTAATCAGACGATTTCATGCATGTTTGACATCAACGCATATATTCACATGTATCGATCTATGTTGTTCGATGAAGTGGAAATCAAGACCTTGAGCAGAGGCTTGCACCACTCAGCCTTGTTTACTCTTAGAAGGTGTGTATTTTTTTTTTTTGGAGATAGCTCATCAGAATGATCCTATTATGACACCAGATCCGCATTGTGCTTATCGGCGGCCAACATCATCATATCTCTTTTATGAGAAAATCACTCTGACATAGCTACTGAGCATGGGAATTCCCGACTCAGGACATGATTTTAGTTGTTATATATATATATGTGTGTGTGTGTGTGTGTGTGTGTGTGTGTGTGTGTGTGTGTGTGTGTGTGTGTCTGTTTGTGTGTTGTATCAGGTTTCCCGTACCACCTGAAGCTTCGATCCTCTCTCTTTTTGTCGAAGAAGGAAAATTACAGTTAAGCAAAGTATTTCAGCCATCGTCATAGCCTCTGATCTCACACTTTAGGGGGCATCTGTTATGCAGCAAAATGACCCCCTCATCAACTTAGAGGGGAAAGACATGATAGATGAAGAAAATACCAAGATCACAAGCCTTATTTCCACACTAACGCTGGCTAAACACTGACAACATGCTCTATAAATATTTTTTGCAAGCCTAAGGGAGCGTTAGTGACCCTTCTAACTCTATTTGTTGGTTCGAAGACAATGTTAGTGGATCCTAATGAGAATGTAGAGGTCAAAGGAGCGAATTGACTCATAAATATCTCTATATTCCCTCCTAAATCTACTCAGAAAAGAAAGGAAACATCTAAAGTTCGAACTATTTGTGGGATTTCTAATCCTAATGAAGGAGGCAAATGGGAAAGAGCTCAAAAGCATGGAAACATCATTGCTTTTACCTTAAGAGACTCATGGAGGAACTTGACAACTCTAACTCAATTGCTACATAAGCGCTAGGACTATGGCAATAGGAGGTCAGATCATTTGAAAGGATAGATTCCTTGATTGTCGAGCATAGTCTCAAATCTAAGCATAAGAAGTTGGTAAGAAGGGAGAGAGAGAGAGAGGAGCTGGAGGGGTAAGGGAAGGATGATGCAATAGATGGTTGTAATCACTCTTCCAACATTAATATAGAACTATAGTTGTACTATCTACTCCGTGGTGTTGGTACTATCATTCATTTAGTTGTTCGTCGAATACCTTTTAGCATGAGTAGCTTAGTTATGTGTAACTAGATGTATTTTATATATTCATGTATTAGTTATCAAGGTTGTATGTTGTGATTATTCTTATCTCTTCTATGTGAAGGACTTGATCTAGATCTGGCTCAGGGGACTTCCACCTAGCTGCATTGTGCTCTCCAACAAATCTACATGGAGGCTTGAGGTAATGAATATGTCTTAATTTGATATTATTTATTGTTTATGGACATGCATGTAAACTTTGTGATAGCTGCAGATAATCTTACAGTCTGCCAAGGGTCCCTGGAAGACCCTTGAGGGTATCTCCATTCTCCATACACCATGCATTTTATCCTATAACATCACATCATAACCATGGTATTCCAAAACTACAATAGAGATGAGATTTTTCCTTAGGCCTAGAACAACCATGACATCCTTGAGCTTGAGGGGGGGCGGGGGATGACTCCCTCTAAAAGGAGACTGTACCAATACTAATCGCGATATACCTTTCATCGTGACCAGGAGAGAGGACAAGGCTCTGAAATTGCACAGAGCACATTTCAGGCCAGGATGCGGGCTCCAAGCACTGTAAATGAAAATTACACAAAGGTCACTGGGAGGTTGAGAAGGGCAGTCCAGATCAGTAGTGACTATCTGCGATATCTAGCTCAGCTAGAGGGTAGTTCTGCGCAATTTTTCCAAGGAGGCAGTGTGGGAAACAAGGGGACACTGGTAGTCAAAATTGTGAAGATTCCCCAGGGAGGCTAGGAGCGGGCCACGGGAGCTTGCTGACCAAAACTATGTAGAGCTGGGAGGCTAGCCTGCAGGACATCCTTGTGTAGTTACTGGGCTGAGTAGGATGCCGAGAAGTTGGAGGACATCCTATGAAAACTGCACAATTTTCAGGAGGAGTAGCAAGCTAGCTGACAAGGTGACTGGCTGACAAAACTGCACAAATTTCGGGGTAAGTGCAGTGACAGGAACTGCACGCTTGTCCTTCATGTCTACGCAATTTCTTCAGTAAGTGGAGGTGGGCATGCTGGTAGCTTCTATGCAATATTTTGGAGGAGTGAAGCCCATGGTCACTACCCGATCAAACTCTCTGGTTGATGAGTAGGAGGCTTAATAGATTTGCTTGTGGGAAGCACATATTGAGATAACTTGCTAAGCAAATTTTGCATTGTTCTGGGTAACAGTAGGCCAGGTTGATTCCAAGATTGCGTAGTGAAGGCTGCTTGGGTATCAGCCTCAATTTCTACGCAATTACAGGTAGCAATACATGATCCCTGAGGGGCTGATACTGCACAGTTCAACTTAGCGGAGGTCCGACTTTTGGAGGGTGATCCGGTCGACAGAGTTTCAACAAAATGACTAAGTCTGTGTGTGAGTGAACTTTTGAATACATGATCTTCCAAACACACACTCAACATGTCTCTATGACGAGACACCTCAAACCAACAAGATAACATATGCTTAGTGTGACTGATTGCGGGACTGTCTAATGTTGAGAGCGACAAGTGTGACACTTCGAATAGAAATTTGGATGACCATAACGACACTTGCATGACACTACTTACAACATCATCTGATAGATGTCTACATAGTGAACATAACTCAAACACAACCTTCGGCATCACCAAAACGAGGTCGCAAGCATGAAATAACAATGAACATGCCGAAGACGATAGTTAGTCAAATAAGTGAGAAGGAAGCAAGACACGTAGAAGAAACACATAAAATGACTTTTCATGTTTGCGCACATGCATGTTACTAAGGACAGGATGATATGACAATGACAAGAAGTCCTGCAAACTAAACCAAAAGGTGTACTTCGAAAGGTGTTCTTTACTTAGCATACTTACCCTCAAGATGATCATGCATAGAATAGAGTTTGCATGCAGTCCCAATCTCTTCCATTACATGGTCTCGTGGTCCTTCTCCTCAACTCCTTGGGAGTGATCTCAACATGTCACCTTTTCCTGTAGTCATTAGGTGATGGATCGACGCAGTTTCAAAGGGAAGTGTTTGCTTCCAGAATGAGGCCATGGGATGCCCTTTGACGCAATATCTACATGTAAGACCAACATGACAACTTCGAAAACACTGCGCAGTTTTGAGGCACAGGACACTGCTACGGGATGGGGGTCCTGGGAGGACACCCATTAGGAGAATTTTGAGGTCTAAAATGGGCCTCCTAAGAAAAATGTACAACCAAAATAAACTTTATAAGAACCAATTGGATTCATGATGATGATGTCAACCATGGGGAATGATTCACCATTTTTGGAGTAAAAAAGTAAAAAGATTAAAAAATAATAAAATAATAAAACTACTTTTTCAACTCGTATTTTCAACTTATATCCCTAAGGTTTTACTGAAATTTCGAGCGGGAGTACTTGTTGGATGCAAAATTTAATTCCTCATACAAGGAGTACCCATGTTGCATACTTTTGATGAACCCTACTACAAGAAAAATGAGAAATACTTGAAAAAACGTGATTGAAATCATGTTTTTCATGTATTTATCATTTTTCATGTAGTATGGTCCATTGAAAGTATGCAACATGGGTACTTCTTGGATGATGAATCAAATTTTGTATCCAATGAGTGTTTCCGCTTGAAAATTGAGTAAACCCATAGGATGATAAATTGAAAATATGTGTTGAAAAAAATAGTTTTTCCTTTTTTTTCCTCTAAAATTTTATGATGTAATCTAATATTATTTTATTATTTCCACTATTATTTTATAATTTCCTTAGGAGGCCCATTTTAGACCTCAAAACTCCCCTAATGTCTGCGCAATTTATGAGTGCAGTGCAACCAGAATTCTCTGCGCATTTCTGGAGAGCATCACTGGCTGGGGTCTTAGTGGGCTGTGGGGTTTCAACAAGTAATAGAGGTTGGGGTCTTTGTGCACTGTGGGGTTTCCGCAGGCAAGGGAGGAAGCTTGAAGGTTGTAGAAGCAAAGTGCACAGTTTTGGGAAGATGGACGAGGATAGATTTCTTGGGAAAATAGCTAAGTGTGAGATCAGTGAAACATATGTAAACATTGATAGGACTTGACTCTGATCGTAGGAGGACACTTAGTGACACAACACAGACCATCCAGAATGCATAAGACATACTTTTCTTGATGCAACAACCTTCGTGACAAGAGTGCGTGAAGTGAGAGTGAAACATGTTTATGTGACAATGACCACTCATACGCACACAATTCCCTTGAAGCAAAATAACATTTCCTTTTCATGAAAAATTACAACCCATATGCGTGAAAATGACACATGCTGCATAAAGATGAGAACGTAGACAACTCTTAGGATTAAGGAGCGGAGCTTGAAATAATCAACTTACTAATAAGTGACCAAGGATGATCGATCGTAGGATCCAAGGTAGGGTCCAAAATTTGCATGCAAGCCAAAATTTTCGAGGGTGGTTGTAGCTGCTACAACACTTGGCAACACACTGGTAGAACTCCAACTCTCTAAATGGACCTCATTCGTGAAAATAAAGTCGAACCCTTCCAAAATTTTTGCTTGATTCTTCGATTGTAATTGCTTATGCACTAGCTTGTGTAAAATATGTAGTCCCTACCTTTCTCTTGATAAGTCATCACACATTCCAAGCCATGTCAACTTAATTATTTCGATTAAGGATGAGGGGTATATTGATGCACAAGTAATATAACTATCAGTGTTTAAGTTTCATCTCTAGCTTTTCTCTATTTCCAGCAGGCTTGGACAGTAACCCGATGGAGTCATTCAGGAACATAAGAATCGCTCCACTGCTAGCAAGCCTGGTCAACACCCCAACAGAGTTACTTGCATTAACTCTCCATGCATGAAGCCTTTCTCTTCTTTCACCTTATTCATTTTTTTCAAGAAATCTGTGCATAGGCACTTATTTATTTCAGAGGTGGAAGAGGTTTCCCGACTTATTGAGAGTAGAAGAGGTTGTTCCATCAGAGAAGTATGTTATATATACCTCTGACATACTTGTTAATGTTTACCCCCTCACCTTACTCTACTTGACCGAGATGACAAGGGTTAACCCAAAAGGACTGATTAGAGTAGGCGGTAGTAGTTAAAAGTGTAAACGTTGTGTTTTCACCAAGACTCACTCTAAACAGAGCGTATTTTCAATCAGGGAATCATCAAATGAAGATAAAATGTTCTTCATAAAGAGATAGGATAACAGATAACCAGATGTTGATAGCTGTACAAGTCCTCTTAGATTTTCCTGACTTGCCTCAAGAGCCAAACACGGTTTCATGAGAGGCTAACTTACAGGTGCAAGTAAGCAAAGAAATCAAAAAGAAAAATCAGAATTAAAGTGAAAGAAGAAACAAGTAAGCAAAGCACGCGAGCTAGAAAACCAAACCAAGTAAGAAAGAAACAATCATGCAAACTAGAAGGCAAAGAAAATAAAAGAAGCAAAAACTACTCCTACTCCTATGTTAAACAATGCATGGGCCTACTCACGTGAAATGATATTCCCAATGCAACCACCCGTGTATTGGCTAGCACATGTTGGTGAAGGCATGGTTCATGAGGAGAACTGTTAAGCGAACCAACAAACATAAAATATATAACAATAAATACCAACACACAACGAGTTTAAACGTGTCCACAGAAAATAAAATATTGAAAGCACCAGACAAACACTCTATGGACGTGCCATGGTGCTATGACACACTACGTACAGATGACACGAATATGCACTCTGTTGAATGTGACAGACAAGAAAACATGAGAAAAAGAGACAACTTATGCCTTTCAAGTGTGTTTGTTGTGAATTATCCCTCCATTGCGTAAGCGATGGTTTCATGTGATTCCGGTGGGGGAAGCGAAATCTGTGTGTTGGATTGATCTTCAGTGCATACAGATGAGTGATGAGGAGCCCTGGGTGTTTCAAAAAAATTTTGATCAGAAGTGGAACTAACCTCAGGACAGAGAGGGTCTGATATAACCATCAGCTTAAGCTGAAGTGCCTCGAAATCCTGCGAGTTTTACACTTCATCAATAGATGGATCATCAGAGACCAGTGGCTTAAACAAATTAATAGTGAGTGAATCAACATCATGGTGAAATGGATAGGTACAGAGATCATGAAAACCATGATTAGAAAATTTAGGATGTTTGTCGACATCCTCATGATTTGATGAATCATACAGAGGGGTAGATGAGAAGAAAGAATGTTCGCCCTTCGTGTTTCCAAAAAACGTAGATGAAAAGTCAAGTGGATTCTTAATGAAAGATTTGTCCTCTCCGCTATCAAATGATGGAATGACATCAGGTGTGTTTTGTGAATGATCAGAAGTAGATGCATCCATGGATGGATTTACACAAGGAAAATTAGGGATACCAGAAGCATTAAAGATGTCAGGAAAAAGCGGAAGAGGCATGGACAGAAGGAGGTTATCCTTCACCACGGGTTCATGCCCAGATGCTCAATCATACTCTTTGTAAATGAAATTGCAAGTTGGTTGTGTAGCATCAAATCCATTAATAGCTTGTTCCTCATTCACAATGAGTGTAGAATTTGAAATGAAAGAACACAAGTCAGTGCAATCTGAAGGATCAACAAAATGCGAAGACGAAGGTTGAGGTAACAAGTGCATGTGACAACCCATGGGATTCCCAACCAAATCTTCCCAGAAATTAAGAGTAGTGAGGGTGGGAGGATTAGGTAGTTGAATAGGCATGTGTGCATGTTCTCCCACATCACTTTATGGCGGTGGATTTGTTTGATGAGGGGGAGGTGGACAATCACTTGTGATAGAAACTGTGTCCACTTGTGTTTGTGCAGCTCCATCAATGAAGTATGTTTAGCGGGGTTTGAACTTTCTCTTCATTTTGGGACAAATTTATTTAGTAAAGAAATATTCAAATCTGTCCATGCGGTATTGGAATTTCATCTGACTTTTTGGAGCTTCAAACATGACCAGATGGAAGCACTGACAAAAATCCATAAGCGACTCATGCAGGGCCTTCCGTTGTTTTAACATTTCTTTTTTCAAGAGCTTCAAGATCAAAATGATGGAAAACATATTCGATTAGATCACTGAAGTGCTTAAATGAGTGCACAAAGTTGTGAGACAGGTTGGGGCACCATTGTTCCAGGGATTCATGAAGTGTGTGTGCGAGTAGCATACAAACCTGTGTTTCATTAAGACCTTCCAAACTCTTCGTGAGTGCATGGAATTCATCTAAGTTCTCAGGCCATGCTACCTTGCCTTCACTATCATACGTGATTTGTGGCAAGTTTTCCAAGAACTCCCTCTCGACATCAAAGATATGTCCATTAGACAAAAATTCAGGAGGGTGAACTATAAAAAACACCATGAGAGATGTGTGAAGATTCAAAATAGATTGTGAGGAATCGGGTTGTCATATGGCCTTCCTAGTTCCAGAAATGTTGACGATGCTAGACCTGACAACATTTAGGGGATCTCCTCGGTATGAAGCCCCAACTAGAACTCACACTGTTTGGTGTAGGAGTCCCATCAAGTATGGTGGCCTGGTTGCCATTATCTTAAAGATATGCCTTATCTCTTACTTGTTAGCATGTGAGAGTGGTTTGCTTTGTCTTCGAATAGCGAGGTTCGCATTCCTGGTGAGTGCTTAGTGTCGCTTATATCAAATTTCTTTCATTGTAGAGGGAGAGGGTGGAAGTGAGTCTCAGGTTGAAAGGGAATAGTCCCAACACTGCTAGAGACACACAACATAACAGGACATGTGCAGCTTCTGGTGGAGTAGTCCATATGGATGTGACAATCACAAACACGAGGTGAACAGATAGCACGTACAACACCCAACAGAATATTCCACACGAGTGCGAAGGGCATTATAACAAGTTTACAAAAATGAATCTATTGAGTGTCTGACGGGATAACCCACATGGGAGAGACAACATTAACAACTGATACAACACATTTCCAATAGCATATGTACTAAAACGACCGAAATAGTTCAACTGTCTTAATCCAGGTTAAAGTAACATGCATTACAAGCATGCAAAGAATAGTCTTGCAAATGAATACAATAAATGTGTGAAAACGTGCTGGCCTGTTAATAGGCTTGTAAATTAAGCGAAAGTTCCAAGACATATTTGTACACCATTACATCACTAACCCCTATAGCGAGGTGTTGGAGCCACTGCTTTCTCCTCAAAGAAAAGATTACAGAATCTCAAGGCTATGTGGGAGGAGCCAAGGTGAAAATCCCTTTTACATGTACAAATGAGGGGTATATATAGCGAAGGGTGAAACTAACCCTTGTAACTGTTTGACTTCCCCCATGATTGTTTGACTTATATGACTTTCAACTTTACATGTGGGTCTCTTGGACTTTCACATTACATTACATTGATCAAAATAGTATCGCCAACAATAGTGATGTGGCCAAGTTGACTCATGACATGACTTGACACGACAGAGCTGGTATGTTCATGTTAGTGGTGGTGTCCATGTCAAGCTGCAGTGTTGCTGCATGATGAATGTGCTCTTGGTGTCATAGATTCACCTCCACATGGCAAGCTGTGCAGAGTCTTCGATGGTCTTGGTGTTCACTTGATGTTGCACATGCATGTACCTCCTTCGCTTGTACTTGGCATGATCCATGTGTTTGTCCATTCGCGAACAAGTCTCCTAGCATGCACTCCTTGTTCATCCCATTCATCGTCGTGCCATCTCTAATTTGTGTACCTGTATCTGCAATCACTCATGACGAGATCACATCAAATCCAGAAATCTCCTAGTCTACCATGATGCATTCTCTTTTGTTCTGGATGCAGGTTCCCAAGAGAGAGGAAAAGGCTATGAAACTGCACAAAACACATTTCAAGCTGGGATGTGGGCTCCGGACACTGTTAATGAAAATTGTGCAGAGGTCACTCAGAGGCTGAGATGGGCATTCTGGATCAGCAGTGACTTCCTGCGAGATATGGCTTGGCTGTAGGGCAGATATACACAATTTTTCCAGGGAGAACGTGCGAGAAACAGGAGGACACTGGTAGTGAAAACTATGCAAATTCTTTGGGGAGGCTGGCAGTGGGAGCTTGCTTGCCAAAATTGCATAGAGCTAGGAGGCTGGAATGCAAGACATACCTACGCAGTTTCTAGGCTGAGTGAGATGTCGAGTATCTTGAGGAAAACCCATGAAAACTGTGCATTTTTTAGGATGAGAAACAAGTCGACTGATAGGGTGACTCGCTGACAGAACTGCTCAAATTTCGAGGACAATGTAGTGACAGGCAGTGGGTGCTTGTCCTTCTTGTCTGCATAATTTCTTCAGTCATCAAAGGTGGGAATGCTGGCAACTTCTATGCAATTTTTTGGAGGAATGAAGCCCAGGGTCACTACTTGGTCAAAATCTCTGGTTGACCAGTAGGAGGCTTGATAGATTTGCTTGTGGGAAACACAAATTGAGATAGCTTGCTGAGCAACTTCTGCGCTGTTCTAGGTGACAGCTAGTCAGGTTGATTCCAAGATTTCACAGTATAGACTACTTGGGAGGCAACCTCAATCTTTGTGAATTCTAGGCAGTAGTACATGATCATTGAGGGTTGAGACTGTGCAGTGCAACTCAACGGAGGTCTGACTATTAGAGGGTGTTCCAGTTGAAAAAGTTTCTACAAAATGACTAAGTGTGTGAGTGAGTGAACTTTTGAATACATGACCTTGCAAACACACACCCAACATGACTCGACAACGAGACACCGCAAACCGATAAGACAACATATGCTTAGTGTGACTGACTGTGGGACTGTCTAATGGTGAGAGAGACAAGTGCGACACTTAAGATAGACATTCAGACGACTGTGACGACACTTGCGCAATAATACTCACAACATCTTGTGTGAGTGCGATAGATGTTTACATAGAAAATACAACTCAAACACAACCTTTGACATCACCAAAACGAGCTAGTAAGCATGACATAACAATCAACATGCTGAAGACGACAGTTGGTAAACCAAGTGAAAAGAAAGCAAGACAAGTAGAAGAAACACATAAAATGACTTTTCGTGTTTGTGCACATGTATGTTACTGAGGACATGACGATATGACAATGACAAGTAGTCCCACAAAATCAACTAAGAGGTGTACTCCGAAAGGTGTTATTTACTTACCATACTTACCCTCAAGATGATCATGCATCCGATGGAGTTTGCATGCAGTCCTGGTCTCTTCCATTATGTGGTCTCTTGGTCCTTCTCCTCAACTCCTTGGGAGTGATCTCAACATGTCACCTTTTCCTGTAGTCACTAGGAGATGGATTGGCGCGGTTTTAGTGGGAAGTGACTGTTGCCAAAATAAGGCCATGGGAGGCCTATCAGCATAGTTTTTGCCTACAAGACCATCAGGACAACTTGGACAACACTACACATTTTTGAGGCACAGGACACTGCTGTGGGATGGGGGTCCTGGGAGGACACCTCTACGAAATTTCTTAGTGTAGTGCAGCCAGATTGCTCTATGCATTTCTAGAGAGAAGTGATGGTTGGGGTCTTTGCGGGCTACAGAGTTTCAACAGGCAAGGGAGGTTGGGGTCTCTGTGCAATGTGGGTTTTCAAAATGCAAAGAAGGAATATTGAAGGTTTCATAAGCAAAGCGCATAGTTCTGGGAAGTTGGATGAGGCTAGGTTTCTCAGGAAAATGGCTAAGTGTGAGACCAGTGAAACATACGTAAACCTTGATAGGACTTGACTGTGATCATAGACAGATACTTAGTGACACAACGTGGACCATCCAAATGCATAATACATACTTTTCTTGATGCAAAAAACTTTGTGACAAGAGTGCATGAAGTGAGAATGAAACATTTTTATGTGATGACGACCACTCATACGCACACAATTCCCTTGAAGCAAAACAACATTCCCTTTTCATGACAAACAAAACCCCATATGCCTGAAAATGACACATGCTGCATAAAGATGAGAATGCAAACAACCCTTAGGATCAAGGAGGGGAGCTTGAAATCATCAGCTTACCAATAGGTGACCAAAGATGATTGATCACAGAATCCAAGGTAGGGTCTGAAATTTGCATGCGAGCCAAAATTTTCGAGGGTGGTTGTAGCTGCTACAACACCACCTTATTTACTCCTATAAAAAATCAGACGATAAGTGTTCCCAATTTGGTAGTTTCTCCATCCCATTCACTAAATCTTGATTGCTATGCCAACTCTTGTGAAGGGCCAGAAGGGATAGGCTTACCAAGTCATCTTCAAGAACATTTACACCAACCCTGCCAATTTAATCACAACATTGTGTGAATTTTGCTCAAATATTGTGAAATTGTGTCATTCTTCTCAATCTTGATACTTCTAATTTCTTCCTTGAGCACCAACTTCCTGTGTTCACTATTATTCTCAAAAATTCTGTTAGTGCTTTCCACATTGCAAATGAATTTTCTTTTCCATGGAGTTTCGAGACAATGTGATCTCATACTCCCTCCAAGATTATTCTCCTCACCTTGGCTGCATCTTTCTGCCATCGAGTAAGGTTTTGGGAATCAAATTTTGGTGCTTTTGCAACATCTTTCTTGATGCATTCTAGCAATCTGTTATCATCCAATACCACCTCCATGAAATCCTTCCATGTAACAAAATTAGAGGTGCCTTCCAAGGCATACATACTCTAGCCTTAGTCCATTTAAGGCCATCGTCTTAGTTCCGAAGAAATCCTCCTACACTAATCTTCAAATTCAAACCTCCTGAGAAACAACTTCAAAATTCCTGCTCTAATGTGAATCCTACTATGATGCCATGTAGAAATTATTATGTAGATTTGCAACTTCTCATGAATTTTTAGTCAAAATCACAAGACACAAACCTACTCTACTGCTCTCTGGACATTAATTCACAAATTAAAACAAAAATGTTCGACATGCAATACGAAATCACACACAAGAAAATGGTATTTTTCCTACGGAAAGAAATGTACTAAAAACCCCAATGTATGCTTGCATTTACCTGATGAATAGAGATGTATTAAAATTTATTTACTGAACTAAGCACAACCTGCATGTGCATAACCTATCTCTCTACTCACTAAGAAGCTCCAACCCAGACAGTCAATTTACGCCGCTTCTTGAGCTCCTATTTCCTTGTTCTGTTCCTTGAGAAATTAGGCCCCTATTATTTAGGAATTTCTCCAAAATGGATCGCGCAATTCCTTATGCTGATCATCTGACTGCATGCAACACTTGTACATTCAAGACTAGTCTATAATTGATGTTGCCATGCCTTGGAATCTTCACCAAGCCTGGATAAATTGAATTCTCGCATACACTATAGATATTTTGAGCTAATTGATTAGTTAACTAGATGATCATTGAGTTTGACAGAAGTCCCACTACTTAATTGACCTTCCACTAGTTCCTCCAAAAGTTGGAATTAGTTTAACTGAAAACAACTTGAGATAACTAACCTTGATTGCTACAAATTAGCAATCACACATGCTTAATTGAACTCTAACTCCTCCAACTCGAATTTACTGAGTAACTTGGGTGACACAAGCCATGTCACACAAGTGAGCATCATCTAAGTTGTCTGCTGATGTGGAAATTCAAATTTTCTCAATTTAATCAAGGCAAAATCAAATTGATAATTTACTGCTGCATTTTTCAACATAAATCACACCACTTTCCTATGTCTTTCTTTGTCTTCCCATTACTATTCTTTGCTTGCAAATTCGACTGGTTGTCCTAGGTCATTCCACATTTGCTATGTACTTTGTTCTATAGTTTGGGGGTTCCCTTTACCCGCTTCAGATTCACAGATCCAAAGTCTCATTTCTTCTATTTAAATTTATGTTAGATCTTGATAGCATATTGGTATGCTGCACAAGTGAGGAGATGTCCAAGAACTCCAATTATTCCCCTAGATGTATGTGTGTAGACAACCATGGTACTTGAGCACTAGATGTTACTAAGAGTCCTTGATACCCAACTTCATGTGTAGGGTATGAAAGATATTCATGAACTCTAGCACTTCTTCGTCCTTTTCCTGTCATAGTGTGGTCCACTTTATGTACTTGTCTTTGTAGCTCCCAATAGGGTAATATTGTTCCTTAACATCTCAGAAAGAGTCCCAAGAGGGAGCAATTGAAAATATTTAGGATTTGTCCTCAACCCTTTGCTCATAGTAATTTTCCCACTAGTCCTTGACATGAGAGGTGACCTTAAGGAGTGCAAAAGTAATCTTCTCTATTGGAAAAATTATGGACCAAAAAATATCCTACCAATAGATTTAATGATTTATTTAGGGAATTTTCATCTATCTGGTCTTCAAAAATGGGAATCTCAAAATTAACTAGCACTTTAAAGGGGGTGGCACCTCGAAAGTGATTGCTATATGGATATGCATTTCCCATTGGTATCTGTCGAAGAATCTGGGAAAAACTATCCATCATCTCATTCCTCTTTCGCTTGAGGGACAGTTTGATAAGGTCTCCTACTCCCTCATCTTTCTTTCTTTCACCATGGGAGGCTTTTGAGGTTAGCGAAGATTATCTTGGAAAGGTTCAAATAGTTCAAGTCCCAAATCCTTATACCCCAACCTCATTAGGGACATGTACATAAAAATAGAGAAAGATCAAAAAAATTTAATACCACTAATCCAAATTTATGAAGGAATGAAATTAAATACATATTTAAAACATAAATATAGATATACAATGAAACTGGACTTCAATTAATAAATAGAATATGTTGAAAACTATTTACATGCATAATGAAACAAAACTAGCTTGGGCGATGGTAGCTTATCTCTAAGAAGAGATGTGATGAATACATGCCTTTTGAACTGTGTTACAATGAGCCTTCAAGTATTTTTTTATCATGAAGAAACATTGAGAAACCATAAATGCCCAAAAGTATAACACTAGGAGATGAAATTCCAAAATATTATGGGCTTCGATGGGGTTAGTTGGAATGTTAACTTCCTAGGGTTGTAACTTTGGTAAACAATCTCCATTTCGCATGCATGATAACCCGTTAGAAAGGTTTATCCGAGGAAAAAAAAATTCAACTACAATCATAGTAAATGAATCACATTTATCACATTTCCCTGTTTCCCCAAAAAACGTCATTTAGGGCCTCGAAATAACTCCAAAAGTTCAAGACCCAAAAATTTCCAAAAATAGAAATTACCAAAATAGGAAACTGTGCTGAAAAATTAGAAGCTAATATGAAACAGTGCTAGGAGTCCCAGTGGAATAGGCGGGTGGCCACCAATATCCACCTGGATCAAGGATATCTAGCAAGAAATAGGAATTTTTTTCATCAAGCACTTATACTATTCTTGATGGTGAGTACACTACAACTTTTATTTTGGTGATTTGATGCTCTAGTCAAATTCTACATCAATATGGAGTTATCAACTTTGCCATTTTTACACTTTCTCTCAACTCTAGAATATTTTATCCAAAGTGACTCTCTCAAAAGGAGTGAAATTGAGTTTATGCTCTTAATCCTTCCCTTACGTTTGGATGGCGAGAAATATTGAGTTGGTACCTGGTGGAGCTGGCTAGGAGGTTAGATGCATCCATGGCCACAACACTGCGAAGTCTGTGGATTACCAGAGGAGCTCGAGGGCCAGACTATTGATGGGATCTAGGTGGGACTCTCCATCACATCGTGGAGTCGATAGGTCATGGTAACAACTATTTGATGGAATCAGTGGTTGGGTGCACACACCTTTTTATATCCCCTTCAGAGTTCTTGACAACACTAGTTACATGATGGATTGGCAAAGGAGCATGCAGATTTCATGAGTTGTCATGGTATATTGGGTTGACATGGGATCGTAGGATGGTTAGAATACTCTGGCAGGATTTGGTAAGTGGAGGTGGCATCATATGGAGACAATGCTTTCTCATTGATGTTTTGGGCACTAAAGCTTTTGAGGTTCGACATGGTAGCATTAGTCCCGATTTCATGTGAGGAGTTGAGCCACATAGGTGTACTTGGGCAGATGAGGAGGTGTATATCACATCATGGTGGATGTAATAGCAGAGTGGTAGATTCATGGGCACATATGGGATGGCCTATGGTACATGGTGGCATGGAACTGAGCGTTGATATCCAGTGGTGCATGAAGTTGTGCCACGAAGTTCAGGGCTATGTAGTAGAGTGTTGGGGTGTGTATTTGTGTGCGGCAGAGCATGATGATGAACAACAGTTTATTGAGGTTTTTTCACCAAAGAGATCTCTTAATGAGGGAATTAGGAAATCCATTGGGTTTGGCACACTCAAGTTTGGAGAGCGATTTGATCATAGGGTCGACCATCAGCTTCCCTTTATCACTCACCATCATTGCACACTGATGTTGGGGACTTTGATACCATTCCTTGATGCTCTCATTGCGAGCAACAAAAACCAAGAGGTTCATTAAGACAGTTGGATAGGGCATGATGCATAAGGAGAGAGGCTTTCCAGTGGTGGCATATGGGCAAGGCACGGGTTGGTGGATGCAGGCTTGGGGGTAGTCCAATATTTTGTAGAGGTAACACTTGCACCGCACTTGAGCCCACACTCAGGGAGAGGCATGACCCCCTTTGGGTGAGACATTTCGAGGTGTCTCAGGAGCATCCAAAACAGTTTGTGGAACTTACATGAAGGCAAATGTTTAGACTCCAGGCGGGGTTGGGGAGCACTTTCAGGAGGCATGATGATAGATCCCACTCCGTCGTATGGCTGGTGCAGGGCAAGTTCGTATGCACCATATTGATTCATGATGTAAGGAGGCCATAGATTGATTGCACATAGGGGCTTGACATGTGGTACGAGTTGGCACTAGAAGTCAGGGTTATGCTGTAACCATTCTGGTTATGGGATCCAGGGACCTGGCTAGTTGATTGGACACTTTGTTTCATGATGAGTGGGAGCAGGACAGAGGATGACCCAACTCCCACTTGGTTTGACATGCGGGGGGTCATTGAGGCCTTTGTCGCATGGCAAGACTGGTTTTCCTTGTTGTTTCTAAAAATTAGAGTGAGTGTTGGATGGGTAGGTCATGACATCATGGGAATTCTTGGGCCAGATGCATTGGGACTCCATACATATTTTTCCATTAGGTCCCAGGGGAGGGGGATACAACTTGCTTGTGACGAGAAAATCGTCATGATAATAGTGGCGCAGCGACATCATGGTGGCACCCCTTTTGGACTAGCTTGGGATTTTGGCCTAACATGGCTTAGCAGTTCAACTACCCGTGGAGGTGAGCAAGTTTCTATAGGGGAAGGTCATCTATATCTTCCATTAGGTTTTAGTGACTTGTGGTTGGTGTGGCTGACTTCACCAGTGTGGTAGGGCAATTAGCAGGAGGAGATCAGGGGAAGCATAGGCAGGTGAGGATTCCATCACACAAGGATTAGATTGCATCTTCAGGGGTCTACTACTGAAGTGCACGAGAGAGACTATATGGTAGAGCAATTTCATGAGGAGATGATCAAGATTTTATACTACCATGATGGTCTAATTAGTGGCAGTATGCAGGGGATGTGTGGTGCCTATGTTGAGTTGGAAAACAAGTGGAGCAAGGGATGCCTCATGCTGATCAGGATGTCCTGGGATCCTAACAGGACGAGTCAGAGATCAGGGATGACTGAGCGGTACATTTGGGACCCTGGTATTGTGTGCAAAGACTTTTGGGTTCAATCAATCGAGAGGGTGCTTGTTCATGCATTGCTCGAGGACAAACAATTTTTGGTGGGGAGGACTCTAATGTCCCCAATTAAATTAATTTTGTTAAGATGAATCTTTATTTTGCAATTAGGTGTTGAGAAATATTTTGGCATGTAAACTTAGGAAAAGTGGGTGGAGGGAGTCCCCACTTCATTTTTAGGGAGATGGAGGCCACCAACATTAGAAAAAATGAAAGAATAAATTTATAGTGGAATATGGGTCCCACATAAAGTACACACTTGGGGAAGAAGGAATTCGAATTCCTTGAGGAAAATCGCATTGGTGTAGGGATCCATAAATAATGCATGACCAAAAATTATAAAAGGAAGGAATGAGGGAGCAATAGGGGCTTTTTGATAATTTGAAGAATTTCATTGTTTCTTTGGCTGTTTAGCTAAGCTTCAGAGCCTTGTCCTCTCTGTCGGTCACCTACACCCGAAAACGAAAGATGATGCATCATGGTAGACTAGGATATTTCTTTATTTTATGTCGTCTCATCATGTGTGATTACAAATACAGGTACATGGATGAGACATGGCGCAATGACGAATAGGATGAATAAGGAGTGCATGCCATGAGACTTGTCCATGAATGAACGAACATATGAAGCATATCGAGTAGAAAGTGAAGGAGACACATGTGCATGCATGAACTATCAAGTGAACACCAAGACCATTGAAGACTTTGTGCACTCTGCCATGTTGAGATGAAGCTATGGTACACCACAGGCACACTCATCACTCAACAACATAACATCTCGACATAAAAAACACAACCAACATGTGCATACCTGCAACATCATGTCGAGTTGTGTCATGAGTCACCTCAGCCATATCAGTACTTTGGGTCATGACTGTGTAATCAATGTAATGTAATGTGGAAGTCCAAGAGACCCATAGATGAAACCAAAGAGTCATGTAAGTCAAATACTCATGAGGGAAGTTGAACAGTCAAAAGGGTCAGTTTCATCGTTGGCTATACATACCCCTCATTTGTACATTCAAAGGAATTTTCACCTTGGCTCCTCCCACATAGCCTTGAGAGTCTGTAATATTTTCTTTGAGGAGTGAGCAGTGGCTCCAACACCCCACTATCGGGGTTAGTGATGTAATGGTTTATGGATATGTCTTAGAAATTTCTTTTAATTCAAAATCCTATTAACAGGCTAGCACATTTTCACAGATGTATTGTATTTTTTTGTAAGACTATTCTTTGGATGCTTGTAATGCATGTTGTTTTAACCTGTATTAAGATAGTTGAAGTATTTCAATTGTTTTAGTGCATATGATGTTGGAAATGTTTTGTATCAATTATTGACATTGTCTCACCTGTGTGAACTATTCTGTCGGACACTCGACGGATTCATTCTCGTAAGCTTGTTATAATGACCATCACACTCATGTAGATTATTACACTAGGTGTTGTATGTGCTATCTGTTCACCTTGTGTTATGACTACCGCATCCATGTGGAATACTCTGTTAGAAGATGCACATGTCCTGTCATGTTGTGTGTCTCTAATAGAGTTGGGACTATTCCCTTTCGACTTGAGACTCACACCCACCCCCTCCCTCTATAGTGAAAGAACCTTGACACAAGCGACACTAAGCACTCACCAGGCAAGTGAACCGCATTTTCCGAAGACTGAGTATACCACTGTCATGTGTTGACAAGCAAAAGCTAAGGCATATCTTTAAGATAATGGAAATTGGGCCATCATACAGGATGAGACTCCTACACCAAATGGTGTGAGGTCTAGTTGGGACTTCATACTGGGGAGATCCCCTAAATGTTGGCAGGTCCGGCACCATCAACATGTTAGTAATATATTTTTAAACACACCTCAATAATATTTTATTTATGAATTGCATTGATTTTTTTTATTGATATTAATATTTTCATATATTAATTTTATATTAAGAATTGAATGAATTATACATCTCCCTTATTAAAATGTAATTAAGGTTTTTATACTTTTATTTTTTCTTTTCGAAGAACGCGTGTGTGTGTGATATAAAATTGATGTAAATTTATGTTATTTTACATGAACATGGAAATATTTATTTAAAAGTTTACATGAATATCCAAATAATGTATTTATGAATGAGATGAGGAGAACAATGTACCCCATCTATTTCATATTCCAAAATAATATCAACAACAAGCTCACAATAAATATGTGATTACTAATGATCTATAATACTTTTAATTAAAACTAACTAAACATATATTCATTTAAATTTTTTATTATAGTTGATATAATAAACTTATACTAAACCATAAAATGCAATTATCAGTAATATAATTTATATACCACTTCATTGAGAAGATATTATGATTTATTAATGTCATTGACCAAGTGTAACACATGAATATTGTATATGATAAAAAAAAAGTAACTCATTTTCATTTATCATTACAAGCATTTAAGATAGGTTCAATACACCAAATTAATGTAATTGAATATATTTTTTTGTTTAACAAGAATGAGTACTTTTTCATTAAGTCTGCACTCAGTTGTGGTAAATACTTGGGAGATTTCCAATACTATTTTGCTCTCGGGCATATAAAATTATGTTATTTTACATGAACACAGAAATATTTTATTTAAAATTTTAAATGAATATACAAATATTATATTTATGAATGAGTGGAGAAAATAATTTTACCACATCTATTTCATATTCCACAATAATATCAACAATAAACTCATAATAAAAGTATGATTAGTAATGTTTTATAATACTTTTAATTAAAACTAACTAAACATATATTCATTTAAATTTTATATTATGGTTGATATAATAAACTTATACTAAACTGCAAAATACAATTATCATTCATATAATAAAATATACTATATTTTTTTTATATACCACTAGATTTGAAAGGTACTATGATTTGCTAATGTCATTGACTAAGTGTAACACATGAATATTGTATATGAGAACAAAATAATTGATTTTCATTTATCATTAAAACCATTTAAAATAGGTTCAATACACCAAATTAATGTAAGTGAATATTATTATTATTATTTTAACGAGAATGAGTACTTTTTCATTAAGTTGCAATATTGTTTTGTTCATGGGCATATAAAATTATGTTATTTTACATGAACATGAAAATATTTTATTTAAAAGTTGTATTTATGAATGGGGGTGGGGTGGGGTGGGGTGGGGGGAATAATTTTATCACATCTATTTCAAATTCCACAATAATATCAACAACAAACTCATAATCAACGTGTGATTATTAATGCTTTATAATAATTTTAACTAAAACTAACTAAACATATATTCATTTAATTTTTTTACTATAGCTGATGTAGTAAACTCATAATGCAATTATCATTCATATGATAAAATATAATAATATTCATATATACCACTTCATTGGGAATGCACTATGATTTATTAATGCCACTGACGAAGTGTAACACATGAATATTGTATATGAAAAAAAAATGATTTTCATTTATCATTAAAAGAATTTAACATAGGTTCAATACACCAAATTAATGTAAGTGAATATTATTATTATTTTTTTTTAACAAGAATGAGTATTTTTTAATTAAATCTGTGCTTGATCATGGAAAATACTCAAGAGAGTTACAATACCTTTTTCTCCTCAGCATTTGGATTTTCAGATTTCATCTATCTACCCCATCCCAAATTACAATAAAAGCCCCAAAATATACCAGTAATCTTATTCCCCTAGAAGTATACATGTGACAAATTGAAGCAACATCCATACACATTTACCTTCGACCATTATAGTTATATTTGATCAGAAGCCTTAGCAAGGAGATTGAGGTCAAAACCTTGAGGAGGGTCACTTGTTGGGCTCAGTGGTCAGTTGATATGGAAATGCAAATCCATGAAAATGCTACATAGGGCTTTGACCTCATCCTCCAAATTATTAATTCTCTTTTCCTTAGACTCTATTGTTTCTACCATAAGTCTATTTGAATCCTGTTGTTGATAAATTATCACTTGCAAGACATAAATTTATGCATTCATTTCTTCATGTACCTTTTCACAGTGGCAACAAATAATTGAAGTTTAAGAGTCAAACTCTGAGCTAGAAATCCATGGAAAAAAGATGCCGAGACACAAGCTAGGTGAAGAGGAAATATGTTGGAACCGAGCTAACTGAAAAAAACATCACCTTTCATTATTACTCGATGGAATTGGCTACTATCTAATCCAAATGTTGGAGTTGGAATAATGTACCCAACCGAATAGAAATAATACTACAAAACCACACTATCTGATCCAAAATACCAATTTATGCTTTGTTTTGGACTATGTCTGAAGACTTCTAAATGAACAAAGAACTCCCTATGACACACCGAAGAAATTGTACAGGAAATGGAGTTTTTTACATTTCGATCAGAAGAACCACATTTCCACCTTATCCTAATACAATGAAGCTTGATTCTCGACCCAAGATAAGAATACTAGAGAAATTGAGAAGCCTCTGGAAGCTCAACAATGAGATTCCAATTTTTCTGATTCCTCAGCACCCTGAATGGTAGATCCTCCTTTCTTCCAAGGCTTAAAGAATGGATAGACCATAATCATATTTGTACATTAAAAATTGATGAAACAATTGATATATGGACAAATCACTTCTTGCAGACAAGAAGGATCTCCCTCTATTTCCAACAAAACCTAGTAACAAACATCAAAATAATTGCTACCTTTCCTTAGCCTATAATTGAAACATGAAACATGAAATATACAAAGAATCACTTACCTATTAGCGATGTGCTTGTAGAATTCCTTTAAGTTCTTTCCACAACCAACTTTTCCTCAATGCCTTAGAGGCTTTCCAAATGCTTTCCACAGCTTCTCCATGATGCTCCAAAAGACATCTGCATAGAAAAACATTCAAAGGGATCAAAACGTCTCACATATAAAATCAATTATAAATGAAATCCATAACTTAACATACAACATATAGTTGAATCAATAACCAGTTATAAACTATGTGAGTGATTAAGGAATCTTACAAATAACACCAAATAGATGCAATTAAGAAAAACAACTACTTTGTATTAAATTCAAAGGAAAACAAGATTACAACCTGGTTGCTTTGATGTCACAAGCCTCTAAGAATGGTGTCCATTCCTTCCCTTGATGACAATCTCTTTAGAACGAAAATCAACAACATAATTTCACAAATCCAAGTCTCTCACATCCTTTAGTGTTGTGCTCAATTTATAGGCAAGAGGAGGAGGTTTATAGTTCCTCTTCTCAAGGGATATGATGCTTAAGAGATGGAGATTAGTTCCACGAACCAAGGGATGAGGCACAGGAATGTAGTAGTTCAAGATTTCTAATTTGGATAAGATCCATCAATAAAATACTCTATAACTTGCTTTTTTATTTTTACTTGCTTGAACAGGATTGTACAATTTATAGTGGAAGATAGTGCATAAAATTGCACAGGCCACAATGGTAAAAACTGCACATACGTAGGTAATGGCTATGAAAACTGTACAAATGCTCAAAAATGGTTTTTAAGTAGTGCAACCCAAAATTTATTTTGTCCATGATATTGTTTTACTTCAAGCTTCATTAGGGATCCACTTCAGACACTTGGATGGCGAGTGATCTGAATTAACAATCATGGTGACAAAATTTAGTGTAACAGATTGCCCCATAAAGTTAAAAGCTAAAAAATTTGTTTGATGACTGAATCACTTTATCATGTCAAAGATTTGGATCAGAGAAAAATTGGTTGAAGACCTTAAACAAACAATCAAGGATTACCATATCATGATTTCATATAAACATCACCAAGGTAGGCATCCCCATACTCTAAGTACAAATATCTCAAAGAATTAGTATGGAAATATATCTGAAGATCCATGTCAATAGAAGACATAGTATGGAAACAACCATCAATGGATCTATGTTTACAATCATGAATATTTAATAAGTCCATGCATCTTGGATGAATGAAACTAGATCCAGTGTCTTGATCTCCATCTCTCGATGTACGAATCTAACCATGTGAGTAAATATCTTGAAGTTGGACATGGTAGAAACCACCTAATTATCGATCAATGATGTAAATCATTAACAGGTGCGAGAGAAAACCCTAATAATGAAAATGGATCTCAAGGTACTCCAGTACAATATATGAAGTGCGATTAAATGTTTTGAATTCGAACGCTCACAGAATCATTCGATCAAAGGCCAATGATGAGAACCTGTCGTCGAAAGCGAAAAAACTACATTAAGGCATGGAGACACCAAGGTACCCAAAGGGGGTTTCTAAGTCAACTTCCTAGATAATGACTTGACGTCGATAGGAAGCGACCCGTCACAGGAGGGCCTTGATGTATCCCCCATCAAGGACACGAAATGAGTATTAAGTTTTGAAGAAAAAAATGGAGTGATTCAAGATTGACTTAGGGATGACCGACACGATTTAAGGTTATGATTTGCAAGGTAATTTTGACTGAGGTTGAACTTCTCTTGAACATATTGGTGACATGAAAATTTGACTCAAACATAATACTAGAAACCAATTTGAATACTTTCAATGAGGTATGACCAATTCAAAGGCAAATTTATTTCTAAACCCAAACACAAATATGATGAAGTGTCATGTTCAATAGTGACATACTTCCTTCTTTCAATATAAAAATAAACATTCTTTCCCAATTTTCCCCCACCGTTACTGGCAATTACCTCTTTATTTTTACAAAAGCTTGAGGAGGATAACGTATGCTTGTCACATGTAAGTTCATCCTTTGGATGAATCCTTTAGAGAATATTTAATGAACCTTAGGAAGGAGTGGTTTGGTCTCGTTGTGATTGAAAAGTCGTACACTATTTTCTTTTCACGAGTCTAGTGAAGGGGTAACTCGATGTTGTTTTCATATTTAAAGAGTTTGAAAAGACACAAAAATGAAACTCATGCAGTTCCTTCAACGTAATTTTTTAATGATCCTTAACAAAGTAAAGTTTGTTTTTTTTGTATTAAGGGAGTTAGGAAAAGCATAAGTAAACTATGAAATGTCCTTTTTCATAAATTTAGTCTCTCAAACCCAGAAAAGGGTAAAATAATGTAGGGGATAAGTCTATTGACCATGACTAGTCAACATATACCTTTTTCATAAATAGTCCACATGATCCGTAAAAAGGGTAAACTTATATCAAGTAGACGTTTTTCATTTACTTTAAAGAGTTCGAAATAAACAAGTGTACTCGACAAGCTTTTCATATTTTAGGAGTCATAAAATATCTTAAAGGTAATTCCAGGGTTTCACTCTTTCGTAAGTTTTAACGAGTTTGAAAAAGTGATAAAAGTGTACTCATATCACCGAATTTCAATTTAATTAATGAGCAGGAAAAGACGGAAAGAACTTGGCATTCTCATGTTCATTTTATGAGCATGAAAATATAGAAAAAGAAGCTCGGTATTTTCATGAGTTTAACAAGTCTTGAAAATAATAAACGAAATGGAATCGAGATAGGTTTCATTTTAGCAGAGAAAAACTATTCTTGAAAGTGGTTTCATTTTTACTCAAACTTGAAACAAAGAGGAACTTGTGCTTGAGAGTGGTTTCATTTTTACTCAAGCTTGAAACAAAGAGGAAATTGTGCTTGAGAGTGGTTTCATTTTTACATAAGATTGAAACAAAGAAAAATTATGCTTGAGAGTGGTGTCATTTTTACACAAGCTTGAAACAAAGAAAAACTATGCTTGATATAAATTTTCATGCTCCTAGTCTTAACAACATAGGCACATGCCCCCCAAGCTTTGTTTCATTTGCCTGAGTAGACTACTGGTAAATAATAGGTGGATGAAATTAAGGTTCATTTATGAGATCAAGTGAAAGAATTAACTTAATTAGGGGAGGATTTGTTTCATTTTTTAACGAGCTTGACATAGGAAAAGAAATGTGCTCATGGAACCTTGTTTCAGTTTTTAATGAACTTGACACAAGAAAAGGAACTATGCTCATGGAACCTTGTTTCATTTTTTAGCAAGATCGAAACAAGAGAATGAACTATGCTTACAAGGACCTATTTAATTTTTTAATGAGGTTGACACAGTAAAAGAACTATCCTCATGGGGACCTATTTCAGTTTTTAATGAGGTTGACACTATAAAATAATTGTCCTCATGGGGACCTATTTCATTTTTTCACCAGGCTAACACAGTAAAAGAACCATCCTTAGGTTGACTTGTTTAATTTTTTAACGAACTTGACACAGTAAAAGAACTTTCAATTTTTTAATGAGGTTGACATAGTAATAAAACTATCCTCAGGGACCTGTTTCATTTTTTAACGACATTGACACAGTAAAAGAACTATTCTTGTGGAACCTATTTCATTTTTTAACAAGGTTAACACAGTAAAATAACCATCCTCATGGAAGTTTTTCATTTTTTAACAAGGTTGACATGGTAAAATAACTATCCTCATAGGGACTTGTTTCATTTTTTAACGAGATTGAAACAATAAAAGAACTATCCTCATAAGGCCCTATTTCATTTTTTAACGAGGTTGACACGATAAAATAACTATCCTCATAGGGACATGTTTCATTTTTTAATGAGGTTAACGTAGTAAAAGAATTATCCTCATGGGTTGTTTCATGTTTATGAAAGCTTGAAACATGGAGGAAATTATGCTCGTAAGAACCTATTTGATTTGTTAACGAGGTTGAGAAAGTAAAAGAACTATCCTCATAGGGACTTGTTTCATGTTTTAATGAGGTTGACACAGTAAAAGAATTATCCTCATAGGGACTTGTTTCATTTTTTAACGAGGTTGACACAGTAAAAGAATTATCCTCATAGGGAATTTTTTGATTTTTTAACGAGGTTGACACAGTAAAATAATTGTCCTCATAGAACTTTTATCATGGCTTCCATTTGGAAGAAACACATGCCGAGGGACACTCCTCGATCATGGCTTCCAAGAGGTATTCATCAGAAGAAATAAATTTTCTCTAGAAGGAACACCTTTTAAGAGAATCAATGGCACAATAAAACTAGGTTCAAATGTCCCCATTGAAGGGTTCACCATGTCAATTATTGGATCTGAGTCAAAAGAAGTTGAGAGAACAGTGAGAGGATCACTTACATCAGTAACTGAAAATGTGGGACCAATTGCCACATAATTAAACCATGGTGGGGTAGATACCACTTGCATATAAGTAAAATTAAGGGATGTCATATGGTTGGTAGATGAATCAATAACAACAAACAAAAACTAGTCAATAGTCAGAATGTTTTCATTGTGAGGGAAAGACATCACACGAAAGAGTGTCGATATGAAAACTTTCATGGCATAGACATAGTCTCAACCAAGTAGAAAATTGAAATCCAAGGGGCCTTGGAATACCATAAGATCAATAAATATAGTTTTTCCTTCCATAGTAATATGTAATTTAGGAAGGATCCCTAAATTCTCACTAATGGTTTTGTTAAAAGATAAAAGATTCTCTGTAACAGGCACAAGCTGAGGATAAAATACTGATAAAAGCAGCTTCGTCGACTTTTGTGCGACGAAAATTCTTACCATAAGATTTCAAAATTATTTGGAAAAGGGTGGAAGAAGGAAGATAATATTATTTTAGTCTACTCCAATCAAAGGAAATGACCTGATTACTTGGAGTGGGTTCTATAGAAACAAGTAGAATGCCCCCTTATGTAGACGAATCTAAAGTAACAAGAACCTGAGCAATATTTTTCACTCTCTAAGGGGAGGGTGGTATTGACCGAAGATGGAATCGAGTCAACCAATTAATCAACAAATGGTTCATCAACCTGAGTGATATGCGTTTCTCTCTCCAATGGAAGAGTGGTATTGATTTTACTTGGAATTAGATCAATCATTTTTTCAACTAATGGGAGTTTGGGAGAAAGTTTGCGGTAACTAGTTATAGTAAGTTCTTCCAATAATTTTGAGGCTTCATCCATATGAGGGAAAAGGTGACTATGATGAATCCCTTTGCATAACCTACAAGGAAACCTAAGTTTACCCTTTTTCCTAAGAAATTGAAAATCATTGGTCAATGGATTAATAGTAAATTGATAAGAATTTTTTGACCATACTTCCAATACCTTAGGAATACTAGGACAATTGATAAGGAAGTGGTCATCCTTACAAAGCTTCCAATGGTATTTGGGCTTGCGATGCATGTTGGAAGTTTCCTCAACATTACCAATACTTCCAACCATGGTTGGTTGGTTGACTTCTTTCTTATCTTGCTTCTTCTTCTTCTTCCCTTTCTTCTTCTTCTTATCCACCTAGTTACTAGCATCAAGGCTTTTATGAATCAAAGACGAAGAAAGGGAGGAAGATATTCCATGTGAAGAAGGTAAATGGTTAACCAATAGTTGGTGTTTTTTAGATAGAGAAATTTTTTGAGGTGAAAAACTTGGGTGTGGTGGTACAGTTTGAGTATTTGGGAATAAAGAAGTTGAAAATAACCACACCGGTAAACCTATCGTGAATCAAAGAAGTGAAAATGTAGTCACATAATGAGGACCAACATTTCAAAAGTTAGGAAAATGAATAGGATTCTCAATAACGGGTATTCCTTGATCGGTAACTTCCAGAACTATTTCCATTAGATTCAACTCAAATAAATTTTATCAAGAATTTAATTAATATTCACAATCCACACCTAATGTCTTTAAAATGTAAAAACAAGCAAATAACACATGTTAGTAAATCTGAGTCAAACCTTGCAAAAAAATATTTCACAATGAAATCCCTAGTTGGTGATGAAATCCAATGTCATAGAAATCAATTTGAAAAGTGAATAAAGATAGAGTGGGTGTAACTAGTTTCGTTGACAACTCGCTTAATGAACATGATTTGCTGCAAGTAACTTCACTTATGCCATCTCGAGTGAAGAATACCCTCCAAAACGGTCCAAGTGAGTATAGCCAATGTTTGTTATAGGTACAATAGAGACTTCCCCTCCGTTGTCACCTTGGGTAATAACTCTAAGATTATGGTCTCTAAGGTTACCATTTATGACAATTTAACCTCGGGGGAAAATTGTAGATCAAATGTACATGCATGGGCAGAGTAAGAAAGATCAATCCCCTTGAGAGTTCCTCAATATGGTTAATATGAGGTTTAGCTTCAAGTGACTCCCAAACACCTTTGAAAACCATTTGTAATACGTGTAAATCACTCTAGTATAATCAATGGAGTGGGGTCAATCACTCAACTGGGTCCGATATGATCTCGTGCTTAACTCCCTTGTTAGAGGAGCTTCCCAGAGACAAACTGTAATAAATTGATTTACTCCCTATCGCAAGATTCAAGTTTTTCTTTTGCAGATTTTGAAAGTTAACTCACTTCCTGATTTCAAAGACCTACAACTTGATAAAATGTGCTGGAAATAGCCCTAAAATAATAAAATTTCAGACTGATTTTATCAGCATTGTTTTTATTTTTTTTAAGTTCTTACTTACTCAATGGGTAAATGAATGTCAAAATTAATGGGTTATGACCAAACTCAAAATTTTAATCAAATCGAACATGATATTGTGATCTTCTTTAAAATAGGATGGCAAGAGTAGCAAAGATTGTTAACTGTGCAGGAGAAGCTCCTCTACCCTGTGATCTAGGCACTTTGGGAGATCATGGGAGGGGGACTAGATCTCTAGATAGTAGATCTAAAGGAAGATCTCCAGATCATTCCAAAAAAGGTATCCTCGACAGCACCATGAAATTTTGCCAAGGGATGAATTATATCCTATGGAATCGAAGACTTACCCTTAGATCGGGCCATTTCCTATTAGATTTGCACCCCTAGAAATTAAATCCGATCTTGTAATGGCTAGATCTGGACATACATGCCCAATATGGTTTCTTCTTTTGCAAATCCAATGACCATGAGATAAAATGAAAAGGTTATTTTTTCAAGAATTCTGATATAATTTCTTTACAAAGCTGGGGATGCTTAGACACAGATCTTTGTTTTATGAAGGTTGGTCGGCTCTCTCAGGAACAAATTTGTCTCCTTTACTGGGCCTTTGGTTTGAATTGATATTACCATAAAAGAGACACTCTCAGTGGATCCAAACTATAGGTGGACAGGTCTATCTAACACTCTTCAATTTCATGATCTTCCTCAGCGTGGAGAATGGGGTGATAAGGTGGAGATTTGTGGCAACAAAGGAGCGGAGGAAGTCTCAATTCAATGTCCAGGGGCAGAGAAACGTTTGTGGCCATAAATTATGTATCACCCTAGGCCTACATATTGCATTTGTTTGTGGGTACCGTGAGCCAACTTAATCAATGCCCCAAATGTACAACAAGCAATATCAGTTAAACTAGATCGCAATGCAACAGTGATTGATCCAAATTTGGATCTTGAGTCACCCACATCATATATGAATAACAACAATTTTTTTTGGGGGAAACAAATATCTCTTAAATCCATAGGCATATGTAGCAGATCGACCCCTATCATGGACATCCTATTCCAGATCTTGCTATCACAAGCCAGATCTGTATTTTCTGTGACGAGATCGCATAGATCGGGCAACCTATGCATCAATGTATCTCCTCAGCAAGCCATCAAAGGTGTTTGCAATGAAAATTGGGCCACTAGAGCCCTAAATGTTGATCGACAACAATTTGGACCTTGAATCTTTGCATTAGGAAGAACTGATCCACTTCCAAATTTTTCTAATATCTCTTGCCAGAAGATCCTCACTAGTATGGGTGGATGCTATAGACAAGGTATTCGAATTGAAGCAGAATATCGTGCAAACTCATGGATATCCTACACATCTATAACACCTTATCTGTAGGGGCATATCTATGAAAGACAATCGGTATCTACAAGAATACAATATTCTATCAACGACCACCATCATCCTAAATTTATGACTGTGAGGAGGAGGAGTGGGATCAAGTAAAATAAAAGGCGTTGGAGGAGGAGTTGGACCTAGCTTATAAAAAGGTACAAAACCAAACCAGGAAGACATAAATGGTGGAATATCCTATAAAAACATTCTACATGGAATGTTTGTAGCTTAAACACCCACAAAATGAGAATGCAATACCCCCAGCCCCTACATAGTCGAGCAACTGAATTACATCCTAGAACTGAATATAAACATCACAGAAATAGAATATATTTGCACTACTTATGAATCACAAGCCATCATCTATAGATTTAGTTGTTTCTAGCCAAAACAAGTGGATCACTTTCATTGGATTTTTACAAATCGGACAACAAACTATGAAATACATCTCTATTCCAAAGGGTTTTTCATTATAAAGTTCCCATCATCAGAGGCTCGCGATATTTTTCTTCGAGAAGGTCTGTGGTTCTTGGAATTGACAGGACTCTTCATTACCCCATGGTTCCCATATTTTGATGCAAATTCCATGATAGTATCCAGAGTGTTGGTATGGGTCAAGTTGCATAACCTCCCCCTACATTTCTAGCATAGTCAACTATTAGAAGGTATTGGGACTATCTTAGGACGATATATAAAAGATGACACACAAAGAATGGAGGAAATAATATATACTTTCAAATGAATTTGTGTAGAAGCGGATCTTAGAAAAGGCCTACCAGATCATATACAACTGAAAGACAACAAGTAGAGTTGGAATCAGTTCTTAGATTACAAGAACACAATGTTCAGATGTAGAATTTATCGGAAAAAGTATCATCTACAAAACACGTGCCCTGAAACCAAGAAAGAAACTCAAAGGAAGAAAAAAGTAGGAAATAAACCCAAAGGATGGAAATTCCCCTCAAATGAGCTAGATGAGGAAGAGGATGAAGCATAAAAATATCCCATTCCAAATGAGAACAATCAGATACCAAAAGAAAAACAAGAAAAGGGGGAAGTCTCACAAAATCCATCTAACTTATAGATCATGATTTGTTATTGAATGTTAGTTTCATTGTGTTAATTTCAACTTTGGATTTATAAACAAATGCTTGTCAATTGCTTCATGTGCATAGGTTCCATTATGGTGTTTGTGATTCAAAACAGGGAAATCTATATCAAGTTTTATGTTAGAATCATGAGAAGAATAGCATGAATGACAAGTGTTGAATAAAAGGAAGTAAATGTATATAAAATCATCAAGAAGAACACTTAACACAATGTTTTTGATAAAGGAGTTCACCCCTCCTAGGCTACATCTCATTGGTCCAGTTTCCATCGCTTGGGCCTCTGTATTTGATCAAAATGGAAAAAAAAGTGTTGTTTATAATGCTCTACTACTCCTGAAACCTGCTTCAATGGACTGAGAGCATCCAAAAACCCCAAATATGACTCTCCAAGCTCTGTAATTGGACTACAGCTGATCTAGGCTTGACCTCCTCTCATGGTGGCCCTAGGTTTCCTTAAACTTCAACGTGGAAAAATCACGTACAGAAGTGCCTCTCCAACCTGTTCCATTGTGTTCAGAGCATCCAAATAATCTAGGAATACCTTTTCTTGATCCTCATTTGGTCAAATTTTGCCAAAGTTATGACAGAAATTGTTTCTCCTAGTAAACCTCCTCTAAAACTGGAGGAACCCTAGTTAACTGCACTCAAACTATAGTTAGCGCTAAAATTGGAGGACTCCACCATCTTTTCTGCCAAGTTAACTGCAGATTAATTAAGGCACAAGTGATATTAATTAACATTAGTGATGCAATTAGCCCATAATCCGCATGTTTAATGGCTAACCATTAGCCTTAACGTGGCAGTCTTTGCAATAGTTGACACATATGTGGTTTATTAGGTGCAGTTATTGCAAACGGTTACAATTTTATGTTGACCGTTGGATGGTTGGTGTTGGTCACATTTCGTGGCATTGAATGTTGCAGTTATGGTCTATGTTGGCCATTGATAAAACATAATTATAGTCATTACCACCGGAAGAGTGTTCACATGGGAGGGCTAGCCTACAGGTTGGCCCTCCTAACCCCCAACCGCCCAAACATTAAACTTCAAATATATGTGAAGAATGTTATCATTAAAAACCAAATCGTAGTGGAGATAGTTAAGCCCTTGGTCTATGTAGAGGAGGTCGTGGGGTCGAACCCTGATGCCTCCATAAAAATTTTACACTACACCAACTACCCGGTCCTTTAGGGAGGACACTTGGCAGCATCTGAGCTTGCCACTTGTTCCGTCCTCCTTGGTCCACTTCAAACCAAAAAAAACATGCCAACTCACCATACCATTTACCAATAGCAATATGACACTTGTTGAACTATGATTGAGCATTGACCGACCTTTGACCCTACCCAGTCACTTGCCATGTCAGTAGTACGGACTTCTCACTGTGCATTGACTGTAATTTTTTTTTCAAAAATTTCTTCTGTTTGGCAAAGCGGTTAGTAGGCTCTATATTCCTCATATGAACTTTGTTTTGAATGAAACAATTTTCATTGGGATCGCTTCACTGAGATAGACGCGATCGTTCAAGTTTCAAACGATTCCGAGCACTTTTATTTTTGAGCTAATTTTTGCCCCTAATCTAGATTCCAGTCAGTCCTTCCCACTAACAGGCTTTTGGACCCACAAAATCTAGTTATCTGATGAGAGATAAATACTCTTCTCCTTCCCAAGTTCCATCAATTGATTCTACCTAGAAAAATTGCCATGACAACCACTTGGGTTCACTCACATGCCTTGCCTTCCAAAAGGCTTGGTACTTCAACCAATGTTCTCACTTTGCTGCTAACCCAATCCAACACTTTCTGGTTGCTTTCTGATTACCCTATTGTACCAAATATCTCTCGGTGCTTGGAAAGTTGACTGATGGCCTTCCCACTTAGAATCATATCCCTCCTTTGCATCACATGCATTTGATGCAAGCATCTCCTCGGAAACCACTTTTCCAAGTTAAGCCCATCTGAGTGAACTACAGTGATGAGTTCCAATAACAGTAATAACAAGAAAAAAAATGACCATTATTTTACCTCCACATTTCCAAATTCCACATCAGGAAGAATGCATTCACCATCTGGTTTGCTTATTGACGTCAACACATCAAATTACATACAATGGTTGCAATTTGTTTTTTGGCATTTTTGTCCACTTTCGCTTCTTGATTCCATCGTCCTCCAGTATTAACATGCTACTCATCTCACGATTTGAGAATGAATGCTAATCATGAGCCTCTTTCTCAAGCATGAACCTTCCAAAATTCTGTGACATCTTGTCACAAGAAACATGCTCATATTGTTTTTCAAAGTTAATGGTGTTTGAAAAACACTCATGTAAGAATATATAACTTGACGACCTTTTCCTTTTGTTTTCTTCAAAGCAGCAAATATCACTTCATGTGAACATCACCATGTACTCTTACATTTTTTTATACACCAAGATTATAAAACATCAACTAAACACAAGTCGACAAGACATGCTTCTTCAAACAAGTGACTTTCAAGTCAAGCAAAAGCATATACAACAAATTGACGATCTATAGCAAGAATTCCACATTCTCATGAAACAATTCGTCACATCTCCCTTTCCTCTTTGGAGACAAAATCAATTCTTCCAATTTAATATAACATACATGTAACAATCAATCGACCACACAAGCCGATCACTCATGCATGTTCAAACACAATGAAACTATAAAAAAATTTCCTTGTTCACACACACAAACTCTCATGCATGTATAACAATTCTCAACTCTCTCACAAGTACAATGACAAGTACAAGAGTCCCATTGGTATGTACGAGTACTTAAAGAGCTGAAATGACCAATTTTGCTGCAATAAAGTGAGTCAACATACTCCACTTTCTAAAACCTTCTTAGTGTAAACATGCAAGTTCAAGAATGCAACATGCATGCAAATTTGTAGTTGCAAATTGCCATCTTTGCTCCATCTAAGTGAGTCAACATAACTCTACTTTTCCAACATCTTGCTTCATGCAATATGGAAAATACTTTCAAGAGAGAGGAAAAAAAATGCATCAATGAGGAGATAGAAATATTTCCTTATTTGCATCAATTATCAAAATATATGCAAGGCCTTAATGGGTTAATAAATCTAGCCATCTCCTTCCAAACCATTTCAATGGAGCTTCTTTTAGCTGCACTTCATCATGTGTATCATCTCGACCCACATCAATTATGGAATCATATTTTCCATTCTTGCCAAAATCTCTCTCCACCTTCTTGAAATGTCGCGGATGACTTGTTGGATGTAAAGTCCAACACTTTTCTACAAGATGATCTTGTTTATGTCAATGAGTACAAAATAATTGCAACTTCTTTTTATCATGGTTTCCATTATCCAATGGACCTTTGGCTTTCTATCTATTTTGTTTTGAAAGTTTCCTTTGTATTTCTATCCTCTTCCAACACCTCAAAATAGTATGGTTATTCAAACCAAAAAAGGCACATGTAAAATTTCTCCAAATCTTATGTGAAGATTTACCATGTTTATCATAATCAAAAGAAACTTGACTAAAAGAATATTTATACCTTTCACATTCACCTTTGTTGCCTTCTTGAGCAGGTTAATTTTATGAGGTAGGGGATCTCTCTAGAATACCAACAATGGTTTCAATGACCTTAGAGCTTTCAACATTATCTTGTTTTCCATTTCCATTAGTTACATGCTTATGAGCATCCTCTCGCAAAGTGGGAATAAAACTTTTTTATTCCTCATGAACACAAACTTTACAAGCTTTCGGTAATGAACATGTAATGAAAGTCCTTCTTGGAACACCTTCATGTGTTTCCTTGGCTTTGGAGCATTGTCCATCTGTTTTCCATAACCAAGACCCAAATACCTAGGCCTTTCCTCAAAAACAATTGGCTCAACTATGCCTTGTGCATGTTTTCCTAACCCTTTACCTTCATAGCCCATATTCATCAATAATTTGGACACTATTCCTCTAGTGCTTCTTTTAAAAGCACCAAAACATTCACTTTGAGAGGAAATTGAAGATGAAATTGAATCACATACCTCATTTTCATGCACATACTTGGCTAGGGTTTCCTTGGCATCATGGAGTTGAATCTCCATCTCATGCATCTTTTCAAGAAGCTCTTGCTTCTTCTCCTTCATGGCCATCAACTGCTCTTGAAGTATAATGTTCTCCTTCCTATCTTCATTCATATCTTGCACCATATCTCTCATGATGACAAGCTCTTGCAACATCTCTTCATCAAATAATATTGCTAAGAAAGAGGGATTAGAAACATCACTTGTTGAAGCTAGCATCACACTTGTAATGCATCAGAAAGCTTCACAAATCTGCAACGACTAAAACCCTACTTGCAAAAAACTCAAGAAATCAAGAAAATAAACCTTCGCTCTAATACCAACTTGATATGTTATTGAATGTTAGTTTTGTTGTGCTAATTTCAACTTCAAATTTATAAACAAATGTTTGTTAATTGCTTCATGTGCATAGGTTCCCTTATGGTGTTTGTGATTCAAAACAGGTAAATTTATATCATGTTTTATGTTAGAATAATGAGAAGAATAACATGAAAACACAAGTGTTGAACAAGAGCAAGTAAATGTACAACAAAACATCAAGAAGAATATCTAACACAATTTTTTGGCAAAGGAGTTCACCCCTCCTGGGCTGCATCTCCTTGGTCCGGCTTCCACGGCTTGGGCCTTTGTATTTTATGAAAATGGAAAAAAATGTTGTTTACGATGCTCTACTACTCCTAAAACTTGCTTCAATTGACTCAGATCATCCAAAAGACCCAAAGATGACTCTCCAAGCTCTGTAATTAGACTACAACTGATCTAGGGTTGACCTCCTCTCCTGGTGACTCTTGGCTCCCTTAAACTTCAACGTGGAAAAATCATGTACAGAATTGCCTCTCTGCCTTTTCAACATGTTCCATTGTGTTCAGAGCATCCAAATCATCTAGGAATACCTTTTCCTGATCCTCATTTGGTCAAATGTTTCCAAAGTTATGGCAAAAATTGATTTTCCTAGTAAACCTCCACTAAAACTGGAGGAACTCCAGTTAACTCCACTAAAACTGGAGTTAGCACCGAAATTAGAGGACTCCACCATCTTTTATGCCAAGTTAACTATGGGTTAATTAATGGATAAGTGGGATTAATTAATGTTAATGATGCAATTAGCGCATAATCTACACGTTTAATGGATAATTGTTAGCCTTAACCTGGCGGTCTTTGCAATAGTGGACACATATGCGGTTTACTGGGCGTAGTTAATGAAAATGGTTACGGTTTTATGTTGACGATAAGATGGTTGGTGCTGGTCACATGTCACGGCACTGAATGTCACGGTTATGGTTTGCGCTAGCCATTGATAAAGGATAACTATAGTCTTTACCACCGGAAGAGTCTTCACATGGGAGGGCTAGCCTGTGGGATGGCTCTCCTAACCCCAACCGTCCAAACATTAAACTTCAAATATATGTGAAGAACATTATGGTTAAGAACCAAACGGTAGAGGAGACAGTTAAGCGCTTTGTCTGTGCAGAGGAGGTTGCGGGGTCGAACCCCAGTGCCTCCATAAAAATATTTACATTGTGCCCTTTACCTGGTCCATTGGGGGGGACATGTGGTGGCCTCTGGGATTGCCACTTGTCCCCTCCTCATTTGTCCACTTCAAACCAATCAAAACATGCCAACATACCATACCATCGACCAATAGCAACATTTTATCATTGATCAAACTTTGACTGTGCCCAATCACCTATCACGTCAGCAGTACAGACTGCTCACTATGTAGTGACTATACATTTTGTTTCAAAAATTTCTTTGGTTTGGAAAACAGTCAACATGCTCTATATTCCTCATATGAATTATGTTTTGGATGGAACAAGTTGTGCTGGGATCTTTTCAACGAGATGGGTGTGGTCATTTAGGTTTTGAAAAATTCTGAGCACCTTGATTTTTGAGCTAATTTTTCCCCCTAATCTAGATTCCGATCAGATCACCCCACCACGGTCAGCAAAGCTACCAGAAGTAAAGGATACCAGTGGCTACAAACATCATCATACATTAGACAACTCAAATTCAAATAAGGACACTAAAAGAACAAAAAAATGAAATCAGCTCGCTCTTGTCCCTTCCAAGCCATCTCAAGGAGAATGGTGCAAGGTTAAAAAGAAGAAATGAAGAAAAGCTTAACTTTTCTCTTCATCAATTTTTAGTTGATTTTTTTATGAACTTATGATCATCATTCATAGACATAATGATGGAATGATTTTAAGCATCTGCAACATGTAATTTTGCTTTCACTAATAAAATTACAATTTTTCCTTAGGGAAAGAGATATTGTGATCTTTTCATTTTGATGAATTCTAGCTAAAGTAAGGAGAGAGGTTTTGCTTTAAAATATTAACTCCAGAATGAACACTTTTAATTTTCCAATGTAATTCAAAACCCTGAGTGCCAAACCATGCAATGTAATCTATGACCAATTTTCTTGAAAACTATGAAAATGTAATTGATGCACAATTTTCATTCATGTTATGAAAATGAGAATTCTAACTATGGAAATGTTATCTATTCAAGAGAATTCTTCAAAACAAACACAAGATGATTCCAAATCATCAAATAACAACAAGACTATTTTCCTTCACCAATGTAACTAAAGAACCAATTGAGTGTAAGTAAAGGAAATTGGGTGAAAATTCCAAAGATCAAAAGTGATGACACTCAAAGGTGATTAACACTCAGACAAAATTCAAACACCGCCCCCCCCCCCCCCCCCCCCCCCCCCCCCCCCCACCCCCCCGCAATGATTGAGGGGGAATTTTTCCGCAAAAATGAAAGCAAAAACATGCAAAAATTGTTAAGAAACTGAGACAAACCTCTGAGTAATGACCAAAGGAAATAAAATTAAGAATTTCTCAAAAAGAAAATTCAAAACACCCAATGAAATTAACAAAGAATCTATAAGACTATACACAAGCTTAAAAAATCATAAAAACAAAAAATCTGGACTTAAATCGGAGAAACCCTATCTTTTTCAAAAAATTTACAAGGTTTCACAGGTCACTAGTTCAATTCAGTGCATATGTGCAGAGTGCACCGCATAAAAATGCACAAATTTGTGCTCTGTTTCTAAAGGAAAACTATGCAGACCTAAAAACTTAAGAAAAAAACAAAGGTCTCAAACCATAAATTTCAATTCTTAAAAGGGTCTAAAGGTGTCAAGGGTTATAGCAGGACACAATGGAGCACTTTCGTTCCCCAGTGGAGTCACCAATTTGTTAAGCGGGCAAGAAGGATCTCCTTAGATTTCCAACAAAACCTAGTAACAAACATCAAAATAATTGATACCTTTCCTTAGCCTATAATAGAAACATGAAACATGTAGTACACAATGAATCACTTACCTATTAGAGATGTGCTTGTAGAAGTCCTTTCAGTGCTCTCCACAACCAGCTTTTCCTTAATGCCTTAAAGGTTTTTCCAATGCTTTTGTAGCTTCTCCATGATGCTCCAAAAGAGATCTGCATAGACAAAAACATTCAAAGGGATCAAAGCATCTCACATATACGATCAAAGGTAAATGAAATCCCTAACTTAACAAACAACACATAGTTGAATCAATAATCAGTTATAAACTATGCGAGTGATCAAGAAATCTCACAATTAACATCAAAATAGATGAAATTATGACAAAAAACTACTTTATATTAAATTCATAGGAGAACAAGCTTACAATCACAAGAGTCTTCCAATTGTCTATGTTCGTTCCCTTTATGACAAGATCTTCAAACCCAAAATCAATGTCATAAGTTTACAAATCCAAGTCTCTCCCATCCTCTAGTCTTGTGTTCAATTTATATGCAAGAGGTGGAGGTTTCAGGTAAACCAAGGGATGAAGTGCAGGTATGTAGTAGTTTGAGGTTTCTAATTTGGATAAGGTTCCTTCATTAAAGCTTATAGAACTTTCTTTTTTATTTTTACTTGCATGAACAAGATTACACAGTTTATAGTGGAAGACAGTGCGCAGAATTGCGCAAGCCACAATGGTAAAAACTTCACATATGCAGGTAATGGCTAGGAAATCTTCTCATATGCTCAAAATTGGTTTTTAAGCAGTGTAACCCAAAATTATTTTTGTCCTTGCTATTGTTTTACTTCAAGCTTCATAGGGGATTCACTTCAGAAACTCATCAAATGTCGAGAGATTTGAATCGATAGTCATGGTGACAAAATCTAGTGTAACAACAATGTCTCCTCACCACCATTTAATCTCGATGTTGAAGGAAGACCCCATGCAAAGTTGCATGCTCACATCACTTGAGCCAGGGTCCCATGACCAGATCAGTCCCGTGACCAGATCATCATCTTCCCATACCCAAAAGAGATGCCTTCCTCGTACACCATTGATTTTACATTGCACTGTCGTCTAATCTTCCTTAGTTCCCATGGTTGTGGCACATTGGAGAGGATGATTAAAAGCGATGCCAAAGATACAGACTGAAGGGTGCAGAGAGGCGGTGTTAATGCCAATAAATGTAGCACGTTTGCATGCAATTGAGAATCAAGAGCTACCAAAATCGCGAAGTACATGACATGTCTTAACAACATTGCAAATGTCACTCATTCATAATTTTGTTGAATGATTAAATAGCGAGGTGAGAGGGAGTGGCATAGGGAGGAATTTTTCAGGAACAAATGACCAAAATTTAACTTAGAGTCATGAGCATGAGAGGGTCATATAATGAGGGAGGGGAAATTTAGATAATCCATGAAAATTATTTAGGGATGATAGTTTTATCAACCACACCATTAATTTTCATTTTCTCTTCTGCCAAGAGGCAAACTCTATTAGGCATAAGATCAACATCACTATTGAGACTCTGAAGAATGTGGGAAGAGGGATAATGAGAGAAAGAGCCGAGAATACCTATGATGTGATGGAATAATAGCCTTAACATATTATCTATAGTGGGAGTCCTAGATCATAGGTGGAAAATAATTAGGAAGGAGTTGTCCATGATAGTTAAATCCCTTATGCTGATTTTTTGCGTTAGTGTTAGCCCCAAAAAGAACCGTAGATATAGACCTAATTGTTGTATTTTCTGCCAAGCCCCAATGAGAATTTATCTACTACTATTCCTTCACTCTCCCCTGCCACTGAAGTGAATATTGTTATGAAGTTTATCTTTTATTTTAATTCTTTGCTAAAAATTATAAAATCTTTTTAATTGTGTTTAAATTTATAAAATGATAATAACATATATAAAAAATTAATAAAATGTGTGATGTAACTTACCATATTTTTATTATAAATACTAATAATAATTATATGTAATTTATTTAATTTGATACTTATATATATATATATATATATATATATATATATATATAGCTATATAGACGAGGATACTTTAGCCATAGCCTAGACAAAATTACATAACAGATTACAAATTGAAACAATGTGTCTCACAGGAGCAACAACTTTGGGGAAACTAACTGTTTATAAAGGAAGGCTGATCCAAATAAAGGTGAGTTCTACTGACCATAAGTATGACATACTTAATAAAACCTCAAGTCTAAAAGGAACGAGAATATTTATAAATGAAGATCTCATTCCAGAAGATCAAGCAGAATTAAGAAAGGAGGTTCAAAAGGTAAAGGAAGCTAGGAAGGAAGGAAAATGGGCAATAATCAGAAATAGAAAAGTCGTTATTTGTGATAGAAACCAAAATTATAATAATAAATAGCAATTCAACATGCTTCAGATTCTTTCTTGGAACTGTCGGGGCTTTCCATGGAACGAAGGCCCCAAGCTAAGTTGGATCTCGAATGATGTTAATATTATTTTTCTTGTTGAAACTTGGGAGCACGAAGAATCTCAGGTCCCTAACATAGATGGATTTACACTATGGTCTACCTGGAACGAGCGATCCTCCTGTAGAGGTATTGGGTGTATAGCTTGTTACATTAAGAAGAAAAACTCTCCCCATGCTAGGATTTATAAAAATGACCCTTACAACCAATATAGTTGGATAGAGATTACTGACATTTATGATAAAAAGGCATACATAGAAATCTGTTATTTCCCCCCATCAATTCTAACTTCTATAAGAAAAAGAATCTCGATAAAAATATTCCTTACAATGGTTTAGAGAATGATATTTCTAGCCTAAGGAATGAAGGTAATATCCTTTTAATGGGTGACTTTAATGCTCGAACTTCAACCAAGCTATCCTTCTAAGCAATCATTCCAACCCTAATCCACTTTGGTTAGACGAAGATCTTCCTTTGGCTAGTTGGTACAAAAGGAGCTCTGACAACTACAGGGAGAATTTGTTTGAGTCAAAGCTAGTCAAGCTCTGTAGTGCTCAGGATCTCATAATTTGCAACGGTCTAAAAAAGTGGCCCAATTCTAGCTAGTTGACCTGCATCCATGGGCTTGGTAGCAGCGTGGTAGACTATGTTATCTCCGATCTCCCTTTATACAACGAAATAATAAATTTTGACATCTTAAATGACCACGAGCCTGACTCTGATCATAGGCCTTTACTTATAACTCTTAATTTTGTCATGCATAGAGATCCCATAGAAGATAATACTGATAGCCAAAAGAACTTAATCTTTGATAGAAATAAAAAAGATCTCTTTCTAAATGAATTAAAAACTAATTTGATTCCTTTATCTAGTATAGACAACATAGAAGAACTCTATCATAATGTTACTACAACCCTCTCATATTCTATTAATAAGTTCTCAATTGAAGTTTTGAGTAATAAAAGAAATTTCAAAACTAGCCCATGGTATGACAAAGATTGTAAAAGTGTGAGGAGAGCAATTAAGGAAGTTGTTGAAGAATCTCTTAAAATTGACAAGATAAAAATATACAAAGTCATAACTAAAAGGAAAAAAAAGGCAGTATATTCATAAAAGACAAGAGAATATCTTACACCTCTCTAAGGTAGCTCCTAAAAACTTCTAGAGGCAGATTCTAACTAGGAAAACTAAATATAATAATAAAATTGCTTTACACGACTGGAATTCCTATCTTAAAAATATTTATGAATCTCCAAATGTCATAGATAACTTTGAAACCCTGCTCACTACAAAAGAAGTTTTCTCATTAGAAGACACTGATTTTGGGATTAATCGTTTGGCTAATGGGAAAGCTAAGGACATTGAAGGTTACTAGGTAGAAATCCTAAAAATTGGAGGTCTTGTCCTCATCCCTCACATCCACAAGCTTTTCAATCATGCAGTCAAGCAAGATATCCCTAAACCATGGACTCAAAGCCTCATTATCCCTATCTTTAAAAGTGGGGATACAAATAACCCCTCTAATTATCAGACAATTATGATCAACCCTCTCCTAGCCAAGTTATATGGTATTATTTTGGAAAAGAAGTTGAGCATATGGCTTGAAAGTGAAGGTAAGCGGGCTAAAGGCCAAGCAAGTTTTAGAAGGCAGCACCCAACAATGGACCACCTCGTTACACTTTGGATCATTGTGGAGGAATTTCGCAATGATAAATCCAATCCCTTTTGTTGCTTTGTGGACTTTGGAAAGGCTTTCGATACGGTTCCTTGAAAAAACCTATGGAATAGATTATAAGAGCTAAAGGTTCATTTTGAGTTGAGAGCTGCCACTATAAGGTTATATGAGAATGTAATTGCCAAGTTAAAGACCAATGAGGAGTGGTCGAACGATATTAAGTGTAATATCAGAGTTAAACAAGGTTGCCCCTTCTCCCCTACCATATTTGGCATTTACATCGACAAGCTAGAAGGTTCTTTAGAGGAAGCAGGATGTGTTGGCACGATCTTAGCTGGGATAGTCATCATCCTTCTTCTCTACGCTGACGATATCATTGTTCTCGCAAGGTGCCCATCTGATCTTAATAAGCAACTTAGACTTATTAAGTATTTCTGCTCTACCATGGGTGTGATTGTTAATACTGAGAAGACAAAAGTTATGATTATCAAATCGAAGAAGGACACTTATGCTAATTTTATGTATGACAATAGTAACTTGGAGGAAGTGTCTTCCTACAAGTACCTAGGAATTGATATTCATCACAAGCTCAACTGGAACAATAACATTGAGAAAAGGATTAATGGGGGGTGGAAAGCTTATTTTGGTCTTGAAAATAATTGTAAAACAGAAAACCTCGTAATGTGGGATAGAAAGAAGTTCCTCTTTGAAACTTTAGTCACTTCGGTTATCTTATATGGATGTGAGGTTTAGGGTTGTAGCATCTCTAGAGAATCCTCGAGAAAGATTGAGCAAATCTAGAAGTGTTTTATAATGTATAACCTCAAAATTAAAAGCAACACACCCTATCATTTTCTCCTAATAAAAGTGGGTCTTTCCACTATTGAGAGCCTAGCTATGACTAGCCTTATGTTGTACAAGCACAAACTCAATAACATAGGAGACCATAGACTTCCTAAGCTAGCTTTAAATTCTAGCCAAGACCACCTAAGGCTGAAGAGAGGTTGGTATAAAGATACCATGGCCTGGTTAAACCATTGGAAGATCGACAAGAATGTTGCATTGCAAAACATTAATAACATTAAAAATATTGTTACTTCTAAGTTCAAAGAAAAAATGTGGTGTGAGAAAGATTTAGCAACTAAAAGAAAATTAAGATATTATAAGGAGGTCATCAACTCCACCCTAGAAGACCAAAGTATCTCACTATTTTAACTAGCTCAAAGAAGAAAATTAATATAGCCAAGATTAGAACGAACTCTCATGAGCTCCATAGTGAAACAGGTCGTTGGACAGTTCTTAAAACACCATGGATGGAAAGGTTCTGCCATCTCTGTGAGAATACGAACATCGAGAATGAAAATCATTTCCTCTTAGAGTGCTCCGTGTACAACCACATTAGATCTCAGTTTCAAAATCTTTGTTGCAATACTCACTTTCTTAGCCTTTTACGATGTCAAAATTATAGTCAGCTCGGAAGGCTTCTCTCCAAGATTTTTGAACATAGGAATAAAATCTTAAATAAAACTAAATAATTTGTTTCCTTAGGTCCGATAAACAAAAGTTTGGTCTTAGTGGATGTTAACCACCACCATTATCATTATCATCCAATATATATATATATATATATATTCTAAATAATATGAGTTTTGAGATGATTGGCATATTAAACTTATGGTGACTTAAGAGCATCTCAGCCATCAAAATCTTAAGAAATGATCACTATCTATTTTAGTCATATAAACTATTATAAGTAGATTATGACCTGATTTTAAATATCTACTCAAAATTACCACATAGTTTCAAACTTACGTCATGAATCAAAACAAAAGCTTCCAAACCAATCACACATGCAAATTTTGAATTTTGTTATTTAAAAATAAACACAAACCTTTAATTTAGAAATTCACAATACTCGTAGTTTTATCAAGCTAGATTACAACAAAAGCATTCATAATTTTATTTTCAAATTATTCTCGAACGACAGTGTAGATTATACGACTGTACAAAAATTAATAAAAGATGAATAGTGATTGATTCCCCTGCAGTGATAATTTGTTAATCCCTGCAATTTCGATGTCGTCGACTATTTTCAACGATCGTGACGCCATTTTCAAATTATTGTCCAACAACAGTGTAGATTATGCGACTGTACTTAAAGTAATAAAAGATGAACTAGTGATTGATTCCCTGCAGCGATAATTTTTTAATCCCTGCAATTTCGATGTCGTCCACTATTCTTCAACGATCGTGACGCCATTTTCAATTAGCATTATCAAGAGAATGGGACCCATATCTAGCTGTATTAAGCAATCGCAATCCTCGGCTTACATAGGGCTCGTGTTTGACTGTTCTTAAGAAGTATTTGAATAGGATTGCTGCAATTTGCAACCTGTGTTTTCAATCCACGAATTTCCAAATATTAATTTCCTCGCGTGTTATCACGTGCAAGATAAATCAAAATTGGACCATGATTCTACTTATCTTAATATACTTCAAAAAATAACAGAAATTTGTGTGGGTTTCAACATAAGTTTGTCTCGTTTACGATAGCATGAATCAAACACAAATTTATTCCACTAAACCATGTGAGTGTCCCGTTAAACTTTGGTCATGAATCCATAAAATAAAACAGAAGAATTCATTTTTAAAAATAACATAGATTTGTCTCATTTAAGACGTGGTGAATCACATACAAATCGGTCATGATTCCAGAAAATTAGTTAATGAATATATGTTTAAAATAACATAAATTTGTTTCATTTGAGACAGCGTGAATCAAACACAAACTTATTGCACGTAACCACTCAATCAAGGAATATTGTTGAGTTGCTTGAAGACAAATTATATGTAAAAATGTATTTATTTTGCGGATTTTTATTTATATGATATCTTCGAATTTTTTTTATAAATTTTGATAGTATTATATTTTTATTTTCATCATGTTTAATATATCACTTTAATTGGAGTGAGGAGGACATGTAACTTTATAAGAAAGAATATCTTAACAGAACACTAATCAAGATCTATCTAAATTTTAGTAAACATAAATATATTTAAAATTTAAAATGAAAAAAAATCAATATATTTTTATAAAAATTTAGAAAAAAGATTAAATAAAACCAATTCTTTAATAAACTTACGACAATCTAACTTGCAATGAAATGAGAATAAATTCCGACGAACTCACCAACCCACTACCCTCGACTTCATGGTCTTTTATTTTATTTATTTTTATTTAACAACTTTGACATGAGCAGGAGATACCTTTTTAACAACTTTGACAGGAGCAGGAGATAACTTTTAACATTAGTAAAGAGAATTATAAATGAAATGATTCGTATGTCTCTTTCGAAGGTTTTGGAAAAAAAAATAAAACCAATCATTTAGAGAATTTACTAAGGGTAACCTGCCATAAAATATATAGCCCCCTCTTGGGAAGAAATCGTTCGTTAGACCCATTGTATTTTGTAAATTTTTCATACGTAAATGAAAAATTAAAAACCAACTACGAAATGAGAAATAAATCCTCACGAAGCATTCTACCCATTTTGGCATTTTAGTTAATTTTTGATTTGAAAAATCCTAATAAAAGAGTATTTATGTTTTCAAAATTGCTTAAAATTTTAATATTAATATATTTTTTTAATAAAAAATTAGTCAAAAATCATAATGTTAAATAAAAATTTTGATTTTTCCAGTTAATTATAAAATACCATTATCAAAATAGTAAAACATCACTATCTTCTTATATAATCAAATTTTGTCTCACTATTTTTTTTATATAATAAAATTTTGTCCCGCTATTTTCCTTTTATATCATAAAATTTAAGATGAATCAACAGTAGTAAAAATTTAACGAATTGTAAAGTATGAGGAAGGCGCGTAAAGAAGTGGACAGGGCTTCAACTGTAGTCCATGATGCAGAGATAGGGACGATGAAAAAGGTTGGGAGAAATTTGACGAAAGTATGAAGCAGCCGATTTTGATGTCTTTTCAACGATTTTCTGTCCCATCGCTCCGCTACAATAGAGTGAAAAGCACGAGCAATATGAAGTTGCGGGTCAAAATTTGAATCTGGACCCCTTTACGTGATAACTCCTCTTACTGGTTGTGGACAAAAAATGAGAAAAATTGATTTTCATGATCCGCTGAATCTGTAGGCTGAGGCGTGAAAGGAACTGATTTAGAATAGAGTGCGTAATTGTTGTACATTGCAATATTAAATATTTGTTTTGCATATTATTGTAGGAGAAGGGACAAAGAAATTTGCCCATTAAACGACGGTCCGACATTAATCTAAGTTTGATTACACTCACCCATTTTATAAATTGTCGGCACAACATCATCCTCGTTCTTCATCGCTCCTCATGCATCGGTGAATACAACTCATTTCCAGGGAAGCATTACGGTTTTTTATTATTATTAAATAAATAAATAAAAAATTAGTTTTTTAACAAAATAAATATATAATACGTTCATAACATAATATAATATATTTATATATATATATATGACAAATCTATCATATATTTCTATTTTTGTTAGAAAATTGTTTTTGTTCGGCTAATTTTTTATGAAGCAGGGAGATAGGTTAACAGTCTAAGATCTTGATAAGAGTGAAAGCTTGTTTTAGCAGGTTATTTCATGTGATTTTTTTGAATAATCATGACGAATCCACTACTCATTAGTAGTTTGATAATTAAATTATCCCTCTTGAAAAAAAAAAATATAATATATTTATAATTTACTAAAGATAAAATATAATGTTTTCTAAAATAAAATATATTATATATTCATAACCTAATATGTATTATATATTATATTCCTAAAATGATAAGATGTTCATATCTTATTCATAATATGGTAATATGTTCCTATCATATTATATATAGATATAACGGTGGTATGTTCCTATCATTTTATATATATATTTGATAGAATATAATATTTTCTGGATTATGCAATTAAATACAAAATTATAAAAAAAATTACTTCTATTCTTTATTTTATAAAAAAATTTACTTCTAGTCCTTTTTATTTTGCTTTGTCATCTTCATTCATTCCTTACTTCCCTGATTCTTTAGATGACCCTGTAAGTTTTTTTTATATAAAAGTTATTTTTGTTAGTAATTAATATATAAAAGTTCTTTTTTATTAGTAAATTTAATAAGTGATATTAATTATTTATTTTTTCATATAAAATTAAATTTTTATATTATAGTATAATTTTTTATATATAAAATAAAATTATATAAGATTATATTTTTTTTATTTTTTTAATTATATATAAATTAGTATAATTATATTAAAAGCATTCACGTGATTGATATAGCTAAAGGTTTTATAATTATTGTAAGGAAAAATTGTTCCAATAAGAAGAATGTTTTACTAATGTACCAATTTGAAAGAAAAAGAATTGTAAAATAGACCATTTTGCTAAATAAAATTTTCTTATGTATTAATTTCGCCATCTAATTAGAATACCAACTTATTAGAATTGAAATAATCTTAAATCCCTAGGAAATTAGTGGGTGGGAAGCCATGTGGCACTAATCTAATCTAATTTGAGAGAAAAAAAATAAATTACCCATCTTATTGCAAAATGGACCATTTTTCTAAATAAAATTTATTTATATATTAATTTCTCCATCTTATCTAATTAAAATATAAACTTATTAAAATTGAAATAATCCAAAATTCCATTAATAAACCTTAAAAATTAATCTCTATAATAAATTAAAAATAAAAATAAATAAATAATGATCCACTTCAATTAAAAAAAATTAAAAAATCAATAAATCTCATCCACTTTCAATTAAAATGAGCTTCCTTTAACCATAATGATTAAAATATCTTTATATTGAAAAGAAAAATATTCATCCAAATTTTTCTTTTCCTTTTTTATCATATTGTTAATAGTTTATTGGATGAATCTTCTTCATATCTCCTTTGTAACTCATCCGAATATTAATGGTTCTTTAAATATCATATTTATTAATGTTATAGTTATAATGTAAATGGTTTTCATTTTATCACTTAATTTTTTTTTTAATAACAATCTTTTTTTCAAAATTATTTAAAAAAATTATTATTTTTAATTAAATAAATATACAAAATCGGTATTTATATTAATAATTTAATCAATATATCTATGTATTTGAAATTTCTATAACCAATAATAATATTTTTTACTTAATTATATTTATTTTTATATTTAAATAATATTTTTAATTATACTAAAATATTTTGTTCGTCAAGTATATTAAATATTCGAATAATATTTATATAATTGATATATATCACAATAGGGTTTATATAAAAACAGAATAGGAAATTTTAACTGATAATCCTTGTCCACATCCTCTCCGCGCCAGTAATCTCTCTAACCAATCAAAAAGGTGAAATGCTTTTACAATCTTTAAACAAATATGAATGGACTGATATATCAAGGATGGGATACAGTAAATATAAAATTCTGTCACTAGATGTGGATGGGATGAGTAAATGTAAAAATTAATAAGAGATTATGAGGGGAGACCAGAAATGTTTCTATGGTACAGGCATTTTTACAATGCCCATGGTACCTGACAGAGTTCGAATTTACAAGGCCCTCATAATAATAATAATAAAAGCTATTAAAATTCATACCGCAAGCGCCCTATAAATGAACCCTCCTGCATTCCTGCTTCGACAGAAGTAGTACCAGAGTCCACCCTTAGGAGCATCTCGCATAATTGTGTGGATTCTGCAACTATGGCATCTGCATTTTTTGTTATATTATGCATTGTTGCATTCATTGGATGTGCCAATGGGCAGCTGAGCCCCACTTTTTACCAGAGTACGTGTCCCAACGTTACTAGCATAGTGGGGCAGGTAATCCAGCAAGCTCTGCAGACAGATACAAGGATAGCGGCCTCCCTCCTCCGTTTACATTTTCACGACTGCTTTGTCAATGTAAGATGCACATCACTTACTCCATTTTGCATCAGTCTAAGCTTCATGTGCATGCACATCACTTAGATTTTGCATGAATAGAATTCAGTCTAAGCTGATCATGTATTACTCACAGGGCTGCGATGGATCGGTTCTTTTAAATGACACTGCAAATTTCACAGGGGAGCAGACGGCAGGCCCTAACCTCAATTCTATCCGGGGCTTCGGCGTTGTGGACGACATTAAAACGGCAGTAGAAAACGCGTGCAACGCAACAGTATCGTGTGCTGACATACTCGCTATAGCCGCACAGCAGTCCGTCTCACTGGTTTGTACTCTAATTGCATTCCCGTGTATGTTGGGTTATTTGATTATCAGAAATATTTTGGAATCGAATGCATTCTTAGAATGGTCTAAAAAAATTATTTTTCTTTCACATTTACATTTATTCTGGTTCGACAGATTCGAAAATATGTTGACTTATGTAAGAAAAACTGTGATTAGAAAGATAAGCTGTGTTCTTCGTGGTCCATATTTTTGAATAGCATAAATGAACTGAATTTATTAATTAAAGAACTGGAGACACATCTTTTATAGATAATATTTTTGTTAAAAAATAACAAGTATATAACCCTGGGTGCAACCACAGTCTGGTGGTCCGTCATGGACTCCACAGTTAGGGAGACGAGATAGCACGACCGCCAATGCAACTCTTCCCAACACAGCCCTCCCTGGACCGACGGATTCGCTGTCCACAATCATAACAAAGTTCCAGAATGTTGGGCTTTCTGTTACGGATGTCGTTGCTTTGTCAGGTATATATAAAAGCTTTTCCTTATTCATCATTTTCTTTAGTAAAACCTCTGCTAAACTAACAGAGCTACAAGTACATAGTGTGTTCATGAGTATAGTTTCGATTTTGTATATTGTACGAATTTGGGTTTTGTTGGATGTACCAGGGGGACATACAATTGGGCGAGCTCGATGCACAGTGTTTAGCGGTAGACTCTACAATTTCAGTGGAACGGGCAGTCCGGATCCGACACTGAATTCCTCCTATCTATCCACCTTGCAAAGCACGTGCCCGCAGAATGGAAACGCGAATACGTTAACGTCACTGGATCCAGGGACTCCAGATACGTTCGACAACAACTACTTTGCAAATCTGCAGATTCAGATGGGTCTCCTTCAGTCGGATCAAGAATTGCTTTCCACATCGGGAGCAAGCACCATCTCTACTGTCAATGATTATACGAGTAGTCAATCCGATTTCTTCTCCAACTTTTCCAACTCGATGATCAACATGGGGAACATAAGTCCTCTGACGGGAACAAGCGGAGAAATCCGCCTGAATTGCGGGAAGATTAATGGTTAGATTCCGCTGAAATATCAATTCTATCAAATTGAAATAAGTGCAACCAATATTGTGAAGAAATAAGTATCTTATGATCTCGATTATCGTGAACAGCGGCCATCGTGAACGAATTCAATTAATAAGGCCTTGACGAAGGGAAAGGTTGTAAGTTCATCCGTGTTAGCGTTACCAGAAATGTATGTATTAAACACCGCTTTTAAGAGGCTAATAAGATTTGATCCTAGCTCTTTGCTAAGTTATTTTTGAAACTTACCACTAAATCATAAAGCCAACATTGTAAAAAGAAAAGGAGAAACAAATTTATATATTTTCAGAAGTATTGCATATATTTTGAATTTGAAAGGATTTGAAGAATATTTGGCTACATAACAATTATGACTTCAATAGTTTCCATAGTTGGAGTTGTTCTTAATAGAAAAAAAAAACTATCAAGAGTGGTTTAGAAAGCTTAAAAGTGCCCTTGATTTTAACGATTTGTGGGAAGTTTGTCAAGGCAAGAAGGATAGTGATGGAAAAGAAATTACATGCAATTTGGGAGACAAAAGACAACAAGGCATATGCATTAATAACTGCATCCGTGATAGAAGAAGTAAGAAAATATATCGTTTCTTGTGGTACTGCATTCCAAGTACTAAAGAAGTTGAAAGAATTGTATGATTCACACTCAGAACTCGAAATTATTCAGTTATTGTTAAAGTTGTTTAATTTGGAGAAGGAGGATAATGATCCTTTGAAGAGTTCCTCTGAAATAAAAGCCATTTTTCATGATATAGAAGTCACTGGAATTAAATTAGATTTACAACTTACAACTTTTATAAAAGTCCTTCACCCTGTCTATTCAAATTATTTGGAATCACCTCAAGCTAGTGGGCAGCTAAAAGACATTACATTTGATAAACTAGTAAGCAAAATAGCTGAGAGAGAAAAAGTCTTTGGGAAGAAAGAGACTCCACCTAACTCTAATGTAGAAACTTTGTGCCTTGCACAAAAGGATCGAAAGTCTCACGCGGAAACTTCTAGAGGTGATAAAAGTAGTAGAGGTCATGGTAGGAGAAATTATAGAGGCAAGGGGGGCAAAAATAATCAGGGAGACAGACAACAAAATGATAGAAAACAAATGAATTTTAATGATAGACCAGCTATCAAATGTTTTAGATGTGGTAAAATTGGTCATACTTCTACTAACTGTAAAATCCCTTGGGAGAAAGTCAGTGAAAGGAGAGAACAATTAAATAAAGATCAACCACCACCAGATAAGGGAAAATCATCAGAGTCTGCACATTACATTGTTGCTCACTGTAATTTTAATATGAATGATGTTTTCAACACTGCATTTTCTTCATGTTGAGATACTTAAATTTTGGATTTAGGAGCCACTTGTCACATAACATTTAGGCAATTTTTTTTGAAACTTTCACTGACGATATTGATGGTGTTATTTACTTTGCTAACAAGTCTCAAATTAAACCATCTGGCATTGGGTCTATTCGTTTGAAGATATTGAATTTTGCAAATTATGTTCTATAAGATGTACTTTATATTCCACAATTTCAGCAAAATTTGATGTCTCTTATCCATATTCGGCAGCAGGGGCATTCTATTCATATATTTGATGGCATCATTGAGATAAGAAGAGCATCTGATCATGTAGTTGTTATGACCGGTGTGGAAGAAGGTACGCTTTTAAAATTAAATGGTACTTCATCTACTAATTCTTGTGAAAGTTCTGTTCTTTTGGCACAACAAAATGATATCCTATCTCCCAGCTTGTTATGACATGCTCGATTTGGTCACATCAATTATGACAGCATCAAAATTATGAAAAAGCAAGGTATTAAAGGTCTTCCGACAGTTCCAAGAAATATTACACCTTATGATGCTTGTATTATAGGAAAGCATTGTAAACAACCTTTTCATAGTTCTTCTTTCAGATCTACACAAAAATTAGGTCTCATACATTCAGATTTATGTGGACCTATGCCTATTGCAACTGCAAATGGAAATAAATATGTGCTAACATTTATTGATGATTACTCGAGAATGTGTTGGGTGTATTTGTTGAAGAATAAGTCACAAGTGTTTGATGTTTTTAAAAATTTTCATTTGATGATTAAAAATGAAACTCAACAGAATATAGGCATTCTCAGAACTGATAATGGTGGTGAGTACACTTCTCATGTTTTTGAACAATATTTGAAGGACAATGGAATCAAACATCAAACTACCATACCTTATAACCCACAATAGAATGGCGTCGCAGAATGCATGAATAAAACTTTTCTTAATATGGTTAGATATATGATGTTTTTTAAGAATGTTAAGTCGATGTTTTGGGGAGAAGCAGTGCTTTGTGCAACTTATATTCGAAATCATTGTCCTTCTTCTGTAATCAATAATAAATCTCCTTATGAAATTTCATATAATCATCTTCCTGTTTTTCAACATTTTAAAGTCTTTGGTTCTTTATGCTATGCATTAATTCCTAAACATCAGTGCAACAAGTTGGGTGCTAGGAGTCGTAAATGTATTTTCTTGGGATATTCTGCTACTTCCAAAGATTTTAGATTGTATGATGAGGAGAACAAGAAGTTCATTCTTTTTAGATATGTTATTTTCCTTGAATCAAATAAAAATAATTCTAGTGTTGATAAGAAACTGGCTCATTAGGAGAAATTTGCATCTAAGAAGTTCTATTTTGAATCTGATAATGTTGTTCCACACACTAAAGGGGGGATTCCCATTTTGGATTAGTCTGTGGTTCTTCCATATTTGACTCATGAGAATGTTATTGCTGAAGAAAATTTGGATGATATAAATGTTTCTGCAGGACCAGAAATTGCTCTTGAAGAGCCTGTACTTTAGCCTATTTTTCAAGATGAGCAGCCATCACAACCACTTCAGCAACCTTACGAAGATCTACACATGCTCGAAAAGTTCCAATCAAGAATAATGATTTTGAAACAAGAACGTCTTCTAAAGGTGATTCAGGTAATGTTTCTCATGACTGTGAATTCAATCATTGCACAATTAGCGAACCTAATTGTTTTCAAGAAGTTGGTAATTGTGATGAATGGAAGGATGCAATGCAAAAGGAATATGATGCACTTATTAAGAATGGAACTCGGAGGTTAGTGGATCCTCCTGCAGGTATCAAACCCATTGGTTGCAAATGGGTCTATAAGATCAAATACAAAGCAGATGGTTCACTTAATAAATACAAGGCAAGACTTGTAGCAAAAGGATACGCTCAGAAGGAAGGCATTGACTACACAGAGACATTTGCTCCTACAGCAAAATGGGGCACAATTAGAACTTTATTTTCTATTGCAGCTTAGAAAAGCTGGAAGATACACCATATGGATGTTAAAATAGCTTTTTTTAATGGCAATTTGAAGGAGGATGTTTATATGTTTCAGCCTGAAGGTTTTGTTGTTAAAGGGAAAGATAAAAAGGTATGCAAATTGGTTAAGGCTTTGTATGGACTAAAACAAGCATCTCGTGCATGGTATGAAAAGTTAACTGAACACCTTCTCAAGTTGAATTATAATTTATTTGATCTGGATGATGTAACTCTTTTTGTTAAGAAAATTGGAAAGTCAGTTGTATATTTGGTTGTGTATGTAGATGATTTGATGATCACTAGAAACAATGATGACTATAGAGTGTCTGTTAAAAGAGAATTATTGAAAGTTTTTGACATGACAGATTTGGGTTTATTACATTATTATTTAGGGATTGAAGTTTATCAGACACCCAAATATATTTTCATTTCTCATAAAAAGTATATTGGACATCTATTGGACAGATTTGGGATGCATGATTGTAATCCTGTCACTAATCCTATGGAGCAGAATTTGAAGCTTACTTCCATTGAAGGAAGCATGTTTGAAGATCCAACAAAGTACAAAAAAAATTTTGGAAGTTTAAATTTTCTAGCTACTACTCGACCTGACATAACTTTTGTTGTAAGGATACTTTCGAGGTTCATGCATAAGCCATGTGAAGATCATTGGAATGTAGCAAAGCGAGTGCTCAAGTATTTGAAAGGCACTCGAACATATGGCTTCAAATATTCAAAAGTTGTAGATTTCCATCTCACCAGCTATTCAGATTCTGATTTTGATGGAGACAAGGAGAATGGAGTCTACTTCTGGTTATTTGATGAGTCTTGGATCAGCAACCCTCAGTTGGAGATCACACAAGCAATCTGTTCCTGTTGATTCTACCACCGAAGTTGAATATGTTGTGGTAGCTCAAGCCACAACGAGAATCATTTGGCTTTGCAAAATACTTGAATACTTGCAGGAGAAACAAAAGACTTCAACTCCACTACTCGTCGACAACTCTTCTACAATTCAGTTGGCCAAGAATCCCAATTTTCATGATCGTAGCAAGCACATTAACACCAAATATCACTTGATTTGACACTATGTAGAGGCCAAAGTTATTCATCTGACACATTGTCCTACTTCAGAGCAGATCACAAACATATTTAGAAAGTCACTGGGACGTGAAAAGTTTGAAAAGTTCAGAATGTTACTAGGAATGTCAAATGTCCCTTCGAATTAAGGGGGGAATGTTAACTAATCCTTCGGGATTGTTATTGTATATTGTATAATATGTAATTAGTTTTACATTCTGTTTTTACAATTAATAAGTTACCAAGACAAAACTTTCTCGTACCTCGATTACATATGTATAAATAAGTAATTTTATCAATAATATGACGTTGTTTCCTTGTGCTCTTTCATTGTGTTCTTTTATTGTGGAGTTTATTTGGGCTTGTACACTTAGAGTGCCCCGCGTACAACCACACTAGATCTTAGTTTCATAATATTTGTTGCAATACTGACTTTCATAGCCTTTTACGATGTCAAAATTATAGTGAGCTCGGGAGGCTTCTCTCCAAGCATTTTGAGCATAGGAAGAAAATCTTAAATCAAACTAAATAATTCATTTCTTTAGGTCCGATAGACCAAAGTTTGGTCTCAATAGACGTTAACCATCATCATCATCATCATCAATTTAAAACAAATATTTATACTTTTATTTTATTTAATAAATGTTAATAGAAATCTTAAAAAATATTTTTAATACTTAATTTAGTCCTGACTTTTAAAAATATAATGTTATTATTATATTTCAAAAAAAACTTTTATGAAAGATATAATTAAATAAATTTATATTAATTTAATTTATTATATATATTTACAAAAATATATATAATGTATATCTTTAAATTTAAATTCATAAATAATTTTATTAAATAATGTTTAAATTATTTTAAAAAAGTTATTGATTTGATTGCTAAAATTTACAAAGACATACATAATCTATTTGTTTAAATTTAACGCTCTAAGAATTATGATTCTTACATCATTATCATGTTAAATTAATTATCATTTATAATATAAATTTGTTAATAATTAAATTTGCAATGTAATGAAGGATATATAACCTATCACTAACTAACATTTTGATATTTTTTTTCATTGATTTCACAATAATAAATCAGCAACTCATCTTTTAACTAAATATGAATATATATGAGTTTATTATTATTTTTAAAATGAATTGAGAATGTTTTGTATTTACGAAATCAAAATATCCTTTAAAAATAATAAATTATTAGTAAATTAAATATAATACAATAAATATATGATTAGATAAAATGTAAAAAATATAATTTGTAAAACAAATGAGAAAATCTATTTGAAAATAAATATTTTTCTATAAAATCAAAATGACATGTCTATGGGATGTAATTTAATTGGAAATTGTTGTGTTATGAAGTATTATCTAAATAATGAGATCCAAAGTTCAATTCGTTGTGGGTCAATCTAACAAAAGAAAGTTGTTATAATCAATTGAGCCTCGAGAGTTGGTCTAATTGGTTGTTTTCTTGGTACTAAAGTATCTTCTTAAAGGAAGATCATGGAGTCAAATCTCCTTGATGCCTTCAAAGTAGAATATTAAGCTCTCCTAAATGTTACTCTTACATTATACCTAATATTGTGCACATATTCCACTTTCTTTTAACTAAACAACTCCATGTGTTCATATTCTTTAACACATATTTCCTATACTTGTTTCTACAATAACCAAGAATATATAATTAAAGAGATAACTAAAATTAACAAATAAAAATGGTAAAAAAAAATTGAAAACTTTTAATATTTGTAACCCTTCTTTTTTATCAAATAATTATTCAGAAAATATAAAAATGAAATATTTAAAACTATATCTATGAAAATTCATTCCACTATCTTTTAACTAGACAACTATATGTGTTCATATTCTTTAACACATATTTCTAAAATAATATATTTGTTTTAAGCTATACTTGTTTCGAATAACCAAGAATATATAATTAAAGAGATATCTAAAATTAACAAATAAAAATGGTAAAAAACAATTGAAAACTTTTATTATTTGTAACCATTCATTTTTATCAAATAATTATTTAGAAAATATATAATTGAAAGCATTTAAAACTATATCTATGAAAATTCAATATAGATTTTTTTTTTAATTTTTATATTTCATTTCTAATATACATATGTTTTTCCCATCATTATCAATCTTTTTTATATAAAAATAACTTAAAATACAAATACGGTATGTGACATACTCAAAAACAAAAATGGTATATCATTCATTGTCATTTTGTGTGATTTCCAATACATATAAAATGCAAGTATTGAATGTCACATGCTCAAAAATAAAAATTTATATCATTTTTAGATGTTTTTGGGTGATTTCCAATATTTTCAATTAATTTTAAAGACTCTTTGACACAATTTTGCTTTTTCAGTTTTTAAGAGTCGAGAAAAAGTTAAAGATGACTCTAGTCCCCTTCGATTTTTAATGAGCTTGAAGTGACAAGTGCTCAAATGGACCTTTTCTTTTAAAGAGTTGAAAAGGAATGAAAGTGACTACTCTAGAAAATCTACACAAAGGGATTACCAAACCAATCGCAAAACTGCAAAATACACCTTGGTGATAAATTAAAGAGAAATTACCAAGGACTTATGTACAACAATCAATCTTCACGAATGCTGTGTTCAGTGCATTGCGATCAATAAGGCGGCAGACTCAGCTTCCTATGGATAAAGGATATAAGCCTATTGTGATCTCCCAATATATACGCGACGGTACGGGGAGCACAAGTCCGTGCTAGTACTTGTTGTATCAAGGAGGAGGAATCACCCAACCTTCAATGAAAACAATAGTTACTAGATTTTACGATGCCGGAACATGTCTCTAGCCTAGACCTCTAAATGTGTTGCGTTAAGTTCCAAAGCATTGTTAAGTTCATTGAGATTTATTCTAAAGTTGATCTTGTTTAAAGTTTGCCTTTCAATGGTTCACTGCGTGATGATGATTTGAAATTCCTAAAATGCAATCTATAATGACAAACAATCTTTGTTTATTTCGATCAATGAAAATCCTAGCTACTAGGGAAAGAAGATTACAATTCTTTCAAACAAAGAGCAAAGAGCACACACTAGTGCATTTTCCTAAATCATTTTTCCCACACAAACTAAACGCAAATGCAAATGTATGTATTTGTTTTTCGTTCTACTTAATGTGAAAATGCCAAAACGGAAAACTAAATGCAGCAAAGATCTGAAATATTTCTTTCAAAACGACATTTTTGACAATTTCTTCTTTAAAAGAGACAGGAAGACTACACGACACTTTTCAATTTTTAATAAAAATGCTTTCAACACTTCGAATATCAACAAATCAAACCAAATACTTGATGAAAAGTTGAATCGACTATTCAAGGAAGGAAGAATTCATGACACTTCTCTTTTCGACACAAAAGCGACAGTTACGACAATTTTTGCATCAAAGCGACAAATCAATTTAAACAACTTTTTGACAAAGGATTGTAAATGATGAACAAATACAAAAAAAATTCACCAATCTTAATCAATGGAGGCTGATCTATGTGATTCAAAGAGGCTTCAGTAAGGAGGCACTGTTCATAAGCAACAAATACAACTAAACAGAACTGAAAACAAGGACAAAAACCCCCAATTTCTAGAATGGAAAAAGGCTCAGTCAGTCATCGCACCTGGGCTTCTCAAAAATAGGGATGCATCACACTTAGCAAACTTGGGAGGTGCGATGCGTACTGGTTTATAGTGACAAACAGTGTGATGGGCCAGGGAGCGCAATTGAAGTGGGTTTTGGCTCAGATTTGGAGCTGTTTTCAGTGAGTAAAGCTGAGCTATGATGGAAAATAAAGATAAAAGTACAGAGGAATTTCTTGAGAGGTTACTGAGCTACCAAAAAGGGCATCTAGAATGCTTGTAAGTCAAATGTTTAATTCATAAACTAAACTAGAGATTGACTGAAGCAGCATTCATCTACTATGCAATTGCAGAGTAAGAGCAGTTAGAAGGCTACCTGGCTGATTTCAAGCTCTGTCTATAGTTTATAAAACAAACAGTAACAAAAAACAAACATCTATTCTATCCCCAGTGGAGTTGCCAATTTGTTTCTGGGAAAACTAGTGTCTTTTCGAGCGACTAGCCCTCTAGGTTTGGCAGCTACCCTAGAAACAACAGTTTAGAGCAATTCACGATTTCTTCTGTATAATATATAAGAGAAAGACAATGGAACCAACCTGGAACTTCCGCTTAATCCCTTGCTTGATCTCTCTCCCCCTTGGCAAAGCCTGCAACTCCTCCTCATACTTATCCCGCTTGGAGAGTACCTGTAGAAACACAGTAGCAAAGAACCATCAAAGCATCTTGATCTATTACATCATAAACATTACAGAATCAGATATATAATGAACATATAATAGCTTTCATAAATGATAACATTCACAATTGCACAATCATATGGAAGAAAACTTGAGGAACTTTATTAAATAGAAGGGAGAATTACAACCCAGTTGTCTTATCCAGCATCATCCTCCCAGCATCAAGCCCTCTTCACCTCATGAAATAGCAAGATCACACCAAAAATACAATGCTCTTTCCTCAAATACAAACTATCAGCACTTCCTTGTAATTCACAATCTTCTAGCCTCTGGATCTCTTAGATGAGGGATCCATTTATAGATGTGTGCAAGGGTGTGAGTCATCTCTGGGTTTGATTAGTGTCATTCAACTTGTTACATTTGGTTCCACAAGAGGAGAGATAACTGAAGTTTAGATCTCTTACTCATCCTTGGGCGAATTCAGAGAGGCAAGTGTCACAGGAGAAGTTTCTAGAAGATTGCATGAGCAACCACCTAGGAAACTGTCTCGGACATTTGTCCATCCTCGCCCATCACACCCTATAGAAGGACCAAACAATATGCATCACACCTGAGCAGTGTATCACTCAGTATGCATCACACCTGGCCAGTGTAGCAGTCAGTATGGTTCAGTTTAGGCCATTTCTGGATGGTTTTTTAGGTGGAATTTTTGGGGAATGATGTAATCAGATGACCATGTTATTTTAGGGTATGAAACAACTCTTTTAGGGGTTGATGAGCCCTAGTTTATCAACATATAAGTTTGGGGTTGAAATGCCCAAATATGTCTATAACAGATGGAAGGCACAGAAAAGGGAATGACCATTGGTGGGATGACGTATGAGTGAAGTAGATAAGTGGATTTCAGAGGGGGGTTACGATAAGTGGTAATGAGCAAGGGGGGTGCGAAGTGAGGAGGGAGTGACATTGCGAGGGGCCCACCTTGAGGAAAGACACTTTTCGGATGCCCCCGTTGTCATTATCGTGAAATGGTGGAAGGGGGTGAAAAATGGCTTCCCCATCGTTGATCTGGGGGGGGAAGAGGATCATCGTCCAAAGGTGTCGGCTTCTTAGCACTTCGCGACAAACTTTCCTTGTTGTTTATGACTTTGGTTAAAAACATAATAAAGTTTAAATTAATACAAAAATTAATCACCCTTAAGAGGTAATTAAGTACTAATCAATCCAACCTTAATCTAAATTTGGCTCATTTTGAACTAGAAACAAATCCTTTGCCTAATTTTCTTGTAACCCTAATCTAATATATCCTTTGGCCAAATTTTGAGAATGTTAGGCCACAATTTATTCTATTCTATCCTATCTAATAATGTTCTACCAAGATTAAACAATTTGGTGAACTTATTCACTAATCTAAAACACAAATTTAAATGATTTGATCATGATTAAACAATATGATTCACATCAAAACAGTAGGTTGTGGAATTAAAACAAGTTTCACACAAAACCTTAATTTATTACAATATCATTTATTTCTTTGAAGTGGCATTTAAACTAGCTTACTTATACAAATTTTGATTTTCTTTTGATGGGGTTTCATTTCGTCTCTTTTTTTTTATTTTCCATTTTTCATTTTCATCTTTTATTCTTTATTTTTCATACCCTCTTTTATAAATAAAAACTAACTTATAAAAAATAAAGGATATTACAACAATATACATGGGTGGGTATCTGTAGAAATGTCAACGACTCTTTCACCTAGCGTTTGACAATGTCTCTTGTGTTCACATAGCTATGGGTGGCATAGAAGAGTGAGTCCATGTGCTTTACTGGCTTGGGAAAGTGATACATTTGCTGAAAGTATTTTTCCCAGAAGGTGTCAAGCATCTTCCCACTAGCACTGCTCAATGACATGGTCTTCTCATCAATGTGTTAGAAAATATAACTAATGATATCTACACACGGGAAGGCAGGATACATGCATGAAATCTTGTATAGCCCTGACTTCTAGATGTTGAGATAAACCTACCAGTCCTCTAAGCTTGGCCCAAATTACTTTACAAAAGCATCTTTAATCTACTTCCATGTTAGTGATGATCCATTTTCTATAAACAAATGAGTATCTGCATACACTGGCAACTCAACTGATGTTTTCTCAACTTCTTCCCCAGTACTACTCTTAGTGGTTTCTTTTGAAGCATCTCTCTTCGATGCCATGGTAATAATGATTGCTGGAGAGGTGCTCAAAAACTGTTGTAGCTATGGGACAGAAAGGACACTCATGGCAAGAATATGTAAGTCTTGATAAAATCTAAATACAATGCAAGTTCAAGCAGTAAACAGGGCATTAGATAGTGAGGATTATGCAATTTTCTCTGGAAAGAGGGATTGGATGCCTATGGGAATTGTGCGCTTTGCAGTCCCAACAACCAAGGTGGAAGCTTGATGGTTGAAACTACGCAATGCGCTGTTCATCCTGGGTAGAGACCTGGGAGAGACTACACATTGCGCAGTCTCAATGGCCAAGAAGAGATGTTGGATGCTGGAACTACACAGTATGTAGTTGGAGCCAGCTTAGACTACACACTATGCAATTCTAGAGGCTAAGCTTGTGGCTTGAGCCTTAGGATTATGGAGTGCCTGTTGGGAAAAGTGAAAATCGACCAAGGGAAACCTAGATATGCCCAAGGGAAGTGTGGAAAATGAGAAGATCTAAGAGATAGTGTGAAGCTAAGTTCAGATCTAACTAAGTGGAAGTAAATGCATGTGAATAAAGTGTATAAATAAATCAAATGGGAGGAAAACGAAGTATGTGAGGAGGGTCGCCATAATAGTGACCGTTGGTGCAAAAATAGGAAAACTAATACCAGACGTGGGAAAGGCAATATAAAACTTAAAACAACACTACAAGTTAAAACAAGTAAAAATGTCAGCAACCATTAAGAGAAATAAGTGAAACAACACTCACATAATCCAAACAATTGAAAGCAACAGAAAAAATGGCAAAAGATGAAAAAAACAAAACTCTTCCAAAAAAGCGATGATGATTGCACCGAAGGTTCCTTGATCCCCTAGAGAACTCTAGAGATCCAAGATCTAGTGTGAAAAGGAGCTCTAGAAGCGTCGATTATGTTAGGATATTCCGACACATAGGATATAGTTAAGTTCAACTTGGTCTAGTTTAGAGTTAGGTATAGAGTTAGGTAAAGTGTGTTTCTTTACCGTTGTACATATTGTAACTTACAATCCGACGGTCACGATATGTAGTGATCCGACGGTTCACTCTCACCTCGGTATTATCGACACTTGATCCGTGGCTTGACACCCGATTGGTCCATGAGTTCTATTTAAAGCGCATGGAGGGTCATTGTTCGGGTAATCCGTGCATGAGAGAAGCTTATGTAAATTTTCATTCTTTGATTAATAAATTGTCTGTACCCACGTTGGGACAGGCCGTGGACTGTTTCCCTCCTTGCACTCTGAGGGTTTTAACCACGTCAAAAATACTGGTGTATTGATTTGAGATCTGGTTGTGAGCGGTGTCCTTTTGGTATTCTTTCTGAGGAACTTACCCTGTAAATTCCTACATGGTATCAGAGCTATTTGAGGGCCGCGTCCGTTGGTGATCCAAATCTGAAGCCGGTAGAACTGCATGCGGCTGTCGTTTCCTAGATCTGCTGTTTCTGACTGCTTTCGGGCCGAGAGGACTGCTCTGTTGCGTTCGGAGCATCTGTTTCAGTGAGGAACCCCTTTCGTTTCACGCGAAAAGGTTTCCGGTAGCCCTAGCTGCGTCATTTTTCAGATCGGGAGGTATACAGTGTTTTTTTTGCAGTTTACTGTCATTTTCTCTCTGCTTATTTCGGTTTCGGTTTATTTAGCCTTTTTTTTCCCGGATCTATACCTTTCATTTCTGCGTATGCTCTTTGCCCTGCGACTCTGTGCGATCTGGGCAAATCAGAAACAGAAAGAAAGGATTTTTCTCATGCGTATGCTCTTTTCCCTGCACCTTAGTGTGATCTTGGAAAATCAGAAACATTGAGAAAAATATTTAGTTTTTCGGTTAAAAGCTAACTTTGAGATTTTTTTTAAAATTCTAGTTTTTTGGCTAAAGCTAACTTTGAGCCGTAAGGTTCGTTTTTCTTTGCATATTCGTGTTGGGTTTTGTGTTTTGTGTTTTGTAGGGGAAAAGAGCCTTCCCAAGGCAAGCACGCAAATCGAGGCCCCCCCTCTCTCTCTCTCTCTCTCTCTCTCTCTCTCAAATATTTTGTATAGATCAATTGGTTCAAAGACTTTTTAAGAGAGTAGAGGTCTTGGGTTCAAGTCTCCATTTTGTGGGGGCGGTTTTTTTCATTCCCGCACATTCGCGCACTTTGCCGGCAACGTCAACAATTTTTTTTCAAAAAGCCATAACTTCTTCATCCGGAAGCCTTTTTCAGAGCCGTTTTTTTTAAAACCGCCTATTTTTTCGAGATCTATCCATTGGACCACTTACTTTCAGCATCTTCAGCTTCAGGTTTTTTTTCAAAAAATGGAAAGTCCATGCCAAGTCATTCTTGACAGCACTAACTACTTCCAATGGGTAGCCTACATGGGAGATTTACTTAGAAGTAAAGGTCTCTTCAGAATAGCCACAGACCAAGAGAAGAAACCCAAAGATGAAGACAAGGCCGAAAAATGGGAAAATAGACAAGATCAAGCACGTGGTTTGATAGGAATGTCTGTTTCTCCTGATCTTAGATTCCACATTGCAGAAATTGAAACTCCTCATGAAGCATTAGAAAAACTTGCTAAAGTTTTTGGGATTAAAAATGAAATTAGAGCCCATCAACTTGAGAATGAGTTGCTTACTTTGGATCCTAATAATTTTTCTTGCATTGAAGATTTCTTGTCCAAATTCAAGACCCTTAGATATCTCTTGGAAGGTGTTAAAGTTAAGAAAGAAGATGGTAACCTTATTTATTCCATCCTTACTAAGTTGGGACCAGCCTACTCTGTATTTGTTTCCACTTTCCATTCTACAAGGGAAGCTTTCATTTGTCAAGGCAAAGACTACAAACCCCCTTCCTTTGACTCCTTTTGTGATTCCTTAATAAGAGAACAAGAAAAACTCTTACACCTTGGTCTTCTTAATCTTGGAAACTCTTCCTCGAAAGCGTTAGCCGCCCAGCAGCAACCAAATTCAAAGAATCCTAAGAAGTCTTATCCTCAAAGGAATGGTCCTAAACCAACTCAGCCTCAAGATGAAAGATCATTTCAGCAAAATGACAAGACCAATAAAAACAAATGGAAGAGGACTGACAGACATTGTAACTTTTGTAATCGAGATGGCCACTTAGAATCTAAATGCTTTAAGAAGATGGAAGCCTTGGAAGCCGCAATGAAGAAACATAACATCCATGTGGAGCCTACTTCAACTTCAACTTCCGGAATGGCACTTTCTGCATGTCGTTGTCAATCATCTCAGTCTGGTTATGCTTTAAATGTATCTTCTTCTTCTTCTCATTCTCATGAGTGGCTCATTGATTCTGGAGCCTCTTATCACATGGCCAAAAACCAAGCCATGTTTTCTTCTTTAAAAGATTGTAACACCAAAAATATATATGTTGGTGATGATAGATCTCTTAGTGTTGTAGGGACTGGAACTGTTCATCTAGACAATGGTCAGTTTAATGATGTATTATGTGTTCCAACCTTATCCTCCAACCTTCTATCTGTCTATCAGATAACTCATTCAGGTGAAGGCAAAATTGTTGAATTTTCACCTCATGATGTTGTAATCAAGGATCTAAAAGATCCTAAACAGATTCTAGCTACTGGTCTTGCTGATGATTCCACAAGGTTGTATAAGTTTCACAACTTTGGGTCATCAAATCTTCCCTCAGCATTTGTTGCTCATAATGATGAAGTGAGCAAACTTTGGCATGAGCGATTTGGTCACTTAAACTATCGCTCCCTTCAGCATCTATGTAAAGAAAATATGGTGACAGGCCTTCCTATGATATCTTGCAGAGATGGTGTTTGTTCCGGATGTGTACTCGGAAAACATCATCGGGACAGTTTTGACAAACGTGCCTCTTGGCACGCCTCAGCCCCTTTACAGCTTGTGCACAGTGATTTATGTGGTCCTCTTCCTGTTGCTTCATTCTCTGGTTGCAAGTACTTCTTAACCTTCATTGATGATTTCTCCAGACGCACTTGGGTATACTTCTTAAAACTCAAGAGCGAAGTATTTAACACTTTTTTGGCCTTCAAAGCCTTTGTTGAAAAACAATTTGGACATCAAATTCTTAAGCTACGAACTGATAATGGTGGAGAATATGTTAAAAACACATTCATCAACTTTTGCACTGAAAATGGAATTCAAATGCAACATACTGTTCCATACACTCCACAACAAAATGGTGTAGCTGAAAGGAAAAATCGCACCTTAAAGGAAATGGCTAATTGTATGCTGCAATCTAAAGGACTCAGTCTTAGTTTTTGGGCCGAAGCAATTAATTGTGCAAATTATATAATCAATCGCACTCCTACTAAGGTTCTAGAGAATATCACTCCAGAAGAAGCTTGGAGTTCCATTAAACCAGATGTAAGTCACTTTCGTGTGTTTGGAAGTGAAGCATGGGCCCATATTCCAGATGAAAAGCATAAAGCTTTAGAACCTAAGAGTGAGAAATGCACTTTTGTTGGATATTCTGAAGATGTAAAAGGTTACAGACTTATTCCATTTAAGTCCAAAAATGTTATCATTAGAAGAGATGTAAAATTTGATGAAAATAAATCGGCCTGCGAGCCTAGTCCGGCGGATGTGCCACCTCTTCCTATCTCTTCTACTTTTGAAAACATTTCTTCTTCAGATGATGAAAGTGAGGATGACAATCCTCCCCCACCTTCTCAGGATCCTCAACTTCCAAGATGGGTCCGTGCTACTCGAGATGCAGCAGGTGATCTTGCCGGTGATCCTACAGATCAGCGACGTACACGTTCTCAGTTTGAAAGAGCCTCTTCTTTACTGGCTCAAGCTCCAGTAAATCATGATCCTGACACTTTTGCAGAAGCTTCAGGCCATCCACATTGGGAAGCAGCTATGAATGAAGAATATCAGTCATTGATGACAAATGATACATGGGATCTTGTTCCTCTACCAACGGGACGAAAACTTGTAAGATGTAAATGGGTTTACAGAACCAAGTATGGACCAGATGGCAAAATTGATAAACATAAAGCTCGTCTTGTTGCTAAGGGCTTTTCACAGGTTGAAGGAATTGACTACACTGAAACCTTCGCCCCTGTTGCCAAAATGAACTCTATCCGCCTTGTTCTTTCCCTTGCTGCCTCTTTAAAATGGGAAGTCCATCAAATGGATGTTAAATCTGCCTTCTTGCATGGGGACTTGCAGGAAGAAATCTATATGGAACAACCCATTGGCTTCATACAAACAGACTCAAGCCTTGTGTGTCGACTTAAGAAATCCCTTTATGGTCTCAAGCAGGCTCCTCGGGCTTGGTATGCCAAAATGGATAGCTTTCTTTTAGAATCTGGCTTTTCTAGGTGTCATTCTGACAATACTGTCTACACCAAGAAAGTGGGTGACTCTCTTATCATCCTTGTTCTTTATGTTGATGATCTTATCCTTACTGGTAGTGATCCCAACCTTATAAACCATGTGAAGTCTATCCTTAAAAAGAAATTTGAAATGACAGACTTAGGACACTTACACTATTTTCTCGGTCTTCAAGTCTTGCAATCCAAGGAGGGTATTTCCCTTTCCCAGTCCAAGTATGCTTGTGATATTCTTCGTCATTTTCACATGGAAGACTGTAAGCCAGCCCCTTCTCCCTTTCAGTCTGGAGTCAAACTTTCAGTCTCTTGTTCTTCTCCTGAAGTTGATGCTACCTTATACCGTCAACTTGTAGGAAAACTCTTGTACTTAACCCATACTCGTCCTGATCTTTCCTTTGCTGTTGGCCTTGTTGCTCGTTTTATGCAAAACCCCCGTGAAAGTCATTGGAAAGCAGCCAAAAGAATACTTCGTTATGTTCGAGGTACAGTACAGTTTGGGATTCATTACAGTGCCAAAGCAGCTCCTCTGTTAGTTGGTTTCACTGATTCTGATTGGGCTGGTGACCCTGATGATCGGAAGTCTACTGCCGGTTATGTCTTCACTCTTGGTTCAGGACCTATTACATGGGCTTGTAAGAAACAGGCTGCCATTTCTCTTTCGTCAGCAGAAGCAGAGTATCGTAGTGCCGTGGAAGCTAGTAAGGAAGCCTTGTGGCTTCGTCAGATCCTATCAGAGTTTGGCTTTGAGCAGCAGCATCCAACCACACTTTGGTGTGATAATCAAAGTGCCATTCAGCTATGCAAAGATCCAGTTCAGCATCAGCGCAGCAAACACATCGAACTACACATGCACTTCATCAGAAAGCTCATTCATGACCATGTTCTTGAAGTGCAATATTGTCCAACAGATGATCAGGTTGCAGACATCTTCACAAAGGCTCTCACAGAGGCGAAGTTCACTAAACTTCGATATATGCTTGGAGTTCAGGAAGTTGTCACTAAGGGGGGATAGGCTCTAGTGCCTCCTTCCTTCTCCTATTGTGTCATATTTGTAAATCCTTCAATCCTATCCCAAGTTGTTCTTAAGGGGGGATGTTAGGATATTCCGACACATAGGATATAGTTAAGTTCAACTTGGTCTAGTTTAGAGTTAGGTATAGAGTTAGGTAAAGTGTGTTTCTTTACCGTTGTACATATTGTAACTTACAATCCGACGGTCACGATATGTAGTGATCCGACGGTTCACTCTCACCTCGGTATTATCGACACTTGATCCGTGGCTTGACACCCGATTGGTCCATGAGTTCTATTTAAAGCGCATGGAGGGTCATTGTTCGGGTAATCCGTGCATGAGAGAAGCTTATGTAAATTTTCATTCTTTGATTAATAAATTGTCTGTACCCACGTTGGGACAGGCCGTGGACTGTTTCCCTCCTTGCACTCTGAGGGTTTTAACCACGTCAAAAATACTGGTGTATTGATTTGAGATCTGGTTGTGAGCGGTGTCCTTTTGGTATTCTTTCTGAGGAACTTACCCTGTAAATTCCTACAGATTAAATAGTTTTGGACAAATTAGGGTTTATGAGGCACATACCTAAAAAAGGGAAAAGGTGACACTTGGCGAAATTTTCTAAAATTAGTGCAAGTGCCTCCTTCGGGATACTAAAAATATATCCCTATTTTTTAGAGATGTTTTTTCCTTTTTCTTTTCTGGGGGAACATTCCATGCACATTATCGGGAAGGGTGCGCAATTCTAGGGAACTAAGCAACTTTCCAACTCAGTGCACTGCGCTGTTTCTGAGCTCAATGAGGGTTACACAATTTCTAGGCTCAGTTTTGGGCTTCCTCCCATGACTGTCTAGTTTTTGAGCTCAAGGCTCATTGGTAGTCAAGATTGCACAATTCCCATCATCAAGGCTTCCTACCTTCAAGGATTCCACAGTTTCTAGAGGAAAGCCCATAACTCCTATGAGACCAAGCAGGGAGATTAGATTGTGGCTTAGAAGAATACAAGTGAACAAACACAAGAAAAAATGAAAATATAAGTCTCAATCAAAGCATGACTACCTAGATCAATGTGATATGAGTTGTTGTGGATAAGAAGGAAGGCTCTAAAATTGAAACATAGGAAAAACTTTGGAGGGTGGTTGTAGTTGCTACAACACTGGCAACACATTGGTAGAACTCCAACTCTCTGTATGGATCTTATATCATGAAAGGCAAGTCCAACTATTCTAGAAATATTGTTCAGTTCTTTGATTATCATGGATTCTTCACTTAGATTGAGTTAAATATATAGTGCTTACCATTCTCTTCATCTCCTTACCATTCTCTTCATCGGAAACACACATACCAAGCCAAATCAAACTGAGTTTTTTCAATTAGGGATGAGGAGTATATAGATGCACAAATAAAATAGATTGTCAGATTTTTAGTTTTAATTTCTAATGGTGCTCTGTTGCCATCAGGCCTGGATTGTACCCTAGCAAATTCACTTCAAAAACACAATCATTGCTCCACTGCCAGTGAGCCTGGACAGTACCCTGGCAGAGTTACTTGCTTCACCTCTCTCATAGGAAGCCTTTCTCTTCTTTCACCCTTTATTTCATTTTTTAAATTTTTTTAGTTTTTATTTGTTCAAGGAACTGTGCATAGGAACTTATTTATTTAATGGGGTGGAAGAGGTATCCCAATTTATTGAGAGAAGAAGAGGTTGTCCCTCTAGAGAAGGATATTTATATATACCTCTGACATACTTGTTAAGGTTTTCCCCCTCTCCTTACTCTGCTTGACTTAGTTGACAAGGGTTAACCAAAAATAGAAGACCGATTAGAGTAGGCGGTACTAGCTAAAAGTGAAAGCATTGTGATTTCATCATGACTCTGTCCAAAAGGAACGCATTTTCCATCAGGGTATCATCAACTAGAAGAAATGCAAGATTCACATAAAGAGAGGGAATAGATAGATAACCAAGCATTAATAGTAGTACAACTTCCTCTTGGATTTCACCGAGCTTGCTTAGAAGCCAAACACGGTCACATGCAGAAACTAACCTATAATGGAAAAGAAACCAAACTAAAGTAAAGAAGTGAATCAACAAAATGAGGAAAAGTAAAGCAATTCAAAGAAACAACAAAGAAAAGAAACACTACTCCTACTTCTAACCTAAACAGAGCATAGGCCAGACTTACGTAAAGTGATACTTCCAATGTAGCCACCGGCGTATTGGCTAGCCTATGTAGGTGAGGGAATGCATGTCAAGAAAGATATACAAGTATACCAATAAACAATAAATATAATCCAATACAAATCAGAACTTGCAAAGCTTGAATGCACCCATAGAAAAGTGAAAACAGAAAGTGCATGAAAGGCACTTTGTGGATGTACCATGGTTTCCAAACACATCACGAGTTGAAGACAACCAGGCACACACTTTCAAACTTGAAAAACGAGAAAACATGAAGAAAGAATAAAATTTATGTTTTACAACAGTGCTCGCTACGTACAACTCCTTCAATGACTGAGGGATAGGATCATGTGATACATATGGAGGATGTGATAGAGTGATGAGGATCTTGGAAAGATTCAACACACTTTCAATCAGAAGTGGAACTGACCTTAAGGCTATGAGAACCTAACATAACCATCAGCTCGGGCTAAAGTGCCTAAACAACTGGGGAGGTTCCAATTCATCAGAATATGGATCATCAAAGATTGGTGGCTTAGAAAGATCAACAATGGACAAATTAGAATCATGATTGAATGAATTGATGAAAAGATGACAACAACCACGATTAGAAAGTTGAAGATCACAAACAAAGGAATCCTCATGATCTGATGAATCATAAAGAGGGGATGATGGAGAATGAGAAATTTCACCCTCTATGTTCCAGGAAAGATAACCTAAGAGATTAGGAGGATCAAACAAAAAAGATTTGTCCTCTCTGCATTCAAATAGAAAAACTGGCATTCCATGTGTTCTACGAATGGTCAAAACTAGTAACATCCGAAACTGAATTTTCACAAGATTTAAGAGAAATAACAGAATCGTGGAACATTTCAGGATAATGTGGAAGAGGTGAAGATGGAAGGAGGTCATCCTTCACCACATATTATTGTTCAAACTCCCACACATACTCATCGAATATGATATCGTGGGTTGGATGCTCAACACCAACTCCATCCAGAACTTGATCCTTGTGAACATCACAAGAGAAATTTGAAATAGTTGAACACAACACATCAAAATCTAGAGGATCAGAGGGACCAAAGGATGGAGGATGATGATATAACACTTCATCACAACCATCAGAGTCACAGTCCAAATCTATGCTGAAATTTTGAGTAAGTGGGGTGGGAGGAGATGGTGGTAGATCAACAGGTGAATTCTCAACTTCCCCCACCTCGACCTATGGAACTAGAGCTATTTGATGAGAGGGGGGTGAAGGTTTACTTGGAGTAGCAATCTTGTCCATCGTAGATTTAGAATCCCTAACACTGAGGTATGTTGTGAGAGGTTCAAAAGATTATAACTCGTGTGGATTTTTAGAAATGGGAACAATATATATAAATCTGTCTACCAAGAAATACCAATCAACTTCATCTTCAGGAAATTCAAAGCAATAATGGATGAAAATATCATGAAAATCCTAAACTGGTTCATCAGGTTATTTTCACAATTTCATTTTTTTCTTATTAAGAGCCTTATGATCATAGAGATCAAAAGAGCAACAAAGTTGTTCGAAAGAGTGGATGGAGTCATTAGGCAATGTGTTACACCAGTCTCGCATGTGCCCTTCAAACATGAGACTGAATAGCTTATAGCCAACATCTTCACAGTCGATGTTGTGCTTTGTGCAAAAATCAAGAAACTGTGTGATGTGGTCAAATAAGGTTGTTTAACCCTCACCATTAAATTTCGTATTGGAAAAGTCATCAATAATTCTCACCGACACATGCCAGGGTTATGATTTGGTGAGAACTCATTAAATGTGTGCAAAAATTCAAAACATAATTGAAGGGCTCAACTTGTCATCTGGCCCTCCTTCTTGTGCCAAAAATGTTGACGGTGCTAACCTGCCAACATTATGGGGATCTCCTATGAAGTCCTGGCTAGACCTCACATTGTTTGGAGTAGGAGTCCCAGTAGTGGGTGGTTCTTTTATGCCTTGATTACGGAAACGTGTAGAGGGAATTATGGTAACTTTGTGTCAAAGCAAGTCTGTGACCCTATGGAGAGTGAAGTGTGATGCATGAAGGTTCAAACACACGAATGGAAAAGGATAGTGTGCCCCTTGGAAGCCTATAATAGTATGCAGCTTGAAAGGAACACACGAACAAAACGACATCACAAGATAAGATGCAGAATATTCCACAAGTTAAAGTGATGAGTTAATCCAACAACACACATTCAACAACATTCGTACAAATCCAAACGAAATCGTTCATAATGATATGCATAAGTTAAATAACATACAATGTGAATACAACAATAATAATCATACTATATTCACAACATCTCCATGAAAGTGTGTTGGCTATAATTTTATTATTATAAGTGAAAGTTCCATTCATACATACACCATTGACGACCACTAGCCCTGATAGTGGAACATTACAGTCAAGAACACCCGCTCTTCCAAAGAAGTATACTCGCTCTATGCTACGGAGAAGCCAAGTAATACTCTTAAGCTCTTTCTAAGCCTAAACCTAGCCAAATTCTTGGCTCGCAAAAGCATGTTACATGAGTTATGAGGTTCTATTTATGACAAGAGGGGTGACTCTTCAACTCCCCTTTGTGACCTTTGGACTACCCTCATGACTCTTCAACTTCTTTACAAAATGACACATTACATTAAATGATGAATTTTCATATTCCAATATTGACAATTGGAATTTCACATATAACATAATTACAAATAATATAACATTTTACACTTGTACCCATATAAGAAAAAATAGGGTAGAGGCAACTTGACAGCCTAACAAGAAACAACACTACGATGTTGGAGTTTGGGAGAAGTCTAGCTTAACAACCTCCACTTGCTACTTCTCGATCACATATTGGTGCCAAGCTTGGTATTGTGTGGTGATGTTCCCAAACTGTGTAACAGTGTCTTACTGAAAGCAGAATCTAGCCTCCATGGCTCTAGGTACACTGTCTTGGAACCTGTGTCCAACTCGTTCTGAAGCATGAGCAACATTGTTCTGACTTTGACAGGACCACTGATGAAATTTTTCATGTTCTATATATTCAAATCCAAGTCTTCCCTGGTGGATTTTTGTCTTAGCTGGTCCAAGTACTCTTCGACCTCTTGTCGAACTTAGTTCTTGGGCTTAGCTTTGGTGAGGGAGCTGACTAATGGTATCTGGTTTGTTCTCACTCAGACATCCAAACTACTATACATCCATACAAATGAGGCTTGAATTTTGCCAATGAACGAGGTGAGTTTCTTATTGTTCTGAATCAACATTCAAACCTTCTCTTTCTCTAGCTCTTCTTGTGGCTTCCTTTTCTTCACTCAGTCAAGCGGTGCCCCTTTGTACCTCATTATCCACTCTTTCACATAGGTAATGTCATCTTGTATGCTCTTCAAAGTTTTAAAAAACTTTTTGCTTTGTTGTTGTAATCCATGCAAACAGAAAATTACTTAATGTACGATGACAAACCCATCATAGAGCTTCCACATGGTTTCTCCAAGTGTTAATACTTCAACAAGTATCACTTCTCTCATTTCATCCAGTGTGGAAAATGTATTTTTCACTGCTGCTCAAATTTGTTCTACCTCTCTCCTAGCAGCCTACAAGTTCTGTGCCAGTTGCTCATTCTTGGTCGTCAAACACTGAACGTTTGATGTTGTTTCTCCTGCAGAGGCCAAGTTCGATTTGGTAATGGAATTTGGATGCTTCCTAGTGTTTGAAACTATCGCCCTTTCTCTAATGAATGCAAGTGATGCATGATCATCCAAAAATTTCTTTCTCCATGCTTGTATAATCCTCTTTTGTAACTTATAGAATGATAGATTGTACACATCCGTTACTGGATCATCATCAAGGACAACATCATCCCCTTACTCACTCGGGGTTGACTCTACTACTGGAGGTGGTGGAGACTAAGGGATTACCTATGGTCCTCTCGACATCAAATCAACATCTTCCTAATGTGGCTCATGTTCCATCTCCATGTTTTTCACTCTAATGAATTGCTCAATCTACTGAGCAAGCTCCTGATCCTACATCTGTTCACCTTCCTCCTCACCTACTGGTTGTTCCTATTCCTTCTCTTCAACTTGTATCAGCATTCTTTCCTATGTCATAGCGCATTGTCTTTTTTCTTCTTCCTGTTTCTTCTTCTCTTCTCATTCTTTCCTCCTCAACTCTTGTTCTTCCTTCAACTTCTGCTCTATCTCCTGCATCTTTAGTTCTACTTCCTCCAACCTCTACTTTTCTCTCTTCCTCTACTCTTCTCTCTGCATCCTTTGCTTCCTCTTTTCTTCTTCTACCAAATATTCCTTCATGAGAAGAGGATTTTCTTTCATCTTTCATCTTTGTTCTACCTCTGGACTGTAATCAAACTTCCTCTTTCCCTTGTCTTATACGATATTGCCACCTTCTGTTGTTGTTTCTTTAAAAGTTGTTGCTACTTGTAGAGAAGCTTGTGAAGTCCCTGCTAAACTGATCGACTCATTGAGTTTGGAGGCATTGAAACAGTACCTCAAAGGAGCCTCCTATGGCCAATGAAATCATGTGCCGATCCACGGAAAGTAAACTCTCGTATAGTGGTCCTTCCATGATCCGGATTTAAACAGGAACACAACAAATTACAGAGATAACCATAAACACAGATATGCAACGGAAATAATACTTCATTTCATTAATGTAAAATACTGAAATATGCTTACAAATAGTAATGGAAATAAACCAACTAGGGCGATGGTATCTTATCTCTGAGAAGAGATGTGGCAGCTACATGCCTCTGAACTGTGTTTCAATGAGGCTCAAAGGCCTATTTATTGTTGAGAAATAATGGAAAACCCTTCACATCCCAAAACCTAACCCTAGAAGATGAAACGCCAAATTGTGGGCCCCGTTTTGGTAAATTGGTACATCAATTTCCCGGGGTCATAAATTTGGCATATGATCTCCATTTGACATGTACAATAGCTCGTTAGAAAGATCTATCCAAGAACTACAAATTTGGGAAGGGCAACATCGGTCCATGGACCCATGTTGCCCCCAAATTTCCCCAAAAAACATTGTTTAGGGCCTCAAAACGACTCTCGAAGTTCAAGGCCAGAAAAGCTGCTAAAAATAGTAAGTTGTGCTACAATTAAGGAAACTAAAAATGATGAGAGAAACAATGGTGGGGTTCCAAGTGGACTTGTCAGGTGGCCACCAATATCCACCTGGATCATTCCTCCCCCCTTAGGAAGCAATGGTCCCCATTGCGTTGAGTTCCTCCATCTGCTGAACTTGGTGCCTAGTGAGCTATTTTGCAATCTCGGATGTGTCCAGTAATGGTGCGAAGCATGGTCGAGGGTAGTACACATTGAATACTTGGTGCAGGTGAAGGAATGGATGAATGTTGTGCTCCAAAGCATTATTTCCCACAGCCTTAGTAATGGTGTAAGGACCATGTCGGCGTGGTCGGAACTTTTGATGGGCTCTTGTAAGGCATTCTTTTTGCAAATGTAACCAGACTTTGTTGCCAACCTGAAGCTTGTGTGGTACCCCTGTGGGTGAGGAGAAGTTTTTCTCGTGTTCTGTCATGACCGTATTCCTTTGCTGCTGCTGCTGCATAGAGGAACCCTTTGTGAGGGTCATGGATGTGGCAACGAACTTCCCCTTACTTTGGGAGTAAACCAGATAGATGAATTTCCTAGTCTGGGAGATGAGCTTATTGCCTTTCTTAGCAGTGATCAAAGAAGTGGCGGCCTGTGGGGCTACCTCCGGTATCCTGTATAATGAATCACCCAAAGAAATGATGACAGTGCGAGGCCTTGACTCATACACAGCGTGTCGTCTGCGCTAGTATGGCTGGCCTAATAGCACATCACAAACATCCAGAGGTGTAACATCACACAATACCTCGTCTATGAAGGGCATGATGATGTAGGGAAGGTGGCACTGCTGGCGAACTTTGAGATCTCGTCCTTCACGAAGCCACCCGATACTGTACAGTTGCGGGTGTGGTGTAGACGGTAGGCCCAACCGCTTCATGACCTCTACTGAAATGAGGTTCTTTTGGCTACCACTATTGACAATGAATTGCAGCGGTGAACCATTCACCCACATCAGTGAGTGGAAAATACATTCACCCTCCTCTGGATCTTCGGGTTCATTCTTCTGGATCTTGGTGGTGGCAACAGTGGCGCTGGGATCTGCATCAATGATCTGCTTCCCTTTGCCATTCCCCTTGTCAGGTTCTGGCTCAGGGTCGGAACATGCATCTGATTCGGAAGCCTTCAACTCGGCCACCAGTGACTGCTTGGTCCGACACTCACTTGTGTTATGAGTGGGACTCTTGTGGAACTCACACCACTTTCCTATGTCCTTCTTCAGCTTCGTGGTGTTGTTATTTTCTTGCGGCTTTGACGGGTTGTCTTGGGTCACCTCGCCTTAGCTTTGTCCTTTGGGCTTTTGATTTGCAAATCCAAAGTCTCGCTTCTTCTGTCTGAACTGTTGCTCGATTTTGACAGCGTATCAGTACACTGTGCTGAGCGAGGAGATGTTCAGGAACTCCATCTCTTCCTAAATGTATCTATGTAGGCAGCTGTGGTATTTGAGTACAAAATGCAGCTGAGAGTCCTTGCTACCCAACTGTGTGTGAAGGGTATGAAAAATTTTTGTGAACTCCAGCACATCTTGGTCTCGCTCCTACCGCAGTGTGGTCCATCTGATGTATTTGTCCTCATAACTTTTGACAGGGTAGTACTTCTCCTTGACGGCATCTTGGAATGAATCCCAAGTGGGTGCGGCTGAAAATAGTGAGCCCGCATTTTCATCCTTCTGCTCACAGTAGGTTTCCTACCAATCCTTGACGTGGGGGGCTACTTTGAGAAGAGAAAAAACAATCTTTTCCCGACTTGGAAATTCATGAACAAAAAAATACACATCTATCAGATTTAACCATTTATCTACGGCATTTGCATCTATTTTACCCTCGAATATGGGGATTTCAAAATTAACTTGTACCTTAAACGGTGTGGCATTTCCAAAGTAACTGTTGGAAGCTGATGTGTTGCGTCTGGGTAGCCGCTGAAGAATCTGGGAAAAGCTATCCATAATCGCGTTCCATTGTCGCTCGAGGGCTTCTTCGAGTAAGATTTCGATAAGATCTCCTACCCCCTCATCTTTCTTTTCATCCGCCATGGGAGGCCGTCGCGATTTGCAGGGCTGGCCTTGTAAAGGTTCGATCAATTCAAGCCCTAACTCCTTATATCCTGACCTCGTTGGGGACATGCAAAGAAAAACTGAGAAAAAAGCAGACCGCTCTGATACCACTGATCTAGATTTAAACAGGAATGCAACAAATTACAGAGATAACCATAAACGCAGATATACAGTGGAAATAATACTTCATTTCATTAATGTAAAATACTAAAATATGCTTACAAACACTAATGGAAATAAACCAGCTAGGGCAATGGTAGCTTATCTCTGAGAAGAGATGTGGCAACTACATGCCTCTGAACTGTGTTCCAATGAGGCTCGAAAGCCTATTTATTGTCGAGAAATAATGGAAAACCCTTCACACCCCAAAACCTAACCCTAGAAGATGACACGCCAAATTGTGGGCCATGTTTGGGTAAATTGGTACATCGATTTCCCGGGGTCGTAACTTTGGCATACGATCTCCGTTTGACGCATACAATATCTCGCTAGAAAGATCTATCCGAGAACTACAAATTTGGGAAGGGCAACACCATTGCATGGACCCATGTTGCCCCCAGATTTGCCAAAAAAACGTCATTTAGGGCCTCAAAACGGCTCCGGAAGTTCAGGACCCAAAAAACTGCTAAAAATAGTAAGTTGTGCTACAATTAAGGAAACTAAAAATGCTGAGAGAAACAATGGTGGAGGTCCAAGTGGACTTGGCAGGTGGCCACCAATATCCACCTGGATCATTCCAAATACTACGGGGATGATACAGATAAAATTACTTAGTGTCAAATTCAAATTTTATTATCTCATTAGCCTCGACATCTATGACTTTCAAGTTATTTGTCTCTTATAATCCAATCTGCAAAGGAAGATTGGACCATGGTGATTTCTTCTTCCTATGCAGTGTTGTTGACAACCATATGGCGAGAGGGTATCATACTTGCATTATCAATTTTTCAATGGCATACCTTGGTAAGACATTCAGAGGCTTCTCTCTGCCAAACACTCTAGTGAAGGTGCCACTTGGTGAGGCATACCAATCTACGATGTCTACTATTGCCTCCATTACTTCTCATGACATGCAAGGTGGATCTTCTTCAAAGATAAGCTTGTGTGGGTTTGAACATAAGTTTGTCTCGTTTACGATAGCATGAATCAAACACAAATTTATTCCACTAAACCATGTGAGTTTCCCGTTAAACTTTGGTCATGATTCCATAAAATAAACTAGAAGAATTCATTTTTAAAAATAACATAGATTTGTCTCATTTAAGACGTGGTGAATCACATACAAATCGGTCATGATTCCAGAAAATTAGTTAATGAATATATGTTTAAAATAACATAAATTTGTTTCATTTGAGACAGCGTGAATCAAACACAAACTTATTGCAGGTAACCACTCAATCAACATGGAATATTGTTGAGTTGTTTGAAGACAAATTATATGTATAAATGTATTTTTTTTGTCAGAATTTTTTTAATATTTTAAGAAATATAGATATGTTTGAGATTTTTTTTGTAAGTTTGATAGGACTATATCTTTATCTTCATCATATCTAATATATCATTTTGATTAGATTGAAGAGAACGAGTGACTTCACATCAAGAGATGACTTAATTGAACACTGAATCACGATCTATCAAAAACTTTAGCTTCATCATATCTAATATATCATTTTGATTAGATTGAAAAGAACGAGTAACTTCACGTCAAGAGATACCTTAATTGAACACTGAATCACGATCTATCTAAAACCCAATAGACATAAATACATCTAAAATTTAAAACGAAAAAATTTAATAGATTTTTATAAAAATTTAAAATAAATAAATAAATAAAACCAATTCTTTAATAAACTTAAAACAATCTAACTTGCAATGAAATGAGAATAAATTCTGACGAACTCACCAACCCACTACCCTGGACTTCATGGTCTTTTATTCTATTTATTTTTATTTAACAACTTTGACATGAGCATGAGATACCTTTTTAACAACTTTGGCACGAGCAGGAGATAACTTTTAACATTAGTAAAGAGAATTTATAAATGAAATGATCCGTATGTCTCTTTTGAAGGTTTTGGAAAAAGAAATAAAACCAATCATTTCGAGAATTTAGTAAAGGTAACCTGTCATAAAATATATAGCCGCCTCTTGGGAAGAAATCGTTCTTTGGACCCATTGTATTTTGTAAAATTTTCATACGTAAATGAAAAATTAAAAACGAGCATGAGAAATAAATCCTCACCAAGCATCCAACCCACTTGGGCATTTTAGTTTTTTGGTTTGTTTTTTTGTTTTCATTTAAGGGTAGATTTTGTTTGTTTGTGAAAGTTTGCGAGTGTTGATTGTAAGTTTAATTTTAGCTTCAAAAATCACAATAAAGAGCATCTAAATTTTCAAAATCACCTAAAAATTTAATATTAATATATTTTTTATAAAAAATTAGTCAAAAATCATAATGTTAAATAGAAGATTTGATTTTTCCAATTAATTATAAAATACTATTATCAAAAACATCACTATTTTCTTATATAATAAAATTTTGTCCCACTATTTCCTTTTTATATAATAAAATTTAAGATGAATCAATAGTAGTAAACATTTAACTTCAATTGTTACTGTTACCTATCTATGGTTGTTGAGAGGGATTCCATTGTAATCTATGAGACGGACGTTTAAAGAATTGAATTGCAATGTATGAGGAAGACGTTTAAAGAAGTCGACAGGTCTTTAACTGTACTCCATGCAGCAGCGAAATATGCTTCCGAGAAAATTGACGAAACCATGAAGCAGCCGATTTTGATGTCTTTTCAACGATTTTCTGTCCCATTGCGCCGCTACAATCGAGTGAAGAGCACGAGCAATATGGAGTTGCGGGTCAAAATTTGAATCTGGACCCCTTTACGTGATAACTCCTCTTACTGGTTCTGGACAAAAAAAGGAAAAAATTATTTTCACGAATCCGCTGAATCTGTAAGGCGTGAAAGAAACTGATTTAGAATATACTGCATAATAAAAAGTTAATTGTTATACGTTGCAATATTAAACATTTGTTTTGCATATTGTTGTAGGGAAGGGACAAAGAAATTTGTCTTTCTTGTCCTTAAACAACGGAGGATGGCCATTAAACGACGGTCCGACATTAATCTAAGTTTGATTACACTCACGCATTTTATAAACTGTCGGCACAACATCATCCTCGTTCTTCATCGCTCCACATTCATCGGTGAATACAACTCATTTCCAGAGAAGCATTACGGTTTTTTATTATTATTAAATAAATAAAAATAGTTAATTTTTTATTTTTATATATATGGTAATATGTTCATATCATATTTTATTTAGATGTATATATATATATGTCATGATATGTAATATATTCATAAAATTAAAGAGTTTAGGCTTCTGTGATCCATATCAAGTTTGTGAGAGATTTTTCGGCGAAAATCACATGGAATACCATTTGTCGACGCGTTTCGAACCAACTAGTGTGGTTCATCGTCAGGACAAGATGAAGAAACAGATCCAGCTTAGCATGTTAAATAGTCCGAGCAGAGCCTCCAACGGCTAACTTGACCTGTTAGTATGTTCATATATATATATATATATATTTGATAGAATATAATATTTTCTGGATTATGAAGGTTGTGGAGGCGGCGTAGTGGTAAAGTCGGCCTCGTCATGACGGACCGGTCTTGTGTTCGATCTCGAGCAAGGTCGTAGCTCGTCGTGCGAGTAGTTAGTCTAAACCGGGCCAAGCCCACTACCTTTGCCCACGGGGCTTTGGATTGACGGTGAATGGGTGCCTTGTTAAGACACTCCTTGCGATAGGTCACCGGTTCAAATCCCCCGTGGGTACTTAGGTTAGTCTTAACATAGAAAAAAAAAAATATTTTCTGGATTATGCAATTATATACCAAATTATAAAAGGAATTACTTCTCATTCTTTATTTTATAAAAAAATTTATATCTAGTTCTTTTTATTTTGCTCTGTCATCTTCATTCATTCCTTCGATGATTTCGATGACCTTGTAAACTTTTTTTATATAAAAGTTATTTTTGTTATTAATTAATATATAAAAGTTATCTCCCTCGATCCGGGTGATTAATGTGATTAATGGCGTCGGCACGATGCTGATCATCCAGGTGGGCAAGTGGTATGGCCACATGGCCTCCTGCACTACCAACGTAACGTCCACCGCCATAATTTATGGCGTTTTAATGAAGCCTGAAAGCCAAAAATCTTTAATGGAGGGAGAGAGCCGAGGCCACATGCTTCTGGTGCTAGACCATAAGATGGAGAATAATCCGTGACCTCCCCATGCTCTGCCTCCTCTCGCCTGCAATTTCCTTCTCGCTGCAGCACAGCGAAGCTCCAGAACAACTACGAGGAGATGATGTCAGCTTCTATGCTACATTGAGTTAATTGACGGTGCCCATTTCTCCCACAACCCGCTCTACTATTACAGAATTGCGGCTCCGGCCCTCAATTCCGCCTTTAGCACTCATATCCCTCACTCCCCTGTTTTCTTCAGCTACTCCACCTCGTCTCCAGCTCCTCCAAACACCTAGAGTACTGATATCCACCCTGTCAATATGCCTCGCCTCAAACATAGAATGAGAAGCTGCAGGGGAATCAGTCAAGGGAAAGCAATTCGCCCTCCCTCGTTGTCCCCATCTGCCTTAGTTCAGGTGGATTCCTCCTCACCTTCGACTGCGGCTCAAAGCATGGAGTGCTATCCTAATACTCGCGATGGAAGAGGGCAAACCCAGAGAGCTGCCCAAAGGCATATGGCAGAAACCCAGTACCCTCAAACGAACTCTGAGCTTGTGCTGAACCCCTCTCACTCCACCCAATTCCATTTCAAATGCACCCTAGACCGCCCCTATATAATCGTCACCATCTCTGTTGCCTTCAGGGAAGAGCCACAACGCAATATTGTCCCGGCCAGCATCATTCGGAACAGGACGGACGATAGCAGGTGGAATAGTTCGGAACAGCTAGGAACAGAACAGAAGCAAGTGGAACAGTTTGGAACAGAGAGGAAGCAGCTCGCTCCAACCCAGAGGCATTGAACACGATGAGTAATACCCCAAGTGGTCATGGGAAGGAGGCAGTAGGAATAAACAATCCAAACGACAACGAGAAGCGGGATGCCACGATCAGTGGCTAGCAGCAAACCGACGATGACCCTTATGCCTACGGGTGTCACATCGTGGAAGAGACACCACCACCTGCTAACACCTAGCAGGGTTCGTTTCTTTTTCTAGGTTCCTAGTCATCAGGCCTTCTTTGGTCTTATGTGTGGTTTTATTTTGTGGTTGTTGTTACGTGGAGTCTTTTTGGTTTTTTGTTTTACTAGGAAACTCTCAAACATGGATATCATAAACTCGTTTCCCCTGCGTGGGCAGCTCTCTCCTTCTTTGGACTGGTTTCCCCGCATGGGCAGTCTAGCTTTTTAGTCGCATTGTTTGCTAACACTTAGAAAATTCTCTGAGAAAGTTTCTGCAGAGGCCGGTGCCTCCATGTAACACTATTTTTGTATCTTTAATAGATTTAGTATTATTCAGAAAAAATATATATATAAAAGTTATCTTAATAATAATAAGTGATATCAATTATTTAAATTTTCATATAAAATTAGGCCTTTATATTATAGTATAGTTTTTTATATATAAAATAGCATATATAAGATTATACTTTTTCTTAATTTATTTTTAATTATATATAAATTAGTAGAACTATATTAAAAGCATTAACGTGATTGATATAGTTAAATGTTTTATAATTATTGCATCAAAAAGCTATTGTAAGAAGAATGTCTTACTAATGTACCAATGTCAATTTTAAGTTGAAAAAAAAAACAATTGTAAAATAGGCCATTTTGCTAAATAAGATTTTCTTATATGTTAGTTTCACCATCTAATTAGAATATGAACTTATTAGAATTGGAGTAATCTTAAATCCCTAGGAAATTGGTGGGTGAGGAGCCATGTGGTAAGAATCTAATCTAATTTGAGAAAAAAAATGAATTGCATATCTTATTACAAAATGGACCATTTTGCTAAATAAAATTTATTTATATATTAATTTCCCCATTTAATTAAAATATAAACTTATTAAAATTGAAATAACCTCAAATTCCATTAATAAACCTCAAGATTTAATCTCCATAATAAATTAAAAATAAAAAGAAAAAGTCAATAAATATCATCCACTTTAATTAAAAAAAATTAAAAAAACAATAAATCTCATCCACTTTAAATTAAAATGAGATACCTTTAACCATAATGATTAAGATATCTTTATATTGAAAAAAAAAATCATATAAATTTTTATTTTCCTTTTTTATTGGATGAATCTTCTTCATATCTCCTTGGTAACTAATTAGAATATTAATTGTTCTTTAAATATCTAGCTTAATTATAAGTGATATACTCTTATTTTAAATAAGTCTATTATAAATAGATATATACTTATATAATAATTATATATTTATTAAATTTATAGTTATAAAGTAAATGGTTTTCATTTTATCTTTTAATTTTTTGAATAACAAATTTATTTATTTTTTAAATATTATAAAAAAGAAATTATCATTTTTAATTAAATAAATATACAAAATCAATATTTATATTAATAATTTAATCAATATATTTATGTATTTGAATTTTCTATAATCAATAATAATAATAATTTTTACATAATTATATTTATTTTTATATTTAAATAATAATTTTAATTATAATAAAATACTTTTTTCGTTAAGTACATTAAATATTTGAATAATATTTATATAATTGATATATATCACAATAGGATTTATATAAAAACAGGATAGGAAATTTTAGCTGACAATCCTAGTCCACATCCTCTCCTCGCCAGTAATCTCTCTAACCAATCAAAAATGTGAAATGCTTTTACAATCTTTACACAAATATGGATGGACTGCTATATCAAGGATGGGATATAGTAAATATAAAATTCTGTCACTAGATGTGGATGGGATGAGTAAATGTAAAAATTAATAAGAGATTATGAGGGGAGACCAGAAATGTTTCTATGGTACAGGCATTTTTACAATGCCCATGGTACCTGACAGAGTTCGAATTTACAAGGCCCTCATAATAATAATAATAAAAGCTATTAAAATTCATACCGCAAGCGCCCTATAAATGAACCCTCCTGCATTCCTGCTTCGACAGAAGTAGTACCAGAGTCCACCCTTAGGAGCATCTCGCATAATTGTGTGGATTCTGCAACTATGGCATCTGCATTTTTTGTTATATTATGCATTCTTGCATTCATTGGATGTGCCAATGGGCAGCTGAGCCCCACTTTTTACCAGAGTACATGTCCCAACGTTAGTAGCATAGTGGGGCAGGTAATCCAGCAAGCTCTGCAGACAGATACAAGGATAGCGGCCTCTCTCCTCCGTTTACATTTTCACGACTGCTTTGTCAATGTAAGTATGCACATCACTTAGTCCATTTTGCATGAATAGAATTCAGTCTAAGCTGATCATGTATTACTCACAGGGCTGCGATGGATCGGTTCTTTTAAATGACACTGCAAATTTCAAAGGGGAGCAGACGGCAGGCCCTAACGTCAATTCTATCCGGGGCTTCGGCGTTGTGGACGACATTAAAACGGCAGTAGAAAACGCGTGCAACGCAACAGTATCGTGTGCTGACATACTCGCTATAGCCGCGCAGCAGTCCGTCTCACTGGTTTGTAGTCTAATTGCATTCCCGTGTATGTTGGGTTATTTGATTATCAGAAATATTTTGGAATCGAATGCGTTATTAGAATGGTCTAAAAAAATTATTTTTCTTTCACATTTATTCTGGTTCGACAGATTCGAAAATATGTTGACTTATCTAAGAAAAACTGTGATTAAAAAGATAAGCTGTGTTCTTCGTGGTCCATATTTTAGAATAGCATAAATGAATTGAATTTATTAATTAAAGAAATGGAGACACATCTTTTATAGATAATATTTTTGTTAAAAAATAACAAATATATAACCCTGGGTGCAACCACAGTCTGGTGGTCCGTCATGGACTCCACTGTTAGGGAGACGAGATAGCACGACCGCCAATGCAACTCTTCCCAACACAGCCCTCCCTGCATTTAACGATTCGCTGTCGACAATCATAACAAAGTTCCAGAATGTTGGGCTTTCTGTTACGGATGTCGTTGCTTTGTCAGGTATATATAAAAGCTTTTCCTTATTCATCATTTTCTTTAGTAAAACCTCTGCTAAACTAACAGAGCTACAAGTACATAGTGTGTTCATGAGTATAGTTTCGATTTTGTATATTGTATGAATTTGGGTTTTGTTGGATGTACCAGGGGGACATACAATTGGGCGAGCTCGGTGCACAGTGTTCAGCGGTAGACTCTACAATTTCAGCGGAACGGGCAGTCCGGATCCGACACTGAATTCCTCCTATCTATCCACCTTGCAAAGCACGTGCCCGCAGAATGGAAACGCGAATACGTTAACGTCACTGGATCCAGGGACTCCAGATACGTTCGACAACAACTACTTTGCAAATCTGCAGAATGAGATGGGTCTCCTTCAGTCGGATCAAGAATTGCTTTCCACATCGGGAGCAAGTACCATCTCTACTGTCAATGATTATACGAGTAGTCAATCCGATTTCTTCTCCAACTTTTCCAACTCGATGATCAACATGGGGAACATAAGTCCTCTGACGGGAACAAGCGGAGAAATCCGCCTGAATTGCGGGAAGATTAATGGTTAGACTCCGCCGAAATATCAATTCTACCAAATTGAAATAAGTGCAACCAATATTGTGAAGAAATAAGTATCTTATGATATCGATTATCGTGAACAGCCGCCATCGTGAACGAATTCAATTAATAAGGCCTTACGAAGGGAAAGGTTGTAAGTTCATCTGTGTTAGCGTTACCAGAAATGTATGTATTAAACACCGCTTTTATGTTTTCCATGCTTTTCTGCAATTAAGGGAGCTTTAAATATAGCAAATCACAAGCGCTGTGGACTCTGAACGATTCACCATGCTTTACCTGCTTTATCTGGGCACAAAACGATTCACCATGGTTTACCTGCTTTATCTGGGCACAAGGATAATTGGTTTTCCTCCACTATAAAGATTGGAATGTCCATGTTTCTTGGTAATTTGGCGGTGTTTTTTTTTCCTTGAGTAAGAAATAATTTTAATTTAATAATGTTTTAATTTAATAAATTCATTATGGATAACTATATAGGAAGAATTGATGATGATGATGATGATGATGATGATGATGATGATGATGATGATGATGATGATGATGATGATGATGATGATGATGATGATGATGATGGACACTAAATTGATATATAAGATGTTGTTTGCTAAAACTTACAAAAATATATATAATGGATGATGATGATGATGATGATGGACACTAAATTGATATATAAGATGTTGTTTGCTAAAATTTACAAAAATATATATAATGGATATTGACCGTTAGATCGGAGATCCCGCAGATCAACGGTGGGGATTGTGATAGCAGCCAAAGGTGGACCCGATGCGATATTAGGGTAGATGCGATAATATTTGAAGTTCGATAGAAGGCATTTTAACGGGTTTTTCAATGTATTTCCCGTGTATTTGGGATTTTGCCCAATATGCCTACGCGATGCGATATGCTGCCTAATGGTGGACCCGATAGGGTTTTTAGGGGTGATTTAATGGAATTTCACATCTGGAATTCACGCCCGATAGTGTATTTTCCAAGAAAACCTCTATGTAATGGATTTTCTCTAATTTCGGGTTTTACCTAAGGAAAATCTTTGAAACCTCTGTAACCGCTCCAGATCATCATGCCACGCTGCAAGCAAGCATTTTTACCAGCAATGATGCATTTTGAAGCCACAGAGCCACAGAGCCAGATGGCCAGTCGAACTGACAAGGAGCAGGGAAGCCGCAGAGGCGCAAAGAGATGATGATACGCAGAGAAACGGCTAGGGTAGCCGAAAAGCCAGAAAAGTACCTCAAAGGAGGCAAAGAGCTCAATTGAGAAAGAAGAGAGAGCAGAGAGAGCAAAAGCTAATGCGCAGAGCAGCTGAGGGAGTCGCTTGGAGGTCAAGCGAACCATTGATGCACGCAGAGGTCAAGAGAGAGCTCAGAGAAGCCAGAGTTGAGAGCCAAGAGCCAGAGCCATGAGCCAGAGCCACGAGCCATAGCCAAGAGCCAAAGCTAGGGCCAGAGCCAAGAGCCAGAGCCAGAGGGCAGAGCTAGAAAGTCGAGAGCTTCAGAGCCAAGGATAAGATGGTGTTCTAAGCCCACTGAGTCCTGTGTAAACCAGTGTAGTTGAGTGTGGAGCTTATAAAAGAACTATTGCCATAATCCCAGAGAGCCTTGTCGAGTTGACTAGAGCTCAAGGAGACGTAGCCCAAGAGTTTTGGGTGAACTCCATAGTAAACTTGTTGTCTTATGTGTGATGCTCATTTGCTACATTGTTTCACTGTTATATGCTTTATATCAGCTTAAGCAGATCAATTTACTACACATAAACAATTTTAAAACAAACATAAACATACACCTATATGTTCAAGCACTTATTAATTCCGCAAGTGGTTAATCATAAAGACTTGGGAATATTTAAGCTTTGGAAGTGGGAGAGGTTCTTGTAAGTTAAACAAGAAGCCTTTAGAGACCCACTTTCAGATCACACAATCTTCTCGACTGACACTTTAGAGACTAGGAGGACGTGAATGTTCTAATTGAAGGAAATGTTTTAGATATAGATTTCAACTCGCACCATGCCAAAGTTGCAACTTGAAGAATCATTGGCCTCATGGGCATGCATCTCTAGGGATCCTCTTCTCCTTCAACTAACACATTGGATGAATCTCCCTCACACTCTCGAGCCTAGACCTTCGTACACCACGTTACGCTCCACATTCTATCAACCAAGTGTAAACATCCTCACAGAGACTTGAAGGCCACCCCATCTAACTTGGGTCCCTCAAGAATTAAGGGTAGCCACACCAGCAGCCACAATATCACACCATCGATTAAGTAAATTGTGCAACCAAAAACCTCTTATCAACTTGTTTATGTGGGGCACCACCTTCCTAATGAGGAAGATTATTACAAGCCCTACCCAGTGGTCTCGGAAGATCCTCTAAAGTGTTAGTTGGGCAAAGAATAACTCTCAAAGTAGTTTTCTATGCGGCTGCCACATAGTGTCTCAGTGCCTTTTAGGTTCCTTTCCTTCTGATTTTGTATCCAATGATGCATAAATTGCTAAGAGGAAATTTGGTTTCTCGTTTTTGGGCAAATAGTTCCTCCTATGTTTTTTCTTTATTGACTCTCATACTCATGGCCTCTAAATATGGTTGGTTTTTGTTGGGCCTTATAGCTCTATCATGTAATTTTTGTACAAGTGTAATACAAAGGCTTATAACTTACAAAAAGAAAGAGGGGAGAGATATTGAGTATAAATAGTGAATTATATTCAAGGAATTACCAAAAATATCACTTCTTGAATTTCCAGATTCATAATTTGCCTTAAACCCTGATACAAGGCATAGGATTTAACAACATTGTTGGAAGTGTAACATAAACCCAAGCATAGCTATGTTCTTCCTTTTTCTCAGACAAAAATTACCCCCACTCCTGCCACCCACATATATATATCTATATATATATATATATATATATATATATATATATATATATATATATATATATATATATATCCTCCGAATAAAAAAACACAACTTTCATTAAATGTGAAAATTACATTCTGAATGTGTCTCACCCATGAAAAATCCAACCACATATGGATAAAAAAAACCTTATTTGTGTTTGGACTATTGTTCCCATATATACATCCACCAAATGTCATCTAAGATAAATATATAGTGAAAAGATATAATAACAACCTTAACACGAAACAATTGAGTTGTGTTGAGCATTTAGCATTTATATCATGCATATTTTTAACACAAATATTGATAAAGATTGTTTATTTCTCTGCAAGAGATCCCTCTACGAAGGGTTAGTGATAGAATTCATGCTCCTGATCATTAATACGCTCCTATTCCATCTGTCTATAACCTATGAAGCACCCTCCTTAAACAAAGCATCGGCAACCACATATCTTTCCTGGTAAATGTGGCAAACAAAGATTTCATCAAATGATTATTTTAATAGATAGATCTCTTCTAAAATAGGACTGAGTGTGTATATGATATTTAGCTATATAGTTAAACCATTTAATAACTATCTTTGAATCTAATAATAATAATAATAATAAATAATAAATTTTGTAATATTATTTAATTTGACATCAATTATATCAAATAATTGATAAATAATTTGATATAATGATTTAGAAAATATAAAAATTAATAAATTTAAAATGAGATATAACAAAATTATATATATATATATATATATAATTTTTATATTTTATTTTTAATAAAATTTAAAATTATATATATATATATATATATATATATCTATATATATATATATATATATCTATATATATATATATATATAGAATATTTTAACTTTTTCTTTAATGGTGGATATTTTCATATATATAACCACATACAGAGAATTTTAATATAACCAATAAAATAATATATTCATTTTTTCTAGTAATTATCAATCCTTTTATATATAAAGGTTAATTTGAGTGAGATTATTGAATATTATATACTCAAAAATAAAATTGTATATCATACATTGGTATTTTGGGTGATTGTCAATCTTTATATATATCACATTGATATTAACTTAATAATCATTATATGTGACATAAACAAAATAGAATTACCCTACTAAGTTTTATTTTGTTTTATTGCTTAAAAGCATAAAATTAGATAGGAATTGTGATTAGGTTGTTGGCTTGTTTTTATGATAAATTGTGGCGGATAACAAATTCATAACCATGTAAAATAAAATCACATGATTGAAAACATACTAATAAGAAACAAGTTAAAAGTTGAATAACCAAATACACATAATATATTTATTATCTATATTTGTAAATATAAACCTAATATAAATTGAGAAACAATAAGTAGAAACATTTATAATTAATATTGTTTCTAAATTCTATCTATATAAAATTAATATACATATAAATAATAATTATTTCTAATTTAAAAAATTTTAATTTATGTATTGGTATACTTTTCAAATATTTATAATAATATTTTTAATTAAAAAGACTAATTTAATATTTAATTTAATTTAGTCACGACTTTTAAAATTATAATGTTACTATTATAATTATGATGATGGACGGAAAGGATCTGCCATCTCTATGAGAATATGAACATCGAGGATGAAAATCACTTCCTCTTAGTGTTAACTAATCTTTCGGGGTTGTTATTGTATATTGTATAATATGTAATTAGTTTTACATTCCATTTTTACGGTTAATAAGTTACCGAGACACAACTGTCTCATACCTAGATTGCATATGTATAAATAAGTAATTTTATCAATAATATGATGCTCTTTCCTTGTGCTCTTTCATTGTGTTCTTTTATTGTGGAGTTTATTTGGGCTTGTACAGTGGTATCAGAGCCCTGGTTGAGTTTTTCCTAAACTCCATGTATTTGAAGTCTATGGTAAAGGAGATGCGGAGCCTGAATACTATGAAGATAAAGTGCAAGAGAATTTTTATCAAGTGGAGCAATACAGTGGGATGCCCAAACTATTGACTCTTTGTAAGTTTGAATAAGTTTCATATATTTCAGCCATAATGAAAGAAGATTGGAGAAATTGAGTGGCATAAATTTTTTACATTTACTGCAATAAAGAAGGGTTTAATCACAGTGTTTGCATTTATCACAGTAAACATGAGTTTAATGACAGTAAAATCTATGAAGGATAATAAGATATATTAACTACAAACGGGAGATGTTTGGAGGATACAAAGTTTGAATGATACAAGTTTTTTACACAAAGATTTACCACAGTAAACATGAGCTTAATGACAGTAAAATTTATGAAGGATAATAAGATATATTAACTGTAAACTTGAGATGTGTGAAGGATACAAAGTTTGAATGATACAAGTTTTTTACACAAAGCTTTCTCAAGAATACATGTTTTTTTTTTTTTTTTTTTGCCGAAAGAATTTTTTTGAATGATACAAGTTTTTTACAGAAACATTTATGAATAATACAAAAAAAAAATTACTAAAAAGGATACAAAGTTTGAATGGAGGCTAATAAGATTTGAACCTAGCTCTTTGCTAGGCTATTTTTGAAACTTACAACTAAACCATAAAGCCAACTTTGTTAAAAGAAGAGGAGAAACAAATTTATATCTTTTCAGAAGTATTGCATATATTTTGAATTTGAAAGGATTTGAAGAATATTTCGCTACATAACAATTATGACTTCAATAGTTTCCATAGTTGGAGTTGTTCTTAATGGAAAGGAAAATTATCAAGAGTGGTTTAGAAAGCTTAAAAGTGCCCTTGTTTTTAACGATTTGTGGGAAGTTTGTCAAGGCAAGAAGGATAGTGATGGAAAATAAATTGCACCAGAGCTGCCTGATAATGAGAAGCAGCATGCAATTTGGGAGACAAAGGACAACAAGGCATATGCATTAATAACTGCATCCATGACAGAAGAGGTAAGCAGATATATCATTTCTTGTGGTACTAAATTCGAAGCACTAAATAAGTTGAAAGAATTTTCTGATTCATACTCAGAACTCAAAATTATTCAGTTATTGTAAATTTGTTTAATTTGGAGATGAAGGATAATGATCCTTTGAAGAGTGCCTCTGAAATAAAAGACATTTTTCATGATATAGAAGCCACTGGAATTAAATTAGATATGCAACTTACAGCTTTTATAAAATTCGTTCACCCTGTTTATTCAAATTATTTGGAATCACTTCAAGCTAGTGGGTAGCTAAAAGACATTACATTTGATAAACTAGTAACAAAAATAGCTGAGAGAGAAAAATTCTTTGGGAAGAAAGACACTCCACCTAACTCTAATGTAGAAACTTTGTGCCTTGCACAAAAGGATCATAAGTCTCATGCCGAAACTTCTAGAGGTGATAAAAGTAGTAGAGGTCATGGTAAAAGAAATTATAGAGGCAGGGGGGGAAAGAATAATCAGGGAGATAGACAACAAAATGATACACAACAAAGGAATTTTAATGATAGACTAGCTATCAAATATTTTAGTTGTGGTAAAATTGGTCATACTTCTACTAACTGTAAAATCCCTTGGGAGAAAGTCAGTGAAAGGAGAGAACAATTAAATAAAGATCAACTACCACCAGATAAGGGAAAATCATTAGAGTCTGCACATTACATTGTGGCTCACTGCAATTTTAATATGAATGATGTTTTCATCACTGCATTTTCTTCATGGCAAGATACTTGGATTTTGGATTCAAGAGCCACTTTTCACATGACATTTAGGAGAGATTTTTTGAAACTTTCAGTGACGATATTGATGGTATTATTTACTTTGCTGACAAGTCTCAAATTAAACCATTTGGCATTGAGTCTATTCATTTGAAGATATCGAATTTTGCAGATTATGTTCTACAGGATATACTTTATATTCCACAGTATCAGCAAAATTTGATGTCTCTTATCCATATTCGGCAGCAGGGGCATTCTATTCATATATTTGAAGTCATCATTGAGATAAGAAGAGCATCTGATCATGCAGTTGTTATGACAGGTGTAGAAGAAGGTGCACTTTTAAAATTAAATGGTACTTCATCTACTAATTCTTGTGAAAGTTATGTTCTTTTGGCACAACAAAATGATATCCTATCTCCCAGCTTGTTACGATATGCTCGATTTGGTGACATCAATTATGGAAACATCAAAATTATGAAAAAGAAAGGTATTAAAGGTCTTCTGACATTTCCAAGAAATATTACACCTTGTGATGCTTGTATTATAGGAAAGCATTGTAAACAACCTTTTCATAGTTCTTCTTTCAGATCTACATGAAAATTAGGTCTCATACATTCAGATTTATGTTGACGTATGCCTATTGCAACTACAAATGGAAATAAATATGTGCTGACATTTATTGATGATTACTTGAGAATGTGTTGGGTGTATTTGTTGAAGAATAAGTCACAAGTTTTTGATGTTTTTAAAAATTTTCATTTGATGATTAAAAATGAAAGTCAACAGAATATAGGCATTCTCAGAACTTATAATGGTGGCGAGTACACTTCTCATGTTTTTGAACAATACTTGAAGAAAAATGAAATCAAAAATCAGACTACCATACCTTATAATCCACAATAGAATTGCGTCGTAGAATGCATGAATAGAACTTTGCTTAATATGGTTAGATCTATGATGTTTTTTAAGAATGTTAAGTTGATGTTTTGGGGAGAAGCAGTGCTTTGTGCAACTTATATTCGTAATCGTTGTCCTTCTTCTGTCATCAATAATAAATCTCCTTATGAAATGTGGTATAATCATCTTCCTGTTGTTCAACATCTAGAGTCTTTGGTTCTTTATGCTATGCATTAATTCCTAAACATCAATGCAACAAGTTGGGTGCTAGGAGTCGTAAATGTATTTTCTTTGGATATTATGCTACTTCAAAAGCTTATAGATTGTATGATGAGGAGAACAAGAAGTTCATTCTTTCCAGAGATGTTATTTTCGTTGAATCAGAAAAAATTAGTTCTAGTGTTGATAAGAAACTGGCTCATTTGGAGAAATTTGCATCTAAGAAGTTCTATTTTGAATATGATAATGTTGTTCCACACGTTGAAGGGGGGATTCCCATTCTGGATCAGTTTGTGGTTCTTCCATCTTTGACTCATGAGAATGTTATTGATGAAGAAAATTTGGATGATAGTAATATTTCTGCAGGACCAGAAAATACTCTTGAAGAGCTTGTACTTGAGACTGTTTTTCAAGATGAGCAACCATTAGAACCACTTCAGCAACCTTTATGAAGATATACACGTGCTCGAAAAGTTCCAAGCAAGAATAATGATTTTGAAACAGGAATGGCTTCTAAAGGTGATTCAGGTAATGTTTCTCATGACTGTGAATTCAATCATTGTACAATTAGCGAACCTAATTGTTTTGAAGAAGCTTCTAATTGTGATGAATGGAAGGATGCAATGCAAAAGGAATATGATGCACTTATTAAGAATGGAACTTGGAGGTTAGTGGATCCTCCTGCAGGTATCAAAACCATTGGTTACAAATGGGTCTATAAGATCAAATACAAAGAAGATGTTTTGCTTGATAAATACAAGGCAAGACTTGTAGCAAAAGGATACACTCAGAAGGAAAGTGTTGACTACACAGAGACATTTGCTCCTACAGCAAAATGGGGCACAATTAGAACTCTATTTTCTATTGCAGCTCAAAATAGCTAGAAGATACACCATATGGATTTTAAAATAGCTTTTTTGAATGGGGATTTGAAGGAGGATGCTTATATGTTTCAGCCTGAAGGTTTTGTTGTTAAAGGGAGAGAGAAAAAGGTATGCAAATCGGTTAAGGCTTTGTATGGAATGAAACAAGCATCTTTTGCATGTTATGAAAAGTTAACTGAACACCTCCTCCAGTTGAATTATAATTTATTTGATCTGGATGATGCAACTCTTTTTGTTAAGAAAATTGGAAAGTTAGTTGTATATTTGAATGTGTATGTAGATGATTTGATGATGACTAGAAACAATGATGACTATATAGTGTTTGTTAAAAGAGAATTATTGAAAGTTTTTGAGATGACAGATTTTGGTTTTTACATTATTATTTAGGGATTGAAGTTTATCAGAAACCCAAATATATTTTCATTTCTCAGAAAAAGTATATTGGACAGCTATTGGACAGATTTGGGATGCATGATTTTTATCTTGTCACTAATCCTATGGAGAAGAATTTGAAGCTTACTTCCACTGACGGAAGCATGTTTGAAGATCCAACAAAGTAAAGAAAACTTGTTGGAAGTTTAAATTTTCTAACTACTACTCGACCTGACATAGCTTTTGTTATAGGGATACTTTCGATGTTCATGCATAAGCCATGTGAAGTTCATTGGGATGCAGCAAAGCGAGTGCTCACGTATTTGAAAGGCACTCGAACATATGGCATAAAATATTCCAAAGTTGTAGATTTCCATCTCACCGACTATTCATATTCAGATTTTGATGGAGATAAGGAGAATGGAGCCTCTATTTCTGGTTATTTGATGAGTCTGGGATCAACAGCCCTCAGTTGGAGATCACGCAAGCAATCTGTTCCTATTGATTCTACCACCAAATCTGAATATGTTGCAGCAGCTCAAGACACAACGGGAATCATTTGGCTTCGCAAAACACTTGAATACTTGTAGAAGAAACAAAAGACTTAAACTCCACTACTCGTCGACAACTCTTCTGCAATTCAGTTGGCCAAGAATCCCAAGTTTCATGATCGAAGCAAGCATATTAACATCAAATATCACTTGATTTGACATTATGTAGAGGCCAAAGTTATTCATCTGACACATTGTCCTACTTCAGAGCAGATCGCAGACATATTTACAAAGCCACTGGGACGTGAAAAGTTTGAAAAGTTTAGAATGTTACTCGGCATGTCAGATGTCCCTTCAGATTAAGGGGGGAATGTTAACTAATCCTTCGGGATTGTTATTGTATATTGTATAATATGTAATTAGTTTTGCATTCCGTTTTTACAGTTAATAAGTTACTGAGACACAACTTTCTCGTACCTAGATTTCATATGTATAAATAAGTAATTTTATCAATAATATGACGCTCTTTCTTTGTGATCTTTCATTGTGTTCTTTTATTGTGGAGTTTATTTGGGCTTGTACACTTAGAGTGCCCCACGTACAACGACACTAGTTCTTAGTTTCATAATATTTGTTGCAATACTGACTTTCCTAGCATTTTACGATGTCAAAATTATAGTGAGCTCGAGAGGCTTCTCTCCAAGCATTTTGAGCATAGGAAGAAAATCTTAAATCAAACTAAATAATTCGTTTCTTTAGGTCTGATAGACCAAAGTTTGATCTCAGTAGACGTTAACCATCATCATCATCATCAATTTAAAACAAATATTTATACTTTTATTTTATTTAATAAATGTTAATAGAAATCTTAAAAAATATTTTTAATATTTAATTTAGTCATGACTTTTAAAAATATAATGTTGTTATTATATATATATATATATACACTTTTATGAAAGATATAATTAAATAAATTTATATTAATTTAATTTATTATATATATTTAAAATATATATATATAATGTATATCTTTAAATTTAAATTTATAAATAATTTTATTAAATAATGTTTAAATTATTTAAAAAGAATTATTGGTTTGATCGCTAAAATTTAAAAAGATATACATAATCTATCTATTTAAATTTAACCTTATAAAAATTATATCATTATTATCGTGTTAAATTAATTATCATTTATAAATAATAAATTTGTTAATAATTATATTTGCAATTTAATGAATGATATATTACCTATAATTAACATTTAAATATTGTTTTTTATTGACTTCACAATAATAAATCACGAACTCATCTTTTAACAAAATATGAGTATATTTGAGTTTATTATTATTTTAAAATGAATTAGGAATGTTTTGTATTTATGAAATCAAAATATCCTTTTAAAAATAATAAATTAATAGTAAATTAAATATAATAGAATAAATATATGATTAGATAAAATGTAAAAAATATAATTTGTAAAACAAATGAGAAAATCTATTGGAAAAAATATTATTTTTTCTATAAAATCAAAATGACATGTTTACAGGATGTAATTTAATTGGAAATTGTTGTGTTATGAAGTATTATCTAAATAATGAAATCCAAAGTTCAATTCATTGTGGGTCAATCTAACAAAAGAAAGTTGTTTTGATCAATTGAACCTTAAGGGTTAGCCTAATTGGTTGATTTCTTGGTAGTAAAGTATCTTCTTAAGAGAAGATCATGGGGTCAAATCTCCTTGATGCCTTCAAAGTAGGATATTAATCTCTCCTAAATGCTATTCTTACATTATACATAATATTGTGCACACATTCCATTTTCTTTTAACTAAACAACTCTATATGTTCATATTCTTTAACACATATTTCTAAAATAATATACTTGTTTTAAGCTATACTTGTTTCTACAATAACCAAGAATATATAATTAAAAAGATAACTAAAATTAACAAATAAAAATGGTAAAAAAAAAATTGAAAACTTTTAATATTTATAACCCTTCATTTTTATCAAATAATTATTTAGAAAATATAAAAACGAAAATGTTTAAAACTATATCAATAAAAATTCATTCCACTTTCTTTTAACTGGACAACTACATGTGTTCATATTCTTTAACATATATTTCTAAAATAATATACTTGTTTTAAGCCATACTTGTTTCTAGAATAACCAAGAATATATAATTAAAGAGATAACTAAAATTAAGAAATAAAAATGGTAAAAAAAATGAAAACTTTTAATATTTGTAACCCTTCATTTTTATCAGATAATTATTTAGAAAATATAAAATTTTAAACTATATCTATGAAAATTCAATATCGTTTTTTTTTATATTTTTTATATTTCATTTCTAATATATATGTATGTTTTTCCCATAATTATCAATCTTTCTATATATAAAAATAACTTAAAATACAAATATGGAATGTGACATACTCAAAAACGAAAATTGTATATCATTCATTGTCGTTTTGTGTGATTTCCAATACATATTAAATGCAAGTATTGAATGTGGCATACTCAAAAATATAAATTTATATCATTTTTAGATGTTTTTGGGTGATTGCCAATATTTATTTATATAAAATTGATATAAATGCAATCATTGAATATGCCATATACATAATAGATTTAAAAATTGTGATTAAGCTGGTCGTTTAATTATTTCATGATTAATTATGGATGACAAATAACAAATTCATAACCATATAAAATAGTCATATGATTGACTTTCGAAAAAAATATTGGAATCAAAAACAAATTAAAAATTGAATAACCAAATGCATATGATATTCTTAAGATCTATACTTATAAAAATTAACTCAATACCTAATTGAACATCGGTAAAAGGAAACATTTATAATTTATTTTTTAAGTTTCATTAATATTTAAGTAATATATTGATATAACAAAATTATTTGTAATTTATAAAATTTAAAATTGTATAATTGCTAATATTTTAGATATTTCATAGTAATATTTTTAATTAGAATTAAATAAAGAGATTTTATACACTAATTTAACTATAACCTTAAAATTATATTATTATTATTATAAATTTAAATTTAAACAAAATATATATATATTTTTAAATAAATTTTAATAAAGATTTAAAAAATAATTAATTTTATTTATATAAAATAAATAATTAAAATAAATTTATATTAATTTAATTATTATATTCTAAAAACATATATTTTTAATTTATAATTAATTTTTTTTCCAAATTTTAACTTATGTATATTTAAATTATTTTAGTAATACTGTAGACCTGATAAGTCCACTCTATTATAAATACTTGTATAAAGTTGAAAAGATTAAGACACTTCCACAGTAGATACAAATATATCATGGATGCTCATCGTTTGCATGTAAAATTCCTTGAGAAATGATCACCATAAAATTATAAGTAACCAATTCATGAGATTTATAATCAATCATAAAGTTGAAAAGACTAAGACAGTTCCATAGTAGATACCAAAATATCATGGATGCTCACCGTTTGCATGTAAAATTCCTTGAGAAATGATCACCATAAAATCATAAGTAACCAACTCATGTGATTTGAGACATTAATCCGCTTTCGTTCTTTTTTATTGCGAAGAATTATTTATTAATAATAATTTTTTATTTTTATCATTTATGAATAATAATTACATATATAAGAATAAGAATCAAGAATAGTTATTATATTAAAAGACATTGAAGTTTAGTTTAGATACAAGATTTACATATGCAAGTTGAAACTAATAGATATGGTTAAAATTTTAATATGTATCATTCTGTTTGTACATTTGCCAATGTTGACCTAACAAAAGTATAAATTTTCAAAGTATTGAGATGTTATGTTAATCTATGAGGAGTTATTCCTCGACTTTCTAAGTCTTCTGATTAACCATTAAGAAAGGGGGAAATACTCTTTTCCTTCCACCAAAGTTAACTTTGATTTAATCTTGACCCCAAATTAGCCATGCGATCAATCTTGGAGTTTTTTTTTTCTCAGAACATACATTTCTTTTGGAGATAGATTGATACAACTAATAAATCTACTTGAAAATTTGATTTAACATTGTGTCTAAGGGTGGAGATACTGAACCCCTAGATTTGAGCTAGATGATGAACTCAAGGCATTAAATTCCTCCAATGAATGTCACCCATAGTAAGAAGGACACAAGGTTTTGGTGATGCCATTGGCATGCCCTCTATAGCACACAAGGTTTGAGACAGGGAGGAGGTGGAAAGATCACCCTCCATTAGAATTTGGGGTATCAGTTGGACTCGTACACTTGCCCTGCAACATGGCAGGATGAAGATCACATTAAATGGCTATTCTCCATGAGAAATCATAATTCAAATTCACATCATCCCACGAATAGAGCCAGAACTAAGTTGACTGGAAATGAGGAAGCGAATGTTGTAGACATGGCGTGTGACAATGGGCACCCTTGTAGAGGAGGTAGGGGAAGAGGCAGGACTCCCATCCCACCCTGACATGGAAAAGGTGATGAACATTTTGATAGCAACATCCCCCATTAATATCACAGGATGGTAGCTAATGAAAAAGATACAAAGCTCTGTGTCATAGGAGATCACCTCTAGGCTTTACGCAATCTTCTCGACTGACAATTTAGAGGCTAGGAGGACATGAATGTTCTAATTGAAGGAAATGTTTTAGATCTAGATTTCAACCCGCACCATGCCAAAATTGCAACTTGAAGAATCGTTGGCCTCCTGGACATGTAGCTCTAGGGATCCTCTTCTCCTTCAACTAACACATTGGATGAATCTCCCTCGCACTCTCAATCCTAGACCTTTGTACACCACATCAGGCTCCACATTCTATCACCCAAGTTTCAACATCCTCACAGAGACTTGAAGGGCACCCCATCTGACTTGGGTCCCATGAGAATTAAGGGTATCCACATCAGCAGCCACAATATCACACCATCGATTAAGTAAATTGTGCAACCAAAAACGTCTGATCAACTTGTTTCCATGGGGCACCACTTTCGTAATGAGGAAGATTATTACAAGCCCTACCCAGTGCTCTGGGAAGACCCTCTAGAGCATTAGGTGGGCAAAGCATGACTCTCAAAGTAGTTTTCTAGGTGGTTGCCATATAGTGTCTTAGTGCTTTTTAGGTTCCTTTCCTTCTGATTTTGTATTCAATGATGCATAAATTGATAAGAGGGAATTTGGTTTCTCGTTTTTGGGCAAATGTTTCCTCCTATTTTTCACTTTATTGACTATCAGACTCATGGCCTTTAAATATGGTTGGTTTTTTTGGGTCTTAGAGCTCTATCACATGTAATTTTTGTACAAGTGTAATACAAAGGCTTATAACTTACAAAAAGAAAGAGGGGTGAGATATTGAATATAAATAGTGAATTATATTCTAGGAACTAGCAAAAATATCACTTCTTGAATTCTCAGATTGATAATTTGCCTTAAACATTGATATAAGGCATAAGATTTAACAACATTGTTGGAACTGTAACCTAAACCCCAAGCATACCTATGTTCTTCATTTTTCTCAGAAACAAATTACTCCCACTCCTGCCACCCACATATATATATATATATATATATATATATATATATATATATATATATATATATATATTTCCTCCGAAGAAAAAAACACAACTTTCATTAAATGAGAAAATTACATTCTAAATGTGTCTCACCCATGAAAAATCCAACCACATATGGATAAAAAAAAAACCTTGTTTGTGTTTGGACTATTGTCCCCATATATCCATCCACCAAATTTCATCTAAGATAAATATAGAGTGAAAAAATATAATAACAACCTTAACACGAAACAATATGAGTTGTGCTGAGCATTAGGCATTTATATCATGCATAATTTTAACACAAACATAGATAAAGATTGTTTATTTCTCTACAAGAGATCCCTCTACCAAGGGTTACTGATAGAATTCATGCTCCTGATCATTAATACGCTCCTATGCCATCTCCCTATAACCTACGAAGCACCCTCCTTAGACAAAGCATCGGCAACCCTATATCTTTCATTGTAAATGTGGCAAACAAAGATTTTGTCAAATGATTATTTTAATAGATAGATCTCTTCTAAAATGAGATTGAGTGTGTATATGATATATAGCTATATAGTTAAACCATTTAATAACTATCTTTGAGTGTAATAATAATAATAATATTAATAATTAATAATAAATTTTGTAATATTATTTAATTTAGCATCAATTATATCAAATAATTGATAAATAATTTGAATAACTATTTAGAAAATATAAAAATTAATAAATTTAAAGTTAAATATAACAAAATTCTATATATAAATTGAAATTTTTTATATTTTCTTTTTAATAAAATTTGAAATTATATATATAGAGATAATATATCCATTATTTTAATTTTTTCTTTAATGGTGGATATTTTCATATATATAACAACATACAAACCATTTTAATATAACCAATAAAATAATATATTTATTTTTACTAGTAATGGTCAATCCTTTTATATAAAGGTTAATTTAAGTGTGATTATTGAATGTGATATACTCAAAAATAAAATTGTACATCATACATTGGTGTTTTGGGTGATTGTCCGTCTTTATATATATCAAATTGATATTAACTTAATAACCATTATATGTGATATAGACAAAATAGAATTACCATACTAAGTTTCATTGTGTTTTTTTGTTATTTAATTTCTAAAAAGCATAAAATTATATGTGAATTGTGATTAGGTTGGTGGCTGGCTTATTCTCATGATAAACTATGGCAGATAACAAATTCATAACCCCATAAAATAAAATCACATGATTGAAAATATACTAATAAGAAACAAGTTAAAAGTTGAATAGCCAAATACATATAATATATTTATTATCTATATTTGGAAATATAAACATCATATAAAATTGAAAAACATCAAGTAAAAACATTTATAATTAATATTTTTCCTAAATTATATCGATATAAAAATAATATATTTATATAAATAATAAATATTTCTAACTTAAAAAAATTTAATTTATGTATTGGTATACCTTTTAAATATCTTATAATAATATTTTTAATTAAAAATACTAATTTAATATTTAATTTAGTATTTAATTTAGTTATAGCTTTTAAAATTATAATGTTACTATTATAATTATGATGATGGATGGAAAGGATCTGCCATCTCTGTGAGAATATGAACATCAAGGATGAAAATCACTTCCTCTTAGTGTTAACTAATCCTTTGGGATTGTTATCGTATATCGTATAATATGTAATTAGTTTTACATTCCGTTTTTACGGTTAATAAGTTACCAAGACACAACTGTCTCGTACCTAGATTGCATATATATAAATAAGCAATTTTATCAATAATATGATGCTCTTTCCTTGTGCTCTTTCATTGTGTTCTTTTATTGTGGAGTTTTTTTCGGCTTGTACAGTGGTATCAGAGCCCTAGTTGAGTTTTTCCTAAACTCCATGTATTTGAAATCTATGGTAAAGGAGATGCAGAGCCTGAAGACTGTAAAGATAAAGTGCAGGAGAAGGTTAATCCAGTGGAGCAATACAGTGGGATGCCCAAACTATTGACTCTTTGTAAGTTTGAATAAGTTTTATATATTTCAGTCATAGTGGAAGACGATTAGAGAAATTGAGTGGCATAATTTATTTACATTTACTATAGTAAACAAGGGTTTAATCACAGTATTTGCATTTACCATAGTAAACATGAGTTTAATGATAGTAAACTTTATGAAGGATAATAAGATATATTAACTGAAAATGGGATATGTCTAAAGGATACAAAGTTTGAATGATACAAGTTTCTTACACAAATATTTCTCAAGAATACAAAATTTGTTTTCTAAAGAATACAGATTTTTTTGCTAAGGTATATATATTTTGGTGGCTGAAATTTTAATAAGAAGTGGTCAATTTTCTGGCAAGGATATATACTTTATGGTGGCTAAAAGTTTAATTAAAGAGTGTCTGGCCATTGGTAAAATAAAAATTATTTTTGGAGGCTAATAAGATTTGAACCTAGCTCTTTTCTAGGCTATTTTTGAAACTTACCACTAAACCACAAAGCCAACTTTGTTAAAAGAAGAGGAGAAACAAATTTATATCTTTTCAGAAGTATTGCATATATTTTGAATTTGAAAGGATTTGAAGAATATTTGGCTACATAACAATTATGACTTCAATAGTTTCCATAGTTGGAGTTGTTCTTAATGGAAAGGAAAATTATCAAGAGTAGTTTAGAAAGCTTAAAAGTGCCCTTGATTTTAACAATTTGTGCAAAGTTTGTCAAGGCAAGAAGGATAGTGATGGAAAAGAAATTGCACGAGAGCCGCCTGATAATGAGAAGTAGCGTGCAATCTGTGAAACAAAAGACAACAAGGCATATGCATTAATAATTGCATTCGTGGCAGAAGAGGTAAGCAGATATATCGTTTCTTGTGGTACTACATTCAAAGAACTAAAGAAGTTGAAAAATTTGTATGATTCACACTCAGAACTCGAAATTATTCAGTTATTGTTAAAGTTGTTTAATTTGGAGATGAAGGATAATGATCCTTTGAAGAGTGCCTCTGAAATAAAAGCCATTTTTCATGATATAGAAGCCACTGGAATTAAAGTAGATTTACAACTTACATCTTTTATAAAAGTCCTTCACCCTATCTATTAAAATTATTTGGAATCACTTCAAGCTAGTGGGCAGCTAAAAGACATTACATTTGATAAACTAGTAAGCAAAATAGCTGAGAGAGAAAAAGCCTTTGGGAAGAAAGAGGCTCCACCTAACTCTAATGTAGAAACTTTGTGCCTTGCATAAAAGGATCAGAAGTCTCATGCTGAAACTTCTAGAGGTGATAAAAGTAGTAGAGGTCATGGTAGGAGAAATTATAGAGGCAGACGGGGAAAAAATAATCAGGGAGACAAAAAGCAAAATGATAGACAACAAAGGAATTTTAATGATAGACCAGCTATAAAATGTTTTAGATGTGGTGAAATTGGTCATACCTCTACTAACTTTAAAATCCCTTTGGAAAAAGTTAGTGAAAGGAGAGAACAATTAAATAAAGATCAACCACCACCAGATAAGGGAAAATCATCAGAGTCTACACATTACATTGTTGCTCACTGTAATTTTAATATGAATGATGTTTTCAACACTACATTTTATTCATGGCGAGATACTTGGATTTTGGATTCAAGAGCCACTTGTCACATGACATTTAGGTGAGATTTTTTTGAAACTTTCAGTGATGATATTGATGGTGTTATTTACTTTGCTGACAAGTCTCAAATTAAACCATCTGGCATTGGGTCTATTCGTTTGAAGATATTGAATTTTGCAGATTATGTTCTACAAGATGTACTTTATATTCCACAGTTTTAGCGAAATTTGATGTCTCTTATCCATATTCGGTAGCAGGGGCATTCTATTCATATATTTGATGGCATCATTGAGATAAGAAGAGCATCTGATCATGCAGTTGTTATGACCGGTGTGGAAGAAGGTACATTTTTAAAATTAAATGGTACTTCATCTACTAATTCTCATGAAAGTTCTGTTCTTTTTGCACAACAAAATGATATCCTGTCTCCCAGCTTGTTATGGCATGCTCGATTTGGTCACATCAATTATGGCAGCATCAAAATTATGAAAAAGAAAGGTATTAAAGGTCTTCCGACAGTTCCAAGAAATATTACACCTTGTGACGCTTGTATTATATGAAAGCAGTGTAAACATCCTTTTCATAGTTATTCTTTTAGATCTACATGCAAATTAGGTCTCATACATTTAGATTTATGTGGACCTATGCCTATTGCAACTATAAATAGAAATAAATATGTGCTGACATTTATTGATGATTACTCGAGAATGTGTTGGGTGTATTTGTTGAAGAATAAGTCATAAGTGTTTGATGTTTTTAAAAAATTTCATTTGATGATTAAAAATGAAACTCAACAGAATATAGGCATTCTCAGAACTGATAATAGTGGCGAGTACACTTCTCATGTTTTTGAACATTATTTGAAGGACAGTGGAATCAAACATCAGACAAACATACCTTATAATCCACAACGGAATGGCGTCACAGAACGCATGAATAGAAATTTGCTTAATATGGTTAGATCTATGATGTTTATTAAGAATGTTAAGTTGATGTTTTGGGGAGAAGCAATGCTTTGTGTAGCTTATATGTTGAAAATAGTAACAAGAAATGATAAAAAAATAGAATCCAGAATATTCTAATTTTAATTTGTCCTTGAATTAAAATTCGAATTTAGTCTCACCAGCTACTTGGAATTAATTAATTAATTAATTCATTATGTATTAATTAGTTGAAGAAATTCAAGTTAGAAGTCTTTCTGCAGTCATGCAAGTTATCCCTTAAATTAAGGAGATTATCCCTTAATTAAGGAGATAAGATTGAGTTATATTTGAGTTGTAATTAGTTAACTCAGTTTACTGACTTAAGTCCAGTTAAATTAGTTCAAAATTGTTTGAGGAACTAATTGTGAGTTATCAGTCAGTTGATGTATGCATGCACTAAACCAGTGTACTCCAGATAACTGAAGATTCCGTCATCATAAACTCATGCATGTCTGTTCTGAGAAAGACCCAATTGAGCTAAATGTAAAGGACAATGTACTATCAGTTGCATGTTTTCTCCTATAAATGAAACTCATGCATGCAGTCAAGGGAAGGTTCCTTGAGGATTGCATAGTTCTGATAGTGTGTTAGAGCCGTGTGTGAGAGCAATGTTACATTGGGTGAAGGAGATCATCCCAGAGGTAACTGCGCAAGGAAATATGAGCTTGGAGGGCAGAGGAGAATGCTTGTGAGAATATTTTTTTGGTTGTGAGCATCCAAGAGGATTGTACTGAGAGCTGGCTAGCTGTGAGATCTAAGACTTTGTATAATTCTAATGTATTTTCACCTTGTATGAGAATATAGATAGTGGGGTTATTAGCTGAGGCTTTCCCTTGAGTATTTTCTGTGTTTCATGTGTATTGATTCTTCTTCTTTTGGTTATATGTGTTCAGCTCTGATTCAGCTTGATCTTTAAGCTTCCGAAAGTTTGATAGTAGAAGTAGATGAGAGTAATTTTCTTTGGTATATTGCATTATCGAGTTAATCTACAGTCAGACTTTCTACATAGATCTCAAATGTATATTTGTAGAGAATTTGTATGAAATTCTACATGGTATCAGAGCCAAGTTTATTAGAGGCTAGTCTATCGGAGCTGTGAATAGAATATGGAGAAGAGAATTCGAAGTTTGAAGTTCGAGGTTGTAGGTGCAAATTGAATTCCTAGCATACTTCAATTGAGATGGGACATTATGCGACTAGTTTCCCATTGAAGAAGTCCAAGAAGGGATCCTCGATAGGATCGAAAGGTGAGGCATTAGCCTCTCAGTTCGAAATGTACTTTACCATCATCGCATGCATGGTGTCATCGATGATGGGTTGTGGTTGGTATCTTGACAATGGAGGCTCATTCCATATGATCAGCGATAAAAGTTTATTCAGTACCTTGGAGGAGAAAGACCTCAATATGCGCATAGAGATGGGTGATAACGAAAGGTTTAGTGTTTCAAGAGTGGGCATTGTTGCTTTTTAGGGGGAGCATGGAGCTTCTATCACCTTGACAGATGTGAAGTATGTGCCTCAACTGAAGAAGAACTTGGTATTGGTCGCAATGTTGGAGGACAAAGGCTACGATGTTGTCTTCGATAAGGGAAAGGTTTTCCTTAGACACATCACCACGAGACAGGTGAAACAGATCAGTTCACGAGTCAAGAACCTGTATGCTCTTGAGGTTCAAGATGCATGCAAAGCCTTGAGGAGCAAGGAAAATGTTAGAGACTTGGTGTTTGAGAGGGAGAGTACATTACCTCTCAACATGCAGTCCCAGAAGAAGTCTTAGATAATTATGGAGGAGCCACAATTAGAGTCAGTAGAGGGATCACGTGAAGCCATACCTCCAGGTGTGAGGTGGGGCGATGTGAAGTGATAGTCCCAAGAAGGCTGAAATTAGGCAGGGTCCATTGAGAGGTTTTATCTCATGGATCGTACCTTGCTACGGGAGCCCAAAGTACTTAGTAGTGGGAGGAATCAGTGGGATTGATGCAGTCAGAGATCAAAGTGACATAGGCTAGAGAAGTCAGATATTGAAGAGCACAGAGAAGGATTGACAACAGTGTAGAAAGCCTGAGTCAGCAGAAGTGCAGAGTTTTCATTTGACAGAGGCAATAACAGTCAGAGACTTTGATGAAAAATGCATCATATTGATTCATGTTGGATGTTTTTTTTGTTTCTGGAGTTGTTGGAGCAACAACACTACAGAGAAGTGTTGCATGTAGAAGATTCCAAGGTTCAGGATTGGGATCGAGGTGAATTCCTTTCTTGTTGAGAGGGAGTGTTGAAAATAGCAACAAGAAATGATAAAAAAAAATAGAATCCATAATATTCCAATTTTAATTTGTCCTTGAATTAAAATTGTGAATTAAAATTCAAATTTAGTCTCAAAAACTTCTTGGAATTAATTAATTAATTAATTCATTATGGATTAATTATTTGGAGAAATTCAAGTTAGAAGTCTTTCTGCAGTCATGCAACAGTTATCCCTTAGATTAAGGAGATTATCCCTTAATTAAGGAGATAAGATTGAGTTATATTTGAGTTGTAATTAGTTAGCTCAGTTTACTGAGTTAATTTGAGTTAAATTAGTTCCAAACTATTTGAGGAACTAATTGTGAGTTATCAGTCAGTTGATGCATGCATGCGCTCAACCAGTGTACTCCAGATAACTAAAGATTCCCTCATCAGAACCTCATGCATGTCTGTTCTGAGAAATACCCAGTTGAGCTAAATGTCAAGGACAATGTACTATCAGTTGCATGTTTTCTCCTATAAAGGAAATTCATGCATGCAGTCAAGGGAAGGTTACTTGAGGATTGCATAGTTCTGACAGTGTGTTAGAGCAGTGTGTGAGAGAAGTGTTATGCTAGGTGAAGGATATCGTCCCAGAGGTAACTGCGCAAGGAAATAGGAGCTTGGGGAGAAGAGGAGAAGGCTTGTGAGAAGCTTTGTTTTCCTATGAGCATCCAGGAGGATTGTACTAAGAGTTGGCTAGCTGTTAGAGCTAAGGCTTTGTATAATTCTGATGCATTACCACCTTGTATGATAATACAGATAGTGGGGTTTTTATCTCAGGCTTTCCCCTGAGTATTTTTTGTCTTTCATGTGTATTGATTATTCTTCTTCTGGTTATATGTGTTTAGCTCTGATTCAAGTTGATATTTAAGCTTCCGCAAGTTTGATAATAGAAGTAGATTATAGTATTTTGCTTTGGTATATTGCATTATCGAGTTAATCTACAGTCAGATTTTCTACAAAGATCTCCAAGGTAGATTTGTAGAGAATTTGTAGGAAATTCTACATTATATTCGCAATCATTGTCCTTCTTCTGTCATCAATAATAAATCTCCTTATGAAATGTGGTATAATCGTTTTCCTGTTGTTCAACATTTTAGAGTCTTTGGTTCTCTATGCTATGCATTAAGTCCTAAACATCAGCGCGACAAGTTGGGTGATAGTAGTCATAAATGTATTTTCTTGGGATATTCTGCTACTTCCGAAGATTATAGATTGTATGATGAGGAAAACAAGAAGTTCATTCTTTCCAAAGATGTTATTTTCCTTGAATCAGATAAAAATAATTCCACTGTTAATAAGCAACTGACTCATTTGGATAAATTTGCATCTAAGAAGTTCTATTTTGAATATGATAATGTTGTTCCACACACTGAAGGGGGGATTCTCATTCTCGACTAGTCTGTGGTTCTTCCATCTTTGACTCATGAGAGTGTTATTGCTGAAGAAAAATTGGATGATAGTAATGTTTCTATAGGAATAGAAATTTCTCTTGAAGAGGTTGTACTTGAGCCTGCTTTTCAAGATGAGAAGCCATCACAACCACTTCAGCAACCTTTACGAAGATCTACATGTGCTCGAAAAGTTCCAAGAAAGTATGACGATTTTGAAACAAGAATGTCTTCTAAAGTTTATTTAGGTAATGTTTCTCATGACTGTGAATTAAATCATTGTACAATTAGTGAACCTAATTGTTTTGAAGAAGCTGCTAATTGTGATGAATGGAAGGATACAATGCAAAAGGAATATGATGCACTTATTGAGAATGGAACTTGGAGGTTAGTGGATCCTCCTGCAGGCATAAAACCCGTTAGTTGCAAATGGGTCTATAAGATCAAATACGAAGTAGATGGTTCACTTGATAAATACAAGGCAAGACTTGTAGCAAAAGGATACGCTCAGAAGGAAGGCATTGACTACACAGAGACATTTTCTCCTACAGCAAAATGGGGCACAATTAGAACTCTATTTTCTCTTGCAGCTCAGAATAGCTGGAAGATACACCATATGGATGTTAAAATAACTTTTTTGAATGGTGATTTGAAGGAGGATGTTTATATGTTTCAACCTGAAGGTTTTGTTGTTAAAGGAAAAGAGAAAAAGGTATGCAAATTGGTTAAGGCTTTGTATGGACTGAAACAAGAATCTTGTGCATGGTATGAAAAGTTAACTGAACACCTTCTCAAGTTGAATTATAAGTTATTTGATCTGGATGATGCAACTCTTTTTGTTAAGAAAATTGGAAAGTCAGTTGTATATTTGGTTGTGTATGTAGATGATTTGATGATCACTGGAAACAATGATGACTATATAGTGTCTGTTAAAAGAGAATTATTGAAAGTTTTTGACATGACAGATTTGGGTTTATTACATTATTATTTAGGAATTGAAGTTGATCAGAAACCCAAATATATTTTCATTTCTTAGAAAAAGTATATTGGACAACTATTGGACAGATTTGGGATGCATGATTGTAATCTTGTCGCTACTCCTATGGAGCAGAATTTGAAGCTTACTTCCACTGAATGAAGCATGTTTAAAGATCCAACAAAGTACAAACAACTTGTTGGAAGTTTAAATTTTCTAACTACTACTCGACCTGACATAGCTTTTGTTGTAAGGATACTTTTGAGGTTCATGCATAAGCCATGTGAAGGTCATTGGAATGCAGCAAAGTGAGTGCTCAAGTATTTGAAAGGCACTCGAACATATGACATCAAATATTCCAAAGTTGCAGATTTCCATCTCACCGGCTATTCAGATTCTGATTTTGATGGAGACAAGGAGAATGGAGTCTCTACTTCTGGTTATTTGATGATTCTTGGATCAACATTCCTCAGTTGGAGATCAAGTAAGCAATCTGTTCCTGCTTAATTCTACCACCGAAGCTGAATATGTTGGAGCAGCTCAAGCGACAACAGGAATCATTTGGCTTCGCAAAATACTTGAAGACTTGCATGAGAAACAAAAGACTTCAACTCCACTACTCGTCGACAACTCTTATGCAATTCAGTTGGCCAAGAATCTCATGTTTCATGATCGAAGCAAGCACATTAACACTAAATATCACTTGATTGGACATTATGTAGAGGCCAAAGTTATTCATCTGATACATTGTCCTACTTCAGAGCTGATCGCACACATATTTAGAAAGCCACTGGGATGTGAAAAGTTTGAAAAGTTCAGAATGTTACTCGGCATGTCAGATGTCCCTTCGGATTAAGGGGGGAATGTTAACTAATCCTTCAGGATTGTTATTGTATATTATATAATATGTAATTAGTTTTACATTCCGTTTTTACGGTTAATAAGTTACCAAGACACGACTTTCTTGTACCTAGATTGCATATCTATAAATAAGTAATTTTATCAATAATATGACGCTCTTTCCTTGTGCTCTTTCATTGTGTTCTTTTATTGTGGAGTTTATTTGGGCTTGTACACTTAGAGTGCCCCACGTACAACCAGACTAGATCTCAGTTTCATAATATTTGTTGCAACACTGACTTTCCTAGCCTTTTACGATGTCAAAATTATAATGAGCTCGAAAGGTTTTTCTCCAAGCTTTTTGAGCATAGGAATACAATCTTAAATCAAACTAAATAATTCGTTTCTTTAGGTCCGATAAACCAAAGTTTGGTCTCAGTGGACATTAACCACCATCATCATTATCATCAATTTAAAACAAATATTTTTATTTTTATTTTATTTAATAAATATTAATAGAAATCTTAAAAAGTATTTTTAATATTCAATTTAGTCATGACTTTTAAAAATATAATGTTATTATTATAATAAAAAAAATTATACTTTTATGAAACATATAATTAAATAAATTTATTATAATTCTATATTATTATATTTAAAAAAATTAATTTTATGTATTTTAAAAGTATTTTATTAATGTTGGAGATCTCATAAGTCCATTCGATTGTAAATACACATACAATGAATCACAAAGTTGAAAAAACGTTTATTTAAAAAATTTAATTTTATGTATTTTAAAATTATTTTGTTAATGTTTGATAAGTCCATTCGATTGTAAATACACATATAATGAATCACAAAGTTGAAATAACGGCGATCGGACAGCATAGTGGAGAATCACAATATATCAGGGATGTTCTTCGTTTGAGTGATCACCGTAAAATCATAAGTAACCAACTTATGAGATTTCAGAAGTTAACTCGCTTTTCACTTTAATTTGGGTTCGAAATTATTAACTTGGGAACACACCATTATCCAAAGAAAACTGGATTACACCATTATTCAAAGAAAACTGGATTATTGAAATAATTTATTAGTGGTTTGGATTATTTGAAATAATTTGTTAGTGGTTTGTGAGGTAGGTTTTTAGTACTACCAAATTATTTTAGATTTTAGGTCTTAATTCGTTTCCTTACCTTTATAAAAGATGAGTTATTAGTCAAGTAAATTTAATTTTAAGTTATATTCTAACACTAATTTTTTGTGCGACATTCTTCCAACTATATTTATTTTTAGGAAAGTCTTTTTTTTAAATGTTGAAATATTTTATTTTGTCGTTATCAATATAGATTTTACATCAGCATAGCAAGAACAACACAAATTTAGGGGACCTTAGTTTCATGACCTTGGGAATGATTATGGGCCAATTAAGCATTTGAGCACCAATGTTAAGGAAAACTTTTAATGTACATGTTGTAAATAATTTTTCTTATTTGGATTTCACCATGGGAGTGGAAAATAAGCTATTGGAAGATTTCATCCCTATCACAAAAGGTTTTTATACTATTATTATTTAAGAGGAAGAAAATTATAAGAAATTTCCCATAATTTCTTTAAAATTGCATATTCAAGAATTTGTATATTTATTCAATTATATACAAAACTATTTGACAAAACAATCTATTACCTATTACAATCAATAGCTCGTCCATACAGTGATTTTTTTGTCCCATATTTTCATATTATGTGAGGCTTGTAAGATTGTTTTGTTGAGTAAATACATATTTTTAACTTCTACATGTGAAATAAGGATATAATGTTCTCTTTGCTGTGGATATTTCAACAATGAGAAAACATATCATAACTCAATTGTGAACCAATAATGGAGATAGACATCACTAGCTATTATCCACAAATGTAAGCTAACTCATCACCATTATTCAAAGAAAACCATGCGACTTGAAATAACCCATTGGTGGTATGTGAGGCTATAGAATTTCACTCCTACCAAATTCCTCTAGGTAATAGGTATTTAATTTGTCTCCTTACAGGCATATAAGATGAGCTATTAGTCAAGAAAAAGAAATTTTAAGTCATACTCCAAGACCAATCTTTTGTGTGACGTTCCTCATAGAGTATCTCTTATTTTTTAGGAGAGTCATTTTGTGTAGATTTCACCATGGGGAGTGGGAAATAAGATATACGAAAGAGTTCATCCTAGCACAAATTGTTTTTATGCTATTATTATTCAAAAGAAGGAAAATTGTAGCACTAGAAGAACTTGCCCATAATTCCTTTAAAATTGCAGATTTAAGAAATTATATATCTATTCAACTATATACAAAAACATTTGACAAAAAAATATATTACCTATCACAAAAAATAAATCATCCATAGAGTTATTTTGTTGTTAACTATTTTACATATAACTTGGGTTTTCACTATAAATAGTAATCATATTCTTTTGCCAGACATTGATTAACTCCAACTACAATATGATGGCATTCACTCTCACTTGTAAATTCTAATTTTCCTTGCTTTGTTTACTCTTATTGGGTTTCTTATTGAAGTTTGTGACTAGTATTGAAAATGTTCTCTCTTATGTTAAATCTTTGTTTTCTTGTGTTGTTTTTCCCTTTGAAATATTTTGTATTTAGTTATGAAGATTTGGTTTTAGTTCCCTCTTCAACACACTTAAATAAGCATTAAGCCTTTCCTAACCACTTAAATAAGCATTAAGCCTTTCCTAACTTTTCATTTTATATAATAAACTATATTGCTTATTTCAAGAAAAAGGAAAAATAACACATGCCTTTACTCAACCCTCAAGAGGGATGGAATATAAAAGTTGAATTGAGTAGATACATTATATCCTCAACAAAAATGGTAGCTACTTATAGTTGGTATGGTCTTTAATATTATTAGTTTCATCATTTTTATTATTAAAACAAGAAATAGTCAAGATCTACTCAAATACCTTGTCTTCATGGAAAAAACTTATGCTACTTATATTTTTGTGCTTTGTCAGTTTGGTTTCTTTTTTGTTTGGCGTTTTAAGATAAATGGATGAGCTTAATTTTTACTATATCAATATGTTTCCTATTGAATGCCAATGTGGATAGTCTAAAACTATTTCCTATAAAATATATTGTCAGAATGAGGTTTGGTTAGTGTATAAAAGGTATACACTTCATTGTAGGTTAGGTATGAAAATGAGAAAATTCTCATATTGGTTGTGATTCATTGAGATATTGATTTCACATATATAATTATTTCAATTGCATTCGATGGGGATTTAAATTAAGAACTAGTGCAAGAGTTATTTAGTTGAGTTAGGGAGAGAAGTAGTGCAAAATGGTGGTATACTCTTGCTAAAAACATAAAGACCATCACCCAAGCTAGAATTATTGCAAACATAAATCAAAATTTGTATTAAACAATCATGAAACATAAAACCCATTATTTTACTTGTCTTACTTCATGACCAATGACACAATTCAAACCAAAAATGTTATACACTTATTAAAAATAAAAATGATCACCCAACCTATCACTCTCACCCACATACATTATCACCCTCACCAACAAAAATCAGAGACTTTTTCAAATAATCATAAAACTCCAAAATCTATTTCATTTATCTTATGCTATAGCCAACAGAATATTATATAAAAAAAAGTTAGAAGGCTTTGGAATTCAAAGAGAATTCGAAGTTCTCTTACACACCCAGAAAGAAACCGACCAAGCTAGCCAACGTTGTCCACCTCTATCTATTTTCCCTTCTTTCAAAGTGGCTACAACCCATCCGGGAAACATGCAGAAAATAGGTTTACCACTTTATGTATAAAAAAAATTATAAAGCTCTGCAAATTACGAGGGATACGCCAATGATTTGGTGCTTTGACATTCTACAGTCCCAGGACTAAATTCCAACGTGCTGCATGTCTTCACTCAACCTTCTTCAATAAACGATAACATCGTCAAAACAGGTTGCCTTCGGTCATACTCCCTCAGGAATTGATGTCATAACGATTTACAGTAGTGGTAGTTCTATTTTGTTTGGAGAAATTATTTTCAAAAGATGTTGGGTTAAAAAAAAGTCTATCCAAAGTGTCCTAATTTAGTTTTAGTTAGTGTAGTATGCTTTAGTCTCAATAAAATATAAAATTATTTAATATTGATATCTCATGTGTTCATTGCAATCTTATTAACTAATTTGTAATATTAAGCTATATTCCTTGATTTTCATTTCTTATCCCATTTCTGCCACAATAACAAACTTTTACCAGCAACAAACTTTTATCTAGATATTGTTATCAAGATTATGGGACAACAACATTATTTTCTTTTATGTAACAATTTTTTTTTTATCAAGATTGTGCGACAACATTATTTTCTTTTTGTGTAACAAAATTTACGATGATGATGAATCAATAGAAGTAAACATATAATTTGTGATATTGTTAACAAGTATATGGTTGTTGACAGGGATTGAATTGCAATGTATGAGGAAGACGTTTAAGGAAGTCGACAGGTCTTTAACTGTAATCCATGCAGCAGCGATTGGGACGCTGCATATGCTTCCGAGAAATTTGACTTTCAACGATTTTCTGTCCCATCGCTCCGCTACAATAGGGTAAAGAGCACGAGCAATATGAAGTTGCGGGTCAGAACTTCAATCTGATACCTTTACGTGATAACTCCTCTTACTCGTTGCGGACAAAATTAAGAAATGATTTTCATGAATCTGCTGAATCCGTAAGCTGAGGCGTGAAAGAAACTGATTTGGAATATAGTAATATACTGCATAATAAAAAGTTAATTGTTCTACATTGCAATATTAAACCTTTGTTTTTTTTTAACGTATTTTTTCGACCGATTCGGACGTATTTGGTAACTATGGAATATACTGCATAATAAAAAGTTAATTGTTCTACATTGCACTATTAAACATTTGTTTTTTTTTAACGAAGGGAAAGGGGAAAAGGTTTGTCTTTCTTGTCCCTTACACGACCATTAAACAACTCTCAGCCATTAATATAAGATTGATTAGACTCACATATTTCACGGACTATCGGCACAACTTAATCAAAACACAACTCATTTCCAGAGAAGCATTACCGCGCTTTTTACAGTCTTCGGATATATATATATATATATATATATATATATATATATATATATGCCTCCAATGCCATGAATTATACATAAACCAACTTTTTATAAATGGTAAATTACATAATTATATCAAGTTTACTTCTCGTTCTTTTTATTTTACGTATTATCTTTAGCTGACGTTGTAAAATATTCTAAGATCAAGATTGAGTTTTTATATATATATATATATATATATAACTTAAATTTATAATGATTTTATTTTTTTATTTTTTATTTTTCTTGCACGGTATTTGTATATAAAACAAATTTAGATTTATGATAATTTTTTTAAAGTGTAATTTTTATATTGAAAAAGAATTTATTTTTTATTTTTCTTTATGGTATAAAGTTTATTTGTTTTTCTTTTCAATTAATTATAATACATGTGGTTGATATATAGAGAAGGCTTATCTCAGTGATATGCACAACTACATTAGTAAATGGTGTAGAATTATGATTATTATTATGAATAGAATTATTGATGCAGAAGCATTCGGCTCATAGAAAATCATTATATTTTAGTAGACATAGGGGGTCTTGTGTTTTAAGGAAGTTGGGTTCCTATGTTTTGAACTAATGTAATTATATAGGCTTTTGAGTGATTTTAATGAGAATAGGATTTAATTGAATATAGTGAGGCATATTTGTAAATGTTCTTGAATGTAGGAGAACATGAGGGATTTAGGATAATTGAGAGATGAGAGGATTGGAGAATTAATTGTAAAACTCAGATTAGGAGTTAGTTAATGATTTTCTGGATTAGAGAGGATCCTTAGGGATGAGGAAGAGATTTTAGGATTTTGTTGAGTAATCTACGGATCTAAATCAGGAATTGGTTTTAGAATCCCTTTGTATAAATGTAAGCCTAAAAGGCAAAGAGAGAGGTTAGATATTTTAGATAGGCTAGATAGATAGCTAAAGTGTGTTTGTAAGCCTATGGGCAGAGTGTGAAGCAAAGGCCACTAATTAGAAGAATCAGGCCAGAAAGACAGAGCCTTAATATGTAATCATTTGTTATATGTGTTGGTATACAAGCATTCGATTCATGACTGTATAATTATGTGATTGAATATCGAATGATAAATTACAATGAATCAAAGATTTGCATAACCTATATATGCAAGCGGACTTCAGCGAATGCACAGAGAGGAAGAGAGCGAGACAGAGGCTCGTAATGGACCGCTGATCCATTCGAAGGATCAAATTAATGCTCTAGAATAACAGTGATTTAAGAACTCATAGAGTTTAAGCTCAAGAGGAAGTCACAACGGAACAACAAAAGACCCAGAATCATTGAAGAAACGCGAAACCATAGTGAAATACTGAAGAAATATTAGAAAAACCAAGTAAACGAGGAGCGAAGAAGTGAAACGTTAATGCACAGTAGCCGTTGGATCTTTACAATCAACGGCCAGGATTCAGTCGCAAAGAATGAAGTGGAGTTATGATATATCGCATCGGAGGAAAGCAATACGAGCAATGAACCCCGGCCTCAAACCTTGAGCGATTGCGATATGCAATCAAAGTGTGAACCGTTGGATTGTATACTCTGATCAACAATAGAGAGTTAATCACACTTCTCAGAGGTAATAAACCCTGGCTTTAATCACAACATTTAAAGGTGCTTTATCGGCGGAGGAGTAATGTGACGAGCGATGGAGCGGACCAGATAGCTAATTAAGCGTGGTTAATGGTATTTGAAGTCCGGAAAGTTATGTTAATCGCATATCGGGGGTGATAAGAGTCATGTGTTAATGTGACCCGCAGGATTGTGATTAGCGATAAGGGAGATCTCGGAAACTGTGCAAGGGCTTTAAAAAGTGCAGAAAATGTATGTTTCATGTATATTTCCCTTTTAAAGGGTTTATAATAGAATAAAGCGTGACATGAAGGTTTGATGGGTTAAGTCTGAACCAACCAAAGGAAAAGTGTGAGGTTTGATGTATATATGCGGCTTTAAGGACTTAATAAAAGATTAACGAAGGTTTATAAGGGGTGATTAAGTCCGATAGAAAGGTGGTTTAATAAAGACTGGGCTATTGTAATGAATGATTCCGTAGAGTTCAATAAAGGGGGCCTAAACCATTGATGGTTGAAGATTTTGACTCGATAGTGAGTTAAAATTCCTAGGACAAATATGATTATGCATTGTAGATGCATACTGTGGGTGTAACTAGGGGTAACCCTACATCATTTGGTACCAAAGCATAATTGTAATTGAAACAATTGGTGTTAAACAGAACAAATAAATTCTATGTGAAATAATTAAAACAGAGTTATGTGTTAAAGTGTATATGCAGGTAAGAGGGGATCAGATTCTAATCTGACAAACAGAAGGTACACAGAGTTGATGTGTAGCAGATGCAAGAAATAGAGGACAATCCACTCAAAGTACAGGTGGGATGGTGGAACAAGATCACACAGAGATCTTGAAGGTGAGATGACATGTTTTGTTTAATTTGATTTGAAGATTGGAGAATATGTGGTTTTTATATTATTGCACAGGTAGCAGCGTAAGGAAAACATTGTGATGTTGTTCCTTGAGGAAAGTGGAGATTCACTCAAATGTGAACCTAAAGAATCCAACTGAAGGTTGGACAAAGAGGATAAGAGTATTCTCAAAAGGAAACTGAGAAGCAAGCTTTTGAAAGCTTGGGAATGATCTTTGGCTTGAGTAACATTGATATGCAGGTGACAACATAAGGAGGTGAGAAGATTGCAACAAGCCTAGTGCAAGGAGTGCTCAAATTGGTTCCAAAGGGAAGAACCAGAGAGATGCTAAAAGACTAAGCTCAAAGTAGAGAAGCTTAGTGAGGCATATGTAGCAAGGAGGAGACTTGTTACTGCAGAGGTATTGTTGCAGATCATAAAGGAAATTCCATAAAGGCTGTGGTTAGAATTGCCAAGGTAATGAAGGAAGATGGTAAGATTTTATAAGGGAAAGAAGAAATGGTCAGAACCAAGTATTTCATGGTGATTGAAATATAAGAGGACAGTTGTGTTCTTGAGAAGGTGCAGAGGAGTTGAAGCCTAGAAGGAGCAGACAAGAGTGCTCAAAGGAGGTTCCAGAGATAGAGAACCAATTGCTTTCCAAAAGACCAAGTACAGAGGAAAGCTTGGTGAGGTAAGTGGCAGCAGGGAGGACTTGCTATTGTAGAGGCTTTAGTGCAGCTCATAGTGAATGAGTGAGGAACTCATGAAGATGGAGAAGAAGATGGCTACTGATAGTCATAACAGAGGTTCTGAGGAAGACCACAACAAAATAAAGATGAAGAAATAAAATGCCAAGGTAAATGGCAAGAGGATGAGTCAAGAGGAAATTGAAAGAAAAATTGCTAAGATGAAAGAACAACTCGATGTATTGGTAATGCTGCTAGAGGAAATTCAAAGACAAGGTTGGGTATTAAAGAAAAAGCCAGTGAAGTGGCATAAGTTGCAAAGAAGGCTACAACAAAGGAAAGTAAGGTGGCTAATGGGAAAACTCAGAGAAGCTGAGTTGGAAATGGAAGTGTCCATTTGTGAACCAGAGAAGGGTGAAGTTTTGGGTGAAGATGAAGACTTGGAGACTCAAAATTCAAGTGAGATCAAAGGATCACAAGATTTTAAATCTGACAATTTGTTTATGTTTGTAGGAGAAACATGTAAAGAAGGACAATTTGTTGATATTGTCATAAAGAAGGAAGAAGACAGGCAGAATATAAATTCTGTTTTAAAAGAAGAAGTAGAGAAGGATATCAAGAAATCAAGTAAGGAACATGATGAGATTGAGGAGAAGACAATCAAAATATTTCTAGTCATGTAAAGGACTTGGAACAGTAGGAGGAATTGATGATTGAATCATCAGATGAGATCATGAGGTCTTGTGGTTGTACAACTGACAGGTTGTGTACGAATGCAGGTATTGCAGAAGACAAACCATTTTATAGAAATGTATTGAATGAAGCTGAAAATTGCCAGGGAAAGTATGATGATGATTTCCTTTCAAATGAAGATCAAGTTGACTTATTACAGCAAAAGGAGTTCATAAATTCCATGCTTAATGGAGGAAGTATCTTCAGTAGGAATGAGACAATTATGTCTTTTGATAAGGAGTTTGTTGTTGGTAAGGATAACGAGGAATTGATTTTCTTAAATGATCAAAGGGAGAGTGATGGACAGACATCTAAAACTATCAAAGAGATAGAGGATCAGAATTTTATTCTAATCGAGAATGAAGAAATAGTGTCAATAAGTTATGCTTGTGACAAAGAAAAAGATAGTGAGGATTGTACAAAACTTTTGGGAGAAATTCCAAGTGAGATGGAAAATTTGTGGCAGGAGTTAAGTCTTTTGGAGAAAAGGCTGGAAGACCAAAAAGTAAGTGTTCAGGTTGTAAAATTAGAATTGAACAAGAATGAAGAAGTTCACTGCAGTTGACAGGGACACAAAGACATCATTAGAACAGATGGTGTGGAGGAGAGACTAGCTGACAGTCTTATGAATTCTTTTGAAAATTCAAATCAGCATACTGATGTGCTAATAGAGGAGGAGGAAACAGAGCAGCAAACAGAATTGTTGCCAAAGGAGGAAAAGGTGCAGAAGTCTTATGTTTTTTTATTTTAATAATTGTTTTATGAGTGCAGGTTTAGTTGTAGATGCTGGAGAAAATTTGGCACAAATGAGCAACCAAATAAAAATGGAAGAAGAAGATTCTATGGAAGAATTTAATCCATGGAACAGAGATGCTCAATTGCTAGAGAGAATGCTGGAAAGTCATGATTCAATGCAGACAAAGATAATCATGAAAGAGGGTAAGGATGAAAGGGAGGCAGTAAGCGTAGGAGTCAAAGAAAAAGTTGGAGCAAGAGCAAGAGCAATGTCTACAATGGTAGCAAGAGCAAAAGTAGAAAAAAAAATAAACCAACAACTACAAAGTGAAAGTAACCGACAACAGTTTGAAGAGTTAGTGGACATCGCAACAACCTGAAGCAAAGAGAAAGAGGAAGAAGGAAGAGGCAAAATATGGACCAGTCCAAGGATGAACTGGAGACAGAGTTTGAAGAATTATGGCAGTTGATGATGAAACAGTCCATATGGGGGGGAATGATAGCAGCAGGAAACATGATCAATCAGAGTATGAACCTGATTGACAAGGAGAGGAAGATGAAATAGAAAATAGCAGACACACAGCAACAACAAAGGTGCAGAGCTTTCAGACAGTTACAAACTAAATTTTGGGACCCTGGAGGTTTTCTAACAACATATGAAGACACATGATCAGGAGATCATGAAAATTTTCTACTTTGGGAGTCTGATGCAAGACCATTCGGCTCAGAGAAAATCATTATATTTTAGCAGACATAGGGGTCTTGTGTTTTAAGGAAGTTGGGTTCCGATGTTTTGAATTAATGTAATTATTTAGGCTTTTGAGTGATTTTAATGATAATAGGATTTAATTTAATATAGTGAGGCATATTTGTAAATGTTCTCGAATGTAGGAGAACATGAGGGATTTAGGATAATTGAGAGATGAGAGGATTTGAGAATTAATTGTAAAACTTAGATTAGGAGTTAGTTCATGATTTTATGGATTAGAGAGGATCCTTAGGGACGAGGAAAAAATTTAAGGATTTTGTTGAGGAATCTATGGATCTAAACTAGGAATTGGTTTTAGAATCCCTTTGTATAAATGTAAGCCTAAAAGACAAAGACAGAGGTTAGATGTTTTAGATAGGCTAGATAGATATCTAAAGTGTGTTTGTAAGCCTATGGGCAGAGTGTGAAGTAGAGGCCACTAATTAGAAGAATCAGGCCAGAAAGACAAAGCCTTAATATGTAATCATTTGTTATATGTGTTGGTATACAAGAATTCGATTCATGACTGTATAATTGTGTGATTGAATATCAAATGATAAATTACAATGAATCAGAGATTTTCATAACCTATATATGCAGGCGGAGTTCAGCGAATGCACAGAGAGGAAGAGAGCGAGACAGAGGCTCGTAATGGGCCATTGATCCATTCAAAGGATCAAATTAATGCTCTAGAATGACAATGATTTAAGAACTCACAGAGTTTAAGCTCAAGAGGGAGTCATAGTAGAATAGCGGAAGACCCAGAATCATTGAAGAAACCCGAAACCATAGTGAAATACTGAAGAAATAGCAGAAAAAACCAAGTAAGCAAGGAGTGAAGAAGTGAAATGTTAATGCATAGTAGCCATTGGATCTTTACGATCAACAGCCAAGATTAAGTTGCAAAGAATGGAGCGGAGTTATGATATATCACATCGGAGGAAAGCAATAGGAGCAATGAACCCTGACCTCAAACCTTGAGCGATTGCGATATGCGATCAAAGCGTGAACCGTTGGATCGTATACTTTGATCAACGGTGGAGAGTTAATCGCTCTTCGCAGAGGTAATAAACCCCCGCTTCAAGCTTTAAGAAATTGTGATCGCCGATGCGATCATCGGAGTGATCGCATTCGCAACATGTAAAGGTGCTTTATCGACGAAGGAGTAATGTGATGAGCGATGGAGCGGAACCGATAAGTAATTAAGCATAGTTAATGGTATTTGAAGTTTGGAAGGATATGTTAATCGCATATCTAGGGTGATAAGAGTCATGTGTTAATGTGACCCGTGGGACTATGGTGATTGTGATTAGCGATAAGGGAGATCTCAGAAACTGTGCAAGGGATTTAAAGAGTGCGAAAAAGGTATGTTTTATGTATGTTTCCCTTTTAAAGGGTTTATAATAGAATAAAGCACGATATGAAGGTTTGATGGGTTAAGTCCGAACCAACCAAAGGAAAGTGTGAGGTTTGATGTATATATGCGGCTTTAAGGACTTAATAAAAGATTAACGAAGGTTTATAAGGGGTGATTAAGTCCGATAGAAAGGTGGTTTAATAAAGACTGGGCTATTGTAATGAATGATTCCGTAGAGTTCAATAAAGGGGGCCTAAACCATTGATGGTTGAAGATTTTGACTCAATAGTGAGTTAAAATTCCTGGGACAAATATGATTATGCATTGTACATGCATATTGTGGGTGTAAGTAGGGGTAACTCTGCGTCAATTATTAACTAGCAATTGCCCCTAAAGGTGCAAAGATACATGGAAGAAATAGAACATGCCTATGATGTTACTACAAAAATGTTGCAACAAAAGAAAGATAACAATATAAAGGGTGGAGGATGGAGGGGAGGAAATGTGTTCAGGCTTGCAACAATCACACTTGTGTCGATGTCTGTTTGATAGATGTTGATGTTGCTTGAACCATCGTTCCTGGCTAAATCATTTTTTTCCAATCATACCACTACGTCAAAATCTTACATACATATGGTATGTCAAAATCTTATATACATATATATCCAACCTATAACATGCACGGTAATGAGGAGAAGCATTTCCATAGGTATTGGTGGGTATTGGCACACAAAAAATGTTATTACACACAATAAATGACTAAAGTTAGTGTGTGTTTATAATGAGATTAAATAAAGAGCATATTTCACTCAAGTGACCTTCAGAATAATGTAATTACATACTGTAAATGACTAAAGTTAGTGTGTGTTGATAATGAGATTAAATAAAGAGCATATTCCACTCAAGTGACCTTCAAAATAATGTAATTACACACAGTAAATGACTAAAGTTAGTGTGTGTTGATAATGTGATTAAATAAAGAGCATATTTCACTCAAGTGACCTTTAGATTCCAGGATATTCTCCAATCGACATAAAAAAGCGGGGTTGTTTTGGAATTTTAGCTATCTCCTTTTAAAAAATTTAAATTAATTTGGAGCCATTAATTCGAGTTTTAAATTTAAATTTAAATTTTGTCTAGCAAAGATTTGTTGGAATTGCAAATTTTTGTGGTATAGTTTACACAATCCAAGTGTCCAAGTAAACTTTCAATGCATTATATCCATTTATGCATTCAAAAATAAAATTTTAATAATGAAAATTTATACATGCTATATGAATATATAGAACCAATATAGATCCATTTTGAAGAGGATTAAATCTCTTTAGTTGTATCTTTTTTTCAAGTTTTTCACTCTAAATGAGATTCACATATCAAGAGAATGGATCATGTAGTTAAAATGGATCTAAACCAAAATGTTGTTCTTTAAATCTTCTACCTTTTAGTTTTTTTTTAATAATTGTATTTATTAAATTTACATAATTTTAATGTTATAAGTGAGTTGAATTTATTTATAAAAATAAAAATAAAATAAACATATAAAAAATAAAATTGCAATTTGACTAAATAATAGAACATGTTTTTAAATTAAATTTATTTGTATCTAAAACTATATTTAAAACAACATAAAATCACAATTTATGGATAAGTTCCACAAGCTTGGTATAAGGAGCTAGGGAGAAAGAAAAATAACTATATTGAAGAGTTTAATCTCACTCATAATCATCAATAGAAAGCGTACATAGGATCCAATATTTCTTGGAGAGAAAAAATTCTTACTGCTTAGCTAAGGACTAATTCTCATCAACTCCATTGTGAAACAAGGCACTGAAAAAAGGAACTATGGGAGGAAAGAATATGCATTTTTTTCTCTTCCAGAAAAATGGAAACAAAAAAAACATTTCATTTTAGAATGCGAGGCCTTCAAAGACAAGACGGAAAGTTATGCAGATATTCTGGCAGCTAACTCTTGGGGTAATCTATTCAGTCAAGGGTTTGTTGAGAAGTTGGGAGCATTTATTGTGATGCTTTGTCACATACCCATATATATATCCTATATAATAATTAAAAATGGATAATGAATTAATGTAAATTGTGAGCTACTCATTATAATTTTTTTATCTTAACACTGCTTATAGCATCAAAGTAAGTTTAATTTCTTTTAATGGAATCGAGGTTTAAGCTGCACGATTTAATAGTACTTGCTATGACATATAACACTTGAGTTTATTATTCTTAAGTACAAACAAGCCTTATTCTCCAAGCTTTACACTTTACAAATGAAATATCAGTGAATTAGTACTGCGACATTCAAAATTGTCTTATCCTAACTGGGTGGTTGGCTGCCCTAGACCTGGTATACATTGAATCTAGAGTCTTCGACGTGCACACCAGCTAGCCTCCCTAGTCTCAAAAAATTTTTCATATCTACGGTCCTCCTGCAATCTCCAGATCGAACGGTGGAAATGAAAACCCGTCGATCTAAGATTTCTCAGCGGTATGGTTTCTTGGAATTTTCACATCTCCAGCGAAGCGAAATAGGTTGCAGTCTAGAAAGTTGAACTCCTTGCTCAGGTAGACCATCCTCATATTGTTACCCCTTCAACTTCTTCGTGTTGAGGTTTCATCTATTACATTTTAAGTTTACTGTATTGGAATAAGAGAATTCCCCTTTTTACAGGTTTACCCATCTGTGCGATTTTCACACCTTGGTGTTGCTGGATCCTCTATCATGTATGAAACTTGCTTTTAGTTACATATACAACTTGATATCTCTGTTATCGTTTCAGATTGAAATTCTTTTGCTAGTTCTAATATTATGTGTTTTTTCTTGCCTAGGTAACACTGGAGGGTTTCGTTGCCCTTCTCATTTGGTAATGGATTTAGAGTTTTCGGAGTTGTTACTCGGCTTACCGAACCCTGCAGACTTCATGCAAAGAGAATACCAGGTAATGCATTGGCCAAATCGAGTAGGTTTACTAAGGGTTTAGTCTTAGATGAGGAATTTTCCAAATTCTTCAGTCATTTGAAGACTCTGTCTGTAGTCAATCTAAGTCGGTTTTTCTTTATGCTATGAAACAACCTCTGGTTGTGCTAATCGTTGTCGACTTTGGTCCATACTCTCGAGAGATGATTATTTTTTGAATTATAATCGAATATAACTAGGTTCACGTCCATCATGGTTTTGGGTGTTATTTTTTACTGTTGCTGGAGCTTGCTAAGGGTTCTTATGGAACTACCTAGAACTGTTAAGTTCTATGAGACCGCCCTTTCGTGGTATGTTGTAGCGGCTACAACCACACTCCAAAATTTTTCCCTGGCTTTGTTTTGGAGCCTCCCTACCAACCTTTAATAGCAGCATGTCTTGTCCTGTCAAGTAGACAAGCTTCAGTGATTTTCTTGCAGAATGACAACCTGTCCATCAAAGCTTGTTACATCCCTATCACAGGCTATTTCACCGTACTTGGTCCAGCTATAGGCTGAGTAGCTTCCTCGAGAAATTGCGCAATTCTAGAGGGAAACTAGCCTTCCCTCCAAAAATTGCACAATTCTGTCTGGTAGCCTACTTGGCTTCAGAATTATGCAATTCTGCCAGTCAAGCTTCATCCAGAAAATTGCACAATTCCTCCTAGCACGACTGCTCAGCCCAGGAATTTCACAATCCTAGGCAGTAGTCAGCTGCTTTGCCCAGAAATTGCACAAATATCCTGGGAAGCTAGCCTAGCTCCCTTCTAGAAATGTGCATTTTCTCCCAGCACTTGAGCAGCCTCTTGCATGTGCAGTTGAGTTGATTGGTTCCCTCCAGGACCGAGCAAAAATAATTTCCATGCATGTGTTGTTTCTCCCAAGGTGGCATGCAAAGGTATCCCTTGATTCAGTGATCCATTTTAGAAGCTAGAGGTTGCATGAAAAGATCATTTCAGAAACCTCCCACCAAATGTCGCTCTCCCTAGATTTGTGGCATGCGTGTCACATCCTCGATTTTATCAAAACTCCTGAACCAAATGTTGCAGAGCTCATTCATCACATCAACCTTGCAGCTCTGATATCCCACATCGCATCTACAAGTCGTCGGCACATTCAGCTAAGTTGTTTTGGGGTAAGCCCGCCTTCAATGTCTTATGTTGCATTTCTGACACTTTTTGTGTTTCGCTTCATATGAATGTTGTCAGCTTGATTTGATTGATCACTTGTTGTCATTTTGATACATACCAGGTTGTACTAGCACCATTTCAATTTTCATTAACATTTCACTGTTGTCACAAGCATGAAATTATTTCTAACGAACGGTCGGTCGTCGATTCGGTGACTCACCTCACCCACATGCATGTTGTTCTGTTTTTTGAATCTGTCATTCATTGTTTGCATGCAAGGTCATTCACTTATGCTAACACTCAGTATCACCATGCATTCACATTCACATTCGTTTTCAGTTACCCATTGGCGGGTCTGGATAGCCTTGACCCGGACTCTGCCTCACCAAGAAAACATTGCACAATCCTAAAAAGGAAGGCTCTATCTTCCTCTTGGGAAATGTGCAGTTCTGCCCAATGATTGTCCTCTAGTTTTACCTTGTGCAATTCTAAGGGACAGTGACTTCTGGCCCAGAAAATTGTGCAATGCAGTCACTGAGCATGCAACCATTGCTAGCTGAGATTGCGCATTATGCAATTCCAGTAGTCAGCAACCAGGCTGGACTATGCATTGTGAAGTTCCAGTGGTTAGTCAGCCTCCTGATAGCTTGGACTCTGCCTTGTGCAGTCTTGGCAATCAGTCTCTCAACCTCTTGGTGGAAATTGCGCAACCTTCATGATCAGTCACATAGGTATGTTGTAAGTCAGTTCATAAGTTCATTTTGTTTTTGACTAACAAATTTCTTTCCATGAGTGTTGCCATGTCTCCAGGTATCACAGGTGTTCATCTGCCTCTCAGCAACACAGGTATAATGTTTTCCAGGAGATTACATTCGAAGACATCATTCAGATCACACTCGCGGATGCAGTCGACCAAGTGTCTATGAACTTTCCTACCCACAAAGACATCAAGTTGTTCATAGACAAGGACATCAAGATATGATGGAAACAACATCACAACAAGTAGCACCATGAACAACAGCTGAAGGCAACATACTAGATGCAACGAATGCAAGAGGAAGGTTGTTAACAACACAGAGGTGGAACAAAGTTGCAAGCTCAAGTAGATCCACTTGTGATGAAAGCAACTTTGGAGACTCAGGCTATGAGGTGACAACATGACATGAAGATCACACAAAGGCAGAGAACGGAACAGAGAAGGAGTTGCATGTGCTAAAGTAGCAACTCAAGGAAGAATAGGAATTGCACAAATGAAAGAATTTGTTGCAGTAGGAACAGGTACAGTAGGGGGCACAACATGCACATGCAAATGAAACTGCGCCCGTACAAGTTATACATTTATCCTAGTAGCTCGCACGATGCAGACATGGTGAGTGGTGTTGTTGATCAGATGTAAGGGAATTTGGTAGCATGCACACAATTACACACACACATGTGATCTAACCCATTTGACACACTCACCGAGGCAAAGAGAAGAAGCAAGTCCAACTGGAGCTGAACATGTAGTTGACAGTTGATGCACATGACCACTAGCACACACTCGAAGATCAACACAGACAATATGCATCAGTGTGTTTCTGGTTCGTTTGCACATAAGAAGACCATGTGTATGCTAGCAGATGATTTGGATGGAGGATCCATACCAATGCACCCAGATGCAATAGAGGCAAGAGTTCGCTTTAGCAAGATATCATCATGGAGCGCGTGCACACCATCACAGACGATTAGGCTTGGCATCACCTCACCACATTCACCATCACAAGCATGTCAAAGAGTTGGTCTCACCACAAGAGACCGAGTGTTAGTGATGTCTTGCATGGCTTGCTCAAGCAATTTTGTCTCACATGGGCACATGTGCATTGTAATGTAACATCTTGTCAAGTGGAAGTTCAAGTGTCGATAGTTGGATGTAACAGTCATAGAGTAGATGAAGGGTCATGAGGGTAGATGAACTATCACAAAGGGGAATGTCAAGGGTCACCCCACCCTTTTCTATAAATAGAACCTCATAACTCATTGTAAAGGCTTTTTGTCATCCAAGCTTTTGATAACACTATCTTGGAGAGAGCTTGGATAGTGTTCTAATGAGCCTTGGCTTCTTCATTGTGCAGAGCTAGTACATCTCTTTGGAGGAGCATGCAGTTGTGGTTGTAACGTTCCACTGTTGGAGCTAGTGGTTGGACATCAATGTATTGTATGACTAGAACTTACACTTCTTAATATAACAAAGAGCCAGCACATTTCATGCATATGTTGTATTGTATTCTATGCTATCTGGTTTACTCTAAATGATATATGTATCTGTTTGCTTACGCATGCATGTATAGCTTTCTATGTATGTATGTATGAATCTTTCTAAAATGTGTTGTTGGTTTAACCATCACTTTGGATTGCTAGCTAACTTGCCTTCCAAGTTGTGATTCATCTTTGCTCATGTGTTCCCTTCTTAACTCCGTTCTATCAAAGGTTTCCAAGGGGCACACTCATATCAACCCCCATGTGTTAGAACCTCTCATGCATCTTCCTTGGCTCACTGCATATGTCACACCCTTTCTACCAAAAAAATTATCTTACTTGCCTCTGTGCAAAATCGCGGTCAAGGCATTACCATATGACCTATTGCTGGGACTCCTACACCAAGTGGTCTGAGGTCTAATTGGGACTTCTTTCCTAGGAGATCCCCTGACATGTTGGCAGTTCCAGCACCGTCAACATTTCTAGTGTTAGAAGGAGGCCCAGATCACAAGTTGAGTCCTCACATATGTTTTGAATCTCTACATATCTATCATAACTAACTACCGAGTTTCTCTTCTCGAGTGTATGTCTTATTGAAATGACTTCATTATCTCAGAAAATCTCTCAGATAACTTGTCACATAAAACATATGATGGTGGAGGCCATGTAGCCTTGGTTAGGCATGCGGTCGGCATTGTAGGCTCATGCAAAAGACATGGAATCTTTGAAGAATACATGAGCCATGTGTTGTTCATCTACACGCTTCGAGGGCACCCAATGCACTGGTGTGCCATGCTACACAAAAAAACTATTCATTCTCTTGCTCATTTGGTCACAAAGATAGACCATGCTTTCAATCACTTTAACCATGATGTACTTGATCGAGAAATTCTAAAATTACGAAAATCACCGAATGAATCTGTTGATCAGTTTTACACATGATTTTGTAATCTTGCATACTGATTTCCTAAAGGTGAATTGATTGGGAATTTCTCAGCACACTTTGGTGATGGAGTTGTGTAATCACAGGCGGGCACAGTTGGTGTCACAAGTGGTTGTTCGCCTTCACCTCATCAAATAGCTCCAAGACCATGGAGTGATGTGGAAGATCATGCACACACATTTGTTGAACTGTCACATCCTCCCACCCCACCTGCTCTTCATATCTATGTAGATTTGGCTTGCAAGCCTATTGGTTGTCACGTGGATTCGTTCCCTCAGCCTCCGTCCCCGCATTCTATTGATCCTCCAGATTGTACTGTCTTGTGTTTTCCCATTCCGGAATCCTCACCTCTTGTGAACGAGGATCAAGTTGTCGACGTAGTTGGTGTTATGCAGCCAACCTATGCCATCATTCATGACAAGTGTCTGCAGGAATCTATAGAAGAACCCGTGGTGAAGGATGACTCCCTGCCAGCCACGCCTCACTCGCTTTATCCTGACATCCCTTGTGATTCTTCCGCTGTTGATTTCCCCTGTGAAAACCGATTTCTAGATGTTTCTACTTCTGATCATTCACAAGACACATCAGATGTCAATATGTCATTAAAATGTAGAGAGGACACATCATCCTCTGAAAATATGTCTAATTTGTCATCTTTTATCTTGGAAAACATAGAGGGTGAACATATATGCTTCTCATCTACCCCTCTGCATGATATATGAAATCATGAGGATGCCGACAAGCATCCTGAATTTTCTGATCTTGGTTGTTGTGATATCTCCACTTCCCCATTTGATCATGACGTTGATTCAATCGTTGTTAATCCGTCTAAGAAACTGGTCTATGATGATCCATCTATCAATGAGGTTGAAATCCCGCAGACTATCGAGGCACTTTAGCCCGAGCTGATGGTTATGTTAGGCCCTTGCTGTCTTGAGGTTGGTTTCACTTCTCATCATGAAATTTTTGAAACACTCAAGGCTACTCATCACTCTCCGATTTTCATTGAAGATCAACCAAACACCCAGATTTCACTTCCTCCACTTGAACTACATGATCCCATCACTTATGCATTGGAGGAATCTTACATAGAAAGCACACACGCACAACGTAAGTGGTCTACCTTTCTCACGTTTGTTGTCATGTCACACTCAAGAGAATGCATACACTCGACATCTGCATGTAGTGTAGGACAATACCATGGCAAGTCCACAGACTGCATGCCATGTGCTTTCACTCATTTTTGTTGTGTGAATGCTTGTAAGCTTGGAGTGCGTCTATTTTCATTATTATATCTTTTACATTTGCTGGTTCACACAACTGGGTTGCTCGAGGACCAGGCCTTCACCAACATGGGTCAACCAATGTGTCAGTGGCTGCATTGGAAATATCACTTCACATGATCAAGCCCATGCATTGTTAGCTTAGGAGTAGGAGTAGTGTTTGCTTTCAATTTTCTTGCTTGCATGCTTGTTTGCTTTGTTTGTTTGTTTGTTTATTTGTTTGCTTGCTTGTTTTCTTAAGCACTTTGGTTGTGCATTTACTTCTAATTCTTCTTTGCTTTGTTGTTTGTTTTCTTGTTTTAGTTCGTAGGTCAATTTTGCATGAAACCATGCATGACTCTTGAAACAAGCTGGGTAAAGTAAAAGAGGCCTTGTGCAACTATCACTACTTGGTTATATGTCATCTTGCCTCTGTATGAAGAACTTGTTACTTTTAGTCCATGATACATCAATGGAAAATACGTACTGTTCGAAGTGAACCTTGGTGAAAACAAAATGCTTGCACACTAACTAGTGTGACCTACTCTAGTCAGTTGTTTTTCGGTTAACCCTTATCAGCTCAATCAAGTAGAGTAAGGTGAGGGGGGAAACCTTAACAAGCATGTCAGAGGTATACATAATCTACTTCTCTAAAGGAACAACCTCTTCTACTCTCAATAAGTCGGGATCCCTCTTCCACCTCTGAAATGAATAAGTGTTATATGCATAGTTATGAATATGAAAAGTGAAAAAATTAAAAGGTGAAAAAAAATTTAAAAATGAAAAATGAATAAGGAAAAAGAAGAGAAATTCTTCCTGCATAGAGAGGTGATACAAGTAACTCTGCTGGGATACTGACTAGGCTCGCTGGAAGCGAAGCGATGCTTGTGTTCTTGCGTGACTCCGCTAGGGTACTGTTTAAGCCTGTTCGTAGCGAAGCAACACCATAGATGAAACTAAGACTATGATGACTATACTTCTTATGCATCATATACTCCTAAACCCCATTCAAAACAACTATGTTGTCTTGGCTTGGAATGTGTGTCGATCAGCCAAGGCCTTGGCAGACGCTACATCTTACAATCAAGCAGTGTGGAAACCAATACAAACTAAGAACTGAATAGTACTTCCAGTGGTGTTAGACTTGATTTTCATGAACAAGGTCCATTTAGAGAGCTCGAGTTCTGTAAGTGTGTCGCCAAGTGTTGTAGCGGCTACAACCACCCTCCAAATTTTTTCCCTAGCTTCGTTTTTGAGCCTCCCTACAAACCTTTCATAGCTGCATGTATTGTCCTATCAAGTACACAAGCTTCAGTGATTTTCTTACAGAATGACAGTCTATCCATCAAAGCTTGTTGCATCACCCTCACAGGCTGTTTCACCGAAATTGGTCCAACTGTAGGCTAAGCAGCTTCCTCAAGAAATTATGCAATTCCATAGGGCAACCAGCCTTCCCTCCAAAAATTACATAGTTTTTTTTGGCAGCCTGCTAGGCTCCAGAATTGCACAATTCTGCTAGTCAAGCTTCATCTAGAAAATTGCGCAATTCCTCCCAGCAGGGCTGCTCAACCTAGGAATTGCACAATCCAGGGCGGAAGTCAACTGCTCTGCCCAGAAATTGTGCAAATCTCTTGAGAAGCCAGCCTAGTTCCCTTCCACAAATGTGCATTTTCTCCAAGTAGTTGGGTAGCCTTTTGCATGTGCAATTGAGTTGACTAGTTCCCTCCAGGACCGAGAAAAACCACTTTGTATGCATGTGTTATTTCTCCCAAGGTGGCATGCAATGACATCCCTTGATTCGTGGATATACTTTTAGTAGATGGAGGTTGCATGCAAAGATCCTTTCAAAAACCTCCTACCAAGTGTCTCTCTTCCTAGATTTGTGGCATGCATGTCCCATCCTCGATTTTATCAAAACTTGTGAACCGGAGTCTGTAGAGCTCATTCCTCACATCAACCTTGCAGCTCTGACATACCACATTACGTTTAGGATTTGTCGGAACATTCATCTCAGTTGTTTTGGGGTAAGCCCGCCTTCCATGTCTTGTGTTGCATTTCTGGCTCTTTTTGTGTTTCTCTTCATATAAATGTTGTCTACTTGATTTCAAGGAGCGCTTGTTGTCATTTTGATACATACTAGCTTGTACTAGTATCGTTTCAGTTTTCGTTAACGTCTCACTGTTGTTGCATGCATGAAACTATTTTTCATCAACAGTCGCCGATTCGACGACTTACCTCACCCACATGCATGTTGTTCCATTTTCTGAATCTATCATTCACTATTTGCATGCACGATCATTCACTTATGCTTACACTCAGTATCGCCATGCATTGACATTCACATTCACTTTCAATTTCCCATCGGCGGGTCTGGGCATCCTTGACCCAGAATCTGCCTCACCAAGACAACATTGTGCAATTGTGAAAGGGAAGGCTCTGTTTTCCTCTCAGGAAATGTAAATTTCTATCGAGTGACTATCCTCTAGTCTTTCATTGTGCAATTTTAAGGGATAGTGATTGCTAGCCCAGAAAATTTTGCAACGCAGCCACTGAGCCTGCAACCATTGCTAGCTGAGATTGCGCATTGCGCAATTCTAGCTGTCAGCAGCCATGATGGACTGTGCATTGTATAGTTCCAGCAGTCAGTCAGCCTCCTGATAGCCCAGACTCTGCCTTGCGCAGTCTTGGTAGTCAGTCTCCTGACCTCCCAGCGGAAATTGCATAACCTTCATGATGAGTCACACAGGTATGTTACAAGTCAGTTCACAAGATTATTTTGGTTTTCGACTGATAGATTGCTTTCCATGAGTGTTTCCATGTCTCCAGGTATCACATGTGTTCATCTCCCTCTCAGCAACACAGGTATAATGGTTTCCAGGAGAGCAGAGTTGAAGACACTGTTCAAAGCATAGTTGGGGATGCAGTTGATCGAGTGTCCATGAACTTGCCTACCCATGAAGACATCAAGTTGTTTGTAGACAAGGACATCAAGATATGATGACAGCAACACCATATCAAGAAGCACCATGAAAAACAGCTGAAGGTAACATACCAGATGCAAAGAATGCAAGAGGAAGGTTGTTGTCAACACAAAGGCGAAACAAAGTTGCAAGCTCACGTAGATCCACTTATGATGAAAGCAACTTTGGAGACTCAGGCTATGAGGTGACAGTGTGACATGAAGATCGCGCAAAGGCAGAGAACAAAATAGAGAAGGAGTTTCATGTGCTGAAGAAGCAACTCAAGGAAGAACAAGAGCTACATAGATGAAAGAATCAGTTGCAGCAGGAACATGTACAACAGGGGGTGCAACATGCACAGATGGATGAGACTGTGCCTGTACAAGTTATAGATTCATCCCAGCAGCTGGCGCAGATCAGACATGGTGAGTGGTGTTGTTGATCGCATGCAAGGGAATTCAGCAGCATGCATACCATTGTGCACACCAACCAAGGCAAAGACAAGAAGCAAATCCAACCGGAGCTGAACATGTAGTTGATAGTTGATGCGCATGACCACTAGAACACACTCAAGGATCAACATAGACACTATGCATCAATGTGTTTCTGATTCATCAGCACCTAAGAAGACCATGTGCATGCTAGCAGACGCGTTGGATGGAGGAGCCATACCAATGCACCCAGATGCAACAGAGGTAAGAGTTCGCTTCAGCAAGATGTCACCATGGAGCACATGCACACCATCATGAACGACCAAGCTTGGCATCAGCTCACCACCTTCACCATCAAAAGCATGTCAAAGATATGGTCTCACCACAATGGACCGAGTGTCAGTGATGTCTTGCATGGCTTGCTCAGGCCATTTTCTCTCACATGGGCACATGTGCATTGTAATGTAACGTCTTTTCAAGTGGAATTTCAATTGACGATAGTTGGATGTAACATTCATAAAGTAGATGAAGAGTCATGAGGGTAGATGAACTGTCACAAAGGGGAATCTCAAGGGTCACCCCACCCTTTGTTGTAAATAGAACCTCATAACTCATCACAAAGGCTTTTGGTCAGCCAAGCTTCCGATAAAACTATCTTGGAGAGAGCTTGGACAACATTGCAATGAGCCTTATCTTCTCCACTACACAGAGCTAGTACATCTCTTTGGAGGAGCAAGCGATTGTGGCTGTAAGATTCCGCTGTCGGAACTAGTGGTTGGACATGGATGTATTGTATGAATGGAACTTACATTTCTTAATGTAAAAAGGCGCCAACACGTTTCATGCATATGTTGTATTGTATTATATGCTATCTAGTTTACTCTAAATGATATATGTATATGTTTTCTTACGCATGCATGTATAGCTTTCTATGTATGTATGTATGAATCTTTCTAAAATGTATTGTTTGTTTAACCATCACTTTGGATTGATAGCTAACTTGCCTTCCATGTTGTGATGAATCTTTATTTGTGTGTTTCGTTCTTAACTCCCTGCTATCATAGGTTTCCATGGGACGCACTAATCTCAACCCCCATGTGTTAGAACCTCTCATGCACCTTCCTTGGCTCAATGCATATGTCACACACTTGCTACCAACATAGTTATCTTACTTGCCTCTGTGTTAAATGATGGTCAAGGCATTACCATACGAACCACTTCTAGGACTCCTACACCAAATAGCCTGAGGTCTAATTGGGACCTCTTACCGGGGAGATCCCCTGACATGTTGGCGGGTCCAGCACCATCAACACGGTGAAACCCTTAAATTATGAGTTTTGTCTGATGCTTCATATATCATTAATTTATGAGTTTATTCTATTGCTTTTCATATCATATGGCTTGGATTAGCATTGTTAAATTGCTTCTTCTATGTATAAACTTATTCGAGGGCTTAAGTTGAGTTCTATGGTTTAGCCTGACTGTTAATCAAGGTTTTGTAATTTTAAACTGCATAGAGCTCACGGATTATTTCATGTATGTGGGAATACAATGTTGTGATTTGGTTCTTATCTTTTCCTGTGTTAAGTCCACAGACTGTTCTTGTATTGTTTCTCTCATTACAATTTGTTTTATGTTTAAGGCTTTTATACAGTGATTTAACATAAGCTTTAATTGACCATGCGGTTTTACTTGCACACTTAGATTCTATCTCTTTTTTTATAAGGGACAAGTGTATAAGTTGTATCTTTCTTATGACTATAAGATTGTCCTTCAGTCTCTACCCTAGCTACAGGGTTATACATTGTTCTTAGTTTTTTCTCTGAGTCTATAAGTCTTTTTTTTTAACAGAGTAATAGAATTAATTCCTCTAATATAAAAGAGCAAACTGTCTTTTAATTTAGCATAGTAAACCTTACAATTTAGAAAATTGTTTCACTAGTTTAGCTTCAGAATATACTTATCTGATTATCATGAAAATTTCTTGCAAACCATGTTTTACAGACCTTAGTTCTATTCTCGCTTTCCTCCCAACCATGAGACCCACTATTCCAGCCTGAGTCTCCCCTCGAGCTATCCTCACACAGGATTTCTCCTTAAGACTTAACAGTCTTAAATTGTAACAGCTATCTGGTCCTAACCAGACTTAGCTCCTTGAATATGTTTGTCCTTCCAGCACAATATTCATGTTCTCTAATTTTAATCTTTTTCCTCTCTTGATCTCAGGTACACCTACCCTCTTGATCCCTCCCTTGGGAATAAATCTCCAAGGAAGTAGTTAGGGATAGGTAACCACCTAACCTAACTACTTGACATATGAGAAATATATAACTGTCATCATTACAACATTTCACTTTCCATGTAGCTTTAATCAAAATAATTAATTATATAAAATTATAATAATATTCAGTCAGTAATTAAATATTTACATTTACTGGGGACCTGAATGCTTCACAGGAAAATGGTTGAATATAAGAATGAGATGGAGAAGCAATTTGTCCCATAGACTATCTTTAGCCTCGTGGACATTAAAATAATTTATTGTTTTCTTTCTTTCTCATCTTTCTGGAAGTACTTGTGTTGCCTTTTCACAACTCGTGCAGGTTCTAGAATAATGAGTGACCATGTAAGTCAACTGTAATTAAGAAGTCTTTATGTCAAGGATGATTATTCCTAAACAAAAAAATACCCAATAATGTCTCACAACTCGTGCGGGTCCCAGAATAATGAGTGACCATGTAAGTTAACTGTAATTAAGAAGTCTTTATGTCAAGGATGACTATTCCTAAACAAAATAATACCCAATAACGTCTCAGGTTGAACACGATTTAAGGTGAGACTTTATGATAATTAGTTAAAGAAATTTTGTGTGGGAGTTATCTTAAATTGGTTAGATTATGATCTAGCTGTAAATTGCTTTAAAAAAATCAAAATTAAGCCCATTTATTTTTCCAATTAAACATTTTACACCATTCTACCTAAAAATCCCCTAAGCACCTAAAGGAATCTTTAAAATTATATAATTTAATGTAAATCTTATCATATTTATTAAGAGGTTAGCATCAAGAAAAATGTAAAAATCCATGCAAAAAATGACTTGTTTAAATCTTGAATTTAATTTAATGTGTCAGTTCACTATATAGGGAAGCACTACATCATAGGTATCATAGATTTTGAACATGAAGCTCCATAACAACGCCCTAAAAATGAATATATTTAGTTTTTCTTGAATTTGATTTAAGGTGTTGGTTCACTATATAGGGAAGAACTACATCATTGGTATCCTAGATTTTGAACATGAAGCTCCATAACCACATCCTAAAAATGAATATATTTAGCTTTTATTTATGATATATAAATAAATATTTGATTGCACATTACAAGAATCACAATCAACCTATGTAAGACCCTTGTACATTTTCTAGTTCCAAGATGAAGATAATTCATTATATTTTAATAAAATAAGAACTCTTTTCTTGTAATTTTTTTATGACTTCGGTGATTGATCTCTTGTGTGAGACTTCTTATTTAGATTTTATTTTGAATGTCATATTAAAGTGATGCATATTTATTTCTTATTTCTTAGTAATTTAAATATGTGATATAATTGTAAAAAGTAAGCTTATCAAGCTTTTATTAATATAAAGATTTAAATGTGATTTTTTTTTAAATAATGCTAATTAAAAGTGAATTTGATTAATGGGTAAATTACAAATAACTAAAAAACTAATTATATTTTAAAAATAAAATAATTATAATATATTTTTTTAAATGGAAATATTTAATTTAAAAGAAAGTGGGTTATTTAATAGATGTGCTAATTTTCTCATCACTTGAATGTTAATATTGTTAATAATTTTGTTATTATGCTTTACTTTTCTTTAATAATGAGTGAGTAAACATTTTCCCCATTTTTAATTTGAAACAAAAAGTGAACACTCGTCGCTCTTTATTTGAAGGAGTACCTATTGAGTTTATGATATACATTTATAGTTTGGAAAATTTTCACATTATTGAATTGTTTATTTTACATATATTTGTTTTGTATGTGGAATGAAGAAATTATAAATCTCAATTTCATGTTAACCAAATATAAATATAAAGAGAGAAATTTACTGTATATATATATATGAGTGTGTGTTTCTATAAAATGTTATAGTGTCAACTTCAAAGAAAATTAAAATATATATAACTTTATAAATTTTAAATAATAAAATATCATATATCAATTTACTATTTAATTTAGCCATAATCTTAAAATTAAATTATCATTATCATTATTATTCTTTTTCAAAAACATTAAAAATAAATAAATAAATAACTTAATTTTAATTCAGATATTAAATATAATAAAAATTATCAAATATAATAATAATAATAAAATATTTCCAAACAAATATATATATATATAATCTCACAAGTTTCATGCATGATAGAAAAAATATATATAATCTCACAAGTTTCATGCATGGTAGAAAAAATAAATTAGTTAGGAAAAAAATAAAAGAAAATCCATCAAACAATTTACATATAAAATTTACCTATAAAGATTGTTCGACATTGCATTTGTCTTTGTTCCACATTGTATTTTGTCTATTTTTATTTACCACTTATATTTTTCTATATTATAAATTTTACTAAAGTCCTGAGGTTGAAACTTTTATCATTAAAGGCTAAAATTTAAAGTCTTTAAAGTTTAGAGGGTGAATGGAGCCTTCTCTTTTGTGAACTCAGGGGAACCAGGAGATTATACTGTCGAATACGATGCCAACTACATAGTTACTCCGCTAGAAACTACCAATGGAATCTTCCAGCTGGTTTTCTTCAACACGATGCCCAATGCCTATGCCCTCGCCGTTCAGATGGGCTACTATGGAAAAAAGAAACCATGAGGTTTGTCTGGACTACTAACAGGAACTATTTCATATAAGAGAATGCCACTCTCAATTACGCCACTGACGGGAACCTCCTCTCCGACGCAGAAGACAACATAATTTGGTCCACAGACACTTCCAACAAGGGCGTTGTGGGAATCAAACTCTGGAACAATGGAAACCTGGTGCTCTATGACAAAAATAATAAAACGGTACTCTCAATTATGCCACCGACGAGAACCTCCTCCTCTCTGATGCAGAAGGTCGTGTGGTTTGGTCCATAGACACTTCCAACAAGGGCGTTGCGGGAATCAAACTCCAGAACAACGACAACCTGGTGTCCTATGACAAAAATAACAAAACGATGTGGTAGAGTTTTGATCACCCAACCGACAGTCTCGTAGTTGGGAAATCACTGAACATTGGGAGGGTGAAGAAACTAGTGAGCCGTGTCAAACAAGGACGGATGTGAGGGCCCTTACTATCTTGTAATGGAAGCTACAAGATTCCCTCTGTAGGCTAGCTACAAGATTGCAGTGTTTTACCAATTTCTCTTAAGGTGGTTGGATTTTCCTTTGCTTGTCTTTGCTTAACTTCTTTTGGGCATTTGGAAGAAGTTTGTGACATAGGGTTTATTCAAAGATTTTTCCCAAGAGTTCAAAGATAAGGTTAAACGACAACAATCAAAGTGTGAACTCAATTGTAAAAGAAGGTTAATTGACAATCAGAATGTGTGCAAGAATGAGGCTAATAGAATGGCAGTCCCCAAAATGAAGTTGCTAGATAAAAATACCCCAAATAAAAGACAACCTATTTTATAAAAAGAGCAATGAATAATGCAATGTAATAAATCTATAAATTTTCATAAATATACATAATAACTATAAAATTAATGTTACACTAAATAGATAATATATTAATTATGTTTCAAAAATGTATAAATAATGCAATCTATAAATCTTCATAAATATACATAATAACTATAAAATTAATGTTCCACTAAATAGATAATATATTAATTATGTTTCAAAAAATTTAATAAAAAGAGAATTACCAAATATCTAAAATATACCTATTATAAGTGATATATTAAAATAATTATAAATGAAGAATTATAGTTCATTTTATGGGTTATGAAATAGTTATAGATAGATAGTTATATGATTAAAATTTTTATTGTATTTTTATCTTAAAAAATATATGGTTTAATGAATAGATTATATAGTTTATATAGTTTTTTCTAGACAATTTTGACATTCTAGGAGATTGAGTCCACTCTACCCAAAAAGGGAAGTTTATATAAAAAAAAATACCTTAGAGATGGTAAAAATTCAATAATATAATAATTTTTGAACAGCTTTGTGTAACACACAAAGCTACAGAATAAATAAGGAAAAATTTACAAAAAGCTACAGAGTAAATAAGGGAAAAATTATGTTCCATATTTTATTCAAATCAGCGCAAATCAGCATAAGAATGAATGTATTGTATTTATTGGTTTTATACGAGTAGATTTTACACAAATCGATTTTATTTCTTCACACAAATCTTACTATTAAAGATTTTATTTCTTTTAAGATGAGTATCAAACCAAAGTGATGAATTTTTCCTTGCAGAAAAATTACACAATTTGCGCAAATCAGCATAAGAATGAATGTATTGTATTTATTGGTTTTATACGAGTAGATTTTACACAAATCTTAGAATTGATTAAAGATTTTATTTCTTCACACAAATCTTACTATTAAAGATTTTATTTCTTTTCTACAACATTTCGTTGTAAGATGAGTATCAAACCAAAGTGATGAATTTTTCCTTGCAGAAAAATTACACAATTTTCCTTGCAGAAAATTTACACAATGCATTATGGCACGGGGAGAAAAAAGGGATTCGTTGATGTAGGAGGGATTGATTGAAGATTTTATTTCCTTACACAAATCTTACTATTCAACATTTTAATTTCTCTTCTATAAGATTTCGTTGTAGGATGAGTATAAAACCAAAATAGATGAATTTTTCCTTGCAGAAAATTTCAACACATGAAGCAACGAACCATCGTTATTTAGCAGCACTATCCCCTGCCTCGCAGTGGATTCTTTGATGTAAGAGGGATTGATTAAAGATTTTATTTCCTTACAAAAATCTTACAATTGAAGATTTTATTTATCTTCTACAAGATTTCGTTGTAGGATGAGTATAAAACCAAAGTAGATGAATTTTTCCTTGTAGAAAATTTCAATACATGATGCAACGATCCATCGTCTTTTAGTAGCAATATCCCCTCCCTCACAACCTCCAGCGCCAGCTGCTGATGTTCGGTTGTGCACACATCCTTTGGTCCAAGGCTCCCATATGATTGCTTGGCTGGATCCCCGTCGAGCCTCGCCAGCGCCAGCTACTGATGTTCAGCAGTGCACACGTCCTTTGATCCAAGGTTCCCATATGGTTGGGGGTTGGATCCCCGTCGAACCAGCCAAGGCGCATCAGCACTATGAATCTATTAACCAGAGTTGCACCAATAGCAGACTCTGGGAGATTGGCTGCTTTCACCGCTGCTTTTGTACAGACCAAGAAAATCCCCACAGTTCAGATCCAATCCTGCGATGTCCAGGCCAATTCAAGTATAAATTTCAGTAAACAACAACCAGAATCAAAAGGCATTTTCTATTAGATAAGATTCAATGTGGATTCATGAGGCAAAATTTAAAGACATTAACAAAGTTAGAAAATTCTACAACAACTAAAATTAAGAAATCCATAAGAGTATAGACCAATGCAAGCTTCAAAATGTTAGAATCAACTAGAAAATCCCAGAAAAAAAGAAAATCGATGAAGAAAATTTATAATTGAATCGTTTTACCACAACCACAAATCTAAATTAAATTTCAGTCAAAAAAAGGATGCTCTTTATGAGGCTATTTTCAGGATTTTCTTTAGAGAGCATTTTATAGCTTGGGAGTTTCTATATATACTTCCCAAACCTCAGGAAACAATGGCAACATGGGTACTTGATAAGCATGGAGATGCATTTATGCCCCAAAATCAAATTTAAAAAGCCATCCTTAGGATGAACACCATTTGAAAAGAATATAAGCTGTCGAAATGGAAAATTTAAAGTGGGTATTTCAAAATATACCTGGATTATATGCTCCAAATATCACATCTGGAATGGTTGCTCCCCCAGCTTGTCCAGGATAGCCCACCCAAAGAATACCTGAGATCTTGTTATTATCCTTTGCAAAGGATATATCAAAAGGACCCCAGACATGATCACAAGAATTACAGGTCCCTTGGATGCAGCGGAAACTTGGGATATGAGCTGTTGTTGCTGGCCAAGTAACAGCAAAGTCGTTCTGTCTAAACTTTCTTTCTCTAATGTTTCGTCTCCACCTACTATCAACACTGTTGCATCTGCATTTCCTTCTATCTGAACCGCCACACCTAACAAATTGTTTCCACTGCATAAAATGTTTGCACACCCAACGATGTAGAGAGTTTTAGTTTACGCTGAAAGGCCCTGGAGGGGGGTCGTGTACTTGCACGAAGTGTCTGCCAACAATTAAAAAAAAAATGGATTTTGTAATCCAAGGGATATTCGGTAAATACTGAAATCTGATGTTTTCAAGTTTCAGAAAAATGAATCACCATCTAATGAATCCATACCAACATAGTTTCCTATCATTGTTTCGGTGAAATTTTCCTTGGGGCCAATAACAACCAAGGAGTGGACTTTGTTAGCAGCCAATGGCAACGAACCATCGTTCTTTAGCAGCATTATCCCCTACCTCACTGCCTCCAGCGCCAGCTTCTGATGTTCGGCTGTGCACACATCCTTTGGTCCAAGGTTCCTATATGGTTGCTTGGCTGGATCCCCGTCAAACCAGCCGAGGCGCACCGCACTGTGAATCTATTAACTAGAGCTGCATCAACAGTAGAATCTGGCAGCTTGCCTGCTTTCACTGCTGTTTCTGTGTGCAGAACAAGAAAGTCCCCACAGTTCAGATCCAATCCTGCGATGTCCAGACCAATTCAAGTATAAATTTCAGTAAACAACAACCATAATCAAATGACATTTTCTATTAGATAAGATTCAATGTGGATTCATGCCTGGCTTCCGTGAAGAAAATATGGATTCCTAAGAGGCATGAACCCTGATTTTTTAGGTTAATGTAGAAGCTAAGGTTTCATATTTATTAAGAATAGAAAATTAGTTACAATGGGCACCTAGGTTACCGTAACGAATTTCTAATGCATTATTTTACTGTAACTAACTTCCAACGCATTTCCACCTCAGTGTTTACTGTAACCAACTTTCAACGCAGTGTCCTCCACGGCCTACAATGATCCAATGACAGAAAATTTTGTAACCATCTAACGCATCTGATCAATGGCACAAGACATGACACAATGACACATAGGGGAGTTCTCCCCAGAGGGAAATGCCAAATGCCATACGACGTAATTATTAACTAATTTGGTGTAATTAATAATACTACTATTATTAATTAATCTTATTATTTTTATTGTTAATTAAATTTAATAAAATTATTAATTAATTCATTAAATAATAAATTAAATAATTCATTTTTATTTCATTAATTTATTCATTAAATAATTAAATAATTCATTCATTCATTATTAGTAATTAATTAATAAATAATCCCCCGTTGGAGATGACCAAACAATGACAAGTCGGGCCTCAGTGCTTCCCCCTCAACCACATGGTGCACATGTCACATTTAACGCAGGTTTTCATTACCTTGTTCTCCACCTAGGAAATCATTCTAGATGACATTGTGGGTATGATAAACAGGGTGGTGGATATCTTGGTTAAGGTGGGAATTTGGGTGATTTATGTTGGTAAGAGGGAAGCTGAATGAGTGGGCAATGGAAACCATAGTAGCTCTTCGAGGCTTTGGCTGTAGAGGTGTGACACTGTGGAAGTTAGTTCCTCTCTAGTCTCGCAGGAGTGTGGCTTTTGAAGGAGAACCTGGGATCCTGACTCTCTTCTACGAGGAAAATTGGGTGTTGGCATTATCAAAGGTTGGAGATTCACTTTCAGTCATTCCCCTTGGCTCTGTTGGCTCAAGGTAATCTATCTCAATGGTTTTGAATTTGGAATTGTGATCTCTGCCTTAAAAAAAAATTCAGAGGAGTATCCTGGGTGTCATATGTAGTTTTTGGGGTCCCTAGGGTGTGAGTGACTCTGTCTCAAGCACTTGGTTTTTACTTGGGTATCTTGGTAACAGTGGGGCTGGCGAGTTGGGTTTTCTTTATGAATCTCTTCAGCTCATGCTCAAAAGCTTTCCCCACCTTGGTTTTCCTTTTCATTCTCTCTTTCAGTGTCACTTGGTCAAAGGGTTGTCAGTCTTTGATTTTCAGTCGGTTAGTAGTTGGTTCCTCTCGCTCTTCGGATCTGGTGTCTTCAAGGTCCCTTTTTAGGTTATTGGAGAGGTCGTTAGTGATGTATGTGGGCGTGGGGATACTCGACTCGAACTTATCCTCATGAATTATCAAGTAGCCTCTTGTGGTAGCGTATTTGGGCTTGCTTAGCCCTATCGAGTGTGCTCTTCCCCTTGTAGTGGTTGTTGCAACGTCTATTCTTTTCATTTCAGGTTTACTCTCGGGTGTCTTCAATCTGGTTCGATGAGTACATTAACAACTAGAACAATGCCTCGTCAGCACAAGAGACCGCGTCGTTGGGGTGGAAATTTGGGGAATGCTGGTCAGCATGTTCCTCACAATAGCTCATCTTCATAGACTTCAACTAGCACAACACATGAGATTGAGGTGGAGCTTTCCCTAGCTCGCTCCCCAAGAAGAATTGAGGCTCCCGCAACCATGGAATCCTTAGCTATGCAACTTCGAGACATCCAGCTCAATATCGACATCATCCGCAACCACATGTATGAAGATCACAACAAGATTGTTTCTTACATAAATGACATTAAGTACAACTAGAACGAGATACTAGAATAGCTAGATTCTCTCCATCGGAACCATCGCAGAACAAATGACCACCTCCACAATCTAGAAGCTCGGGTGGAGCATATAGATTTTCACATGCATGAGCGTGATGGCTACTTTGCAGCCCCCCTTGTACTCCCTCCTCACCCCCCTCCATGAAATGTTGCTACTGGCCTTTGTTGGTTTTTTGTTTTCTCAAAAGTACTAAATGGATACGATGTTAGGCAGAAATAAAGATTGTAAAGTTCCATCTTAGACATCCTTTGACACCCTCTTCCAACAAGTCTGGTCAGAATGAGGAAGAAGGGGTCGTTGAGACATTTTTTGTAATCTTGCTCTTCATGAAAATCTAATGAAATTTTTTGATCGACAAAAAAAGTAATAATAAATAAATAGTAATAATAATAATTAACTAAATCTGATTCTTATAATTATTAAGGTTAACTAAATATAAAATTATTAATAAATATAAATACAAATAAATTTATTAAAATAAATAAATTGATTAATATAAATATAAATTTATTAAATTATTAAAGTTAAATAAATTTATTATTATAAATATTGTTAATAACAATATTTCTAATTAATAGTGTTAACTAATTAGGCTTAATACTATAAAACTTATGAATAATATTATACCTTAGGAATATGAACCATTTGATTGATAAACCCAAGGGAATAATATTAAATACAAGGGATAAATATTATAAGCCCAAGGTATATAAACCCTAAGATAAATATTATAAACCCTAAAAAACATGGTTGACCATGGTTGACTTTCATAATGACACAATCTTTGTCACAATGTGACATTGGACCAAGGAATTGATAAACCCAACGGATATGAACCCTTATATTTATAAACTCAATGGATTGATATTATAAACCCAAGGGAATAATAAATTCAACAGATAGATACTATAAACCCAAGGGAGTAATATTAAACCCAAAAGATTAATATTATAAACTTGATATTATAAACCATAATACCAAACCCAATATTAAAAGTTGTAATTATAAAATCTACACAGCTTGAGTGAGCCTAATGGTTAAGAGCATGTGTTTCCTCCTAAAAGGTCATAGGTTCAAAACCAGAGGGATGTAGAGTATGTATGCCTCGGTAGACTTAACATTCAAATCGTTTCACATAGGTGGGTCCCTTGTCCCATGAACAAGGGGTCTTATACACCAAGTTGGTGTCTAGCTTGGCCGTGACCTTAAAATTGGATAATAATAATAATATAAACCCTAATATTAAATATAAATATATTAATTATTTAATAAGAAAATATTGTATTAATAAATATTAATTTAAATATCAATGCATTATTATATATTAATAAATATTAAACCCAAGAGATAACATTTATAGGCCCTTCAAATTAATATTATAAAACCTAGGGATTACTAATATTATTGATATTAAAATCGAAGGGATTATAAACCCAAGGGAATAGTATTAAACCCTATGAATATGAACCATAAAATAAACATGGTTGGCCCATGATTGACCATTCTTGACCATGATTGATTTTCATATCGAGACCATCTTTGTCACAATTTCATTTGACCATGGTTGATTTTCATAATGAGACAATCTTTTTCAAAATGCCACCTTTGACCATGGTTGACCATGGTTGTCCATGGTTGGCTATGATTGATGATGGTTGACCATCATTGATGTTATAAAGACAAGGGAATAATAAACCCAAGCGATCGATATTATAAACCCAAGGGATTATGAACCCAAGGGAATAACATTAAATCCAAGGGACTAATATTATAAACCCAAGGTACATAAACCCTAACATAAATATTATAAACAATAAAATAAACATGGTTGACCATGGTTGATTTTCATATTGAGACAATCCTTGTCACCATGTGATGTTGGACCATGGTTAACCATGGTTTATTTTCATATCAAGACAACCTTTGTCACAATGCAACGTTCAACCATGGTTGACCATGATTGACAATGGATGACCATGTTTGATTTAACAAAACATGGTTGACCATGGTTGGCCATGGTTGACCATGATTGATATTATAAACCCAAGGAAATGATATTAAACTCTAGGAATATGAATCCTTAGATTAATAAACCCAAGGGATTTGATATTATAAACCCAAGGCATATAAACTCTAATAAAAATATTAACCTTAAAATAAACACGGTCAACCATGGTTGATTTCCATATTAAGACAATCCTTGTCACAATGTGATGTTGGATCATGATTGATCATGTTTAATTCTCATATTGAGATAATATTTGTCACAATGTGATATTTGACCATATTTGACAATGGTTAGCTATGATCAAATGGGATTATAAACCTAAACAAATAATACTATACCCTAGGAATATGAACTCTTAGATTAATAAACCCAAGGGATTGATATTATAAACCTGAGGGAATAATAAACCCACTGGACCTCATTTCGTAATGTGGCGGCAACGCCACCCATAAAATGTACGCCGTCAGGAGGGTATGGGGGGGGGGACGATGACGATTATTTGGAGCCCCCCCCCCCCAATAGGGGATCGAGGGCAACGCCCCCAAAGCTAAAAATAGATGTAAAATTGCCTTGTAAAATGTTGTAATTTCGTAGTCAATCTAGGCTGTTCATTAGGCAGAGATCTGACGGTAGAAGTTATGTTTAATTTAGGATTTTTTCCCCTAGAAGGAAACCCCTCGCTATATGTGATGGAATTGTATTAAGTCTATGTAGATTTGTATTCTGAGTGAGAAAGAGAGAGGAGATTGTGTGAGAGTGAAGAGGGAATTACAGTGGATCTGCTGTAGGTTGTATCTCTTCATTTTGTTGTATAAAATAAAAGCAAGGACTGGCTGTTTCTCCATGGATGTAGCCCAGATTGGGTGAACCATGTATATCTATGACTCTCTTGTTTTATGCGTTTTCTGTGTTTATATTTCTGCAATATATTTTATGTGTTCCATTGCTCTATAATATATAATTTTCTAACAATTGATTTTCATATCGAAACAATCTTTGTCACAATGCGACATTGGACCATGATTAACCATTGTTGGTTTTCATATTGAGACAATCTTTGTCAAAATGTGACATTTGACCATGGTTGACCACGACTGGCTATGATTGACCACGGTTGACCATGATTTATATTATAAAGGCAAGGGAATAATAAACCCAAGGGATTGATATTGTAAAACCAAGTGAATAATAAACCCAAGGGATTAATACTAAAACCCTAAGGGATTATGAACCCAAGGGGATAATATTAAATCCAAGGGAATAATATTATAAACCTAAGGTATATAAACCCTAATATAAGTATTATAAATGATAAAATAAACATGGTTGATGGTGGTTGACCAAGGTTGACTTTCATATTGAGATAATCCTAGTCACAATGCAATGTTGGACCATGGTTGACCATGCTTAACCATGGTTGATTTTCATGTCAAGACAATATTTGCTGCAATGCGACATTCAACCATGGTTTACCATGATTGACCATGGATGAGCATGTTTGATTTAATAAAATATGGTTGACTATGGTTGACCAACGTTGACCATGATTGACCATGATAGACCATGATTTACCATGATTGGTATTATAAACCTAAGGGAATAATAAACCCTAGGGATTAATAATAAAAACCTAAGTGATTATAAACCCAAGGGAATAATATTAAAACCTAGGAATATGAACCCTTATATTAATAAGCCCAAGATTATAAACTGAAGGGAATAATAAACCCAAGGGTTAAAAATTATAAACCCAAGGCATATAAACCCTAATATAAATATTATAAACCCTAAAATAAACATGGTTGACCATGGTTAATTTCCATATTGAGACAATCCTTATCACAATGCGACGTTGGACCATGGTTGACCATGATTGATTTTTATATCAAGACAATGTTTGTCACAATGCGACATAGGACCATGGTTGACCATGACTGATTTTCATATTGAGACAATATTTATATTAATACAAATATTATTAAATATTATTATGTTAATAAAAATATTATTAAATATTATAAACCCAAGGGAATAATAAACCCAAGGGATTAATATTATAAACCCAATGTCTATAAATCAAAAGATAAATATTATAAACCATAAAATAAACATGGTTGACGAAGGTTGATTTTCATGTTGAGACAATCCTTCTCACAATGTTACGTGGACCATGGTTGACCATGTTTGACCATGATTGATTTTCATATAAGTAATCTTCGTCCCAATGCGATGTTGGAGCATGGTTTCCTATGGTTGATATTCATATTGAGACAATCATTGTCACAATACAATGTTGGAACATGGTTGACCATGAATGATTTTATTAAACATGGTTGACCATGGTTGATTTCCATATTGAGACATTCCTTATCACAATGCAATGTTGGACAATGGTTGACGATGCTTGACCATGATTGATTTTCATATCGAGACAATCTTTTTCGGAATGCAATGATGGATCATGGTTGACCATGGTTGGTTTTGACATTATGATAATCTTTGTTGCAATGCGACATTTGACCATGGTTAGCTATGATTGACCATGGTTGGCTATGATTGACCATGGTTGACCATGATTGGTATTATAAATCCAGGTGAATAATAAACCCAAGAGATCGAATCCAAAATCCCAAGGGAATAATATCAAACCCATGGAAACAATATAAACCAAAGTTATATAAACCCTAAGATAAATATTACAAACCCTTCAATAAACATGGTTTACCATGGTTTATTTTCATATTAATACAATCTTTGTCACAATACAATGTTGGACCATGCTTAACCATGGTTGAACCCTTAGATTAATAAAACCAAGGGATTGATACGATAAACCCAAGGGAATAACAATCCCAAGGGATCAATGCTAAAATGCCAAGGGATTATGAACCTAAGGGAATAATATTTTTTTTTTTTTTTGTAAGCTCAGGTAGTACTCATTCTATTACTGAAAATTTTTCAAAAAGATACATCGATCCAAACATAGATGCCCGCCCTCAAGGGGAAACCGGGTCAAAAACCATCTGTAATTTTTCAGTCCAGCCCAGAAGTAATAGGCTCTCCGTCTAACCAAAGTAGCTAACACAGCATAGCAGTTTTGAAACTTACAGTAGATCCTATTCATAACTACATTATTATTTCTACTATTCATTTAAAAAGACGCAAGCAAAATCAGGACCAACAGTAGCATAGCTAAACATATCTGCCTTCATGCATTTTCCTCGTCCACCGGTCGGCGGGCTCCTTGCGCGGGATTCGGCTGTCTGTCTTCTTGAACAGGATCCTGACGTTCACCCTTCAACAGGCAGAGGATCTCATCCAGTTTATCCTCCTGCTTTGACAAGGTTGTGCGGATATAGCTTAGCTCCCTGCTCATCTCAGGTTTCTTCTGGAGCAAATCCGCCATTTCTTTGGCAACCTGTTCCAGGGCCTTCGCCATCAGGCCTTTCATTACCCAATACATGTGAAGGGATTGCTTGAAAAGGGTCCTGCGGCCACGAGTGTGGCCCGGGTCGTGGAGGATTGTAGCCCATTCCTCCATCTCGTCTGCCGATTGCTCCTGTTTGGCCTCCTCTTCAAGAAATTGCATAATCCTGCGAATATCGGGGTCAGCGTTGTTTTGAAAGGCTTTTTCCGCCGCTCGAATTTGATGCATGACGGTCCTTTTCGGTTTCGTTTGTCTCTGCTGACGCCTGCCAGAATTTTCCCCTTCCTCATACTCTGTCTTTCCGTGGTCTTTATCCCCCTTCTGCGTTTTGCTTTGCCCACTGCTCAGTGGACGACCTCTCTTGCGGAGCCCCGAGCGCCTATCTTCAGAAACCTGCTGCATGGACGAATTTGTTTCCGCTTGGGGCGTGCTGCCCTTAAAGCTCCTCTTTTGCATTTCCTTGGATCTTTTCCCAGAGCCTCCCTCTTCTTTCTCGTCTGAGTCGTCCTCTGTATCCCAAATTGTGATTGGGGGTTCCCGGTTTAGGGGGCTTTTGCCCTTCCCTTGCTCCCATTCTTCCTCAATTACACCCCGCTCCCCTGCGCCTCGGCCTCTCTGACGGGTCTCCATGCCTCCTGCAGCCCTGCCGCTCTTCCTTCTCGGATTATTTCCCCGCTTCGACTGCTTCCGCTGGAGACTCTGAAAGTGATTCCAAATTATCCCGCAAAGATAGTTGTTTATCGAATTTTGTTTCTCTTGAACTCGACGGTTTCTAGTATATTGCATATATAATGATGCCCGAATTTGAGTTCCCGGCCTCTTCCTATCTAGATCCGGTACCCCACTACCGTCGACCGTTCCATCCATAATCACATCTACTACGGTGTATCCTGACACCTCGTTAATCTCCCCTCTCAGCTGATGCGTCTTAATTATCGCATCGAATGCGTAATCCTTGGTACTCATCCCCTCTGCCGCCACTATACCTCCTTTCAATTCCTGCTTCATCATTGTATGAATTGGCATGCCACTTAGCACCTGAGGTGATCGAACTTTGGTCATGGTTCGATCGTGTCTTTGCCATTTGATCATCTCTTTCATTAATTGAAGTGTGTTCCCCGATAACACCGTCACCTTAAGCAATCGAACTTTGGTCATAGTTCGATCGTACCTCTGCCATTTACTACTGTCTTTCATTAATCTAAGTGTGATCCCCGATGACACCATCATGATCAGCCTTAATGAGCGTGTGTAGATCTTTCCATTCCCCGTTTGCCTCCGGATTCCTCCACTGACTATCAATCCTGCTCTGCTGTCCTCTGCTGCCCCAATTGGCCAGCCAGTCCGCAGGTTTATTGCCATTTCTTCGAACATGATTGAAGATACAGTAGTCTATTCTTTTAATCATATCCGCTATCTCCTGAACGATACCTGCTGTGCGCCAGCTCTTAGTCACCTTTTCCCACCCCTTGCCATTCCTGAGTTTCTTAACCATTTCAATGGCTATTTGGGAATCGCCCGAAATTTCCAAGTTTGAATATCCATTTCTGATAGCTATTCGCAATCCAGTGTGGAGAGCCCAGAACTCGGCCTCATTGTTAGTCATATTCCCTCCCCAGTCAGCATATATCCATCTTACTTGTTTGTTGCTGTCACGGAATATACCCCCGAACCCTGCATCCCCAGGGTTGCCCTTAGAAGCCCCGTCAAAATTTAGTTTTACAAATTGATCCCTGGGATAGGTAAACGTGTCTGGACTTTTAACCCTCATGTCCTGATCTTTCCTGAATTGATACTGCACCATCTCAAATTTCAGGTTTAGTCTGCGCAAAATTTCGTGTTCCCCTGGATCTGCTTTCCAATCTTCGTCCTGCCATCTCTCTACCAGAATGGTTTCTCTCAGCGCCTCTACCACCCGCTCCCAAATTGCCTCAGGCTCCTTATTAACACTTTTAAAAATTCTAGCATTACGTTCCTTCCATACCAGCCATATTACAAAACCTGAGGCAAGGTTCCAGGCTCTCTGTATGACTCTGCATTTGAAGGTTTCCTCCCTCCAATGGAAAACCATTTCGTTGAAATCTCTAATCTCCACCTCAGGTTTATTAAAGGTATGCTTTGTATGAGACCATAGTTGTTTAATATACGGGCAATGGATCATGATATGATCTCTGCTTTCTTCATGATTTTTACACAGGTAACAGCTCGAAGGTCCCGAGAAACCCCGTTTCTGGATGCGGTCCCAAGTAAGAATTTTGTTTTTCAAAGCTATCCAAGCGAAAGTGGTTACTTTGGGCCACCAATTTAGATCCCAAATTTTCCTCCAGTCCTGTTGGCCATCATTGATATTGTGGGGATTTGCCAGATAATATGCTTCCTTAACTGAGAAAAGTCCTCTCATGGTATTACCCCATCGTAGGATATCTTTTCCGTCCCTTACCTTGATTTTCCTTGAATTCATTTCCTTATTGAAAGCCGTCTGCAGGTCTGGATTGAGACTCTGATCCCACTCTAATGGGTCCTTCCAGGATCTCCAGCAATCATTCATGTTGACAGGATTCCAATAATCCTTGACATTTGTTCTATTCTCCTCAATTCTTCCTCTGATTGGATGAAGGCTCTGCATATTAGTCAGTCTTTCTCTTTGCTGCCATTTGTCGTCCCAGAAGTGAGCCTCATTACCTCCTCTGATTTCCCAGAACGCATGTTGCTTGACAATGTCTCTATTCTGGCTGGCCAGTTCCCATACCGCGGATCCGCGAGGCATTTCTTCTTGTCTTAGAATGTCTACCTGTGAGTCTGGCATTCGATATTTTGTTCTCCATATTGATTTCCAGAGGTCATTTCCCCCTTGCACCCACCTCCACCAAAGTTTAGCTCCCAGGGTTTGATTGAGCAGTTCTGGGTCTTTTAATCCCAACCCACCTTTCTCTTTCCTCTCTGTAAGCTGATTCCAGGCCACCAAGGCCCATTTCTTCTTTTCCTCCGACCCTCGCCAAATGAAATTTCTGATAATTTCTCTAATCTTCCCATAAACTCCTTTCGGGGCCGCCATTATTGAGAGTGGATAAATAGGTATAGCCTGCAAAACCGATTTGGCTAAAACAATTCTGCCAGCAATATTCAGGACCCTAAAGGCCCAGCTCGAGACTTTTTTCCTCATTCTATCTAAGATTCCCTGCCAATTCTTTAATCTTTTTGACGTGAAGTCCAGCATGTTACCCAAATACTTGGTAGGCAGTTCACCCTTTTTGAAGCCCAGAATTCTAATAAGGTGAGTCTTCACTTGATCCACCGTGTTGAAGATAAAAACACATGACTTATCCCGATTAATTTCAAGTCCCGAAGCTTCAGCAAACAGGTCAAGGATTTTCTTTAGATGTTTGACTTCCTTAACAGTTGGCTCCCCAAAGAGCATTATATCGTCAACAAATTGTTGATGCGTAAGGGGGAGTCTGTCTCCCCATAAGCGAAGTCCTTTTAATCTTTGAGCTGCTTTTTCCTGAGTAATATACCTTCCTAGACCCTCTGCTGCCACGATGAACAGGAAAGGAGACAGTGGATCTCCTTGACGAATACCTCTGGAGGCATTAAACGTGTTCGAAGGGTTTCCATTGACTAAGATTGAAAAGTTAGGAGAAGAAATGAGATTGTGGATCCATGTAATCCATCTCTTGTGAAAGCCGAAGCATGCAAGAACTCTTTCCAGATATCTCCAGTTGAGCCTATCGTAGGCTTTGGATAAATCAAGCTTAATCATCATTCCTTTCCGTTTTTTATCTTTGAGGGAGTGGATAACTTCTTGAGAGACAACTAAGCCATCCAAGATCTGTCTCCCCTCCACAAAACCAGTTTGCTCCGCCGATATTAAACTTTCCAGCAAGGGTTTTAATCTTCTAGCAATAAGAGAAGTTATGATCTTATATACTACATTACAAAGAGCTATCGGTCTAAAGCCATTAGCATCCTCCATATTTTCACCTTTAGGGATTAAAGTAAAGAAGGTTGAGTTGAGAGCCGGCCATACCTTCTGTTGCACCCTTGATTCTTCTACCAAATCTAGTATTTCTTTTCCAAGAAAATGCCAGCCAGCCTGGTAGAAATCTACTGTAAAGCCGTCCGGGCCCGGTGCTGTGCCCTTCCTCATTGCTTTCACTGTCTCTTCCAGCTCTTCTAAGGTAACCATCCTCATTAAGGCTTTGTTCTGGTCCTCCGTAACTAGTCTGGGAATAGCAGTGCATATTTCCTGGATAGCTCTCTCTCTATCTACTTGGGGTTCGGAGAGAATTCCTCTATGATGATCGACTAGAGTTTGCTCAATTTCCTTTTGTTCCACCAGCCTTGTACCATTATTCCCTTTAATGGAAAGAATTCTATTTCCCTGTCTATGCTTAACCATTGCCTGATGAAAAAACTTTGTATTTCTTTCCCCTTCCCGAAGCCATTTAACTCTAGATTTTTGCCGCCATAGGATTTCCTCTTGCTTTCTTCTTTCTTCCATTCTTCCCAGCAGAATCCCTTCTTTGGCGATGCTCTCCTCAGTCCTGCCTTCCAGAATTATTTTCTGTTGGATGTCCTCCATTTCCTTTTCTAACTTTTGCTTGTCTTCTACGATGTTGCCAAATTCTTCTTTGTTCCATTTCTTAATCTTCATCTTCAGTTCTTTTAGTTTTAAATGAAACGTGTGCATCTTTCCTCTACCTTGCACTCGACTTTGGTTCCACCATTCTTCTGCTTTTTTTATGAAGTTCGGATCCCGTAACCAGAATGCTTCAAACCGAAACGGCTTCTTGCCCTGGATCTTTTTAATGTCGACTTCCAATCGGATTGGCCAATGATCTGAGCCCAAGGAGGGGATGATCTTGGCTTCGACAAAGATATCTCTGTTCAAGATGTCTTCAGATATTAGAAATCTATCTAGTTTTGAGGCAATTTGGTTCTTGCCTCCTCTTCGGTTGTTCCATGTATAGACTCCATTGATGGTTTTCATATCTACTACTCTTAGGTCCTCTATCATCTCATTGAACTTGTCCATGAATTGATCCAGCCTTCGAACTCCCCCTTTTTTCTCTTCCAGGGATCTGATTAGGTTAAAGTCTCCTCCAATGATCCAAGGTTGTCCAGAAAAAAGTTGTCGGGTCATTCTCAAACTTCTGATAAAGTTTTCTTTTTCTCCAGGGTTTGTGGGTCCATATACACCTGTGATGACCACTTTTTCCTTGGTCCCCACTATCCTGCCCAGCCCGGTCAAGATTCCATGCATGCTAGTCCACTTGTCTAGAAGTATTTCATTTGGGTTCCACAATATTGCTATTCCTCCAGCAACTCCTATGGCATCCTGTCCCATAACTTTGTAATTCAATCTATTTCTTTCAACTATTTCTTCTAACTGGTGTACCTCAATTTTAGTCTCCTGCAGTATTAAAATGCTAGGTTTTTCTTTTTTGAGTTTATCTCGCAAATATCTTTGCTTCCCCTTACTATGTAGGCCCCTAATATTCCAGCTAACAATAATCATTTAAAACTTTTGGAGGGAGGGGAAAAATACCTCTGACAGAGGTATCACTTTACCAGAGTTGATCAGTGTTTCACCCACCGATTGGATAGTTTCATTTAGCGTTCTCCGTCCTCTTTTCCTGCTGCTTTTGCCAGCATTGTCCATTTCCATCACTTCTTTCTGCTTTTCCTCAACCTCTGTTATTTGTTTTTCCAGGTTTTCCCCTTTCCGTTCCTTGTATTTCTGGAAGGCCTCCTTGAATAACTGTTTCTGTTTTTCTGGTATAAATCTGCTATCCAAATACTTCCACTCCTGTAGCAGTCTCTTCATTAGCTTTTCCTCTTCGGCCTCATTTTCCATTTGGTTTTCAACTTCCATATGTGATTCCATTGTTTCGTCCGTCTCTTTTTCCTCTGTTTGTTCCTTGTTTGGTTTGTATGGGCTTTTTGCTTTCTCTTTCTCTTCTCGGGAAACCTCCATGGGCGAGTTCTCTGGGTCTTCATCGTCATTCAAATTTACTTCATACCCTTCCGCATTATCTTGCAACACCTGGAACTTATTTTGGCTTTTTATTGTGCTGGGTGTTTCTTGCGTTTTGGGTTTCAGGTTTTCCTTGTTTGGCCGTTTCTTCCTATAGACTTGCTGGAAGCCGTCCTCTTTGTCTGCTGCCCTATCTTTTCCTGGCTTCTCCCCTTCCTCTTTATTCAATGGGCAGTTCCTGTATAAGTGGCCATACTCATGACATTTCCGACAGCGGAAGGGAATGTGTTCATAATCAAGCGCCTGCGTCCAGACTTCATCATGGTATTCCAACTCAATATTTTCCGGGAGTGGTTCAGCTAAGTTCATGAAAACACAAATTCTAGCAAAGGCATTATACTTTCCTCTTCTGGTGGCCTCTGCAGTCTTCACAAAACTACCTATTGAGTTGCCTATTCCTTCCAAGATTTCCGGGTCCCAAAACTCATCAGGTAACCCAAACAACCTAACCCACACCGGAGCATCCATTAGTTTTTCTTTTTCAGGGTTATACCGCTCCTCCCAGTGCTTCATAAACAGGCCTGCATTATTCAGGAAGTACGGCCCTTCCTCAAAAATTCTGTTCTTATCTTCCAGGTTCGTAAATACAGCCGTGAAGAAACCCTGCGCTCCCAGTTTAAGATCTATATGACCCCGGGGTTTCCATCGCTGATCTATCCACCTATTCAGCTCCTTTTCTGAAGGCCAATAGCCGATAAATTTGCAGATTAATGCATGATCCTTCATATAGCTATTATATTCCTCCAGTTTATTGAAGGGTATGACATACCTGGGTTTTTTCTGAGCTCGTGGAAGGCATTTTCCTTTCATTCTCTTCTGCCATATGTTGCCCATTACCGGGGCTAGGTTTTCCTTGTTTCCGTTTGGACTTCCTTCTGAACTGGTTTCTCCCATCACTATATTTTTGAAGGAGGGGTTTGCAGCCCCCCCCCCTGTCTCGTCCATCTCGTTCAGTATTATCGGCTAGGTTTAAACCCTAGTTTTCTTGAAAAAATAACTGGGCTGAAAAAGTCGTTACAGTCGATAGGGCCGCAGACCCTGTCCACGGATTCCCTCCCCCGTCGAAGGAACCAACCTCTGTCACCGTAGTCCTCTGTCAGACCTGCGCACCTGTGAAAACCCTAGCTCGAAGCGCTCGCTTCATCGCCCCCCAGAACAGCTCCTAATATGAATCATCTTAATGATCACCTAAGGGAATAATATTAAACCTAGGGGATCACTCTTATAAACCCAAGGCATATAAACCCTAACATAAATATGGTTGACCATGCTTAACCATGGTTGATTTTCATATTGAGACAACCCTTCTCACAATGTGATTTTTGACCATGGTTGACTACACTTGACCGTGATTGATTTTCATATCGAGACAAACTTTGTCATAATGCAATGTTGGACCACAGTTTACCATGGTTGATTTTCATATTGAGACAAGTGTTGCCACAATGCGACATTAGACCATGTTTGATCATGATTGACCATGGTTCACCATAATTAATTCTATAAAACATGGTTGACCATGGCCGAACTTGGTTGACCATGGTTGACCTTGGTTGACCATGATCAACAAAAAATTAATATTAAGAGAAATCCCAATTTTTTATTTGTTAACTACTATTAAGAATATTTTATAATATTTCATCAAGTTTAAATTCCCACTATCCACTTTTAGTTATTGATAAATATATTCAAATATTGGAGACTGAATTATAAGACAAACAAACATACTTAAGTAAATATTTTATGAATATTCAACAAAGATTAAATTTCTTTCATCTACTATAATTATTAAATTAAAAATTAATTTTGGAGGCTGAATTAGAAAATACACAAACATATTGAAGTAAATATTTTAAGAATATTCAATAAAGATTGAATATCTTTCATCTACTATAATTATTAAATTAAAAATCTATTTCAGAAACTAAATTATAAAATAAACAAACATATCCAGGTAATATTTTATTAATATTCAACTAAAATTAAATATTTTTCATTTAATATAATTGTTAAATTAAAAAATTTAAATATCCTATTCTAAAATAGTTATAGATTTCAAGACTAAAGTGTTTTTAAAATATATATTTTTTAATATAATAAAGAAACATTCCAACTAGTTATTAATTAAATTGAGGTTATGTAGACAGTAGTGGACCCACCAACATTCAGGGTATCTTCCCAATATGAAGTCCCAACTAGACCTCACACCATTTGGAGTACGAGTCCCAGCAGCGGGTGGTAATGTTATGCCTTGACTGCGGAAATAGGCAGAGGGAAGTATGGTAACCTTGGATGAGAGTAAGTGTGTGACACTATAGAGAGTCAAGTGCATTGCATGAAGGTTCCAACACACAAAGGGAAAAGGAAGTGTGTCCCTTGGAAGTTTGTAATAATACGCAACTTGAAAGGAACACATGAGAAAAATGACATCACAAGCTAAGATGTGGAATAATCCACAAGTTAAAGTGATGAGTTCATCCAACAGCGCGCATTCAACAAGATTCATACAAATGAAAACAGAATAGTTCATAACCATATGCGTAAGTTAAATAACATACATTGCAAATACAACAAGAATAGTCCTATTATATTCACAACATATAAATGAAAGCGTGTTGGCTCTGATTTATTGTTATAAGTGAAAGTTCCATTCATATATACACCATTGACGTCTGTTAGCCCCAATAGTGGAACATTACAGTCAAGAAAACCTGCTCCTCCAAAGAAGTATACTTGCTCTATGCTATGGAGAAGCCAAGGCACTTTATAACACTCCCAAGCTCTTTCTAAGCCTAAGCCTAGCCAAATGCTTGGCTCTCAAAAGCATGTTACATGAGTTATGAGTTTCTATTTATGACAAGACGGATGACTCTTCAACTCCCCTTTGTGACCTTTGGACTACCCTCATGACTCTTCAACTTCTTTACAAAATGGCACATTACATTAAATGATGACTTTTCATATTCCAATATTGAGAATTGGAATTTCACATATAACATAACTACAAATAAGATTACATTTTACACTTTTACGTATATAAGAAAAAATAGGGTGGAGGCAACTTGACAGCCTAACAAGAAACAACACTAGGATGCTGGAGTTTGGGAGAAGTCTAGCTCAACAACCTCCACTTGCCGCTTCTCAGTCACATATTGGTGCCAAGCTTGGTATTGTGTGGTGATGTTCCCAAACTGTGTAACAATGTCTTACGGGAAGAGAAATCTAGCCTCCATGGCTCTGGGTACGCTGTCTTGGAACCTGTGTCCAACTTGTTTTGAAGCATGAGCAACATCATTCTGACTTTGAGAGGACCGCTGATGAAATTTTTCATGTTCTATCTGCTCAGCTCCAAGTCTTCGCTAGTGGAACTTTGTCTCAGCTACTCCAAGTACTCTTCGACCTCCTGTTGGACTTGGTTCTTAGGTTTAGCTTTGGTGAGGGAACCGACTAATGCACTGCGTAAATCCCCCATACTTAAATTCAAAAAAAGAGTCAAGGGATCTCTACTTGAATGGTTCATGAGGCACAATACTTGCTAAGGTTTTGCAAATGGGGTAGCAAGCTAAGTGGGCTTGATTGTGGAAAAACTCCACAGTTAAGCGCGCTTGAGCCAGAGGAGTTCTGGGATGGGTGACCTCCTGGGAAGTCCTGGTTACCGGGTGCAAGCCCCGGAAGTGATGATTGATGCTATGTGATTCGTTCTCCACATTTCACTAGTTTCAATCCCACTTCTTCACCCCTGTGAGCATCACCCGATGCAATGAGTGCTAAGTGAACTATTCAAAAATCATGAGAAATTAGTCAGTTACGACTACCTCTCATGGAAATGGTCATACGTTTGAATGACTTACTTAACGCAGTTGAATCCCAAAAATGATATCTAATATAATGGTATCTAGTGTGTTCTCACCAAGAAATCCAAACTAATATACACCTATACATATGAGGTTTGAATGGTTCTAGTGAATGAGGTGAGATGCTTGTTGTTCTGAATCAACATTCGAACCTTCAATTTCTCCATCTCTTCCTATGGCTTCATTTTCTTCACTAAATCAAGAAGTGCCCCTTTGTACCACATTTTCCACTCTTGCACATAGGTAATGGTAGGTTGTATGTTCTTGAGAGTTTTAACAAACTCTTCTCTCTGCTACTGTAACCTATGCAAATAGACAAGTTCTTTTCGTACGGTGACAAACCCATCATAGAGTTTCCACATGGTTTCTCCAAGTGTTGATACTTCAGCAAGTATCACTGCTCTCATTTCCTCCAGTGCGGAAATTACATTTTTCATTGTTACTCAGAGGTTTTTTTCCTCTTACCTGCCATCCTGCTAGTTATGTGCCAATTGCTCATCTTCGGCTGTCAAATACTGGACATTTGACCTAGTTTGTCCTGCATATGTCAAGTTGGCTTCGACAATGGGATCTGGATACTTCCTAGTGTTTGACACTATCACCCTTTCTATAATGAATGTTGGTGATGCATGATCATCAAGGAAGGGCTTTCTCCATGCTTGTACAATCCTCTTTTGGAACCCATCTAACAATAGATTGTACAAATCCATTACTGGATCATCATCAAGGAGAAAAACATCCCCTTGCTCGCTTGAGGATGGCTCTACTGTTAGAGGTGGTGGAGACTAGGGGATGACCTATGGTTCCCTCGACATCAGATCAACATCTTCATACTGCGGCTTATATTCCATCTCCATGTTTGTCACTTCAATCAATTTCTCATTTTCTTGAGCAAAGTCTCGATCTTGCAATTGTTCACCTTCCTCCTTAAATGTTGGTTGTTCTTATTCCTGTTCTTCAACTTGTATCGACATGGTTTCCTCTATCATTGTTCCTTACCTTTTTTCTTCTTCTTTCTTCTTATTCTCTTCTCATTCTTTCCTCCTCAACTCCTCTTCTTCCTTAAGCTTCTCCTCTATCTACTGCATCTTCAATTTTTCTTCCTCCAACCTCTTCCTTTCTCTCTTCCTCCGCTTTGCTCTCTGCATATTTTTCTTCCTCTTTGATTTTGTTGCCAAAGCTTCATTTTTGAGAAGAGGATTTGCTTTCATCTTGCAACTTTGTTCTCCCTCTGAACTATCAGTAATCTTCCTCTTTCTCATGTCTTGTAGGGGATTGCTTCCATCTACTTTTGTTTCTTATGGAGTTGTTACTATCTATAGAGCAGCTTGTTAAGTCCTTGCTAAACTGACCAACTCCTTGAATCTAGTGTCATTGTAGCAGTACCTCAAAGGACCCTCCTCTGGCCAATGAAATTTCTTGCTAATCCACAAATATTAAACTCTTGTCCATTGGTCCTTTCAAATACTACAGGGATCATACAGAAGAAATTCATTAGTGTCGATTTCAAATTTCACTATCTCCTTAGCCTTAGCATTTGTGACTTTCAAGTTCTTTATCTCGTATAATCCAATATTCAAAGGAAGAGTAGGTCGTGGTGCTTTCTTCTTCCTGTGGAACGCTGATGACAACCTTGTGGCGAGATGGTATGATAATTCTTGCATCATTAGTTTGTTAGTGGCATACCTTGGTAAGACATGCGGAGCCTTCTCTCCACTAAATACTCTAATGAAGGTGCCTCCTAGTGAGGCATACCAATTTGTGATGTCTACTATCACCTGCATTTCTTCTCGTGACATGCAAGGTCAATCTTCTTCAAAGATAAGCTTGTACAATGGAACGATGAAGTGGTCAGTTAACCACGCCATTACTCCTCGATAAATTCATTCTGAAAGCAACTTGCAATAGATGTGCATGAAAATTTCGCTTGGTGTCCATGTCCAGCTCATTCCAGGGAACTGTTGTTTCACACAGATTGTATCCAGTAAGTATGTAGACATATAGAACCTTTCCCTCTCACCCTTGGGTAGATTCGAAGTCTGTGGTACATGGGCCTTCCATTATCATGCCAACAAATTTGACTAGTTGAACGACCTCCCATCATTCACCAACTGGTCCAACAAGACTTCCCACCCTTCAAAAAATGTTTCCATGATCTCTTGACCATGGATTGTGCAAGAAAAGATAACCAAGAGTTGGTAAGCCTTCCTGAGGAACTTTGTCTTGTACATGTTGTCCTCTGAGATGATTCTAGGTTAATTAATCATGCTAGAGCATCTAAAATGTTTTGATTGTTTTGAATTTTTTTGGATGACCAATGTTATGAACAGTTTGAAAACAAGTGCTTAAATTTTAACGCTTGCCAAATAGAATGAAAGGGATGTTTATTTGTCTAAAAATAGTTAATTGATTTTAATTTAGTCAATAGAAGAGTCTTAAGGAATTACAACTTACTAAATATTCAAAAAAAATATTGAATTGATTATAAGAAGGAATGCAGGTAAATAATGTTTTCTTCGTCAACAAAATGTATTTAAGCTAATGCAGATGGTTGTGACAATTTATTGATATAGAGGAGTCTATAATTACAGATAGTTTTATAAACTAATCTCTAATTATTGTTTATAACTTCACAGGGGATTTAAGATTGACTGATATTCTGTTTGATCTTACCCAGATTTCTCCATAAACACTTAAATACATGAAGAAAAACATAACAAAATGAGCACATAAGAAATATCATGAGGAGACATACTATTTAAGGCAAATCCATAATCCTTTCATTAATTTGAAGAAAATATCCAGCTTGATTACAATTCTACTTTGAAATCTCATCCAAGGATTCAACCCTTAATAACTCGAAGGAATATTTATTTATACAAAATGAAAGATCCTCTAGAGACATTTTTAACAAAAAAACAAAAATAGTACAAAAGTATAGGAATCCTAAAGTTGTTGAATGCTGGCACTATCTTTAAGGAATTTGTTGATGATCTGGTCCCCAAAAAGTGCTGCCTATTTGTCTGTTAGTTGGTGATGAAATTTACTCGATAATTTCACATATGTGATCCCACCTATCTTCACTTGGTATAGAAAGATTAACCAATTTTCTATAGACTTCATCAACCTCAGTATACCTTTCAAAAGTAGGCTTATTAACAAAGATGTGTTTGATTCAATGCTTGATTATAAATCAAAATCCAAAGCTTCTAAGATTTCCTTCCCTGTAAGGTGACCCTTTATACCTACAAATCTAGCTTTATCAATTGTAATTGCATAAAGCTTTTGACAATATTCCTCCAAACTTATCAACCTCTCATTTGGTGCCACTAATCTTGGTAGTCCTCTCTGGTTGAGTAAGTTGAACTTGAAATGAAACCTTTGGACAACAATTTTCAAGGCTTGGGACTTGGTCTCCAACTGCGTCATGAGATTCATTTTCTGCAAAACCTTCTTAATCTCTAGAATAGTTTTTTTCCTATCCATAATCTGAATCTGCTCCAACTCGGCTCTGGTTTTTTAATTGAGAACTTTAATCATGTCTATGGCTTCACTTGGTTTATCCTTAAGAAGTTCTCTAACTTCTTCAATAGTTGTCTGGCACCTATTTATCAGCTCTTCCTGTTCAAAAATAATTTGTATGGAGGGCCAAACTTCAGTTATATCCTGACTAATGTATGCTCAAATATTTTCCTTGGCTTGGGCCAAGGTCTGAGCCATTAATGATTCATTTTCCAACTCTTCTATTCTTCTGGTCAATCTATGGGACTTCTTCATCTCTTCAACATAAAGAGTGTCATTTTTAATCTTTTGAGTCTCCAGATTCTTAAATTTCTTGTGAAGCCTTTCATTCTCCTGTCTTTGGAGAGACAACTCCTGTATGACTTTGTTTAAATCACCTGTTATTGATGTAGACTCTGTTGTTGCTGATGTCGATTCCCCTACTGTCCTTGACACTGTAATAGGTATAGTTGTAATTGGAGCTATGGCTACTTGAGAAGATTCTTCTTTTTCTTTAAGTAATTTCTCAATTTTCTCTTCCATTGTCTTGAGGGAAAATTTTAAGGATGAAAATTTGTCTTAAAGTTTAGAAACCTTGGCGAATCTTACTAGTCCCCAAATTGCAAATTATAAAATGTTTGTTGATATCTTTGTAAAAAACTGAAAATTTATAATGGTTTTATATATAGTCAATATACAATTTTGCTAATTTTTAAGGTAAAATAATTTTATACTATAAATTTTTAGCGAATTATCTTTAGAAAAAAATGGAAATTGGCGATTTTTTTTTTTTTAAAAACCATGATAAATTAGCCCACTTGCGAATATTAGCCCCTAAAATTTTCCATGATTGACTTTATCTGTACATTTTGCTCAATGATCAACTTGAGCATTTATTCTGTGTTGCTCAGTTTCTGTTATCTCCTTGGTTTGAGGATCCTCTGTAGAAGGTATTTTGAGCTGCTTCCTTAATGTTGCAATGTTTGCATTCTTCTTTTTAATAATTTCCTCTACAACTTTAACATCAGTGGGGTCATACCCAACTTTGATCACTAAGTCTTCTAATGATTTTACCCTGTTATCCTTTGCCAAAGAGGATATATTTTCTATCTTTAATTGTGATTGTACATTTGAAAGAGTTGTCCTTAGTTTTGATAATGCCATAGCAGTGTTAGTCATGGTAGAGAAAATCATCTCACCAGACTGCCTATGCATGTCCATCTAGTCGATTGGATGTATCTGGTTGGCATCAAAGGAAAATATAGTCTTCTTATAATTTGAAGAAGCCTTTGGAAAAGGCACTTGGGCTTGTAGGAATGCCATTTGCATTCTTCCTTTTTCATTGTCGAAATCTATCAATAACTTGTGTTGTGAAGTTGATGTCTGTTTCCAAAACTAAGCATAGACATTTTCCTTCAAAGATTCATTCTTTTGTTTAATTTCAAGGAAATTAGTGAATATGTTTGGATCCTCTTTCTCACTTACTCCTACAAACTAGGTGATTTCCAAAAAATTCTATGAAACTAAAGAAGAAGATGGAGTGGTGATTACAGTTTCTTCTACCCTGTAGAGACCTGTGAATCACCCAAATTGATGATCATATGCTCTTTATGACTTTTAGTAGCAGTGCCTTTGGAGCCAGTCCTTAGTTTCTTCTGATAGATAATGAATTCTTTTTCACCTTTTGTTGATGACGAAGATTCTTCTCTGGGCCTCTTGTCCTGCCTGCTTTGAGAAGTGGGAGTCTAGAGGGTAGAAGGAGGTAAAGTCTATTCTTCTGCTTCCTAAAGTGTATTCTCCTCCCACTGTTCTTGATTTCTATACTTTTCAATCTCTGGTCTTGGAGTATGATTGTAAGGTGTGGTTTTGAGTTCCACCCTTAACTTTGAGATTATACTGAATGGTTCATAACACTAGGTGAAAATTGGTTGGAATCCCATTTATTTGAGGATTGAATCTGCTTCAATACCTATTGATATGGTATTGCAAATAAATGATCCTACTTGTGACTTGACTTTGAACTAAGATTTCCTCTTCCCTGAAATGAAATGTAATTCATCCATATTAATCATTTTCCTAATATATTCCAGAGAGAAAATTCTCATTGGAACATATTTTGGCAATTTGTATGGAGCTATTTCGTAGCCATACACTCTAATATTTGTATAATTATGGTAAAGATACCAGTCCCCTGCCTTGGCTTGGTCACTCAGATGCAGGATCCTTTTGATTTCTGGACTGATCCTAGGCTCGCTATGGCTACTAAGAATCTTTTCAACTGGATGAATAAAACAGTTAGTAAAATATCAAAACTTGAACTCAGTTGAGTTCCTCCTGATCAATGAAGTCCACTGTGTGCCTGATTGAATCACTTGTTGATCATCCTGCTTGTGTAAATTTATAGGAAACCTGTCTCCTTGTTGAAAAAGGATCATATGAACTAGTAGAGAGGAATATTTAAATACTCCTTTAGTAGTAATTTTCATCAATTGTTCATGCATACTTTCAGCCAAAAATTGACTATAATTATACATGAAAGCAAGTTTGTTTTCTTTGGATAAGATGGATAGATAGCCTAGAATAGATTCATCTACCCATTGATCTGTTTGGTAACGTAACAAGAAAGGAAATAAGGAAATTATTTGTTTATCTCTCTAAGGGAACATGGATGCTAGGTATGGAGGGTTCTTTTTAAGAAGTTCAACATCTTCTAGAAGAAAGATCTAAAAAAATTGAGCTCTTTAAGGGAAAGTAAGCTTATGGTATAGATCCATTAAGATAGTAGTGGAGAAAAAGCTAAGGGAATTATTTTGAGGGATAAGAAGCATCTTATTGATAGTTTCAGGGGTGATGGATATCAGAATGTCTCCATTTTGAGATATCACAGTTCTCTATAAGGGATTGTACTTAGCTTGACACCACATGACTAAGTCAGGAAAAGGATGGGTTTGAGGAAACATGTACATGGGCAATAAAGATTCCCATAAGTTGATTTCATCTTCAGAGTCCTGGTAAGTCTGCTTTAACCAATGGTGCAATTCGAATATATCGAATTCACACTTTGTGTCTGTAATTTTGAAGAACTGGTCAGCTAAGGGAATGTGATCAAGGTCTAGGGTATCAGAGACTTTGGGATTTTCCTATGATGAGGTTTGACTACTAGAGGGCTGGTATTTTCTTTTAGGAGCCATTTTTTGTAGAATTAGGAGGAAGAAATAACATAAGGTTAGGGATGAAAATACCTAATAGAAAGAAGGTTTCGTTATGATGGTAAATTTAGTTATGTCATAGAGAATAAGCAAGGAGTAGTTGAACTTAGGAAACCTAAATAAAAAAAAAAGCAAGGGAAAATCGCGTAGCAGGGATGAGGGGCTTATTTATAATAGAGAATGATTATTGTTAAATGGAAACCGTTACTGAATGGGAGGATTTTCATTTACAACAAACAGGAGAATGTAACGGTTGGAAGAAACGGATAGGCAGATAGAATGAAACAAATATGGACACATGGAATGAAATGGTTGGGAGATGGAAGGTGCGAGAAAGGGAATGACCATTGGTGGGATGAAGTATGAGTGAATTAGACAAGTGAATTTCGGAGGGGGGTAACGATAAGTGGTAATGAGAAAGGGGGGTGAAAAGTGAGGAGGGAGTGACACATTGCAAGGGGCCACCTTGAGGAAAACCACTTTTAGGATGCCCCACTTCCCGTTATCACGCAATGGTGGAAGGGGGTGAAAAATGGCTTCCCCGTCGTTGATTTGGGTGGGGAAGAGGATCATCGTCCAAAGGTGTCGGCTTCTTAGCGCTTTGCGACAAAATTTCCTTGTCGTTTATGAATTTGGTTAAAAACATAATAAAGTTTAAATTAATACAAAAAATTAATCACCCTTAAGAGGTAATTAAGTACTAATGAACCCAACCTTAATCTAAATTTGGCTCATTTTGAACTAGAAACAACTCCTTTGTCTAATTTTCTTGTAACCCTAATCTAATATATCCTTTGGCCAAATTTTGAGAAAGTTAGACCACAATTTATTCTATTCTATCCTATCTAATAATGTTCTACCAAGATTAAACACTTTGGTGAACTTATTCACTAATCTAAAACACAAATTTAAATGATTTGATCATGATTAAACAATATGATTCACATCAAAACAACAAGTTGTGGAATTTAAACAAGTTGCACACAAAACATTAATTTATTACATTATAATTTATTTGTTTGAAGTGGCATTTAGATTAGCTCACTTATACAAATTTTGATTTTCTTTTGATGGGGTTTCATTTCTCTCTTCTTCTTTTTTTTCCATTTTCCATTTTCATCTTTTATTCTTTATTTTTCATACCCTCTTTTATAAATCAAAACTAACTTATAAAAAATAAAGGATCTTACAATAGTACACATGGGTGGGTATATGTCAAAATGTCAACAACTCATTCACCTAGCATTTGACAATGTCTCTTGTGTTCACATAGCTATGGGTGGCATAGAAGAGTGAGTCCATGTGCTTTACTGGCTTGGGAAAGTGATACATTTACTGAAAGTATTTTTCCCAAAAGGTGTCAAGCTTCTTCCCACTAGCACTGCTCAAAGACATGGTCTTCACATCAATGTGTTAGAAAATCCAGCTAATGATATCTTCACACAGGAAGGCGGGATACATGCATGAAACCTTGTATAGCCCTTACTTATAGATGCTGAGATAAACCTACTGGTCCTCTAAGCCTGGCTCAAATACCTTTACAAAAGCATCTTTAATCTACTTCCATGTTAGTGATGATCCTTTTTCTATAAACAAATGAGTATCTGCATACACTAGCAACTCAACTAATGTTTTCTCAACTTCTTCCCCAATACTACTCTTAGTGGTTTCTTTTGAAGAATCTCTCTTGGATGCCATGGTAATAATGATTGCTAGAGAGGTGCTCAAAAACTGTTGTACCTATGGGACAGAAAGGACACTCATGGCAAGAAAATGTAAGCCTTGATAAAATCTACTTACAAGGCAAGTTCAAGCAGCAAACAGGGCATTAGATAGTGAGGATTATGTAATTTTCTCTGGAAAGAGGAATTGGATGCCTATGGGAATTGTGCGCTTAGTAGTCCCAACAACCAAGGTGGAAGCTTGATGGTTGAAACTATGCAATGCGCAGTTCATCCTGGGTAGAGACCTGAGAGAGACTACACATTGCACAATCTCAATGGCCAAGAAGAAATGTTGGCTGCTGGAACTACACAGTATGTAGTTGGAGCCAGCTTAGAATACACACTATGCAATTCCAGAGGCTAAGCTTGTGGCTTGAGCCTTAGGATTATGGAGTGCCTATTGGGAAAAGTGAAAATCGACCAAGGGAAACCTAGATATGGCCAAGGGAAGTGTGGAAAATGAGAAGATCTGAGAGATAGTGTGAAGATGAGTCTAGATCTAACTAAGTGGAAGTAAATGCATGTGAATAAAGTGTATAAATTAATCAAATGGGAGGAAAATGAAGTATGTGAGGAGGGTCGCTGCAACAGTGACCCTTGGTGCAAAAATAGGAAAGCTAATGCGAGACCTGGGAAAGCCAATATAAAACTTAAAACAACACTTCTACAAGTTAAAACAAGTAAAAATTCCAGCAACCATTAAGAGAAATAAGTGAAACAGCACTCACGTAATCCAAACAATTGAAAGCGACAAAAAAAGCAGAAAAATATGAAAAAAACAAAACTCTTCCGAAAAAGCGATGATGATTACACCGAAGGTTCCTTGATCTCCTTAGGAATTCTAGAGATCCAAGATCGAGTGTGAAAAGGAGCTCTAGAAGCATAAATTAAATAGTTTTTGACAAATTAGGGTTTATGGGGCACATGCCTAAAAAAAGGGAAAAAGTGACACTTGGCAGAATTTTCTAAAATTATTGCAAGTGCCTCCTTTGGGATACTAAAAATAGAGCCCTATTTTTTAGATATGCTTTTTCTTTTCTTCTTTTTCGGGGAAACTTTCCATGCACACTGTCGGGAAGGTTGCGTAGTTCTAGGGAACTAAGCAACTTTCCAGCTCAGTGCACTGCGCAGTTTCTAAGCTCAGTGAGGGTTACACAATTTCTGGGCTCAGTTCTAGGCTTCCTCCCATGACTACGCAGTTTTTGAGCTCAAGGCTCATTAGCAGTTAGGATTGCACAATTCCCATCATCAAGGGTTCCTGCCTTCAAGAATTGCGCAGTCTCTAGAGGAAAGCCCATAACTCCTATGAGACCAAGCAGGGAGATTAGATTGTGACTTAAAAGAATACAACTAAGTGAACAAACACAAGAAAAAATAAAAATATAAGTCTCAATCAAAGCATGACTACCTGGATCAATGTGATATGAGTTGTTGTGGATAAGAAGGAAGGCTCTAAAATTGAAACACAGGAAAAACTTTGGAGGGTGGTTGTAGTTGCTACAACACTGGCAACACACTGGTAGAACTCCAACTCTCTGTATGGATCTTGTCTCATGAAAGGCAAGTCCAACTATTCTGGAAATATTGTTCAGTTCTTTGATTATCATGGATTCTTCACTTAGATTGAGGTAAATATATAGTCCTTACCATTCTCTTCATCGACAACACACATACCAAGCCAAATCAAACTGAGTTTTTTCAATTGGGGATGAGGAGTATATAGATGCACAAATAAAATAGATTGTCAGATTTTTAGTTTTCATTTCAAATGGTGCTCTGTTGTCATTAGGCCTGGATAGTACCCTAGCAAATTCATTTCAGAAACACAATCATTGCTCCATTGCCAGCAAGCCTAGACAGTACCCTGGCAAAGTTACTTGCTTCACCTCTCTGCATAGGAAGCCTTTCTCTTCTTTCACCCTTTATTTCATTTTTTTTTTTTTTTTAATTTTTATTTGTTCAAGGAACTGTGCATAGGAACTTATTTATTTCATGGGGTGGAAGAGGTATCCCAACTTATTGAGAGAAGAATAGGTTGTCCCTCTAAAGAAGGATATTTATATATACCTCTGACATACTTGTTAAGGTTTTCCCCCTCTCCTTACTCTACTTGACTTAGTTGACAAGGGTTAACCGAAAATAGAAGACCAATTAGAGTAGGCGGTACTAATCAAATTTGAAAGCATTGTGATTTCATCATGACTCTCTTCAAAAGGAACACATTTTCCATTAGGGTATCATTGACTAGAAGAAATGCAAGGTTCAGATAAAGAGAGGGAATAAATAGATAACCAAACATTAATAGTAGTACAACTTCCTCTTGGATTTCACCGAGCTTGTTTAGAAGCCAAACACAATCCCATGCAGAAACTAACCTATAATGGAAAAGAAACCAAACTAAAGTAAAGAAGTGAATCAACAAAATGAAGAAAAGTAAAGAAAATCAAAGAAACAACAAAGAAAAGAAACACTACTCCTACTTCTAACCTAAACAGAGCATAGGCCAGACTTACGTAAAGTGATACTTCCAATGCAGCCACCGACGCATTGGCTGGCCTATGTAGGCGAGGGAATGCATGTCAAGAAAGATATACAAGCATACCAATAAACAAGAAAGATAAGCCAATACAAATCAAAACTTTCAAAGCTTAAATGCACCCATAGAAAAGTAAAAACGGAAAGTGCATGAAAGGCACTTTGTGGATGTACCATGGTTTCCAAACACATCACGAGTTGAAGACAAGCAGGCACACACTTTCAAACTTGAAAAATGAGAAAACATAAAGAAAGAAGAAAATTTTTGTTTTACAACAGTGCTCGCTACGTACGACTCCTTCAATGGCTGAGGGATAGGATCGTCTGATACATATGGAGGATGCGAATATTGTAAGATAGATTTATTTTCAACGTGCACAATAGAGTGATGAGGATATTGGAAAGATTCAACACACTTTCGATTGGAAGTGGAACTGACCTTAAGGCTACAAGAACCTGACATAACCATCAGCTCAAGCTAAAGTGCCTCAACAACTAGGGAGGTTCCAATTCATCAGAAGATGGATCATCAAAGATCGGTGGCTTAGAAAGATTAACGATGGACAAATTAGAATCATGATTGAATGAATTGATGAAAAGATCACAACAACCATGATCATAAAGTTCAAGATCACAAATAAAGGAATCCTCATGATCTGATGAATCATAAATAGGGGATGATGGAGAATGAGTAATTTCACCCTCTATGTTCCTGGAAAGATAACCTGAGAGATTGGGAGGATCAAACAGAAAAGATTTGTCCTCTCCGCATTCAAATGGAAAAACTGGCATTCCATGTGTTCTACGAATGATCAAAACTAGTAACATTCGAAACTAAATTTTCACAAGATTTAAGAGAAATAACAAAATCGTGGAAAATTTTAGGATAATGTGGAAGAGGTGAAGATGGAAGGAGGTCATCCTCCACCACAGATTATTGTTCAAACTCCCACACATACTCATCAAATATGATATCGTGGGTTGGATGTTGAACACCAACTCCATCTAGAACTTGATCCTTGTGAACATCAAAAGAGAAATTTGAAATAGGTGAACACAACACATCAAAATCTGGAGGATCAGAGGGATGAAAGGATGGAGGATGAGGAGATAACACTTCATCACAACCATCAGAGTCACAGTCCAAATCTATGCTGAAATTCTAAGTAAGTGGGGTAGGAGGAGATGGTGGTAGATCAACAGGTGAATTCTCAACTTCCCCCGCCTCGACCTATGGAACTAGAGCTATTTGATGAGAGGAGGATGAAGGTTTACTTGGAGTAGCAATCTTGTCCGTCGTAGATTTAGAATCTCTAACACCAAGGTATGTTGGGAGAGGTTCAAAAGATTATAACTCATGTGGATTTTTAGAAATGGGAACAATATATATAAATCTATCTACTAAGAAATACCAATCCTCTTCATTTTCAGGAAATTCAAAGCAGTAATGGATGAAAATATCATGAAAATCCTAAACAGGTTCATTTGGTTATTTTCACAATTTCAGTTTTTTCTTATTAAGAGCCTTATGATCATAGAGATCAAAAGAGCAACAAAGTTGTTCGAAAGAGTGGATGGAGTCATTAGGTAATGTGTTACACCTGTCTCGCAGGTGCCCTTCAAACATGAGACTGAATAGCTTATAGCCAACATCCTCACAGTCGATGTTGTGCTTTGTGCAAAAATCAAGAAACTATATGATGTGGTCAAATAACGTTGTTTAGCCCTTGTCATTAAATTTCATAATGGACAAGTCATCAATAATTCTCGCCGACACTTTAATATTTGTGTGTTTGGAAAAACATGCCAGGGTTATGATTTGGTGAGAACTCATTAAATGTGTGCAGAAATTCAAAACAGAATTGAAGGGCTCAGCTTGTCATCTAGCCCTCCTTCTTGTGCCAAAATTTTTGACAGTGCTAACCTGCCAACATTACGGGGATATCCTATGATGTCCCAGCTAGACCTCACATTGTTTGGAGTAGGAGTCCTAGTAGTGGGTGGTTTTTTATGCCTTGATTGCGGAAATGTGTAGAGGGAAGTATGGTAACTTTATGTCAGAGCAAGTCTGTGACCCTGCAGAGAGTGAAGTGTGATGCATGAAGGTTCAAAATCACGAAGGGAAAAGGATAGTGCGCCCCTTGGAAGCCCTTAATAGTATGTAGCTTGAAAGGAACACTTGAACAAAATGACATCACAAGATAAGATGCAGAATATTCCACAAGTTAAAGTGATGAGTTAATCCAACAACACGCATTCAACAACATTCGTACAAATCCAAACGAAATAGTTCATAATGATATGCATAAGTTAAATAACATAAATCGTGAATACAATAATAATAGTCATACTATATTCACAACATGTCCATGAAAGCATGTTGGCTATAATTTTATTATTATAAGTGAAAGTTCCATTCATACATACACCATTGACGACCACTAGCCCTGATAGTGGAACATTACAGTCAAGAACACCTGCTCCTCCAAAGAAGTATACTCGCTCTATGCTACGGAGAAGCCGAGTGTCTTTATAATACTCCTAAGCTCTTTATAAGCCTAAACCTAGCCAAATGCTTAGCTCCCAACAGCATGTTACATGAGTTATGAGGTTCTATTTATGACAAGAGGGGTGACCCTTCAACTCCCCTTTGTGACCTTTGGACTACCCTCATGACTGTTCAACTTCTTTACAAAATGGCACATTACATTAAATGATGAATTTTCATATTCCAATATTGACAATTGGAATTTCACATATAAGATAATTACAAATAATATTACATTTTACACTTGTACCCACATAAGAAAAAATAGGGTAGAGGCAACTTGACAGCCTAACAAGAAACAACACTATGATGCTGGAGTTTGGGAGAAGTCTAGTTCAACAACCTCCGCTTGCTGCTTCTCGATCACATATTGGTGCCAAGCTTGGTATTGTGTGGTGATGTTCCCAAACTATGTAGTAGTGTCTTACTAGAAGCAGAATCTAGCCTCCATGACTCTGGGTATGCTGTCTTGGAACCTGTGTCCAACTCGTTCTGAAGCATGAGAACATTGTTCTAACTTTGACAGGACCACCGAAGAAATTTTTCATGTTCTATCTATTCAACTTCAGCTCCAAGTGTTCCCTAGTGGATTTTTGTCTCAGCTGCTCCAAGTACTCTTCGACCTCTTGTCGAACTTAGTTCTTGGGCTTAGCTTTGGTGAGGGAGTTGACTAATGGGATTTGGTTTGTTCTCACTGAGAATTCCAAACTACTGTACATCCATACAAATGAGGCTTGAATTTTGCCAATAAACGAGGTGAGTTTCTTGTTGTTCTGAATCAACATTCGAACCTTCTATTTCTCTAGCTCTTCTTGTGGCTTCATTTTCTTCACTCAGTCAAGTGGTGCCCCTTTGTACCTCATTGTCCACTCTTTCACATAGGTAATGTCATCTTGTATGTTCTTCAGAGTTTTAACAAACTCTTTTCTTTGTTGTTGTAATCCATGCAAATAGAAAACTACTTAATGTACGGTGACAAACCCATCATAGAGCTTCCACATGGGTTTCTCCAAGTGTTAATACTTCAACAAGTATCACTTCTCTCATATCCTCCAGTGTGGAAAATGTATTCTGCACTACTGCTCAAAGTTGTTCTGCCTCACTCCTAGCAGCCGGCAAGTTCTGTGCCAGTTTCTCATTCTTGGTCATCAAACACTGGACATTTGATGTTGTTTCTCCTGCATAGGCCAAGTTGTCTTTGGTAATGGAATTTGGATGCTTCTTGGTGTCTGAAACTATCACCCATTCTCTATTGAATGTAGGTGATGCATGATCATCCAGAAATTTCTTTCTCCATGCTTTTACAATCCTCTTTTGTAACTCATAAAATGATAGATTGTACACATCCATTACTGGATCATCATCAAGGACAACATCATCCCCTTATTCACTCGGGATTGGATCTGCTGCTGGAGATGGTGGAGACTAAGGGATTACCTATGGTCCTCTTGACATCAAATCAACATCTTCCTAATGTGGCTCATATTCCATATCCATGTTTGTCACTCTAATGAATTTCTTAATCTACTGAGCAAGCTCCTGATCCTGCATCTATTCACCTTCCTCCTCACCTACTAGTTGTCCTATTCCTTCTCTTCAACTTGTATCAGCATTGTTTCCTCTGTCATAGCACATTGTCTTTGTTCTTCTTCCTACTTCTTCTTCTCTTCTCATTCTTTCCTCCTCAACTCTTGTTCTTCGTTAAGCTTCTGCTCTATCTACTGGATATTTAGTTATACTTCCTCCATCCTCTGCTTTTCTCTCTTCCTCTATTCTTCTCTCTGCATCCTTTGCTTCCTCTTTGCTTCTTCTGCCAAATATTCCTTCATGAGAAGAGTATTTTCTTTCATATTTCATCTTTGTTCTCCCTCTGGACTGTAATCAAACTTCCTCTTTCCCTTTTCTTACACGATATTGCGACCTTCTGCTATTGTTTCTTTAAAAGTTGTTTGCTACTTGTAGCGAAGCTTGTGAAGTCCTTGCTAAACTGATCGACTCATTGAGTTTGGAGGCATTGAAACAGTAGCTCAAAGGATCCTCCTATGGCGAATGAAATTATGTGCCGATCCACGGAAAGTAAACTCTCGTATAGTGGTCCTTCCAAATACTACGGGGATCATACAGATAAAATTACTTAGTGTTGAATTCAAATTTCATTATCTCATTAGCCTCGACATCTACGACTTTCAAGTTCTTTATCTCTTATAATCCAATCTGCAAAGAAAGACTAGGCCATGGTGCTTTCTTCTTCCTGTGTTGATCCAGGTGGATGTTGGTGGCCACCCACCTATCCCATTTTGACCCCCACAACTGTCTCTTTCAATTTTTCAGTTTCCTTAATTATAGCGCAGTTTACTATTTTTAGCAGTTTTTCGGGTCGTAAACTTCCGGAGCCGTTTTGAGGCCCTAAACGACGTTTTTTGGGAAATCTACCTTCCACAATTTTTTAGATAAAAAATCATCTTTTTCGTCGTAGTCCTCGGAGCGATCTTTCCAACGGGCTATCATGCGCGTCAAACGGAGATCATATGCCAAAGTTACGACCCCGGGAAGTTGATGTACCAATTTACCCAAACGGGGCCCATAGTTTGGCGTTTCATCTTCTATGGTTAGGTTTTGGAATGTTAAGGGCTTTCCATTGTTTCTCAATAATAAATAGGCCTTCAAGCCTCATTGTAAACATAGTTCGAAATAGTTCAGAGGCATGTAGCCGACACATCTCTTCTCAGAGATAAGCTTCCATTGCCCTAGCTGGGTTATTTCTATTTGTAAGCATATTTCAGTATTCTCCATTAATGAAATGAAGTATTATTTCCACTGCATCTCTATTTTTATGGTTATCGCATCTCTGTATTTATGGTTATCTCTATAATCTATTGCGTTCCTGCCTAAATCCGGATCAGTGGTATCAGAGCGGTCTGCTTTTTCTCTGTTTTTCTTTGCATTTCCCCAACGAGGTCGGGATATAAGGAGTTAGGGCTTGAATTGATCGAACCTTTGCAAGACCAGCCTTGCAAATCTCGACGACCTCCCATGGCGGATGAGAAGAAAGATGAGGGGGCTGGAGATCCTATCAGAATCTTGCTCGAAGAAGCCCTCGAGCGACAAAGGAACGCGATGATGGATAGCTTTGCGCAGATCCTTCAGTGGCTACCCAGAGGCGACGCATCGGCTTCCAACATCTACTCTGGAAACGCAACACCATTTAAGGTACAAGTTAATTTTGAAATCCCCATCTTCAAGGGTCAAATAGACACAGATGTCGTAGATAAATGGTTAAATCTGCTAGATGGGTATTTTTCTGTTCATGAATTTTCAAGTCGGGAAAAGACTGTTTTCGCTCTTCTCAAAGCAGCCCCCCACATCAAGGACTGGTGGGAAACATACTGCGAGCAGAAGGATGAAAGTACAAGCTCACTGTTTTCAGCCGCCCCCACTTGGAATAACATCTGGGATGCCATCAAGGAGCAGTACTACCCTGTTAAAAGCTATGAGGACAAATACATCAAATGGACCACATTGCGGCAGGGACGAGACCAAGATGTACCAGAGTTCACAAATATTTTTCATACAACAATGTAAACTTTGAAACGGGAACTAATACTGTTACCCGTTTCGTAGAGGTAGCAAAAAAGTGACCCGATTTTCAAAAGTGGTGATGCAGAATACACATGTTTTTTTTAGAACATGGTTTTTGGAACTTTAATTTTTTTTCATGTTCAAGGATGAAATCAAGTTTTAGAATGGTAGTGATTTTCATGCTGATTTTAAAAAGTGAGTATTCTGCATCACACCCTTTTTTTAAAAGACCTATTTTTTGACTTTTAATTTTCTAGTGTGTGAAATGTGAAAAATTATTTTCTAAATTTGATAGTTTTTGAAGTCGTCATTTTATTCATATTTTGTTGTTCTCTATCTTAATTTTTTTTTTTTTTTAGGGGGGTTTTTATTGTTTTGCGTTTTTAAATTAGAAAGTCGATAGTTTGAATTTTAGATAATCTACATATTTATACATCCTTAATTAATTTTTCAATCCAAATGAAATAATTGTTTCTAAAAAACAACATTTTTGAACAATGGACATAAAAATAACCATTTTTAACATAAATATAACAAAAAAACTAAACGTTTTGATAATTTGTTGCTACAATTAACATGTCAAAATCACAATTTTTATACAAAAATATTAACTAAAAATGGTCAAATAATAGTTTTTTTTATGAATTTCATGTCAAAAAAATAATAATAACAACTTTTTTTTGAAAAAATAATAATTAACTTAAAAATCAATGCGAAAATCACAAATTACAAATATTGAACACATAACAACTTTAATTCATTGATTATTCTTTTCATGAAATGTCAGAGTCAAAACATTGCAAAGCTTTATTTCCAGGTATAACTTAAATTTAATCAACAATGTCACGTAATCCAAACTCTTCGTCCTCTAGAGTTTCATCATTGTCATCTTCCACAATATTTTCTGCTTCCTTTTGCGCAATTTCCTCTTCTAATGGGTCTTTGATGTCTGCAAATCTCCCAATATATGTCTTTCCAAACATTCCATGTAATGGTGGTTGGGGTTCCTTTGCCTTTTTTTCCACACGTGATTCACTAAAGTCCCCTTTCCTCAGCCCAATTTCTTGCATTTCATCTGGAAGAAATTGAAGAGCATTAATTCTTTGCTGAATGAAATTGCATTGTAATGGATCTTTCTCAATTGCAATGCAATTTCTTCCTTTTTGAAGGCAACATGCTAGTGTTGTACCTAATTATCAAGCACAAAAAAATAATGAAGTAAATTAGTACAATGACATATTAATTAAAAAAAAGAACATATTGAAATTCAATTCCATGTGGCAAAACCTACCTGAGCCAGAAAATAAATCCAGAACCCAATCTCCTTCATTTGAACATATGTCTATAAGATAGTTAATCAATAATTGTGGTTTCTGATAAATGTTAACTATCTCTCCTTTTGTTTCTTTGTCTTCATATGTTAGTTTTCTCACAACAACATCATAAGTCAGTATTTGGCTATGACTCTTTCTCTCCACCTGATTAAAAATCATAGACATATGGCTATCATCTTTTGCCCAACTATCAATATGAATGAACTCGCAGTCATTTATAAATTGTTGATCTTCATTGTTAAGAAGATTTGACTTTTGCCTGTAACATAAAATAGTAAAAGTTCAATTAACTTGTACATAAATGAATTTTTCAACATTAATCAAATATACCTTTAAACATCTTACCATGTAAGTTGCATCCTTGAATTTGTTTTCCCCTTGAAGCTTGACAATACCATTGCCAATTGTGTGTCTGAATGAAATGTCACAAATCTCCATAACGGTGATGACGTCACTTCCATAAATCCCGCCACCACTTTATTAAAAGCTTGATAAGTATAAGGGTCACTATCATAGTAAATGTTTGGAATATTAAAACCATGGGGAATATCTGCAATAACCAGGGCATAATCCCTTTTTGGTACGAGTTTAGCAATGTCTTCACAGTCGCCTTGTATTACTTGATATTGAATAGTGTCTTAGCCCATTCCAAATGAAATGATTAAGAGTTGGATCAAGTACAACATTCTTAATACGTTGCTTTCTCAGTCTTTCAATCTTTATTTTTTCAATAAAAGTCTTGAAACTGTCTGGTGCTCCATTATCTTCTTTCTTCATCTTTTACCAAACAAACAAATGTATGTGTAAGTTTTAAATTAAAAATAGTACACAGATGATTAAAACTGAATGTATAAATCATGTTACCTTTTTAAATGAAAGATAAAAAGCTTTTAATGTTGATATAGAACTTGAATCTGGATAGTTGCGTACAACATCATCCCAACTATCTTCATTCAATAGTTTAACCATTTGTTCCTGAATTTTCATGTAAACTTTGTGACTGCATAGATAAAGTAAGAAAAAGTTAATATAATGATATGTATAAAAAATACTACCAATAGCAACATGTTTTATTTAAAAGATAACTATAATCCTGGAAATAAGTAAAAATAATTCAGCAAACTTACTCTTGAAATTCCTCAGACATTTCTTCCAATGATAATTCCCCTGACCTCACACGAGATAATATTGTTTTGACAATTTTTTCATCTTTCACTCCTTGCATCGCCCTCCAAGGCGTGATGGTCATATCGTCTGGAAGTTGCTTCAGTTCAGGATTTGATTTATTGTTGCTACATATCAATGGCTTAGACTTTTTGACCCTATAGTTTTTAATGCCAATGTCTTCCCACATGCTAAAAATGTCATCAATCAAATTCCAAATATCTCCAGTTCTAAATGCCAATTGGAAAATGTTATCAATACCTCTGAATAAATCGCTATATCTGTTGTCTTTTCCACCTTTTGAATTGGTTTTCTCTTCAATTTGATAGCCTATTTCGATACAACATTCCTTTCGGAAATCTGCAGTAATATTTATCTTATCCCCACCACATTTTTCTAGGAATTCACTATGAATAAATCTAACCTTTTGGATCAAATTCATAGACATCCTATATTCATTATCTGAATTATGATCCAATGCCACTAACTTTGCTTCTGTTTCATTTAAACCAGCATAAATGACACATTTAATTGTTTCAAAACGTGGGTTATTAGGATATTCCTCCATCAATTGTCTTTGAGCTTCAACAGAATGGTTCTCCCCAAGCACATAATAATTGTATTCAAAACATTTTGACTTATCAAATGATTCTTTGTTGGGAACTTGAAGTGGATCAACAAGAAGCACATAACTAACCACATGAGCATATGGATTGTACCTCATCAATGTCTTCAAGTTGCGAACATGCAGATGACGTGGCTTTCTGATTTGATATTGGCATTGTCCTTCACTTGCCTTATAGGTTTATCTGACATTTAACTGAAATGTACAACCACCATCAATTAAGTTTCTCTTTGTCAAATTCTGTCGAATGGCATTTTGTTTTGTTTTGATTATGCCATCATCTAAATCAGCTCCTGGTGTAATGATTTCTCTGCTTTCTTTTGAAGTTTCACTAGGTTCTTGACTGCTGGTAATGACTAGTTCAAGATCTTCAACTCTACTTTTTTTCATCATAACATTCTCAAGAGATCTATGCTTGGGCATTGTTACTTTTGGTCTTTTACGACCTTCTTCAGTTCCAATGTCATCTTCAGTAATGGCAACATATGCTTCATTGTCAATTTCAACTTCATCGTCCTCAAAAGTAAATTGTTTACCCTTGCTAGATTTATCCACCAGAGGCCTTTTTTTCTTATTCTTTGGATGTAGTTTTGTAGCATCATCAATTACTACATTTTCCATGTTTTCCATATCTTCTTCTGACACTGAGTAAAAATGGCTGACAACTTTCATGATATCATGCTCTATGAAATGAATGCCTCCCAACCTAATTGAACAGCTTTCAACAAAATTCTGCCAAACAAAATATCATATGTTAATATAAACAAAGTTAAAAAAATATAGCGAGACACTTTCAAAACGCAAAAGAAAAATACAAATAACAATACTTACGATGTTTTGTGTCATCTCATTTACGATTTGTTTACACAACTTTGTAGATACCTCTCTCGTGTCATATAATGAATATGATAGTCGGTATTTAATCCTTTCATGTGACTTGGGAGCTTTTGTAAGTACGTAAACAACTTCAGTGTTTGGTACCGAACACATATCTATGACTCTTCCCATCACCTCCAAATTTTCATTATTTTGGTGTATATCAATGTATAGATATATATTCACAGTTGTGCTCTCTCTTTCTTTCACATACCAGACTCTTGATGGAAATTTCACCTCTTTTGAACTTTTCCAATCTGAGATTAGCTTCTTATCACTTGAAGAACTTGAAATATTTGTAGGCATGAGCTCAGGTGGAGTTCATTCACCAATGTTTTTTGAAGATACACCTTTAAGACTCTTTGGTCCAGAAAGATTCACAGAAATTTTCCTTGATGCTATTTTCCTAAAAAAAACACATAAATTAGTAAATAAAAAAACATATTAACTTAAATTAATAACAAAAATATACCATAAATTTTTTATTTGTATAATCAGAATTGCCCAGCCACCTCTAATGGGCAGGCGGGTCGATGGGCGAGCGGGAGGTCAGGTGAGGGATAATGAGGCTAAGTAGACATTTAGGCAAGTATGGGCGAGCCCCTACCCACGCGCCCCCCACAACCCCCTAAGCTTCCCCCCTCCCCTTCCCTCACCCCACCCCCTACCGTCCCCCCACACCCCCACACCCCCGCCCCCAAAACCCCCTCCCCCCCATCCCCCGCCCCCAAACCCCCTACACCCCTCAACACCTCCCCGTGGCCGCCCCTTCCCACTGCGCCCACCACTCCCCACACCACGCGCCCCGCCTACCCCATCCCCCCCCCCCACTCCATCCCCCCCCCCCCCCCCCCACCATCCCCGCGCCCTACTCCACCCCCCCAAACCTTATCTCCCCCCCATACACCCCACCCGCGCCCTACCCTTACCCCCCCCCTATTCCCCACCCGTGCCCTACCCCATCCCCCCCCCAACCCTACCCCCCTCATCCCCCCCATCCTACCCCTACCCCACCCATTCCCCCCCCCACACCCCCTATCCTACCCCCCCAACCCCCCCCCACCCCTGCCCCCTATCCTACCCCATTCCCCCCACCCCGCCTACCCAGCCCACACGCCCTACTCGCCCGACCCCGCCCACCTGGCCCACCCGCCCTACCCCGCCCACCCGGCCGACCCCGCCCACCCGGCCCACCCGCCCGACCCCGCCCACCTGGCCCACCCGGCCCACCGGCCCGACCCCGCCCACCTGGCCCACCCGCCCGACCCCGCCTACCCGACCCACCCGCCTGACCCGGCCCACCCGCCCGACCCGGCCCACCCGCTCGACCCCACCCACCCGGCCCACCCGCCCGACCCGGCCCACACGCCCTACCCGGCCCACCCACCCGACCCCGCCCACACGGCCCACCCGCCCGACCCCGCTCGACCCGGCCCACCCCGCCGCCCCTCCCCCTCCGCCCGCGCAGGGCCACCCCCGGGGATGGCGCTGCACGGGCGGAGGGGGTTGCGGAGGGGGCTGAAGAGGGGCGGGGGAGGGGGAGGGGGAGGGGCGGCGGAGGGGGCCGGGGAGGGGAGGGGGAGGGGGAGGGGTGGCGGAGGGAGCCGGGGAGGGGAGGGGGAGGGGGGGCGGTGTAGGGAGGGGGGGCAGGGTAGGGCGAGTGGGCCCACCCGGCCCACCCGGCCCACCCGGCCGACCCCGCCCACCCGGCCCACCTGCCCGACCCCGCCCACCCGGCCCACCTGCCCGACCCCGCCCACCTGGCCCACCTGCCCTACCTAGCCCACCCGCCCGACCCCGCCCACCCAGCCCACCCGCCTGACCCCGCCCACCCAGCCCACCCGCCCGACCTGGCCCACCCGGCCCACACACCCTACCAGGCCCACCCGGCCCACTGGCCCGACCCCGCCCACCCGGCCCACCCGCCCGACCCCGCCTGACCCAGCCCACCCCACCCGCCCCTCCCCCTCCGCTTCCCCCTCCCCCGCCCCTCCCCCGCCCCTCCCCGGCCCCCTCCGCCTCCCCCTCCGCCCGCGCAGGGCCACCCCTAGGCCGCCCAGCCCTACCCGACCGGTTGGGCGGGGCGAGGTGGCCCGGGGGTGGCCCTGCGTGGGCGGAGGGGGAGGCGGAGGGGGCTGGCGAGGGGCGGGGGAGGGGGAGGGGGAGGGGCGGCGGAGGGGGCCGGGGAGGGGGAGGGGGAGGAGTGGCGGAGGGGGCCGGGGAGGGGCGGCGGAGGGGAGGGGGAGCGGGAGGGGCGGCGGAGGGGAGGGGGAGGGGGAGGGGGAGGGGCGACGGAGGGTGCCGGGGAGGGGAGGGGGAGGGGGAGGGGGAGCGGGGTAGGGCGGGTGGGCTGGGTAGGGCGGGTGGCGCGGGTGGGCCAGGTGGGCGGGGTAGGGCGGGTGGGCCGGGTAGGGCGGGTGGGTCGAGTGGGCCGGGTAGGGTGGGTAGGGCAGGTAGGGGGCAGGGCGGGTGGGCCGGGTAGGGGGGGTAGGGCGGGTGGGGATCGGGTGGGATAGGGGGCGGGGGGGGTGGGGTAGGGTAGGGGGCATGGGGGGGAATGGGGGGGGGTAGGGGTAGGATGGGGCAATGGGTGGGGTAGGATAGGGGGCGTGGGGGGGGACGGGGGGGGGGGTATGATAGGGGGGAATGGGGGGGTAGGGGTAGGGTGGGGGGATGGGGGGGTTAGGGTACGGGGGGTAGAGCTAGGGGCAGAAGAGGGGGGGTAAGGGTAGGTGGGGGGTGGGGGTAGGGCTAGGGGCAGAAGGGGGGGGGTAAGGGTAGGTGGGGGGTAGGGGCAGAAGGGGGTGGAGGGAGAGGGGGCACGGGGAAGGAGTTAGGGGGTGGGGCCCATCGGGCCGACGTTAAGGAAGGGGGGGAGGAGTTGAGATTGGAAAAATTATTAATTTAAAAAAAAAAATCTTCTTTGACCTTAAATTAATTTAATATGAAAATTTTGAAAAAAAAATTGAACTTACCTTTCAATCGCGATAATTCTTTGTTGAATATGTTGTGTTGAATATGTTGTTGATAGCAATATAGCTGCTCCACAAATTCACGTCTTTCAATGAACTTCAGAAAACCTGGATGTGAGGTAAGTAATAGTGATAACGAAATTTAATATATAAGTGAAAATATGAAGATGTTTTTCTGTACGATTAATGTGGGATAATTTGTTTTAAATTATTATAGAGCGAATATTGTAGAGTTATTTTACAATGGATTAAATGTGGGATTAATTTGTTTTAGAATATATTATAAAAATTTAAAAAAAAAAATTAGTTGTTTAGTAAATATTATATACTTTAACTATTAGAATAATTAATATAGAAGTTGTAGTTTACAATTTGAATTTCAGTGATTGATTTCATAAAAAAATTTAGTTTATGTTTTTCAATGAATTGTAGAATAAAATAATAAAGGTAAATAAATCTAACAAACTTTTGGAAGGAAATATTTTCGCGAAAAATTTTGGAGAGAAATATTTTCGTGAAAATTTTTGGAGGGAATAATTTTGGAGGGAATATTTCATTCTTTAAGCTATATAATATTCTTAGGAGACTCCATTTGTATCATTCAACATCTTCTGTTTGAAAGGGATGGATTGTTCTGATGGTGAAGTTTCGGTTTATACACCATCAACATCTTCATCGCGTAACAACTCTATTCATATTGATGAATATAGCGGGAATTCTTCCACTATGAATAGAAAGTCAATTCTTCCACTTAGTCCCGATTCTAAGGACTATGAAAGCAGCGGCGATGAAGAGCATGATGGTGAAGTTCAAAAGAATGGAGTGTCACGATGTCCACTTAGTCCTAATTCTGAGGACTATGAGAGTAGCAGTTTTGAAGAGTGTGATGGTGAAGTTCAAAAGAATGGAGGGTCACTGTGTCCACTCAGTCCTAATTCTGAAGACTATGAGAGCAGCAGTTTTGACGTGCATGATGGCGAATTTCAAAATAATGGAGTGTCACGGTGTCCACTTAGTCCTAATTCTAAGGACTATAAGAGCAGCGGTGATGAAGCGCGGGATGATGATTTTCAAAAGAATGGAGTGTCAAAGTGTCCAGTTAGTCCTGATTCTAAGGACTATGAGAGCAGCAGTGATGATGAGTGTGACAATGAATTTCAAAAGAATGGAGTGTCAAAGTGTCCAGTTAGTCCTAATTCTAAGGACTATGAGAGCAGCGATGATGAAGCGCGGGATGATGATTTTCATAAGAATGGAGTGTCAAAGTGTCCAGTTAGTCCTGATTCTAAGGACTATGAGAGCAACAGTGATGAAGCGCGGGATGATGATTTTCAAAAGATTGGAGTATCACAATGTCCTCTTAGTCCTGATTCTAAGGACTATGAGAGCAGCAGTGATGAAGCGCGGGATGATGATTTTCAAAAGATTGGAGTATCACAATGTCCTCTTAGTCCTGATTCTAAGGACTATGAGAGCAACAGTGATGAAGCGCGGGATGATGATTTTCAAAAGATTGGAGTATCACAATCTCCTCTTAGTCCTGATTCTAAGGACTATGAGAGCAGCAGTGATGAAGAACAGGATGAGAGCAGCAGTGATGATCCAATGATCGAGATGTTGCCAAGAAATATTGTATCGAGGAGTAGGAGAAGACCTTTTCGTATCAATGCAAACTATTCTAGTTATACAAGGGGTAGAGCAGAATATCTGACGAGAAGAAGTTCTATCAGCACTCTCATTTCAAGTGAATGTTGCCAAAAAAATTGCTTGAAACGTATCGATTTCACATTTGCATTAGAAAGCAGGAAGAGATATTTGTCAATGAATAAAAGCATGCAAAACTCATATTTAGTTGGCTGCATGCAATCTACATTGTTAGGTTATGATTATCATATTAGGAATTTATTATTGTGTAGAAAAGCTTTCAAAATGTTTCATTCAATTGGGAATTTTCGTCTATCGAGAATTCAAGAAAATTTGGAAAATGATCCCACATTTTATTCAGAAGTACGTTATAAAAGACAGTTTGGGCCATTATCAAATACTGCAATGTCATGGATGAAAGATTTCTTTTCAAAGCATGGAGAGTGTATGCCAAATAGAGAGACAATACATATTCCAGATAATTTTTCAAGACGCGAAATCTACAACTTATACAAAGAATATGCAGAAAGTGCTGAGGGACAGGGCCAATTTATTACATATCAATATTTTGTGAAGATATGGAAGAAAGAATTCAATAATGTTCGTATTCCTAAGAAGACAAGGATGGGGATTTGCAGTACATGTGCTTCTCTTAAATCAAAAAGGGACAAATGTGAAGGCTCAGAAAGAGGTAAGTGTTCATAACTTTTACTTTCAAAATTGTATAGTCATCAACTATGAAAACATATTTCTTAATGAATTTCTTTTATGTTGTGTAGATTTAATTGTCAAAGAACTTCAGGAGCATCGCGAACAACAAACAAATGAAAGGAAGAAGTTGTACAAGCATCGAAAGAAGTGTTATGATAATCCAAATAAATATTTGGGTTTGATAATTGATGGTATGGACCAGAAGAAAACACTTTTACCACATTTTGTTCGCACACCCAAAAATCTACAAGAGGAAAATTTTATTCAGTTTCACTTGGTCGGTTGTATGGTCTTCAATGGGAAAATGCTGCGAAGGGTGTACTTCACAGCTCCAAATATTCATAATGATGCAAATCTGACCATAACCATAATTCATGATGTGATTTCTCATTGGTCTGGTAATCTTCCTGAAGTTTTGTATCTACAATTGGACAACACTTGCCGTGAAAACAAAAATCAGGTTGTTTTTGGGTATCTGAACATGCTTGTTGAATTGAGAATTTTTCAAAAGGTAAAGGTTGGTTTCCTTCTTGTTGGGCACACTCATGACCATATTGATCAGATGTTCAGTCGTTTTTCAGTCACATTGAGGAGGAAGGAAGTTGGGAGCTTGCCATCACTAATTGAATGTATTAAGAAATCATACATGCCAGAGCCTGCTTTTGAAGTGTTGGAAGAAACTGTTGACATGCGAAGGTTTATTCTAGGATCATATGGTGAGGGGAAATGCATTGAACAACTTAATAATATTAGCTTCCAAAATCAATTTCGTATAAAAAAAATTGATGGGAAAACACTAATATGGGGCAAGAAGTTTTCAACTACTACAGAATGGGCACCGTCATCAGGTTTGCAATTTTTGAAGTTCATTCCAGATCGTCCAATATTGGCATCAAAAATATTGTTATTACAATCAGTTGGTGAAGTTCAGAATGCACGCAGACAGAATAGACATATAAATTATTCTGATTGCCTAGAAGAAATTAAAAAATGTATTAGATATACATATGAGTACTTTGACATTGCTGATTCAGTTTGGTGGGAGTCATTTTTCAATAATCAAAGTGATATCATTTCAACAACAACCAATGAAGATATACCTTTGAAAAATCCATTTATTTGGCCACAAAATGTGTCGAATGAACAAGAGGAAGTAAACATTGTTGAACAGCAACAAACTCAAGGTATTATTAATTCTTCACAGGCAATGGAAAGAGAGATGTATATTGGTTCCAGAAGATCTCATGCACAACGTGAAGCCATGGAAGACCTTTATAGGGGTTCAGTACATGACATTAAGGAGGGTTGCATGATTGCAGTGCTAGCAGATGGAGATACCAAAGGCTATCCATTTTGGGTTGCTAAAGTTATAAAGGTCTTTACAGAAAATGAGGATGTTACAAGTGTTGAAGTACATTGGTATGCCACAAATACACACCCATTCAATGGTGTGTATAAGCCAGAGATGGTAGTTGACAAAAAAAATGGTGGAAAAAGAAAAAGAAAGGGTACAAATATAAATCGCCGCCGCACAGACATATTACAATTGGAGGATGTTGACATACTTGTTTATGACTTCAATTTAACAAAGAGAGGAACTCTTCGCTTCAAGATGATAGAGATTCTGAAAAGGTTGTTACCAGAAGGAATAGTGTTGACATGGGAGTCTGCTGAAACCAGTCGTAGATCTAGAAGACTTTTGAAACCTGGAATGTTGGGCATGCATGTGGACTCAGATGGGGCACTAGTTGATGAAAGAGAAGAATATGGAACATCTTCGTCAGCATCTAGTCACTCATCTGAAGATGTGAATTGTGATGGTGTGCAAGAAAATATGAGTGATTTTGAATAATTGTTTAAGACAGATTATATAACTGATGTATGCATCATATCTTCAAATAAAATTAATGTTTTCCATATGTTGTTAAATGAGAAGTTATGAAGCATTTTTATGTTGTTGGATTATGTCTTTAGTATGATAAATTTTATTGTTTAAATATCTACAATGCAATATCAAATTAGAGATATAATGTCTGTTTTATTCAGTATACAAATAAAGACTTTTGATTTCATTGAGTGATATACTTTGTTCATAATGTCATGGGTTTTTAATTTTATAGTTGAAAAAATTTCAATTTCTTTTGTATCTAGCATGGTGTGGTTGAAAACATGTTAAATTTATACTTAGGAAAGAAAAATGATATTCTACCAGAAACATTAATGTGTTTTTTCCTTAAAAATTAACTTTGTTTGAGACATAAAAAATTGGTTTTATTAGCATTTTTTAAAAAGTTTGAAAATTGACCCTAAAAAAAAAAAACATTATTCCAGTAGCATCACTTTTGTTTTGAAGCTATATTTTGCATGAAAATTTCGTAGTAAATTTCGTAGTCACCGCCATTTTTAAAACATGTTCAAAATTGGCACCTAAAAAAAGAAAACATCGTTCCAGTATACACACTTTTCGTTTTTAGAACTGTTTTTGATGTTTTTTTGGGGTTTTTGGGCCAGAGTTCCTGTTTTGAGTTTATAGTTCCCATTTCAAAGTTTACATTGTTATACCCTTCACACACAGTTGGGTATCAAAGATTCTGAGCTGCATCTGGTACTCAAATACTGCGGCTGCCTACACAGATACATCCAGGAAGAGATGGACTTCTTGAACATCTCCTCACTCGGCACAGCATACCGATACGATGTCAAAATCGAGCAAAAGTTCAAACAGAAGAAGCGAGACTTTGGATCTGCAAATCCGAAGCCCAAAGGACAAAGCTAAGGCGGGGTGACCCAAGACAACCCCTCTAAGCTGCAAGAAAGGAACAACACCACAAAGTTGAAGAAGGACACACGAAAGTGGTGTGAGTTCCACAAGAGTCCCACTCATAACACAAGTGAGTGTCGGACCAAGCAGTCTCTGGTGTCCGAGTTGAAGGCTTCCGAATCAGATGCCTGTTCTGACTCTGAGCCGGAACCCGACAAGGGTGATGGCAAAGGGAAGCAAATCATTGATGCGGATCCTAGTGCCACTATTGCCACTGCCAAGATCCAGAAGAATGAGCCCGAAGAGCCAGAGGAGGGGGAACGTCTTTTCCACTCACAGATGTGGGTGAAGGGTTCGCCGCTGCAATTCATTGTTGATAGTGGCAGCCAAAAGAACCTTGTTTCAGCAGAGGTCATGAAGCGGTTGGGCCTACCAACTACGCCACACCCACAACCGTACAGTATCGGGTGGCTTCACGAAGGACGAGATCTCAAATTTCACCAGCAGTGCCGCCTTCTCTATAGCATCAAGCCCTTCACAGATGAGGTATTGATGCAGGAGCATCAAGGGTGTTTTTTATTTTGTAAATATGTTAAAAGGGGGTGTGATAATTTTTAATATTTTATTAATTAATAAAAATAAAATAGGAGAAGGTGAGGATTTTTGTAAATATCTTTTTATTTAATAAAAGGATATGAGGGAATTTAATTAGTTGAAGGATTTTAGGGATAAAGATCTATCCTTTAGGGATGTTGAGAGATTTAGGGGTTTGTTGAGGAATTGAAGGGATAGAGCATTTAATTAGATCATTTTTAAAATTGTATAAATAGGAAGGGGTTTTGAGAGAAAAACACATTGAGATTGTGAGAGAGTGTGATTGAGAGCAGGCTTGAACAGCCAAGGTTATAAGCCTTCAGGCAATTGTAAGGGCCAATTTAGTGGAAATCAGGCCACAGAAGGAAGTTGTATTGTAAGTGTGTTAATACAGTAGTTGTTTTTTTTACTGAATGTCAATTATTGAGTTGCGTAAGATTGAATTTGTGTGAAAGGAAATTCGTTCTTCCTTGAAATCTGGGGTTATTATGTGCAAAGGAATGGTGTTTAGCTTATGAAAGAAATTCAATTTTTGCAGAGGTTCATTATGCAAGACTACACCTTAATTTAAATCATGGAATTGGTAAATCGATCACCATGGATCGATTTCAAGAAGAAAAACTTCCTGTATTAGTAGATTGTTCGTCACTGTTTGAAAGAGGGAATTATTTTATGTGATTGCCGAGAGTTCTGTTTGGAATGTTTTTGTTTTACCGTCTCTGAAAGTGAAATACGCTGTCACTAAAAGCAATGATCTTCACAAATTTGAATGGAATGCATGGTACATTGATTGAAATGTGTAACATCGAAGAGTTGTGTTCACATGTGAAATGGAACGTTTTTTTTTAACTGTTTTGAGACAGGGACAGCATTATAAATCTAGGTTGATAAGTTTCGGCGTTAAATATGAATTATTGACACATAGAACAGGTCAATGGTGCAGTGCTAGATTAATTGAAAACGTAGCTGGATGTATAATTGAATGAGACATTCGATTAAACAAGTTGAGACAACATAATATGACAGTGCAATGTTTAAATCCATGAGAGAATGTACGCAGAGTTTTGAGGAATCGATTAATTGGAAGCTTCAAACGCGAACGTGCTGGAGTTGAAGAACAACGTGCTAAGTAAATAGGTAATTGCGTATTTGAAGTTGCGGCAGAATGTTTTCAGGTTGGTAAGCCGATATCAAATGGTATGTGGGTCGTAGCTGAAATCTGGACGCAGAGGATTTTGTTGTTTAACTTTGAAAAATCATATCATTTCACATTTCAGCTAATCGACCAGCGTTATGAAAAGAATTGTTTTGTTGAAACACTGGTTTAACATGAAATGGAAGGTAGCCACAGTATGAAACAGAAATGGGTAAAGTCGAAGATTGGTAGTGTTAAATGTTGAATGAGGAATGCTTTGAAGAAATTCAAGAGGATGAAGAGGTAAGTTCTTTCATTCTGATGGAAGGTATGTAATTGCTCGGGCAGATTATTGGATTTTGATTTTATTTTAATTAGATATGGTTTTTGTGAGCGCGGCATTTTGATTTAAATCTGAGTTATGAATTGAAACATTCTCACACTATTGACAAAATCGACTATGGCTAAAGTCAATAGCTATGGTCAAATGTTGTGACCTTTGGTTTTAATCAAACTTTGCGTGGGCTTATAATGGTTATATTGAAGGTTGAGGTGTGAGAGCATTGCAGAACTGAATAGGGTGAAGGCACACTTGAGTTGCATAGCCATTCAAAGATAAACTCATTTGTAATTACCATGTTAGATCTACTATGATGTTGAATGGGATGGGTGAATTTGTATCCATTGTGTGTGGTAGATTTAGAGGTAAATTTCACAATATTAAAATGCCTTCATGTCATGATAAGTGTTGGGCTTGAATGGTTAAATTCTTTTATAAGACTTTTGAATGGGTGTTCACAAAGCTTGAGGGTTTTATGAAGTATATGTTGAAAGTGAAATGATGAATGTAGTTTCTAAATTGGGATTGAAATGAAGTTTTGGGTAGATTGCATGAAAGTGATATAAAGCATGGTTTTTTTAAACCACAAAAGTTTGTGAACAAAATATTTGAAGAGAGCTTCCGCAAATTTAAGTTGTTGAATTTGCCCGTGTATTGAAGTGGAAAGATTCTGGGTATTGCAGGCCTTGCCTGCATCATTTTTGGTATCAGAGCTGGAATGCTCTGTTGAAGATGTTTGTTTTTGAATGAGTACAGTTGAGAACTGAAATGTATTTTTGAATGTGTGATGAATGATTGAAAGATCAGATTTTTAAATCTGATATGCAAACTACACAAATGCAGTGAACAGGATGGCAGAAACAAAAGGAGGACAAGATCATGCAAGATCTTAAGAGGTGAGATGATTTTTCTGATTTGAAATTTGTAAATGAAGTTTATGGTTGCAGAGAAGATGATGGCAGTGAACCTGGCATTCAGCTAAAGGCTGAATAAGGAGGACAATTGCAGTGTCCTGAAGAAGAAGGTGAGTTGAAGAGATAGCCTAAAGAGAGCAGAGAGAGTGCTCGAAAGGTTCCAGAGGCAGTGAACCAAGTACTTACCAAAAGACTGAGTGAGGAGAGCTTGGTGAGGTAAGTGGCAGCAGAAGAGATTGTTGTCGTAGAGGCTAGTACAACTCATGGTGAGTGAGAAACTCATGGAGAAGATGATCATGGAGGATCAAAGAAGAGGTTCAGAGGAATGCCACAGAGATGAGATGACTGTAGAAGTCAGAGAAAGAGAGATTGCAGTAATGAAAGTGCAATTGCAGGTACTAGAGGAATGGCTGCAAGAGCAGGAAGATCAGAATAGGAAATGGCTCTTTCCACTGAAGGGAAAGAGAGTGGTTTGGCGACAATTGCAGAGGAGGTTGAGGCAAATTGTGATTGCCTTGTTGAAAAAGGAACTTAGAGTTCTTGAGCTAGAGATGGAATTGGAGGAAGCTGTCAAGACTGAAAAGTCTTGTGATTTAAAAACTAATGAGTTGTGTATGTTTGCAGGTACAGTACAGGGAGATGAATAAGCTTTAGAGTTTGTTCAAGAAAAGTTGAAGGCTGTTCAGATCAATGCTGAGATAGCAAAATCTCAGAAAGGAATGAAGACAGAGGAAGCAGAAAATGATAAGTACTCTAAAAAAGAAAGCAGTGATGCTTTTGCTGTTACAGTACAAGAGAAAACTCTTGTGGATGCTGAAGAAGAGAAGCAGTCTGAAGCGCAGATAAGGGAAGTAACAGCTGATACTGTTGAACATTTTATGCAAACTGAAAGTTTATGTATGAATGCAGGTGATGATGATATGCTTCAGCAATGCTACAGAGAAATTGCATTGTTGGAATACTTGTTGATAAATTCAGAGTATGATAGAGAGGTTATAGCAGACGAAAGAGTTTAGTACAGTGAACGAGAGCAGAAAGACATCTTAGAGACAGATGGTGTGAAGGAAAGACTGGTTGACGGTCTTGAGAATTCTTCAGAGAATTCTTTGGGTAAAGAGAATCAGCATACTGATGTGCTGATAGTGGAGGAGAATTCAAAACAGCATGCTGAAGTGCTGGCAAAGGAGGACAAGGCACTGATGCCTTTTGATTTTTATTCTAACAAGTGTTTTGTGAATGCAGGTGTTGTTGCAGAACATTTGACTCAGTTGAGCAGTCAAATGAAGGAAGAAGAAGTTTTCTATTCCAGAAGACAAGAGGGTATGGATGATCGGGTGGCAGTCAGAACAGAAACAAGCATAGAAGCAAGAAGTCAGCAAGTGACAGTACAGATAGAGAAAGTAAAAACTGAGCAAGCTGTCTTAGCTCAGCAGGCAACAAGAAATCAACAGCCGGGAGATTATTTGGACCGAGAGATTGAAAGTATCAGAAGACTGATGACAAAAGAATCCCGGAAGAGACCAGCAGTGACAAGAAAGAAAAGGAAAGACAACAAGAGAAAGACAACGAAAGATTGCAAGAGCACAGCAAGTGGAGCATTACAGCACAAAATATGGAAACCTGGAAGACAACAACAGATAACAACAACAGTAAAGCAATTGACAAGCACGGAAAGATTACAAAATAAAATTTGGGATCCAGGAGGAAATATCCAGACTTATGACCAGGTGGTCATGAATTTTCTTACATGGGGAGTCTGATGCAGGAGCATCAAGGGTGTTTTTTATTTTGTAAATATGTTAAAAGGGGGTGTGATAATTTTTAATATTTTATTAATTAATAAAAATAAAATAGGAGAAGGTGAGGATTTTTGTAAATATCTTTTTATTTAATAAAAGGATATGAGGGAATTTAATTAGTTGAAGGATTTTAGGGATAAAGATCTATCCTTTAGGGATGTTGAGAGATTTAGGGGTTTGTTGAGGAATTGAAGGGATAGAGCATTTAATTAGATCATTTTTAAAATTGTATAAATAGGAAGGGGTTTTGAGAGAAAAACACATTGAGATTATGAGAGAGTGTGATTGAGAGCAGGCTTGAACAACCAAGGTTATAAGCCTTCAGGCAATTGTAAGGGCCAATTTAGTGGAAATCAGGCCACAGAAGGAAGTTGTATTGTAAGTGTGTTAATACAGTAGTTGTTTTTTTTACTGAATGTCAATTATTGAGTTGCGTAAGATTGAATTTGTGTGAAAGGAAATTCGTTCTTCCTTGAAATCTGGGGTTATTATGTGCAAAGGAATGGTGTTTAGCTTATGAAAGAAATTCAATTTCTGCAGAGGTTCATTATGTAAGACTGCACCTTAATTTAAATCATGGAATTGGTAAATCGATCACCATGGATCGATTTCAAGAAGAAAAACTTCCTGTATCAGTAGATTGTTAGTCACTGTTTGAAAGAGGGCGTTATTGTATGTGATTGCCGAGAGTTCTGTTTGGAATGTTTTTGTTTTACCGTCTCTGAAAATGAAATACGCTGTCACTAAAAGCAATGATCTTCACAAATTTGAATGGAACGCATGGTACGTTGACTGAAATGAGTAACATCGAAGAGTTGTGTTCACATGTGAAATGGAACGTTTTTTTTTAACTGTTTTGAGACAGGGACAGCGTTCTAAATCTGGGTTGATAAGTTTCGGCCTTAAATCTGAATTATTGACACATAGAACAGGTCAATGGTGCAGCGCTGGATTAATTGAAAACGTAGCTGGATGTGTAATCGAATGAGACATTCGATTAAACAAGTTGAGACAACATAATATGACAGTGCAATGTTTAAATCCATGAGAGAATGTACGCAGAGTTTTGAGGAATCGATTAATTGGAAGCTTCAAACGCGAACGTGCTGGAGTTGAAGAACATCGTGCTAAGTAAATAGGTAATTGCGTATTTGAAGTTGCGGCAGAATGTTTTCAGGTTGGTAAGCCGATATCAAATGGTATGTGGGTCGTAGTTGAAATCTGGACGCGGAGGATTTTGTTGTTTAACTTTGAAAAATCATATCATTTCACATTTCAGCTAATCGACCAGCGTTATGAAAAGTTGTTTTGTTGAAACATTGGTTTAACATGAAATGGAAGGTAGCCACAGTATGAAACAGAAATGGGTAAAGTCGAAGATTGGCAGTGTTAAATGTTGAATGAGGAATGCGTTGAAGAAATTCAGGAGGATGAAGAGGTAAGTTCTTTCATTCTGATGGAAGGTATGTAATTGCCTGGGCAGATTATTGGATTTTGATTTTCTTTTAATCAGATATGGTTTTTGTGAGCGCGGCATTTTGATTTAAATCTGAGTTATGAATTGAAACATTCTCACACTATTGACAAAATCGACTATGGCTAAAGTCAATAGCTATGGTCAAATGTTGTGACCTTTGGTTTTAATCAAACTTTGCGCGGGTTTATAATGGTTATAGTGAAGGTTGAGGTGTGAGAGCATTGCAGAACTGAATAGGGTGAAGGCGCACTTGAGTTGCGTAGCCATTCAAAGATAAACTCATTTGTAATTACCATGTTAGATCTACTATCATGTTGAATGGGATGGGTGAATTTGTATCCATTGTGTATGGTAGATTTAGAGGTAAATTTCACAATATTAAAATGCCTTCATGTCATGATAAGTGTTGGGCTTGAATGGTTAAATTCTTTTATAAGACTTTTGAATGGGTGTTCACAAAGCTTGAGGGTTTTATGAAGTATATGTTGAAAGTGAAATGATGAATGTAGTTTCTAAATTGGGATTGAAATGAAGTTTTGGGTAGATTGCATGAAAGTGATATAAAGCATGGTTTTTTTTTCAAACCACAGAAGTTTGTGAACAAAATATTTGAAGAGAGCTTCCGCAAATTTAAGTTGTTGAATTTGCCCGTGTATTGAAGTGGAAAGATTCTGGGTATTGCAGGCCTTGCCTGCATCAGGTATTGTGTGATGTTACACCTCTGGATGTTTGTGATGTACTATTAGGCTAGCCATACTTGTGGAGGCAACATGCTGTGTATGAGTCAAGGCCTCGCGCTGTCATTATTTCTTTGGATAATTCATTATACAGGATACTAGAGGTAGCTCCACCTACCACCACCTCCTTGATCACTGCTAAGAAAGGCAGCAAGCTCATCTCACAGACTAGGAAATTTATTTTCTATCTGGTTCACTCCCAAAGTAAGGGGAAGATCATTGCTACATCCATGACCCCCGCAAAGGGTTCCTCCACGCAACAGCAGCAACATAGGGATACAGTCATGGCAGAACACAAGAAAAGCTTCTCCTTACCCAGAGGGGTACCACACAAGTTTCAGGTGGACGAAAAAGTTTGGTTACATCTGCAGAGAGAACGCCTTACCAGAACCCATCAGAAACTCAGACAGCTTCGACATGGTCCTTACACCAGTAACAAGGTTGTGGGTAACAATGCTTTGAAGCACAGCATTCCTCCATTACTTCGCTTGCACTGATTGTTCAATATGGACCATCGCCGACCATGCTTCCCTTCATTTCTGGACACATCAGAGATTGCAGAACAGCTCACAGGAGACCCAGCTCAGCAGAAGCTTCCTCATCTCAAGGAGGAACTCAATGCAATCGGGGCCATTGCTTCCTAAGGGGGGAGGAATGATCCAGGTGGATTTTGGTGGCCACCCACCTATCCCATTTGGACCCCCACAACTGTCTCTTTCAGTTTTTCAGTTTCCTTAATTATAGTGCAGTTTACTATTTTTAGCGGTTTTTCGGGTCCTAAACTTCCGGAGCCGTTTTGAGGCCCTAAACGACGTTTTTTGGGAAATCTACCTCCACGATTTTTTTGATGAAAAATCATCTTTTTCGTCGCAGTCCTCGGAGAGATCTTTCCAACGGGCTATCATGTGCGTCAAACGGAGATCGTATGCCAAAGTTACGACCCCGGGAAGTTGATGTACCAATTTACCCAAACGGGGCCCATAGTTTGGCATTTCATCTTCTAGGGTTAGGTTTTGGAATGTTAAAGGTTTTCCATTGTTTCTCAATAATAAATAGGCCTTCGAGCCTCATTGTAAACATAGTTCGAAACAGTTCAGAGGCATGTAGCCGACACATCTCTTCTCAAAGATAAGCTACCATCGCCCTAGCTGGGTTATTTCTATTTGTAAGCATATTTCAGTATTCTCCATTAATGAAATGAAGTATTATTTCTGCTGCATCTCTGTTTTTATGGTTATCGCATCTCTGTACTTATGGTTATCTCTATAATCTATTGCGTTCCTGCCTAAATCCGGATCATGTGTAGTGTTGCTGACAACCCTATGGTGAGAGGGTATCATACTTCTTGCATTATCAATTTTTCAGTGGCATACCTTGGTAAGAAATTCAAAGGCTTCTCCCTGCCAAACACTCTAGTGAAGGTGCCACTCGGTGAGGCATACCAATTTGCGATGTCTACTATCGCCTCCATTACTTCTCATGACATGCAAGGTGGATTTCCTTCAAAGGTAAGCTTTTACAGCGGGATGATGAAGTGGTCAATTAGTCACGCCATTACTCCTTGATAACCAAATTTCGAAACCAACTTGCAATAGATGTGCACGACAGTTTCTCGTGGTATCCATGTCTACTTCATCCTAGGGAACTACTGTTGCACACAGATTGCATCCAGTAAGTATGCAAACATATAGAACCTTTCTCGCTCACCCTTGGGCAGATTTCGAGCCTGTGCTACATGGGCCTTCAATTTTTGAGCCAACAAATCTAACCAGTTTAGTGACCTCCCATTGTTCACAAACTGGTCCAGCAAGTCTTCCCACCCTTCAGGAAAGTTTTTCGTGCTCTCTTGACCATCGATTATGCAAGAAAAGATAACCAAGAGCTAGTAAGCCTTCTTGAGGGAATTTGTCTTGTACACATGTGTGGGTGTCTATCGAAAATTCAAGGTCTCTTTCATCTAGTGTTTCACAATGTCGCTTTTGTTCACAAATTTGTGGGTGGCATTGAAGAGTGAGTCCATGTGCTCTACTAGATCAAACAAGTGATACATTTTCTAAAATTCTTCTTCCAGGAAGTTGGCAAGCTTCTGCCCACTAGTAGTGCTCAATGTCACGGTCTTCTCATCAATGTGTGAGACAATCCAGTTGATGATATCTACACATGGAAAGGCGGGATACCTACATGCAACCTTGTATAGCCCTGAGTGCTGAATGCTGAGATAAACTTGCCAGTCCTCTAAGCCTACCTCAAAGTCCTATGTAAAAGCATCTTTAATCTGCTTCCTTTTCAGTGATGATCCCTTTTCTATAAACAATTAAGTATTCACATACATTGGAAAATCAACTCATTTTTGCTCAATTTCTTCCCCAGTACTTCTCTCAGTGGTTTCTTTTGAAGTGAACTCTTGGATTCCATGGTAATAGTGACTGCTGGAGAGGTTCTCAACAATTGGTGTACCTGTGGGACAGAAAGGAAACTCATGGTAAGAAAAATTTCAGTCTTAAGCAAATCGACTTACAAGGCAAGTTCAAGTAGTGCATTAGATAATGAGGATTGTAAAATTTTCTTTGTCAAGGGGGACTAGCTGACTGTGGGAAGTACACATTGCGCAGTCCCAATAGCCAAGGTGGAAGCTTGATGGTTGAAATTGAGCAATGCGCAGTTTAGCCTGGGTAGAGGCCTGGCAGGGACTGTGCATTGCGTAGTCTTCATGGCCAAGAAGACATGATGGCCCCTTGAACTACACAGTGCATAGTTAGATCTAGCTTGGATTGCACACTACACACTTCTAGAGGCCAAGCTTGTGGCTTAAGCCTTAGGATTATGGAGTGGCAGCTAGGCAAAGTGAAAATCGGCCATGGGAAACCCAAATATACCCAAGGGAAGTGTGGAAAATAAGAATAACTTAGAGATAGTGTGAAGCTCAATGCAGGTCTAACTAAGTGGAAGTAAATTCATGTGAATCAAGTGATGTAATTAATCAAATGCAAGGAAAATAAAGTATGTGAGGAGGGTTGCCGCAATGATGACCATTGGTGAAAAAACATAAAAAGTAATGCAACAATTGGGAAAGGAAATATAAAACTTAAAACAACATTTTAACAAGTTAAAATAAGTCAAAATTCCAGAAACCATGAAGACAAATAAGTGAAACATCACTCACACAGGCCAAATGACAGAAAGCGACAAAAAAAATGCGAAAAGACAACAAAAGCAAAACTCACTTGGAAAAGCGACGACAATCACACCAAAGGTTCCTTGATCTCCTCAACAATTCTAGAGCTCTAAGATTGAGTGTTCAAATGAGCTCTAGAAGCTTCGATTAAATAGTTTTGGAAAAATTAGGGTTTATGACGTGCATTCCTAAAATCAAGGAAAAAGGGGCGCTTCGTAGAAAGTTTGTAAAAATAGTGCAAGTGCCTCCTTCAGGATACTAAAAATAGATCCCTATTTTTTAGGGATGATTTTTTCTTTTTTTCTTCTTCGGGGAAACTTGTCATGCACACTTCTGAGAAGGGCTACGTAGTTCATGGGAACTGGGAAACTTTTTGGCTCAGTGCACTGCGTAGTTTCTGAGCTCAGTGAATGTTGTGCAATTTTTGGCCTCAGTGTTGGGTTGTTTCCCATGTCTGTGCAATTTCTGAGCTCAAGGCTCACTAGCAGTTAGGACTGCACAATTCCCACCATCAAGGATGCTTTCCTTCAAGGATTGTGCAGTTTCCGGAGGCAAGCCAAAAATTGTTGCGAGACCAAGTTGGGAGATCAGCATGTGACTTAGAAGAATTCAACTATGTGAAGAAACACAAGAAAAAATGAAAATATAAGTCTCAATTGAAGCATGAATACTTGGATTAGTTTAAGATGGGCTACTGTGGATAAGAAGGGAGGCTCCAAAATTGAAGCTTAGGCAAAATTTTGGTGGGTGGTTGTAGCAACTACAAGAAGTTATTTATTAATATTTTTTCATTATATAGTGTTTATATATTTCAAATGTGAAATTAGAATACCCTAATTTAAATACCTTATTCTAAAATAGACACAAATAATATAGAATAGTTTTGTAATTGTAATATCCAAAATTTAACAATTTTTTTTTTAAAGGTACAATATTTCTTTCTTTAACTATTTCATTTATAGAATCCATCCTCGCGATTCGTTTAAATGTCAAGGTAACTCATGCACCTGAGCTTAAAATAGGACGCTCTCGGTGAATAAATTATTGATAATTATGATAAAATTTTGTAGGGTTATAACATCATGTGAATAAATAAATTTATAAAATGAATAATTATGCAAATCCACATCTCTCAAATAAATATGGTTGTGCTAATATTATTTTTTTCCAATAATAATAATACAACAAAATGCTTCATTCCCTCGTAAATATGCTTGTGCTAATATTATTTTTTCCAATAATAATAATGCAACAAAGTACTTCATTCCCTCGTATCTCAACCATTTGTTTCCTTGGCCACGTGTTCCATTTCCTAGGCACTAGATCTCCGTTTCCTCTCCCATGCATTCCGTAGGCACTGGGAATTTCAGGTCGAAAAAAGAAATAATTGTATTTATATCAGAAATATAAACAAAACATTATACCAGTACAACTGTTCCTCAAATATATGAGACTATACATAGGAGTGGAATTAACACCAAAATGAGCTCCAGCCAAAACTGGAAAGCACAGTTGTTCCTCAAATATGAGACTAAACATAGTAGCGTAGAAATTAACACCAAAGTTAACACCAAAAAGAGCTCCATCCAAAATTGGAAAGCATCAGAAACAAAGCATGCCAAGAGAACAAAAAACTAACAGCGATTTAAGGACCGAGTCTAAAATAGTCTCTCTGGTCATAGAGAAGACTAAAATTAACTACTGAGAGGCAAAACAAATCTTAACAATCTGCTTCCCGCAACAAGAATGACAAATCAAGCTTGGAGAACCTACGTTCACTGGAAATAGCAAAATTAGAGGATGACAAACTTCAGCATCCAGAGAGAAGCATCTGGAACTAATAGAAAAAAAAACCAGAAATTGATGAAAGCGCTAGAACCTAAGCAAAAGCAAGGTTAGAAATCAGGGGGAAAGAAGTCTTGAATGGAGAAAATATTTCCCTCATAGGAAACCTGCATGAACCATGAGCCTGGAGCTGCCTGAAGACCTCTTTTTGATAAATCATCTGCACGCTGGTTAAGCTCCCTTTTGATGTGATGAATGGAAACTCCCTTGGATCTGTTCCAAAAATATTTGATCCTGTCAATCCATCCAGTGAGCTGCGGCTTCCTAATGATATTCTTACCAAGAACACCATCAACCATGACCTTAGAGTCACCAAAAATGGAAACATCCTAGAGATTGATAAAGAGGCAGAAATGAAGAAGGCCAGCAAGGGCCATCGCTTCCGCCTTGTTGTTTGATCCTCTCCCCCCGTTCCAGTAAATGAGATAATGGCAATTTTCATTTACCAAGATGATGACCCCACAGCCACATTGACCACCCTGTTCAGCCCCGTCGAAAAAGGCCCTCGGCATAGGAGACAGGGCCTGCTGTACCGCATTTCCTTTCTGCTCTGGTTCCTTGGATAGGCACTGCGGAATCGACTCATAAATGGAAGAGATAATGGAGATGATTTCCAGAAAAGGGGAGACCTTACTGTTGAATATAAACCTATTGCGCCACTTCCATATACACCATACAGTGATGATGAAGATTGATCTCCATGATTTTTTTTGAAGACTGCTCCATAAAAATGCATCTGAAATAGAGGAATGAGACATATGCTGGATGCCATGGGAATCCTCCAGAGTCCACCAAAGAAGACGAGTTTTCTTGCAATCAAGAAAGAGGTGGAAGTTGGTTTCTTCTTCAGACCAGCAGATGGGACAAACACCCGGACCCTGCCATCCACGTTTTCTTAAATTTTCCCAAGAGAGGTTCCTATTGTGAAAGGCCAACCAGGAGAAAAGGATCATTTTTGGGGGACATCCCGATTTCCAGAGGATGGGCGGAAAGGAAGGCTTGAGGAGAGAAGGCTTTAGCCTAATCAGGTCTCTATAAACATCTTTTACCTGTATAGCAGATAAAACTTTCGAACTTCTCCATATGAGACCATCCTGATTCTCTGTGCGAAAGATTCCACAGTTCCTAAGACGGATTCTGATTTGATCCCACTGAAAATCTATGTCTGTCGGCATCCCCATACAATCAGCTTCCTTCCAAAGAGGAATCGGGCCTTGCCAGCCTGCAATTAGACTCTCCCAATAAAACAATCCTTTCCTGTGGAGAAAATTTAGAAATGAATCCTGAAACTCAATCACTTCAGCACCACTCATGAAACGGTCTTTTCCAATGAGAATATTTTTACCTGTTTGGAAGTGCCAAAATAAATTTTCCAGAAAAAATTTACCAATTTTCCGGAGGCTTAGCCAAATAGGAGACCCCTTAGAAGAGCCTAAATTTTTCTTCCTGAGCCAATATGCCAGATCCTTCCTTCTTAGGTATTTGAACCGAACTATGTTACTCCACGGACCATCTTCAAAAATGCCTCTCCACAGAGTTTTACAGAGTAAAGCCCTTCCAAAAGATTTCAAGTCTAAAAGCCCCCATCCATCGCAGCTCTTCGGCTTGGAAATATTGGCTAGAGTTGAGAGATGAAATTTCTTTTTACCCGCTTGACCTCCCCATATGAAATTCGTCGTAAGCTTGTTCATTGCCATAATTATGCTTGCTGGGATGAAGAATAAATGAGCCCAGTATACAACCATCTGGTTTAAAACCGATTGGGCGAGGATCACTCTTCCTGCAAGAGAGAGGAACCTGTTTTGCCAAACGGAAATCTTCTTATAATACCTGTCTAATATCCATCCCCAGTCTGCCTTTTTGTAACCCACGACTTTTAACTGAAAGCCCAAATATTTTAATCCAAGACTAATAGATTGGGCTTTGATTCCAAACAGATCCGATAACCATTCAATCTCCTCCTGGCACGAATCATTATGGAAAAAGACAGACTTTTCGTAATTTATTTGAAGGCCTGTTGCCCTTTGAAAATTTTCTAAAATCTCATAGTAACATAACCATGAAAGTCTGCACAACATTCCAAACATTATGATGTCATCAACAAAAAGGTTATGGGAAATCGAAATGCTCCTGCAAATTTTAAGCGGAACACATCTGGATTCTTCTACAGCCTTATTGATATGAAGACTAAGAGTATTCATCGCTAGAATGAATAAAAGTGGTGATAAGGGGCATCCTTGCTGGAGACCTCTGGAGGCAGAGAAGAAAGGAGAGGGAATCCCATTTATGATCACCGAAAAATTCACCATCTCAACGCATGCCATTATCCAGTTTGTCATACCAGCATTTAAGCCAATCTTTACCAATAAGCACCTTAGGAAACCCCAATCGAGGCAGTCATATCTTAAGAATGACTGCATTCTTTTTTCTTGCCTGAATAGCAAATAAACCTTCCTGAGTACTTGCCACCGCATCCTGTATGTTCCTCCCTTTAAGAAAAGCATGCTGCTCTGGTGATATATGTTTGGATAATGTTCCTTTTATTCTCTCTGCTATTATTTTTGCAATAATTTTGTAAGTGATATTGCATAGGGAGATCGGCCGGAAGTCCAAAAAAGACTCTGCTTCATCTTTCTTCGGGATGAGTGCTATGTTGGTGGAAGCAACCTTTGTATTGATACTGCCCGCCATTCTTGAACCCTCTATCATTCTTAACAAATCCCCTTTGAAAAGGTCGAAGAAATGAGTAAAAAACTCGATTGTCCAGCCGTCCGGCCCTGGACATTTATCTCTTTTAAATGACTTCATAATCCCAAGCAGCTCTTCCTCAGAGATTTGTTGAAAAATTTTATCATTTGTTTCCTCATCAAACATCTTTGGGAAGACTTCAATGCCCCATAGAATATCCTGAAACCTACATTCTTCAGATCTTTGATACTGTTTACCAAAAAAACTTACTGCCTCATTTGATATCTCCTGCTGGGAATAAATGAACTGACCACTTCCATCTCTTATCTTCCAAATGGAATTTTTTTCACGCCTGGCATTGGCAAAGTTGTGAAATAACTTTGTATCCTTGTCCCCTTCTTTTATCCATATCGCTCTACTTTTCAAATGCCAAAAAGCTTTCTCTTGTTCTAAAAATTTTATTTTCTTTTTTTGCAACTCCTTTATAAGACATCTCATCTCAAGAGATAAAAGATGAGAAGCCATCGCCTTTGATGCCATGTCTAAAGCCCTTTGAATGCTCCTAAGCTCTTTTCTATTGGCTTTCCTTTTCTCATATTGCCATTTTTTCACCACCTTCCGCATATAAACCATTTTGTCCCTAAATGTCATCAAGAGCGTGGAGGGAATATTATTTGCCAGCTCATTCCATGTTTTTTTAATGAGGTCATTGTAGCCTGGCTCCTCCAGGAAAGAGCTATTAAACTTGAATGAGTATCCTTTCCTGAAACTTTTTTCCTTCCAGCCTAAAATTATTGGCCTATGATCTAAAATGAAGACGTTTTCAATTGATGAGAATGGCATGCCCATACAATCAATCACACTAGCATGAATAAGGAACCTGTCCAGCCTTTTAGCAACATAAGCTTCCTCAATTCTACCATTTTCCCATGTCAGGATCATTCAAGGAGGGAGGATGTCAAAAGAATTGGTCTTGAGTAATTCATTTTTAATCCTTTCGGCAAGAGGATCCTTCTCCCTTTCAATCCTTTGGATTTTGATTTCAATTACTTTTATCCTTAAATTGAATGTAGCAAAGTTTTCGTGAATCTTGCGGTTACAATTCCAGAGATAGGGAGTGTTTTGCCTAATTATCTCCTTCAATTTGTATTGCGATACAAATGATAGGGAGGGAATAATGTTTCGCATTGGAATAAAAGATTATCCATGTAATCGAGAACTAATTTATCATTTAAGCACAAGTGGCCCTCATCTACAGTTCTATATCCTTCAATCAAGAAATAACCAACCATACCCTAGACATAATTGTAGCCACCCATAGAGGTAATTAGATCCATAATGAAGATGGATATGTGGTATAGCAACAATTGGTTTTAAAATAACTTAGACATATGTACAGTGATTGAGATGCAAATTTCAACCCTCCGATTTTCAATTAATGCTAATTGGAGATATTTCTTACTATACATAAAAGATTTTTAATTGAAAACATTTATTTTACAATAGGTAAAGAATATAAACCATTCCATCACCATATCAATTATAATCACATCACGTACCCATTACACATAGACCACTCATCAATAACAATAATAAGAAGGCGGGTCGTCTTGGTATTACATAAAAATATTACATACCTAAAAGCTTCCAACATTACTAAATCAAATATTTAAACTTCTAGAATTTTTCATCTTTTGACACCACAATATTGATTTTTCCAATCCAAGTATTTCTATGTTGTTTCTTATTTTTTTGCCTCTTTCAACCCTACTATAATTTAAATTTTTTTAGTATTATTAGATATTATATCCTACCTCATTTATGGCTAGCAATGTATAACAAAAATATGCATTATGCTATGGAATTAGTACTAAAATGTAATATTCATTTTTTTATTTTTTATTTTTCTTTTCCAAATGCGATATTTAGTGATTGCTAAGATGATGATCTAGACTATGTTGAGCATATATCACAAGAGGATGATGAGGGAAGTGATAGTGTTGGTGAAGGAGATGATGATGATGAGGATGGTGATATTGTTGGTGTTGATGATGTGTATGAGACCAATGAAGATGATCAAGATGATGATCATGGAAATTATCATGAGGATGATCTTGGTGGTGCTATCTAAGCATGCACATGAACTCTTTTTGATGAAGAATTATTGTGTAGAATGAGATTCTTATTTTTAGATGGATGTTGTGAATTTACCTTAGAATAATGATATCAATGAAACATTTTGATTTAGTAATCGTATGATGAATTTGATTTGATTGAAGATGATGATGATATTATTATTATTATTATATTTTTAGTTGATGTATATGTTGGAAATTATCACCATTACTTTGATGGAGAATTTTATTTATGATGATATTACCATGTTTGGATGTATGTTGTGAATTTATCATAGAATAATGATATTCATGAAATATTTTGAATTGGTAATCACATTTAGTTTTTTTTATTTGATTAAAATTGATACTAATATTATTAGTATTATGTTGGTTTTCTTATATATATGTGTTCAAAATCTCCAATGAATCATTATGTGAAATGATATTGGGAACTTCTCTACTTACATAAATTTTAACAACAGTGTCTCCTACTATACAACCTAGTCTATCTTCTTTGAGTTTCCATGATTCAACTTTTAGTAACTGGAGTTATAGAATATGGCTATATGTCATGTGGATCTCTACGTGAATGTGCATTGATTTGATTTGATCATTAGTGGCAGAAGCCCCATGTTGAAATCAATATGTAACCCTTAGTCAAGAAGCCTATCAAGTTCATGCATTATGTTGGATCTTCCTTACTATGGCGTGAGTCCATATCAGACTGGGAGGAGTAATTTACAGCATGTTTGTTTGAGTTGATTTGTTTTCAAATGCTTTGTCTCTCAACTTCTCAATTTGCTTGAGACTTATGATTATCATGTCTCATTTTATAATTATGTTATATCCTTTGTATAATGCTTGAAACTTATGACTCATGCTACAATGGAATCATCCTCGATCCTCCCCATGCGTCGGTTGTGTGCCACTAGGGTGCTGTGAGTGAGAGAGAGAATCTAGTGTGCCTTGTTATAGATTGAGAGATATGTTGATCAAACATTGGATGAATAAAATTAGACAAATGATCGCCATGATCACCATTGAGTTAAGAACAATAGGCTCCTCAATGTTGCTTCCTCATACATCTAAGAGAAACATTTGATAATATGGCTATGGATCTACTTGTATTTCCTCAAGTAAAAGTGTAGATTTGGATCCTCCTACTCCCACCCCATCTTTGGTCCACACTCTTAACTTAGTTTTTACACCTTTGCAATTGATCAATGTTCCATTGCTTACCTTGATAATGGAAACACATGTTTCACAACCTAAGTAAAAAATATAAGATGAGGAAAAACCAGTGATGATGGGGGAACCAATGTTTCTAGCTGAGCTTCCATATTCAATGACATGATATGTTGGAGTTAAATTCTATCTTGGGATAATCACTATTGATATCTTATATGTTAGATAAGGAAGATATTACTACAAGATGTGATATGCATATGTGCTTTGCCTTGTATTAATATGAGTCATATAAGCCTTGCTTTGCCTTGTACTAATTTGAGTCATATAAGTTATAAGAACTAAGCTAGTATCCATAATAACTCTACTTGTTTAAGTTGTTGAGCAATCGTTATCAAGAAAGATTAAATTAGTCAATACTATGTTACATTACTTTGCATTATAGTTACAATGCATATACAGAGAAGTATTATCTCCATTTATTCATATTAGATAAGACTAACCATAGGATAAGTAAAGAACAATGAAACCATTGTATTCGAATGATTGTGTATACCTTAGATCCAATGAATATGGATTTATTGTGCCATATATTTCCTAATTGATGTGAGGTTGTGTAAAAGCAATTGACATGAGGTTGCATAAAAGGGATTCCTTGCAAAGTAATTAACATGAGGTTGTGTAACAGGTATTTCTTCTGAGAATTCTTAGAAGTAGATAGACTATGGAAAATGTCTGATATCTCTTCATATTCTTATTATTCCTTGGTGATGGGAAGAGGTGAGCAAAGGTTTCTTTCTTGTGTGGATGTGAATTTATTTTGGAATAATGATATCTGCGATGAGTGTTGATTTGGTATTCATATATGTAAATTAAAATTTGTTAATGATTTTTTGATGGAGAATTATTATATATCATGAAATTGCTATTTTTTTATGGATGTTGTCAATTCCCCTTAAATTTCTATACAAACACTCTTATAAATTTTAATTGTGATATCTTCTTTAATGATATTTAGAAATTGTAATATATTTCACTATGTAATTGAAATTAGTAAAATGAATCCATAAAGGGGGTCATAAATGGAAATAAAAGTACACTCTGCACAAAAAGTCAAATATGGTTGTAAATAGGGATGTAACCATGGATGCAAAATTGCGAGTACAATTGGATGTTAAACTAGACATTAAAACATGATGCAAACAACGACAAAAAAATGTTTTAAACTAGAAGTAAAAAAGGGTGTAATAGTAGACACAAGGAAGGAAAAAAACATGGGATACAAAAGGATACAAAATTGGGCACAAACAAGGACACAAAAATAAACACCAAACTAGATGCCAAAAAGGATAGAAAACTAGGTGTAAAATAGGATGCAAATTGGGATGCCAAGTTGGGTGCTAAAAAGAAGAAAAAAAGGATACAAGTTAAGATTCAAAATGATGATGAAAAGAATAGTGTAAGTTTGGGATGCAAACTTGGGTGAAAAAAAGGGAAAAAAAAAATAAAAAATGATGAAATAAAATACATAAAACAAGATGCACAATGGGGCTAAAAAAAGCGTTAAACCAAGGATGCCATATTGGATGTTAAAAATGACGCATAATTAGATGAAAATTTAGGCTCAAACTTAGATACAAAATGAGATGCAAATGTTGACACAAAATTAGGCAGAAAAAAGATACAAATATGGATGGAAAAAATAATGTAAAATTAGACACAAAATAGGATGCATAATTGGATGAAAAAATGGATGTAAATAATGGTGCAACATTGGAAACACAAGTAGACACAAAAAAAATAGTTCAAAAATGGGCATAAAAATAGCTCCAAATTGGATGCCATGTTGGATGCAAAAAGTTATGTAAAACTTGGTGCAAAAACATATGAAAAACTAGATGGAAAAATTGGCTCAAACTTGAATGTAACATTAGACACTAAATAGGATGTAAAGGTGGACACAACACATGGCTTAGTATAATATGCAAATATACATGAAAATTTGGATTCTCAGAAGGATGTAAAATTGGATTCAAGAAATGGTGTTAAAAAATATGCAAAATGAGATGTGAAAAAGGGAGAAAAATCAAATGTAAAAGTGGATGTGAAAAATGGTCCAAAAAAAGATGCAAAAATGGGCACAAAAATGGATGCAAAATTTGGTGTTAAATCAAATTCAACATATGGTGCAAAGATAGGAACCAAATTTGGTGCAAAATTAGATGCAAAACTAGTACAAAACTAGATGTAAAAACTAGTGTAAGGCTGGAAGTAAACCTTGGCATCAGACTAGATGCAAAAATCGGCACAAAATGGATGCCAAAAAGGTGCTAAATTGGATGCAAAATGATGGTGTAAAATTGATGCAAATGATGGTGCAAAAATGTAAGCAAAGAATGACACAAAATAGGAAGCAAAAAATGATTAAAAATAGATGCAAAAAAGGACACAAAACTAGAAGTAAACCCTATCATAAAATCAAATGAAACTCTTGGTGAAAATTTTGACACAAAAAATTATGCATAATCTGGTGTAAAGAAAGATGTGAAATCTAGCATGAAAAAGGATGCAAAATCAGACGCAAAAAAACATGCTTTAAAAAATTTACAATAGAGCTAGATTTAGTGCCAAGTTACTCCTCCCAATTGTAAAAAAAATGCACTAAAATATGGCACTAAATCCGATGCAAATTGCCTATTTTGTTCTAGTAAATTTTGACATCGTTTAAATAGTTCAATTTGCAGGTTAAGCTAGTTGGCATCTTCCCATCCCCGAGCCTAGATAGATGTACGAGCATGATTAGCCACCTAGTCAAAGTAATCCTTCCATTTGTAATTAGAAAATTAACTAGCTCATGACTCAAGTGAAAGGTTTTTCCCTATCCCACCCAGGGATAGATACCAATCCTCACCTTTTCACCATTCCTAAATTTCCAAGCCAAACCTTCTTCTACCACTAAAAATGATGATAATATAACTTTCCAAATAACTAAAACTTTTGGCCTCTCCTTGTTTAGGGAGCGAATCCATTCTTTAAGTGTATAGGGGTGGATATACTTCGTTGATATAATGGTTTTCCACATATTATCAGTGGATATCAATATCCATCCAACCTTCGCAACCATGGCCTTCATAAACAAGTGAAGGTTTTTAATACCCCACCAACCTACATTTTTGGCAAACAAATCTTGTCCCATTTAGCCCAAGGTAAAATATAACCATATTTTGTTCCCAACCATAATAAGTCAGTAATAGATCTTGCGATAAAGTTCAGAACTCCTTGTGGGATCTAGGATAAGGACATCCAAAGTCATAGAATAACTTTAAATAAATATTTTATGAGAATGAATATGCCAACTCTAGACAATCATTTAAGATTCCATACCTTTAATCTATTTTCAATCTTTGTAGTTAGCCAATTCCAGTCAACCTTTCTATAGTCACTGGGTTTTAGGTGGAACCCTAGATAATTTAATCCTTCACCAAAATTGTTAGAATGAAAAGAAAAATATTATGAGCATTTGTAAACTCATCCTTGGATAGGCTAAGAGGGGAGAAGGTAGATTTTTGAAAGTTTTCCTGCATGCATCTGCTAAAAATGTGATATATCCTCTTTGATGGTTTCTAAATCATGCCTAGACCCATCATATAATAATAAAATACCATCCATGAATAATAGATGAGTGATGGTTATATCGTCAACTACAATAACACTCGTTAAGTCACTCGTCCTTTTTTCTTTAGATAAAAACCTACTAAGGTCCTTAGCAACCAATAGAAATAATAGAGGGCATAGAGGATAGCCATGTAATAGTCCTTGCTCAAGATAGAAAAAGTTGAAGTTGACCCATTGATGAGTATTACAAATGATACCACGGTTATGCTACTCATAACCCAATTTATAAAATGTACTTCAAATCCTAGATTAGCAATTTTATAAATATCTAACTAATTATATCATATCCTTTAGAAAGGTAAATTTTAATCACTAAGCATTTGAATTTCTTGGATTTTAAATGGTGAAGCCTTTCTTGAGAAACCCATATTGCCTCATGTATTTATTCACCTTCCAGAAAGGTGAATTGTTCATTACATACATTTTTGGATAGAATCAATTTTAGCCTATTGAATATGATTTTTGATATCACCTTGTAAATGCAATTGCATAGTGATATAGGCTTTAAGTCATCAAAGTAATGTGGAGTATCTAATTTTGGAATGAGGAAAATAAAGTTAGAGTTAAAAGAATCAAGCATCTATCCATATTGTCGAGAGTCCTCAACCACCCTTAAGAGATCACCTTCCAAAATATCTTAAAGCCTCCGTAAAAAATTCAACAAACAATCCATTAGGATTAGAGCTTTTATCCTTCTGAAAATTGTGGAGCTCCTTTTGTAATTCAACCTCAGTCACTGGTTCTGGTTAAACATTTGTATTATTCATCTACATAGAACCTAGGGAAGATTGAGCTAAAAAGATTACATAAGTGATTTTCACCTTAGGAGGGGCCTTATACAGATTATTGATGTGGTTTTTTCCCATATTTGCAAGATCTTCAAATGATCAAGCTTTATGAACTTCCATATCATCTAGAGCCCAAATATCATTGTGTGCTTGAAGAGCTTTAACAAACTACAAAAAAATTCATGTTTTCATTAGCATTCTTCAGCCATATGCTACCCCCCACCCACATCAGGAGCTTTCAGACACTCCAACTCTTCCTCCATAACTTTTAAGTCTTCCTCTTCCCTTTGTATTTTGAGGGTGTACTACTCAATCATAACCTTTTTCACTCTTTTAATATTTCTAGCAAAGTGAACCACAATAGGAACATCCCTATCAAGTTTGTAAGGAATCCAATTTTCAATGACCAAATTAAAAAAAAAAAAAAATCATCTTTTAACCATGATGCATTGATGTTGAATAGGCTTCCTAGTTTGTTAAAACTCCCTTCCACATCCAAAAAAATTGGATGATGATTAGATTCACCTCCCACTCTAATCCACTAATGAAATAATGGATTCCCTTCTTAGAAATACTCCTCCATATGAAACCGATCTATTCACCTGGAAACCATCACATCCCTAGTTCTTTGGTGTCTTTAGGTGGGCTAATACTTAATCAAATCCACAGCATACATTTTGTGTTCCTGTAGAAGGTGGTTGAAATAGTTAGATAGGGAATCGACATGGGCGTGAGGGCCCCATATTTCAAAACTCCAGGAGACAAATTTAAATCCCCCCTACCACTAAATTATCAAGTTTCATAAAAGATCGAGACATTAAAAAATCCAAAAAAATAATCATTTCCTTAGCAAGGAATTTTAATGTTAGCCACATTTAGTTCCTCCCCTAATTCGGAATGGAAAATATCAGCTCCTAAAACCATACCGAATCCCCAAGCGTCTATAATATTATTTGATTTTAATTAAAACTAATAGCCAAACCTTGAGATCTCCCTTTTACATTAGATGCCACAAAAATCTAACCCTAAGGTAGAGATTTCAAATCCATTGCTATCAATTCCATATTCCCTAATGCTTGTTATAAGAAAATAATATCAATGTGTTTAGAATGAACCAATATTCTCAAAGCTAGTTTTTTGGAAGGGTTAGACAAGCCCTAGTAGTTGAAAGAGAGAAAAATCATTTGGGATCATTAGAGAAATTTTGAGGTATAAAATGGGCCTCATAAGGAATATTATAAAATAATAATAAAAATAATAAAATAAGATTAGATTACCTCATCAGGTTTTGGAGGGAAAAAATAAACAACTACTTTTTCAACTCGCATTTTCAACTTATCTCCTTATGATTTTACTCAAATTTCAAGCGGGAGCACTCATTGGATGAAAAATTTAATTTTTCATCCAAGGAGTACCCATGTTGCATACTTTCGATAGACCCTACTACACGAAAAATGTAAAATACATGAAAAACGTGATTGCAATAATGTTTTTCATGTATTTCACTTTTTTCATGTAGTAGGGTCCATCGAAAGTAGACAACATGGGTACTCCTTTGATGTAAAATTAAATTCTAGATTCAACGAGTGCTTCCACTCAAAATTTGAGTAAAATACTAGGGAGATGAGTTGAAAATACGAGTTGAAAAAATAGTTTTTTATAGTTTTTCATAGCTTTACCTTTTTACTCCAAAAATGGTAATCATCCCCCATGGTTGACATCATCATATTGAATATTACTGGTTGTTATAAAGTTGATTTTTGTTGTACATTTTTGTTTTGAGGCCCATTTTTTACCTCAAAATTTCTCTAATGCAAGGCTAGGGCATGTGCTACTCTAAGAACCCCAATAACATACCTTTGTATACTAGTTGCAGCATCCAAATTAGGCTTAATTTTTTCAGTTGAGTTATTGGATTTTCTTCCACACAAACACCCTCCAGGCTTGATAGAGGAAGAAGGGCCTAGGCCCCCATACTTGAGACAATCCCTCTTCTTACTATAGGATCAAAGGTTATATTATAAATTTGATTTAAAGGATGTTTCCATTGCACTATATGGGGAAGGTTTTGAAGACACGCAATAAGAAGGGGTGGTGGGAATACGACATTAGACAAGATAGAATTTGAGTAGAGAAGGGGTAACAATTTTTAAAGATGGAGATCGTGAGAGGTTGTCGGACCCTATAACAAGTTAAAAAAAAGAGTTAACTAGATTTGAAACTGGAAGAGGAGGAGAGCAATTTCCCAAAGAGAAGATTCCTAAGGAGGATGAACCTCCCTCTTATGAGTCAATCCACCCAAATTTAGACATTGCATCACCCAAAATATTTACAACCTTGTCTAGTTGAAATAATTAATATTATTTTGTATTAATGGAGAAATGGTTACATAGTTGTAACGTATCTCCTTAGTTTAGGATTTGTTCCTAGAGTTTAGGAGTGTGGTTGCAACTTCCTGATCTCTAGAGTTGTATTTAATGATGTAATCTTTTCATTGATGATAATAGAGTGTACGAGAGTGATCTCTCTATTTCGTGAGTGTAGTCTCCAGGTGCAAGCCACACCTGTGAGCTACATCTCCTTCTTTTCAATTCTGTTCACATTTTATCTTGGTATCAGAGCTCAGATTGGGTGAGCCCAATATTTTATCACCTTTGTGGCTGAGTACCTTTGTAGCTAGCTTTCCTTTGTAGTAGAATTTCCTGTGTGGCTTGAAGTGCCTCTGTGGCTGCGTGTACACAAGAGCTCTATGCTCAATTGAGCAGGTGGACTGCAGAACACCTGGCTCGGACTCGAAAATTTTTCCCTGAGTAGAAGGGGGTTGGCACGGGTTTCTGGCTCGGGAGCGTGCCAGAATTCAATATTGGCGCATCCATTCGGTTATTAAGCGTGCCACCGCACCAGAATACTGGATTGGCGTGGAATTTAAGGGGAAAATCGCGCCAGACATTTTATCTTGGCGCGGGATTTTCGCTCAGGAGAGCGCCAACTCACCTTCAAGGGGATCTGCAGGAAGCCTCATCTTTGTTTGGCGATTTGTAAGGGGTGCAGATCGGTGAAGTTGCAGATCTATCTGGGAGAGGCAAATCAGATCAATTTTGATCAAATCAATTCTTCGGCTGTATTGAAAACGCCGAATTTGCTCATCGGAGCGGGATTGCCAGACACTGTAGATCAGTGGCAGAGGTGATAGATCGATCTGACAGGTATCGTTTTTTGTTGTTGGGTAGATTCATTTTGTAGATCTGATTAGAATGAGTAATACGATGGAATCTTACCTTCATGAGTCTGGTAAACTTGATGGATCTAACTTCACGAATTGGAAGTTTAAGATCCAGACCTTGCTTGAGGGTGCGAATGCTTGGTCCATAGTTACAGGCGATGAGTAGAAGCCGAATGCAGGGCCACAGGAGCAAGATTGGGAAAAACGAGAGATCAAGGCCAAAGTCTTGTTGAAGATGTCCATGAAGGATAGTGTTATCCCCCACATCAGAGATTGTAAAACTTCCGCAGAGATCTGGATGACCATCAAAAGCCTGTATCAGACCGAAAACACCAGTCGAATTATGGCACTTAAAAGTAAGCTATTTTCAATGAGGATGGATGAAAGGGAGACTGCTACCACATTTGTTGCGCGAATTAAAGATGTGAAAGACGGATTGGGGGCTATCGGAGAGACAGTGTCTGACTCTGATCTCATCTCAATCACACTGAACGAGATGCGCGATGAATTTCAAATGTTTGTTACTGGATTGGTGGCAAGGGAGAAAGCCCCCACATTTGAAGATCTGACAGGGATCTTGCTGCAAGAGGAGGAGCGGTGGCAGAACCAGAACCCCCAGAATGATGATCTTGCACTGATGGCGAAACGACGATCATTCAGAGGAAAGCAGTCACAGCAGCAATCAAAGCAAAAAGGAGGAACATCACATAAGAATTCACATTCACATAAAGGTATGCTTGCAAATCATTCTGAAAAGAAATGTTATTATTGTCGAAAGAAGGGTCATATACAGAGTGAATGTTATAAGAAGCAGGCTGATGATGCAAAGAGGAAGCAGGCAAGTGCAAAGCACAGAGGATACTTTGTTGAAGAAGAAGATAAAGGCTTCAGTCATGAATTTCGACTGTTCACAGTTTACTATGCCCTTTCAGCATCTAATGAGGATGATATTTGGTATGTCGATTCCAGAGCATCCTCTCACATGACAGGTAAAAAGGAATTTTTTGATAGTCTTGAAGAAAGTATAAATGGATCAAAAATATACCTAGGAGATTATAGTGGATACGAGATTAAAGATTATGGGGTGATTTCAGTCAAGTTACCAAATGGAAAAATCAGTCACCTTACAAATGTCTTATATGTACCTGGAATTAAGAAAAATCTGATATATGTATCCATGATGGCTGATCAAGATATGCAAGTCGAGTTCTTTAAGACTCATTATGTGACAAAGGATTGCAGGAATGAAATAGTTGCAACAGGCATGCGAGTTGGAAGCCTATACAGACTGGATGCAAAAAATATACTAAAGCAAGCCATGGTTGCAGGAGGATCGACAGCCGAACAACTCTGGCATCAGAGGTTCGGTCACTTGAATTTGCAGGACCTCATGTTATTGCAGAAGAAAGGTATGGTTGAGGGGCTCCCTATATTTCGTAATATTCAGTTAAATTGTGATGGTTGTGCCTTAGGGAAAATGCATAGAGAACAGTTTCCTTTGCATGATAGGAGGAAGGAAACAGATATTTTAGAACTAGTGCAAACTGATGTATGCGGACCTATGCAGACAAGGTCGCTAGGAGGAGCATATTATTTTTTGTTATTTACTGATGACTGCACTAGATATTCATGGGTTTATTTTTTGAACAAGAAAAGTCAGACTTTCTAGTGCTTTATAGAATTTAAAACCTTGGTGGAAAAATAGTTTGGTAAGAGTATAAAAATTCTCCGATCTGATCAATGGGGAGAATACAAGCTAAGGGAATTCATGAAATTCTACAAATCTCATGGGATTGTTCAACAGTATACAGTGCCACACACACCACAATAGAATGGAGTTGTAGAGCGCAAAAATAGAACCTTGGTGGAGTGCACAAGGAGCATGTTACAAGGTAAGGGTCTGTCTAATAATTTTTGGGCAGAGGCTATTAACAATGTTGTATATTTGAAGAACAGAAGTCCTACCAGGTATCTTGGCTTCAAAACCCCTTTTGAAGCTCTATATGGATTTAAACCAGCAGTAAACCATCTAAGAGTATTTGGGTCAAAAGCATTTACCCATATACCCAAAGCTGATAGGAAGAAATTAGACCCTAAAGCAATTAGATGCATCTTTGTTGGTTATGGCACAAAATTCAAAGCATATAAATTATTCAATCATGAGTCTCATAACACATTTGCAAGCAGGGATGTAGTGTTTCATGAACAGGTACAGGAAGGGAAATATGATGTTGGTGATGATTGGCACATTCCATTGTTGTTGGATGAAAGTAGTGAGGATGAAAGAGAGCAGGAGCAGAAAGAAGAGAAAAAAGAAGAACAACAAGAAGGTTATAATGCAAGCCCAGTTATAGCAGAAGAAAACAAATTTGAGGTAGGTCCCCTACCAAGGAGATCAAGTAGGAAGACTCAATTACCATTAAAATTGAGAAACTATGCTTTGATGTCAAATGTTTTGAACATTGTAGAGCCCTCTAATTACAAAGAAGCTAGTCAATTTAAGGAATGGAGAGATGCAATGAATGAAGATATGGAATCAATTCTTAGAAATGATACTTGGAATTTAGTTGAGCTGCCAAGAATAAAACACCCATAGGATGTAAATGGCTGTTTAAACCAAAAATGAATGCAGATAGAAGTATAGAGAAATTAAAAGCTACGCTGGTTGCAAAAGGATATTCACAGCAGAAAGGTATAGATTTTGATGATACTTCTGCACCTGTAGCAAAGTTAAATACAATTAGAATGCTTATTGCATTAGCTACTAAATGTAATTGGGAATTACACCAGCTTGATGTTAAATCTACATTTTTAAATGGTGATTTAAAAGAGGAAATTTACTTAGTATACCCAGAAGGATTTGTAAAGTAGGGGAAAGAACATCTTGTTTGCAGATTGAAAAAGGTTGTATATGGTTTAAAGCAAGCACCCAGGTCTTGGTACGAAAAGGTTGATTCTTTCTTTTTAGAGCATGGCTTTCATAGAAGTTTTAATGACCCAAATTTGTATACCAAGTATAATAATCAGGGGCAGTTTATTTTGATTTCTTTGTATGTGGATGACATGATTATAACAGGAGATGTAGATGATTTAATCAGAGGAATCAAAAGGCTTATGGCACAAGTTTTTGAGATGAAAGATCTCGAAATCCTTCATTACTGTCTGGGATTAGAAGTATGCAGAGATACTGGGCAAACTTTTCTTACCCAAGAGAAGTATGCCATAAATCTGTTGGAAAAGTTTGGTATGGATCAGTGTAGATTAGCAGCGACACCTTTGCAACAGAATCTGAAGTTGAGCAGTGACGATGGCACTAAAGAGGTCAATGCTACAATGTACAGACAGTTGGTTGGCAGCTTGATATATCTTACAACAACCAGACCTGACTTGGCATACTCTGTTAGTGTGTTGAGCCAATTCATGTCGAAACCGCTTGAAAGTCACGGGTAGTAGCAAAAAGCGTGTTGAGGTATCTTTGTGGTACTGTCAATTATGTTATTTTATACATTGACACATCTGATGTTACTCTAGTAGGTTTTTTGGACTCAGACTGGGCAGGTAACTTGGATGATCGGAGGTCCATCACAGGTTACGCATTCAACATAGGATCCGGGGTCATAGCATGGAGCAGTTAGAAGCAAAGTATTGTAGCCTTGTCATCGTGTGAAGATGAGTATCAAGCATTGTGTGCAACGACATGTGAAGCGATCTGGTTGAGAAGGCCTCTTAATGATGTAGGAAAAGAACAGAAGAATTCTACTTCCATCAAAAGCGACAACCAGAGCACCACTAAATTGGCACATAATCCAGTGTTCCATAAAAACACCAAACATATAGACACTCAGCTCCATTTTATCAGAGAGAAAGTACAGTCAAAAGAAATTGTTATTGAATATTGTAAAACTTGTGACAATATGGCTGATATTTTTACAAAGCCTCTTGCATGAGTGAAATTTGAATTTTTTAGAGGGATGTTAGGAGTTCAGGAGAACCCTTTCTCCTTTAAGGGGGGGAGTTGAAAATAATTAATATTATTTTGTATTAATGGAGAAATGGTTACATAGTTGTAATGTATCTCCTTAGTTTAGGATTTGTTCCTAGAGTTTAGGAGTGTGGTTGCAACTTCCTGATTTCCAAAGTTGTATTTAATGATGTAATCTTTTCATTGATGATAATAGAGTGTACGAGAGTGATCTCTCTGTTTTGTGAGTGTAGTCTCCAGGTGTAGGCCACACCTGTGAGCTACATCTCCTTTTCAATTCTGTTCACATTTTATCTCGTCCATCATCATAAGCTCTATAGCATCTTTGTTGATGAACCTGGAGAGTGGTATCTATTGGAAATCCTCCTAAAACTCCCCCCTTCCCCCTCTTTTTTTCTCCCTCACGTGAATCCTTTATACCTTTCTTTCCCGAGAAAGGGAGAGGGAATTCCTTCAAAATGTGATCATGTTTATGACATCTACGACATTTGAAGGGAATTCCTTCATAGTCCAAAGCCCATCGATGAGTAAACTCATGATAGTTTATATTCAATTTTGTATAAAGACCTTCATGCAAGTTCAAATTTACAAGTATACTTGCCATAACCATATTCCCAATGGTTTCACAAGACTTGTCAGCCTCCAAAAAAGTCCTCAATTTATTCCTAATATTTTTGAAAACATCTATGGACCGAAGTTGTGGTGGAAAACCAAGGAGTCTTACCCACATAAGGGCATAGAACAATTTCTCACGTTTGGAATTAAATAAAGGATTCCATCATTTCATCACCATCAGTGAAGAATCAATACTCCATGTTTTTCCAAGGCCTTGATGAATGCTTTTGCCAAATTGAATTTGAACATGAATCGACCTTCAGTGAGGGTGATTACCTTGGCGAGTTCATTCAATTATTTACCACATTCCTTTTCTTTCCACTCACATAAGAGTTCAACTAAGAATAGTCTTCCTTTGAACTGTCCCACCACCACCTTTTTTGATATCTCCATAACCTTTCCCAATTTTACATCTTCACTGAGCACCAAATTCTAGTCGTCAATTTTTACTTTGACACACTTTACCTTTTTTTGTTTTTTCCCAAGATGATGTTGGCCTTCTGGGCTCACCTGAGATTCTAAGGTTTCCACCTGTTGATTAATCCCCACATCTCTCTCCAAATACATGTTATTATCCCTCATTGGGCATTCAGACAGTTATTAGGTCCCCTCAAGAAAACCCCTTTACACCCTAGGGAGAACCTATGAAAAAACTAGTCCTCATCATATGCTCTTGGCCATAACTAAACCCTTCTCTAACATCCCATTTAAAAGAGCCTCATGTCTATGAAAACCCAATCCCATCCACCATTGTTTCATTCAGAGGCTGCTTACATCAAGAGAATTCCCCTAAGAAAGTACCCAAAAAATTGTCATCGTGAGGGGCACTAATGTACTATTCACCACATACATCCCAGCTTGAAATTCTAACCCCGAAGAAGTTCCGATGGTGAGCCGCAAACCTTTTTAGAAGGGCAGGGGATTAAAGAGGCGAAACAGGTAACTGACATTACTGTCTCCCGAGGCTAAAGTGTTGCGCTAACTCTTAGATCCCTAGAGCCAACTATCCCCAAACTTCATGCATCTAATTGGCATCTATGTTTAGATAGAGGCATAGTCACTAGGATCGAATAGGGGCATAGTCTATGCCCCTAGGATCGAACGAAAATTCCATTGCTTCCTCCATTCTGCCGCTGCCGACCATGGAATTTTCCATAAAGTGATAATATAAAATAAAATAAACTAGCCTGTACATATAAACCATCCCCAGCCTACAAACTGCTTGTCAATTGAGGGTCAGCAAAAACTTCTATATGTCCCTTACTCAAAGTATAGACTCACCATGGGCATTTAACATACTCGAAATGCAAAGCTCCTGCAATTAAATAAATGATAAGTTGGATATCATTAACATTTAAATATTATTTACCAGTGATTTCAAAACAAATTTATATTTTAACCAAATTTTATATATAAATTAGTTTATTATTATTTTTAAAAATAGAATTGAGAATGTTTTGTATTTAGAACAAAATCTCATTTAAAAATAGTAAATCATAATAAGTTAAATACAATGCACTTAATATATGTCTAAATAAAATGATAAAAATATAATTTATAAAACAAAACAATTTAAAAATAAATAGAAATGATATATTTTTTAATTAATTTATAATTCATAGAAGGTTACATTTATTTTAATATTATATTAACCAAAATTCTACCTTCATTATATATAATATTGCGCACCTATTCCCAAAAAATAAATTAAGTCAACAAGCACCTACGTGTTCATATTTTTTAACAAAAAATATTCAAATCATATATTTGTTGTAAACTATAAAAATGATTTTAACATAATAATTATAACAATTCAAATAATGTATTTATCTTAAATTATAAATAAATAAATTTAATGTGACCCTCACTCTCTTCTCGATGATTTTTCAAAAAAAATTAATGTAATAATTATAGCAAAGGTAATATATTATAATAATAAATTTAAATGTAATTTTTTTATTAGGGAAAAAGTTATAATTTTATAATTTTTTTTGTTATTTATAAATTTAAATTTTTATAGTTTATGATGATGATTAATATCTATTGAGGTTAATGTGGTTTATCAAATGTTAAGAAAATAAGAAATTAATCGAAATTCTTTAATATTTTATTTATATGATAAAACAAATGGAAAGAAGTATTTTTAGGTCATTCTAGTTATCGTGAATTAACAAGTCAAGAAAGTTGGTAGTGTGGTAAATGTTTTGGAAATAAGAAAGAATGTGAGTAAGAGTTGGGCAATCCAAGAGAAAGTGTTTTCCTTCTTTAACCCTCTTAGTATCGGAAAGGTGATAGATTCTTTCATCCCAAGGTGTTTTGGGAATAGACCAACATCGAGATTCACTTACGAGCTCATGAGAATTAATTATTATCTTTGCAATGTTCATTTTCTTCACGACTCTGGTTAGCCAGAGTGGGGTTGATCACCTCCTAATAATACCTTATATTCATTTTTCCCTCTATCTCCTTATCATCCCACAACTTATCCTTAAATTTGAAAGTAATGATATTTTTAATATTATTCTTATTATCCTTATTATCCTATATATATATATGAGATTTTTTTAAACAAGAATGGAGAATAGTATTTGTATTAAAAGACATAAATTTTAATTTAGATAAAAGATTTATATAAGCAAGTTGAAACCAATGGACATAGTGGAAATGAAGTATGTATTAATGACCATTTACAAAATTTTGACATTGAAGCATATGAAAAAAATGCTACAATATCTATATTATTCCACTTGTAGATTCCCCAATGATGACCTAACAAAGACCAAAAATTACAAAACATCAAAATATTACATTAAACAATAAGGAATTATTCCTCAGCTTTCTAAGGCTCCTAATTAACCATTAAGGAAGGGGGATATACTTGTTTTTCCCCTTCCACCAAAGTTCACCTTGATTTAGCCTTGACCCTAAATTAGCCATGTGATCCACCTCAGAGTTGTCTGATCTAAGAACATGGAGACATTTCTTCTTTGGAATAAACTGATACAACCAATATATCTACTTGAAAATATGACTTTGTTGGAGAAAATGTAACTAGCTTTGGTCTTCATAAAAGTAATTTTGATATTTCTACTTATTCAAGAATAGAGAAATTAATTTTGTACTATTTGTCAATGAGTTTCTTAGTCATTGAAAATATGTTAAGAACATTTTGATGTTCTTCTGGAGAGTCAAAGTCAAAATGTAATTGTGAAAAGACCCTTTGAGGGCATGTTACATCATGTAAGTCATCATACAAGGTCAAGGAAATAACTCCAAGCATGGTCAAAATCTCTTCTAGCACCAACGAAGTCTACAAGCAGCGAAAACAATGAATAAACGTTGAAATATAATGTAACTACAAGTCGGCTTTAGGGATAGTCATGTTGGCTTCAAGGAGGAGAAACAGACCTATATAAATAAAGGTTGTCCACTCCTCATTTGGACACACATTCACATCTCTGAAATCCGCAAGGAAGAAGAAGGCTTAAAGGACGAAGAAAAGGTGAGAAAAGGGGCTACAATGACAACACTACAAGAAGGAAGAACATCGAAGTTAAGGGGTTGCTTTCTAGGGTTTTTGCAGCCACACATGCAAAGGAGTAAGGGACAGAATGTGACCAGATCGATAACAAAAGTATAGTGACATATCATTTATGGTTTGGGCTAGAAACTAGGCTGATAAAGGTCTCCTACTCCAGCATTGAAGGCAGCCTCACAAGCGAAGGAAGAAGAGACATAACCAAGGAATACGAGGATTGTTTCTAGGGCTAGAAACAGTCACACGTATGAGGAGAAGAAAGGGCTTGACAACAGTTTAGGGTAGTAACGTAAGAATCATAATTCGGATGTGCAGTTAGGTCTACAAGGTATCCCAAGGTAAGCAAATAAGGTCCTCCTTATAGCAAAGAAGAGGAGACCTAATATTCTAGGGGTTCCTAACCTAGAGGACACAGTGCTGGAAGACAAAGTACTGGAAGAAATGCTAGAAGATGTGCTAGAAGTGAGAGTGAGAAAAGAGGAAGGGTTTGACTCATGTTTGGAGGATATCTTAGTCAAGGGTCTAGGGTCTAGTAGTTTTTCAAATAAGAAGCTTCAATAAGAGAAAACCTACAAATCGTTTCCCTCATAAGAGTGGAGAGGGTTTATCCCTGGCAGAGAGCCAAATTGTGCTCTTATTATTTTTTTGGTAACAGTTTGATGAAGCACACACATATGCACTAATAAGAACAAGAAGAAGTATAAGCTAACTAAGAAAAAGTAAAAACACTTCACAAATTGTTATCAAGTCTCAGAGAATCACCACAACACTACTTTTCCCTAGATTCTCTAACATGGTTTTAAAGCATAGGTGACACATCAAGGAAAGGGAAACTTGAGAACACTCAAGCATCTATAAAGTTGAAGCATCAAGCCTAGAAGTCTCAACCACTTCAAGGACAAGAAGGGTCCACAATCCATCATTCATCAAGTAGGGATACAAAGCTAGAAAGAGAGCCTTATATAAAAGAGGAAGCAAATCTACATCAAGCTACAAGTCCTCAAGCACACCTCATCACCAAGTAAGTCCACTTGGAGAAGACAACTTGAAGGACATCAAGATCTAGGGAAGAAAAGCCATCAAGCTTTCAAGGAGGAAGCAAATCCATCAAATCTCAAAATATATCAAGTAAGTATATGTCCCCTTCTGAATACAGATAAATGTCTTTTTGCAAGGAAAGCAATAAATTGGTAGGCACCAATAACTTTCTTGCATGGAAGAATAGGACTAATCTACTTCTCAAGGAGAATGAGCTCCTAGAATATGTCAAGGAGAAAATCACTGTCCCTTCTAAGGAACAAACTCAAGCCTTAGCCAAGTACAATAAGGATGAGACAAGAGCTCAAAGGATTCTAATAGAATCAATCAAGGACTCTCTCATTCCCTATGTCTCCAAGTTTGAGACATCAAAATAAATTTATGATAAGCTAGTAGAGCTATTTTTGGTATCCACCAACAAAGAAGTATTATCTCTGAGGAATGAATTATACAAGATGAAGATAGAAAAGGAAGGAATAGCTCCCTACTTCATGAAAATCTCTGAGATGAGAGATCAACTTCAAGAGCTTGGGGAAGTCATGTCTGATAGAGAGATGAAAAATGTTGTACTCAATGCTCTACCCAAGGAGTGGGGAAACCTCACATCAAGCATTTATGCCAAGAAGGAAGCAATCACTCTCAATGATATGTGGTCTCTATGCAAAATAGAGGAGACTCGACTTAAGGCGAAAGAAGATGTGGGATCAAAGGAGCAAGCATTTGCTACCGTGGCCAAAAGAAAAGGTATATTTGGCAAGTTTGGTCCATGAAGCACAAATAACAAAGACATGTCCAAGATCCAATGTTTTGGATGCCAAGGATATGGACACTACAAAAGGAATTGTCCCAAGCTTAAGAAGGACAACAACAACAAGAGAAAGAGAGAAGCAGATCATATAACTCAAGAGGTGGAAGAGGAGGGAAAGAAGCAAAAGAAGGAAGATCCTCTGGATCTCTACTATTACTAGGTCAAACTCTTTCCTTCTATACTTCTTTCAAAGTTTTGAGTAGAATAGGAGAATGTAGTAATAAATTAAATTTCATGGATAGAATTACCCTGTAGAATCTAGCAGCATGATGTACATGGAATTCTAGACACGCATGTAGATGTAGCATTTATGAGAAGAACAAAAATGCATAGGTAGAAATATCTTCTAGAATATAGGAGCATGGCAAATATAGCTCAAAGATATTCATGTAGAAGGATCACACCTAGAATAGGACCTCATATATGATGGAAGAAAACTTGATCGTTAAAAGAATCTTAGAAGACCTAAATCATCAAAGCTAGGAAACATTTGCAAGGCAAGGATCCTTAAGATCCTATGATTGAATCTTGAAGAGAAGGTTCATGAACCAAGTCACATGTCTTATTGGGAATCCCACCCATGGGATTCAAGAAAAAGGGATTATATGCAGAAAAGCTAAGATGTAGCTAGCCAAGGAATGATCAAGGAGGATCAAGATGAGGTGTGTATGCAGCAAAGTTTAAGTCATGGGTATAGTTCTATAACATGATCAAGAATGAAAGGATCTCTTTCACCAAGAACATGCCGAAGCAATGTACCACGATGCAATGAACGTCAAAAAAAGAACATGCTCACAGAAGGAGCATGAGATTGCTGACTAAGAAGCAAGAAGAAATGCTGACAAGTCCATAAAGCAAGGGATGAAGGAATGCTTCCACAAGAAGAATTAGATGGTTGACAAATCTATCTAAGAAGAAGAAAATGAAGAAAGAGATCAAACATGTGAAGAACACCATGATCACCGAGAATCACTATTTGATAAAATGCCTTGAAAGATATCTCCTAAAATAAGGCAAGATAAATTTTATGGAGGAAGAAATGACCCTTGACACCTATGAAGGCTCTTTAGGATGATAGTTGTAGCTAGAATCGGCATGAATTTATTTTATTTATTAATTAGATTTTATTTATTAGAGTTATTATCCTTGTTAACCTTATTACAACTGTGAATAAAATTATGGAATCATCTTGAATGTGATGAAATGACCTTGATTTGATTTGATTTGTAAAATTAATGAGGTGTGTCGCTACCATGGCTTGTTCCATTACGTGTAAATACAAACTATTTTTTATTCTTTTAATCAAACAGAATGATTTTGATTTCATCGCTTGATTAATGAGTTGTAATTCTACACAATGATCCTAGTGCACGATGATCACAACAAATGTTTAGAAAAATGAAGAATAATTAAATCTGGCCACTATGCAGAAGGTCATTGTTGTCCGACCTCTGCACAATAAACTTCCACACACACAATTTTATAATTCACATTGAAAATATGAGGTGGTGGTCCCTACAAAGCATACAAGATTTGGTTAGCATTAGTTGCATAGAGAGCTACAAGGTTTGGTTCGCACTGGTTTCATAGAAAGCTAGATATGTTAACATGGGTGTGGCGTTGGAATTTCCCTTTATCTCAAGTTCACCGATCAATTTGAACGAGCATGTGTAGAAGGAACGAGCAAGAGGAGGAACCATAATAAATAAATATACATTATGGCCACGAGATTGGCATTTTTTCAATAATGCATAGGATCCTCTCGTTAGTAATTTTTTATTTAATTTAATATATTGATGATCTAATTAAGAACGATAATTATACATTGAATATTAATTGTATTTATTAACGTATTTAAGTACTTGTAAAAATGACCTGTCTCCAATGACTAAGAGCTTCATTCATAAATAGTCATTTAACATATATAACTTAAATATATATTGTTCAAAGGAAATAACTTTTTCATTATGTAAAATTGGTATGTCGTCAATTACGTGTAAATAAAAACTATTTTGTTTTATTATTTTAATCAGTAGAATGGTTTTGGTTTCAAATCTAGATTGAATAAATTGTAACTCTATACAACGATCCTAATGCACGATGATCACGACAAATGTAATCATTTGTGGATCTATTCAATGATCCAAATGCACAATAATCACGATAGGTTCATAAGCTTAATGTACCATAACTCACCCTTTATAAAAATGAAGAAACTTTAAATCTTGCCACTAATGTGGAAGGCCATTATGCGAAGGTCCTTCGCACAAGGACCTATGCACAATGAATTTCCGCACAATGGATTTTAGAATTCGCATTGAAAATATGAGGTGGTGGTCCCTACAAAGCATACTAGGTTCAGTGCGATATATGTAATTAGTTGTGTCTTTATTCAATGATTGAAGCACACACTAATCACAATAGGTTCATAAGTTTAATGTACCATAACTCTCTCTTTACAAAAATGAAGGATCGTTAAATCTTGTTATTGTGTGAATGTTCATTGTGTGGAGGTCCTCTGCGCAAGGACCTCCACACAATGAACTTCCACACAATAAATTTTAGAATTCACATTAAAAATACAAGCTAGTGGTCTCTACAAAGCATACAAGGTTCATTCCATCAAACATTATCAGTTATGGCTCTATTCAATGATCAAAGCATGCAATAATCACAACAAGTTCATAAGCTTAATGTATCATAAATTTCCCTCAAGAAAAATGAAGAACTGTTAAATCTTTCCACTGTGCAAAATTTCATTGTACAAAGGTCCTCCACACAATGAACTTACGCACAATGAATTTTAAAATTCACATTGAAAATATGAGGTGGTAGTCCCTACAAAGCATACTAGGTTTAGTTTGCATTAGTTACATAGAAACCTACATGTGTTAGCATGGGCACGATGTCTACATTTTCCGTTATCTCAGATTCAACAAGCAATATAAATTATGACTGTGAGAAGAAGGAATGGGTATCTAGAGGAAGCATAATAAATAAATATACATTATGGCCATGACATTGGCATTTTTCTGGTAATTCGTGGGATCATGTCATTAGTAATTGATATGTGATGGGATAGGTGGTTTCACTTGCCCATCTTTCCTTATTTACCCGTGAAAAAAACCACCCAATGTGGAAAACCCAAAAAAGAGTTGACCATGATTGGGCTAAGCATGTAGTTAGGGTAACCCGTGTTTACCAAGTAAATTAAAGGAACCTCAACATGAGGCACTTTATGTGTAATCCCCTTAATGGAAGTCTCAAGGCATATGAGGAACACTCCAACTAGACTTTCAATGATGTCGGTGAGCTCGAAGGTGAGGGGACGGACCACCACAGGGAAGGCTTAATGTATCCTAAGTTAATTAAGCAGAAACAAAGGAAATTTTTGGCTTTGCAGAACACAAAATCACAAATATTTGTTGCTAAATTTTAGATTGTTCTATGCTATTTCAATTACTTTAGCCCAATTCCATTCTTCAAATGGAAATCTTTCAACAATAATTAATATTTCCAATTAGTAGTAATTGAAGATAAAACAATAAATGCAATGACAAAGGAGACAATCAAGGCATCAACATGAGACAATAGATTTGGTCAAAGACCAGGGAAAACCCCACTATGGGAAAAACCCTTTGAACTTCTTCTATTAGATTGTCATAAAATTTTCAACAAAGAGTAAAATGGGCCCAATACAAAATCTTCTAGAAAAATTAACCCACCAACATTCAGAAATATGTTCCCAACATCAATCCAGATCATAATCAACTTGTCCTCCTTTCAGTCAATTGTGCTCAACTATGGTCAAATCTTAAAATCTAACCATAGAGCTCAATCATACATATGAAGAAGTATGTGTGCGGATGAGACCTTCCAACTGCATGGACAATCCTGTTAGCCTATAGTTGTAGCCGAAAATTTCCTGTGTGCATCCTGGAGTCGAAAATGAAAACCCTAAAACACATGTGAGCTTCAGATCCTGTAATCTAGGACTTGTATGAACCACTTTCCTCAACCTAACCTCAGATTTATGTGAAACAATTAATGAAGAAGAGAAGAAGAATATTATTGGTGATGTGAAAATGAGCTTGAGGTCCCCTGTATTTATAGGCTTCCAAGGGTGTCCATTTTCCTGTTAGGGTTGACCTGATCAAACGTGAAATTGTGGGGTTCAATCCAAAAGTACACTTTCTCTTGTCAAAATTGAGGGCTTCAATAGTCAAAATTGGACCTCTCGAAAAGAGAAATCTAGTCCCATGCTTGGAATTTGTCATTGAGCTACCAAATTAACACTCCCTCTCAGCTAGGGAGAAATTCCGATTGCATCATGTAATAATCATGTGTATCCTATCATCATATCATGTCAAACCTCTGCCTAATTCTATATACTAAAGTATTCTCAAATGTAAAGAAGAAGAATCAATGGGGAGAATTAGCTACCACCCTATATAACGTTGGAGAACACATATCAGTCCAAACAAATATCAGAGAGCACATCTCAACTCAGAATCTCACGGGGGAGAAAAACGTCTTCTACCCCATATCGAGCAATAGGAGTTATAAGGGAGCACATCTCAATGCATCCTATTGACCACTGATCTTCACAAAACTAACCCTCAAGAGTCATGTGTTAGAACACTTGCATCATAATAAGGTTGGGTTGTACACCTCCAAGCACTCTCTCAACTTGTTGGCTAGACAGGGAGCGATATTCCCAAAAAATACAAGCTTGTGGTTATGATTCCAACTAGGGTATAATATGCATAGATCAGTATAGGGGAACTAACATGTATAGCTATATGGGTGATAGATATGGGAGAAAAATCTATGACCATATTGTCTAGAGATCCCTCAACCCCCAGAGCTTTCCATCTCAATTCCTCACCGTGGGAGCTCAAACAGGGGGGAAGAACTAGCTCAATGTTATCGATTAGTGATGCCCCTTATTAGGAGGGGTCACATCCATCTATCCAAGTTGCTCTCTAAAGATGAAGAACTTCCCTTTTAGCAAAGCCTTGGTGAGAATATCTACAATCTGTTCATCTGTCTATATATGATAGACTCTAACGACTCCTCTTTGCACCATTTCTCGAATGTATTGATATCAAATCTCTATGTGCTTATACTTGTCATGAAATATGGGAGTCTTTGCCAAACATATCCCACTATTGTTGTCGCAATTTATCAATATAATGTCTAGGATCTACTCAAATAACTCTCTAAAGAGCTTCCTCAACCAAATTTCTTCGCAGCTAGCCATGCTAGTGCAAATATACTCTACCTCGATAGTACTCAATGATATAGACTTATGCTTCCTACTCATCCAAGATATCATGGTATATCCAAGGCTAAAAAAAAATCCAAACCTAGTCTTCTTGTTGGAAATGTTTCCTGCCTAGTCAGCATTGGTATATCCATGAAGTCAAACACCTCCGACATAATATCTCATACCAAGGGTGATCGTCTGATCTGACTTGGAGCATATTAGTAATGATGTGCTGATTCCCAATTCAGAAATAAACCCAAGATGCTTATCATTTTCGTTTTCAAGTGCTTAAGGATTCAAAATTTTTGCATAATTAACAGATTCCCATGAGAGTTTCTTATGTAAATGTTATAAATAGTTTAACATGAAAACATATGCTAAACAATAGCCACATAAAAACAAAGAACATCAAAATATAATACACAACAAGCACATGATAAAGGATTTCACCCCTCCTGGGCTACGTCTCCTTGGTCCAGTTTTCAATGGCTTGGGCCTCTCTATTATGCTCAAATTACATCAAAAGTGTGTTTACAATGCTCATATGCCTCTGAAACGTATCTCAATGAGTTTAGAATAGTAAAAAATATAAGGATTGACTATTTTTACATCAAATTTGGATAAGAACTGAAGGAGTTATGAATTCTCCTAGTTCTTCCACTATTCTTTCCACAAAATGTTCAAAATCCGCAGAAAACTACAAATTAGCCCCAAAATCCTCTAATGGGGAAAGAATTTCTCCACACCGTGGGCCATATCCTGTCGGCCGTATCGCAAATCGAAATCAACGAGTTTTGACAGATGGAAGGTCTTGTTTACCTGACTAAATGTTATGTTTGTGATATTGCGGACCTATCAGTATATTAAACTACGATTCACAAACACCTCGCGTCTGGGGTCTTATTGCATTTCACAATTCGGTGGAGAACCGACAACAGTTTTAAAGCGAGACTTATTCTTCCTACAAGTTGTGATTGTGATCTGTGATTTATCACATCGCAACCTGGTACTTTTCGGGGGCCGATTCTGACCTGTTCTCCCCTTCACCGATTGTGATTGTGATTTGCAATTGCCTTATCGCATCGTAATCCTGAACCTGTCGGGGGTCGATTTGAGACACCTTTTCTACCTAGAACTACAATATGTGATTTGGGATGGCCAATGGTGGGCTACCACTTGGCGCCTCCTTATTGGCTAAAGACCTTGGCACATCATCCCAATCCTCCAATGTAGGCAAGTCAAACTTGAACTTTGACTTGCTCTAACTTCTGCATACGAACTCAGATTTGAGTTTCATTCACACTGTTGGATTCAGAATGATGAGATTTTCAATTTGAAGCAGAGTTTGAAAAGATTTTGAGACTTTGATTTTTTAGCATAATTCTGAGCACCTGATCACTCCTGCCCACTGGAAGCCTTTTGGACTAAAAAAGGATCACTTTCAGTTATTAAACAAATGAGGGTACTTTTCCCTCACCTTCCTTACTTCAATCCATTTTGCCTTTGATGGATGTGTATCTTTGAGAGCCACCCGAAGATAATCAATACCTCTCCTCTTTTTTGTCCTTGTCCTTCTATCAAGTATAGTGTCTTGCTGAAGCACATGAAGGAATTCTGGAGAAAAGCCTTCAATAGATGGAATTTGAAAATTCTCTCCTTGATCTTCAATTAAAGGATGTTCATATAATCTCAAATTTTCAACATTAACAACGGAATAGATTTGCATATATGAAGACAAATCAAGCTTGAATGCATTATTACCAAGCTTTTCCAGAATTTTAAATGGACCATAATGAATTGGTTTCAAAATTTTACCTTCACGTCGAAGCCTTTTCTTGCTAATGTAAAGCCCAAATTCATCACCTACTTGAAACTGATGATCCACACTATGCTTATCATGCCTTGCCTTATACTTGCCTTCATTCTTTTCTAGTTGTTCTTGAACTATTTGGTGAATCAATTGAATTTTCTTAGTGAATTTCTTTGCTTTGTCTATGTCACTATGTCCATATACAACTACATCTCTCTCAAAGATGAAATCCAAAGGCAATTTAGGCAAATAACTAAGACATGCCTCAAAAGGTGAAGTTAGAGTATAGGACTGTTTTTCTCGATTGTAAGTATGTTGAATATAATGCAATTGTTCATCCCACAACTTAGAATGTTTCCTGCAATATCCTCTTAATAAATGAATGCCTGTCTTGTTAACCACTTTAGTTTGACCATATGTTTGTGGATGAAAAGTTGTACTTTTCTTTAACTTGGTGTCCATCAAGTTCCATAAACTTGATAAAAAATTCCCAACAAATCAAGAATCACGATCACGTACAATAGATGTAGGCAATCCAAAATGAACCCATACATTTTGAAAGCAAATTTGAGTTATTTGTTCAGCTATAATTTTCTTTTTACAAGGCATTAACATGCACATCTTGTTGAACCTGTCTACAACTACATACAAATAATCATGACCTTTTCTTGATAAAGGAAGACCTCCTACAAAATCCATTGAAACACTTTCCCATGGTTGTGAAGGAACTGGAAGTGGTGTGTACAATCCTAGTTTCCTATTACTAGGCTTACCGACTACACACAATGAACAACCTATGATAAAATGTGACACACTTTCAAGCATACGAGGGTAGTAAAAATAGCTCTGAATATTTTCCACTAGTTTACTTACACCGAAATGTCCAGCAGTAAGAGAAGTGTGCACTTCCCTTGTGACATTTACTCTCTCTCCCTATGGAACACAAAGTTTTCCCAAATGATATAACAGATTATCATGTACATGGTAGTCTAATTCCTCAACTTCTCAACTTGGTGGCCTTGACTCAAGTTTAAACACACCTCTTGAAAGTCAGCAACCTGTGTGTATTGTTCAACATAACTTTCAGGAAAAACAAAATTATTCTCGAGTAAAATGGATACATTTACAACCAGTCTAGAAAACATATCAACAACTCTGTTATAAATTCCTTTCTTGTACCGAATTACCAAGTGGAATTGCTATAAAAATCCCATCCAACGAAAGTTCCTTGACTGCTGCATTTTGGTTTGAGATTGCAAATATTCCAGAGGTTGATGATCGGCGTGAATAATGGTTTCTTTTCCCATCAAATAATGCTTCCATTTCTTCACACTTTGTACCAATGCATAAATCTCTTTATCATGCGTAGGATAATTAATAACACCACCATTAAAATTTCAGAATGGAATGAAATGGGCTTACCCTACTGTAAAAGGATTGTACCCATGGTGTAGACACTTGCATCTGTTTGTATCTCGAATGGTTGTTTCAAATCCTGTAATGCTAAAACTAGGGCTAAACTGATATTTTGTTTCAAAGCATCAAATTCCTTTTGTTGTTTGCCTCCCCACTAGAAGACAACCTTCACGTTGGTCAACACATGTAGTGGAGATGCTATGGAGGAGAAATTGGAAATTAACTTCCTCCAATACTGCATTGCTCCTAAAAAACTCCTTACTTTTGTAACTGATTTGGGTATTGGCCAATTCACAATCACTGAAACTTTATAGGGGTCAATCTTCAGCTCACCTCCACCAACCATGTGGCCCAAATACACTAAGGATGTTTTCCCATATTCACATTTAGACATCTTTAGAAATAATTGTTCTTTCCTCAAGACATCCACACATTCCTAACATGTTTGACATGCTCTTCTTATGATTTTATGAATATCAAAATATCATCTAAATAGACAATTACAAACTCATCAAGGAATGATCTTAAAATATAATTCATAACTCTCATGAATGTGGTTGGATCATTGAAAAGACCGAAAGGCATAGCCAACCACTCAAACAATCCCTGTTTGGTTTTAAAAGTAGACTTCCATATTTCTTCCTCGGTTATTCTAACTTGATGATATCCACTTCTCAAGTCTAATTTAGTGAAATACTTTTCATTTTTCAACCGATCTAGAAAATCATCTATTCTGGGCATTGGGTATCAATTCTTTATTGTAATCTTATTCAAAGCTCAATAATCTACAGACATGCGCCAAGTTCCATCTTTCTTGGGTGCTGATACAAGTGATGAACCACATGGAGAAGTAGAAGGATGAATTAGTCCTTTATCTAACAATTCATGGACTTGTTTCTTAATTTCTAAGCTTTCCAGAATTGACATTCGATACATACCGATGTTTGGGAGTGGACAACCCTGTTGTAGCTTAATTTCATGCTGAATTCCTCATTTTGGTGGAAATCCCTTTGGTTCTTGAAACATGTCTCCATATTTATTGACCAAATCAACCAATTTAGCTTTCAGCTTCACATCATAGCCTGCAAAGGATTCTTGCTCTGTGTCATTATTCTACTTAATCATAAGGAGTAGGAAACTTTTGCTGGAATTTACCAGTCACTTCATTTCCCCTGGACTTGCCAAAGAAATGCTAAGATTCTTGTGATGAGATCTCACAATGTACTCCATTCTGTCTTTGAAAAAATGGTATTTGTTCTCAGATATGTGGAAAACAACTCTCTTGTCATACAAATATGGTCTTCCCAATACAATCCCTGAAATATCCAATGGCACAACATCTAATTTAACTTCATCAATGAAATTAGCTATGATTGAAAACCTGAAAACACATTTCCGTGTCACCTGCAAATTAGAATCCTTGTTTATCCAACCCAATGGATACAATTTATGATGAGGCACAGTTTCTAGATTCATTTTCTTAACCAAATCCATAGAAATTAAGTTGGCCTAAGATCCACTGCCAAATAGCGTATTGGTCTTCATGTGTTTGGAAGCAACTCGGATATGGAACATCTCGATTCAGTTTTCCTCACTTGAAATGCTATGGAAATTATTGGTTGCGCTAGTGTTTGCCACGGCTATCTCTTTTCTTGCTTTTGCCACGAATTTCCATTTCCTGACTGTGGCTACGATCTTGGTTTCATCTCCCGAGTCATAACCCAAGCCTTGTTGTGTAGAAGCGTTGGTCTTCTATTTCCGTTGATTGTTAAATTTCTTCGGTTGTAATTCTTGATGAAGCTTCCAGCAATGAGCTTCATCATGTCCCTCCTTGGAACAATTCTTCCACATAGGCTTCTCCCGTTCTTTCTTAACAGAAGCAATTTTCTTTTGCTTTCCTTTAAACTTCTTCCCCTTTTCACCACTCTGAAATGGCTTCTTCTTACCTTCTTTCTGTATATTTTTGCCTCTTCCTTCGAGGTGTGTAACTTGATCACAGACCTCATCAAGATTCATGGGACTGAACACAAGAATCGTATGTTGAAGATAGCTATGCAACCCTCCTATGTATTTCAACAAGGTATCTTGTGACTGTAAGTCTACTCCTAGCATAAGAGATATTTTCCTAAACTCTTGAGTATACTCTTGCACATTTTGACCTTTCAACTGTCTGAAATTTTGCCAATTCATAATGGCTTTCTGCATATGAGCTAAAGGGTAGAACTGTCTTTTTATAGCAGCAATGAAATCAGACCAAGAAATAGAGACCTTACCATGTTTTTTGATATCATATTGAGTCCTTGCTTCCCACCATAAAAGTGTTGCACCAATGAAGCCAACTGAATTTTGATAACATCCTCATTAAGGTTCTAAATTCTACAATACTCCTCCAACTGAAGAATCCAGTTATCCAGCTTCTCTACGTTAACTTCACCAATGTACATAGGTAACTCGAATTTAACATCAAGCTTCAGAAAAGGTGATTTACCAATTGCTTTCGAAGAATGATGATGAGTATGAGTAACGGTGGTATTTGTGGAAGAGTGTGAAGATGCTTGTGAAGAGGAAGATGGTGGATATGGTGGAGGTTTGCCTCTATTCCCATTACCTCCTTGTCCATTACCTCCTCTTGAAGAACCTTCTCCATTGGGAGGCTTGGAGATTTCTCCTTGCAATCTATTGTTCCTCTCTTCATATAGGACCTTAACAATCTCTTTCATATCAAAGAAATCCTTTCTAAAGTTCTTTTTATCTTCTGTCATGATAGCTTCTCCTTCATGAGCCATAGTATCTGAAGACTCAACTACAACTCAAGACTCTACTGGTGTTGGAATCTTAGTAGCAACTTCTGCAATTTGAGGTTGAATCGGTGTAGAAGACTTTGGAAAACTTTCTCTTCTTCCACTCGACCCAACTTTAAGGCTTTAAACCAGCTTTCCTTCACCTTTTCTAAGCTTTAACCTTGTAAGCATGAAATAAACTTGCAAACAACTAAATCTTTCTTTCACCAAGCAAATCTAGTAAGAAATTAAACCAAAACTTTGATACCAACTTGATCTGAATTGGAGTAGATTAGTAATGTTGTGCCAGTTCCCCATTCAGAAATAAACCCAAGATTCTTATCATTTTATTTTTCAAGTTCTTAAGCATTCAAAACTTTTGCATAATTAACATATTCCCGTGGGAGTTTCTTATGTAAATATTATAAACAGTTTAACATAAAAACATATGCTAAACATCAACCATATAACAACAAAGAACATCAAAATATAACACACAACAAGCACATGATAAAGGATTTCACCCCTCCTGAGCTACATCTCCTTTGTCCAGCTCTCAATGGCTTGGGCCTCTCTATTATGCTCAAATTACATCAAAGGTGTGTTTACAATGCTCAGGTGCCTCTGAAACCTATCTCAATTAGTTCATAATACTTGAAACTACTAGGATTGACTATTTTTGCATGAAATTTGGATAAGAATTGAAGGCGTTATGACTTCTCCCACTTCTCCCACTATTCTTTCCACAAAATGCTCAAAATCCGACAGAAAACTACAAATTAGCCCCAAAATCCGCTAACGGGCAACAATTTCTCTGCACTGTGGGCCATATCCTATCAGCCGTATCAAAATCAAAATCAGTGAGTTCTAATGGGCAGAAGGTCTTGTTTACTCGGAGGAATTCTATGATTGTGATATCGTGGACCCTACGGTATATTAAATTGCGATTGACAACCACATCACATCTAGGGTCTTTTCGCATTTCGCAATTCAGCAAAGAATCGGAAGTAGTTTTAAGGAGGGACTTGTTCTTCCTGCAAGTTTTTATTGCGATCTATGATTTATCACATCACAACCTGGTACTTATCGGGGGCCGATCCTAACCTATTCTCCCCTTCACCAATTGTGATTGTGATTTGTGATTGCCTTATCGCATCGCAATCCTGAACTTGTTGGGGGCCAATTTGAGACACCTTTTATGCCTACCACTATGATATGCAATTTGTGATGGCCAATGGTGGGCTGCCATGTTGAAAAATATGCAACAAGAAATGCTAAATTTAGAAAGTGATAAAAATAGATATGCTAAAAATATCATGTCTAAAAATAACAGTTTGGCCAATGAGCATTTTGGCCACCTTGGGTGAGAGGTGAAACTACTAAAAATAAAAACTCCTAAAAATAACATTTCTCGGTCCCTTCCTATTTATAGAAGTCCCTGGTCTATCTATAGGAAGTAAATTTGAATTTGGTATTACCAGTAGTTTTGAATATTAATTAATTAATTCTCCATGAGTTAATTAGTTAAGGAAAAGAAAACTTGAAGTCTTTGTGAGAACATGCAATTATTTCTCCACTAATTGGGGAATGTGTCCTTGATTTACTCCACTTATTGAGGAACTAAGGATGAGTTCTATATTGAGAGGATCAGTTGACTTAGTTTAACTTAGTCAAATTCAGTTAGATTAATTTAACAAGTTGTTAAATTAATGAGATATAGTTTGTTGATGCTTGCATGCATGTGGTAACTATTATTTTAAGATAACTGTGTATTCACTCATGCATAACTGATGCATGTTAGTTCAGACAGAGACCCGTTTGAGATCAAAGAAGGGACATTGTACTATCAGTTGGATGAATATTTTTCCTATAAAGGAAGCTCATCCATGATGAGGATTTATCTCCTTCAGGTTTGTGCAGTTAGATCAAAGGTTAGTGAGTGTGTGAAGAGGCCAATTCACACATGTGACATCACTCGAACCCAAGGAAACTGCACAAGGAAATAGGAGGCTTGGAGGGTAGAGGAGAAGGTTTGTGAGAAGCCTTTGACTGTCTATGAGTAGCAAAGAGATTGTATTGAGATCTGGATAACTTCCGAGCTAAGGCTTTGTGTAATCCGGACTATATTTCCACTTGTATGATAATAAAGAGATGGGGTTTTAGGCTGATGCTTTCCCCTAGTTATATCTTTTGTGTTATGTGTGTTTGATTTCTCCATATCAGTTATGTGTGTTCTTATTGATGTTGCTCATGTTCGATTAAGCTTCCACTAAATTGGTTGTAGAAGTATATCAAGTATTTTGCTTTAGTCTATTACATTATTAGGTGATTTATAGGCGGGAAATTTCTACATGGTATCGGAGCTAGCTGATTTGTAGAAAAATTTTACATGGTATCAGAGCACAAGTGATCAAGGAAGAACAATATACTAGAGGAGATTTCAAAGTTTTGAGTTTTGGGCCGAGAGTTTGCAGAGCAGATCTGAAAATTTCTATACAAAGTTTTCAGAAACAAATAGCAGATTTGGATTTCTTGTGGAAAAATACCCAAAATCAAAAAACAAATCAGCTGAATCGGAGTTCAAATGAGGGAGATATCACTGATTTAAAATCAGCTCTTTTTCTAGAAAATTTCATGACGACGGGAAAGTGGAAATAGATTGGTGTGCTAGCCAAGAACTTGTATGCACTTGAGGTACAAGATGCATATAAAGCCTTGTGGAGCAAGGCAAAGGTTAGATACTTGGTGGTTTAGAGAGAGAGTAAATTACCTCTCAACAAGCAGAGCCAGAAGAAGTCTCAGCAAATTGTCGAGGAGCCACGATTGGTGTAGCAACTTCATGAGGTTGTGGAGTAGCCACAACAGGGGAAGATAAGTGGAGATCGAGTAGAGACATCTAGTCATGCAGAGACCTCCAATAGGGGGGGAATTCGAGCCAGGTGGGCAGAGGGATCACATGCAGCCATAGCTCTAGGTAGAAGGTGGGGCGATATAGAGTGATTGTCCCAAGGAGGAGGGGCAAGATCCTTGAGGTACCAAACCTCTTGGATGAGACCTTGCTATAGGAGCCCCGATGTGAAGTAGTAGGAACTGATTGATTCGGTAGAGAAAGATGTGGATGGAGCAGCAAAGAGAGCTACAGTGTAGGGAATCCCAGGACAGCACAGAGCATGCAGGCTGCAACAATACGAGAGGCACAAGTGTGTTGCACAGTGCAGGGTAGCAGAAAGAAATGTGCAATGGTGCGAGATGCATGGAGATGTTGCAGTAGCACAGAGGTCAGAGAGGGAGCACTTGTCCGCAGTAGGTAGAGCTTCAACATCAGAGTATGTTTCTAGCCCAACAGAGTAGTCAGTTGGGAGTTTTTTTGTTCCGAGTGTTGCTGGAGCAACTGCACTTGGTAGATGTGTTGCATGTAGAACATTCCAGAGTTACAAGATCGGGTTAGAGAGGAAGCCTTTCTTATTGAGAGCGAGTGTTGAAAAATATGCAACAAGAAATTCTAAATTTAGAAAGTGCTAAAAATAGATCTGCTAAAAATAGCATGTCTAAAAATAGTAGTTTGGCCAATGAGCATTTTGGCCACCTCGGGTGAGAGGTGAAACTGCTAAAAATTAAGACTCCTAAAAATAGCATTTCTGGGTCCCTTCCTATTTATAGCAGTCCCTGGTCTATTTATAGGATGTAAATTTGAATTTGGTCTTACTAGCAATTTTGAATATTAATTAATTAATTCTCCATGAGTTAATTAGTTAAGAAAAAGCAAACTTGAAGTCTTTGTGAGAACATGCAATTATTTCTCCACTAATTGGGGAATGTGTCCTTGATTTACTCCACTGATTGAGGAATTAAGGATGAGTTCTATATTGAGAGGATCAGTTGACTTACTTTAACTTAGTCGAGTTCAGTTATATTAATTTAACAAGTTTTTAAATTAATGAGACATAGTTTGTTGATGCTTGCATGCATGTGACAACTATTATTTTAAGATAACCGCGTATTCACTCATGAATAACTGATGCATGTCAGTTCAGATAGAGACCTAGTTGAGATCAAAGAAGGGACAATGTACTCTCAGTTGGATGAATATTTTTCTATAAAGGAAGCTCATCCATGATGAGGATTTATCTCCTTCAGGTTTATGCAGTTAGATTAGAGGTTAGTGAGTGTGTGAAGAGGCCAATTCACACATGTGACATCACTGGACCCCAAGGAAACTGCACAAGGAAATAAGAGGCTTGGAGGGTAGAGGATAAGGTTTGTGAGAAGCCCTTGACTATCTATGAGTAGCAGAGGGATTGTACTGAGAGCTGGATAGCTTCCGAGCTAAGGCTTTGTATAATTCAGACTATATTTCCACTTGTATGATAATACAGAGATGGGTTTTAGGCTGGTTCTTTCCCCTAGTTATTTCTTTTGTGTTATGTGTGTTTGATTTCTCCATATCAATTATATGTTTTTTTATTTATGTTTCTCATGTTCGATTAAGCTTCCGCTAAATTGGTTGTAGAAGTATATCAAGTATTTTGCTTTAGTCTATTGCATTATCAGGTGATCTACATGTGGGTAATTTCTACATGGTATTGAAGCTAGCTAATTTGTAGAAAAAGTTCTACATGGTATCAGAGCTAGATGATTTGTAGTAAAATTTTACAAAATTCTACATGCCACTTGGCGCCTCCTTATTTTCTAAAGACCTTGCCACATCATCCCAATCGTGCCATGTAGGCAAGTCAAACTTGAACTTTGACTTGCTCTAACTTCTGCATACTAACTCGGATTTGAGTCTCGTTTGCACCATTGGATTTAGAATGGCAATATATTCAATCTGAAGTTGAGTTTGACAAGATTACAACACTTTGAATTTTGAGCATAATTCTGAGCACCTGATCATCATCCCATGCAAATATCTCAAAATGTGTTTGGAAGCAATCCAATGTGCATGGATAAGCTCGGTCATGAATGGAATCACCATGTTCACTGCATAGAATATGTCTAAAGTAGTGTTCACTAAGAACATTAGAGCCCCAATCAACTATCTATACTCAGATGATTTTCCAAATTGGGTCCTACAACTTCTCCACATAACTTCTTGAAATTCATTTTCATTAGTCTGGGTAGGGACTTGCATTTTGTTATTCTAAATCTATCTAACAGCTTCACGACATATTTTCCTTGTGAAAGGAAATTCTCACTAGGCATTTTACATACTTCAAGGCCTAGAAAGTAATGGATGAGTCCAAGATCCTTCATCTTGAATTCAGAGGCTAACTCCCTCTTACACTCAATCATGAGGGGCTCACTACATGTCAAGAATATATCATCAACATACAAAACAAAAATCAATGACATACCTTGGACTAGCTTAAAGTAGTGGTTAGGTCCAACATTACTTCTAGTGAATCCTAGGTTCACTAAATAATTGTCTATGCAGGTGTACCATGCTCTTGGGCCTTGCTTGAAACCATATAATGCCTTATCCAACCTGTAAACATGTGTTTTTCGATCCTCTACTTTAATTCCTTGTGGTTTCTCATGTTGGAAATAATACTGAGAGGGGGGGGGGGGTGTGAATTAGTATTAGTCAAGCCAATTATCTTTTTTTTTTTGCATACTCAAATTCATATACGCTACTTCAATGAAGGTAACTTGCGTGTACACACAACTGTGTTTAAGGAAAATAGCGTATATCCAGCAAACTTATGATTCAGTTAATTCATCATTTGTTGATATTTTAATCAGTGCATCAATACTTCATTAACCATATAAATGTAACCAGGTGTAGTAAAAATAGAACAGACCATCACACATAAGAAACACACATGAACACCATGATATAAGGTGGAAACCCAATGCATGACAAAAGCCACCTGTTGTTGTCTTCCTTTTAATATAAGAAAACTTGTTTACAATCTTGTACTAGCGTAAACTCATACCAATACGTAGGCACCCACCTGCAGAAGGCTACAACCTTCTCTCGTTCTCCAGCTACTACTGGAAGGGTGCTACAACCCCCTAGCTCTTATACTAGCCGATATGTTCACTAGTACGTAGGTGCCAGCCTACTAAAGGCTCCAACCTTCACTCGTTCTCCAGCTACTACTAGAAGGGAGCTCCGACCCCCGGGCTCTTGTACTGGCCCATATGTTTACCAGTACATAAGCACCAGCCTACAGAAGGCTATGACCTTCTCTCTTCCTCCAGGGACCATGTTTCATAAATTTTCAGACTGGATACTCTTGGAACACAACATCATAATCTGAAGGCCACGTTTCATCCAATTTTCATACTGGACCCATCAACAACATTGAAGCTCAAAATCAATCACCACTGCAATACAACCATTGTATTAACCAATCATTAAATACTCAATCATCAATATCTGAATCACCCACTACTAAATCACTGAAGACCTGTCACCAGAACACAGAGCAGAACCCAGAACTCTACAACAACCACTAGAACCATCTGCAAATTCAGATATCATATTTCATCATGTATACGCTACTCTGATGAGCCGAACTAGTGTGTATACACACTTTTACCAAAGTGAACCCACGTACAGATATGCAAATATTTACTCATAACTTTGCAGCTATTCCAGACATCAGTCATACCTAGATCATAACATTTATAGAATAAAATATGTGTCAGTAATTTAGATCTAAGTTATCCATGATCAAACCACATAATGATTATACATTCCAAGCCTTAAGATCCTGATCCATCATCCATCAACATCCACATAGGTGCATCCTTGGTTCAGATCAAGCAGAGCATCACAAACCCATAACTTGCATACTTGATCTCACACTTCATCAAATACTCAATACTTGCACACCTTAGCCTAATGATCTTCTCCTCCTTTTATAGTTTTAGGCCTTTCTCAATAGCATGGACCAAAACCACTTAGGACCAATACCTTGGACCCAATACCTAGGGTCAATACCTTGGACCAAATACCATGGACCAATACCATGGATCAAAATACCATGCACCAAAACTTAGTTTTCCAAGATATACGTGCCTTTCATTCTGTGAAAGTGAGTATGTACGTTATACGCCCCGTTTGGTCTGTTAAACCACGTGTATACACTTCTCTGTCAAGGTGAACTTGCGTATACCTCTCTTTCTTCATTCCCTGTAGTCTGATCTGTAACTCTTTGCTACTACACTAAGAATTATCATCTGAGTGAGTTGCCATCAAGGACAACACCTGTATCGTAATGCCAACATCTCATTGTACACTTCTTCCTATAACATGTCATGAAGGAATGTAATCTTCATGTCCAACTAATGAAGGGTCCACCCTTGACTTGCTGCAAGAGAAACTATCAAACGAATGGTCGTATATTGAACTAGAGGTGAAAATATATTTTCATAATCTTCTCCCTGTTTTTGGGAGAATCCTTGGGCCATGAACCTTGCTTTATATTTCTCAGTGCTACCATCAACTCCATGTTTTATCTTGAATAACCACTTTGAATTCACTACATATTTCTCCTTTGGTCTCAACACATCATCCCATATGTCATTCTTCATTCTTCATTCATATTCTTTGGCCATAGCATACTTCCAAACTTTTTCTTTGAAAACTTATTCAAAGGTGGGAGGTTCAACGTCAATAATAGTGCTCATAGCTGTAACATATCCCTGGTATTTTCATGGTTTCTTTCTTTCTCTAAATGATCTTCAAACATGAACTCATATCTTGTCATCTTGTAATGTGTCACGAAGCTAGAGTGGCCTATTCCTAGAAGGAGGATCACATGGAGGATGATCTAATGGGTCCATGGGCTTCATGGGATCATCAACAATGTTTGTCTTATATTCAGGCATGGAAGGATCTAAAATATCCATATCATCATTCTTCTTCTTAACAGGAGGAGGAGGAGGAAGGTCCCTTGCTTTCCAAAGTGCAACATCTTCATCCAGCGTTACATCCTTTCTAATTACAAACTTACTTTGACTAGGAATATTTATTCTAAATGATTTATAATTTTCAAAATATCCACCGAACACACCTTTTTTCTCGTGGCTTCTAGCTTGTTTCTTTTATCCTTCAGCACATGGAAATATATTGGGCAGCCAAAATATGGATATGGCCAACATCAAGCTTGAGACCTATGCACACTTCTTTGGGGGTCTTGTTGTCCAAAGCTTGATGAGGCTCCCTATTTTGAACATATATGATAGCATTTGTTGCTTCTCCCCAAAAAAACATTGGCAAATTTTCATCATGGGGCATGGCATGAGCAACTTCTACAATAGAGTTGTTCTTCCTTTAAACTACTCCATTTTTGTCGGGAGTATAGGGCACAATTGTCTCTTTCTAGATACCTTCCTTCTTGCAATAATAAATCAACTCATTCAAAATGTACTCTCCACCATTGTCAGTCTGGAATATCTTAATTTTCTTCCCTGTTTGAATTTCGAACAAAGCTTTGAATTGCTTGAACATTTCAAAGGCTTCATTCTTGTGCTTCACATAATATATCCATGTTTTTATTGAGAAGTCATCAATGAAGGTGATACAGTAGAGATGGCCGCTGATAAAATGTATGGGCATTATACATAATATGTTAGAATGAATGAGATGGAGGATGTCATTTCTCTTGTTGTCACTAGAGGCAAATGGTCCCCTTGTCTTCTTTCCACTGGAACAACTTGGACATACTCCATCATGTTGGGCTTGAAAATAAGGAATACAAGAGACCAATTTCTTGAATTTTTGTAGAGCATAATAATGTAGATGGGCCAACCTTCAGTTCCATATATCACTTAGATGATTAGTGTCATGGACCAATGCTAGAAAAGGTCTACTAGTGACTCGGTAGAGTCCTTCAAATCTCGATCCCATTGTGAATGCATCTCTCATAGAGGATCCAACAAGCCGTAAGAACCTTTCCCTTGATGAAGGAAACCCTCATCCCTTTGTCGTCCAAAGAAAATATTGATACCAAATTCTTCTTCAATCCTGGTACATACATCACATCACGGAGAAAAATAGATTCCCCAAAATTCAAATGAAATTTCAAGGACCCAATGCCTTTAACAGGATGAGTGGAGTTGTCTCAAAGAATAATCTTCAGATTTGACTCCCTCTCTACCAAATCATAGAGAAAATACTTATACCCAGAGAAATGATGAGTGGCCCCACTATCAACCAACCAAATATCCCATGAATCTGAAGGAGAGGAACTAATAAGCAAAAAAATAAGAATATATTCATAGTGATTTCCAACATTACTTTCATAACTAGAGTATCTTGACTTCTTTTGAGGACTATGATCTTCTTAATGATCACTTGGATCATATCTTCTTGGTCTTTCATTTCTTCCATTGCGATCATTCATTCAACAATATCTTCTTCTTCGATCATCAAACCTGTTGTTGTTCCTTCTAGTGTTGTAGTTTGGACCATTTTTCTTCTCGGGACAATCTAGATCATAATGACCTTTCTTGTGACAATTGTAACATTCAATGTGAGATTATGCTCTATCATTACTTCTGTTTAAATTTTGAGGAGGAGGCTTTCTTGAATTTTATAGACCTACTTTTCCTTTCTTCTTCTTGTTTTGAGTGATGAATGTAACAAATTCTCCCTCCTCCTCCTGATATCACCCTTGATTCTTCTTGAGTGATCTTTCCAACAATCTAATCCAATAACGAGAAGGTATTGTTGTCTCTTATAGTAGTAATGAAGGCTTCCCAAATGGGAGGGAGACATCTAAGAGTTGCAATCATCAATTCCCTGTCAGGCATAGTTTCCCCAACTTTTTGCAATTGATCTCCAAGACAAGATATCCTCGTAATGTAGGATTGCACAAACTCTCCTTTGATCATCTTCATGTATTTGATTTGATCTTTCAAGGAGATTATTTCATTCAAATTTCTTACTTCATACATGTAAGCTATCTTATCATAGATGTCCTTAGAATTCCTCAAATTCCCAACATATGCAAGTAAACTATCTTGTAAACCATCAACTATAATTTTCTTTTCTTTTAACTCACATTTATTGTACTTGTTCTTGGTAGCAGCAGAAGAATTCTCCAGAGGCTCAAGTTTTTTTCCTTGAATGTATTCTAAAACATCATTGTTATCAACTGTGATCTCCAATCTGATCTTCCACCCAACGAAGTTAGATGAGTCACCCAATTTCTCATGCTACTTGAAGAAAGAGGAAGACATCTTGATTTGATCAGATAGGATACTTCAACTTTCCAAAGATTATTGGTTCAATGAATATTCTTCTTCTCTTCTTCAATAATTGGTTCGCACAGGTCTAACGCTGGGTCAAGGAAAATGGTTTGTACAGATCCAATATTACAGCGTTCGAAGATTGCATCTGCTTTAGGGTTTTCATTTTCGACCAAACACTACATATAGGTAATTTTCGGCTACAACTATAGGCTAGTAGGCTTGTCCATGCGGTTGGATGGTCTCAACTACACACATAATTCTTCCTCCATGTGGTTGATATCTAGGGTTGGATTTTGACATTTGACCGCAGTTGATCGTAGTTGGTCAAAGACAGGACAAGTTGACTTTGATCTCGATTGATTCTCGGAACATATTTTTGAATGTTGTTGGGTTAATTTTGCTGGATGATTTTGTATTGGGCTCATTGTACTCTTTGCTAAACATTTGATGACAATCTAATAGAAGAAGAATTTCAAAGGGTTTTCACCATAGTGGGTTTTTCCCCAGTATTTGGCCAAATCTAGTGTCTCTTGTTGATATGTTGATTATTGCCTTTGTCATCGCATTTATTGCTTTATCCTCAATTAGTTTTTGACAGGCCTCTGAATTAGACATAAATTAAGGCCTGTGCCTCTAAATTAAACCATAAATTAAGGCCTATGACCATCCTTTAACACATTAAACCTCTCTTTCTGCATTATATATATATTTTTAACTTTCATATATTCATTAGGAAGGTTTATGAATAATTGGATATTTGTGCCTAATATTATTTATTTTTGTGGAATATTATGAGAATATTGGGAAGATTATGAATATTTTGAGGGGGAGATAATTTAGGGACTTGTTACATACTACAGGAGGATCAATAATAAATAATAAATCAACAAGATATTATGGAATTATTGCACAAATTATGGAACTCCAATGATTGAGAAAATCTAGGAATGTGTTCCACTAATCAAGGGACCAGATCCACTAATCAAGGGATTTTGGTGGGGAAGATTCCTCCATCCATGGGGAATGATTCCTAATCATTTTGTATAAGTACCAAGTCGAATTTTCCTCTAGGGAGAGATTTTCATTAGTGTTATTGTGGAGAGAACTTGTATTTTTGCAGCTCCATTGTACTTGCTTGTGAGGATGTAATTCTATTGATGAAAATAATGAATATTGGTGTCATGTTAAGCTTATAAATATTGTTCTCCTCCATGGGTCTCTGAGTTTCCTTGGGCTTGGCCATCCTTGAACCTCAAAGCCCTTTTGTATCATTTTCTTTCCTTCTTTTCACTACTTATTCACATGCATCTCTAGTTTTTATTTCTTTCTATGTCTGAATTTAGTATTAATGATTTCTTGTTGTAGGATTGAGTTAAATGGTTGATGTAAGTTCTTTTGTAGGATCAAAAGCATTATTTCTTCCTTGGAAAAGCTTTGGAAGTTCATAGTAATCATTGAGCTGCTTGGATTAGTCTTCTTATTCGCAAACCTAGATTCCTCGACCTCCTCTTTAGCAAAGAACAATAAATTTCTGCTATTTTTTAGAGCATGCTAACAAACTTCAATCGAGTTGGTTCCACTTTCATTAGATCCCAAAATCATTCTAGTTAATAAAAAATATTACTCCATTGCATTTGTACTTGATTTGGTTAGGCATTTTTAAAATTTACTAGCTCATTAGTTCTCAAATTTCTAGATTTTCGACTAGTAATGTTTTTCTATTTTCTTAGCATGGGTTAACAGATGTCCTTTTGAGTGATTACCCTTGGAATGGGGACCTAACACATCATAGTTAATAAAAAAATTTGTCCCATCCAGTTTAGATTTGATTTTCTTGGTCATTCGATGAATAATAGTAAATTTGTACATCCTGTAGTAAATCACTGTAGCATCCTGTAGGAAAGCCTGTTTTGAGCCCGAATCGAGAAAAATCATCACTGTAGCTGGGATTAGGCCTCTGCTTGAGCTCCATGCCATCAAGACCATTTTAAACCTCTTGCTCCTCACTTAGTTCAACATTTTTATAGTTTTCAAGGGTAGGATTTGATTTACATTTCTTCTATCTCCAGTCTTACATTAGTTCTCATGAATGTTTTATATCATATTACAAAGTTTTCCTCATGCATGAAGTAGACAAATAGCTCATGAAATTTTGTTTCCTTTAGATAATTGAAATTATTCTTGTTCGCATGATTTTTGGGTAAATGTCAATTTTTGATGCAATGCAGGTGTTTCAGGAGCACAGAGAGATTTCATAGTCAACAACCTCATCCCAACTTCATTCACCCATGGTCTTCACTTTCTTTCACTAAACCCTCACCAATTTCATCATTTCACAAGGAAACTTCTCCAAGATTTTTGAGCAAATCCATCCATCTCCCAACTTTGGTTTTGAGTTTTGAAGTGGTCCTAGGCACTCCCTTGCCTCATTCCATCCACCAACCACCTTCCCTAAGCTTTCCATCACCTTCAACGTCCATCCTTTTGCTATCGGCCGTATCCTGTAGGCTTTCAAGGGATCTTTTAGGTTTTCCTGTAGTGACCTATTTTGAGGCCGAATTAAGGAAAAAGCCTCTAGGAAGCTAGCAAAGGGTCCCTACTAGTCTCCCAAGCCTTCTGAGCATTCACCATCATCTCCAAGCCACATGCCACATCACCAAAAGAGATTATCTTTCACACTCTCACATGAAAAAAGACAAAAAGAAAAGCATATTTATTTTATTCATTTTGATGCACAATAGTAGAAGGTTTGATCGTTTGAATCTGCTTGCTTAGTACAATAGGATTGCATACTTTTAACTTAGCATTCTTTTGAAGAAAAGCCTCCTAGTAGTTAGTTAGAAAATGGTGCATTTGAGCATTTGATTTAAATCTCTTTCCTTGTACTTTCTTTCTTGCAATATGTTAAGGTTCCATTTTGAACATTTCATTTTCTGCAATTAGTTTAGGATTTAACTTCAGTACATGCACTCCATTACATCATGACATCAAAGGAAGGACACATTGTATGACGCACATATAGTGCCGATACCTCTTAAGTTTGTATGAACCCCGGGTTGATAATTAAAGTCAGTAGCCTTGGGAGTTGTGACATTCTTGTTGCAATACTGAGGCTCATCACTTTTTGGTGCTGTTGCCGGGGAGGTTTCAAAGTGTGCATTGTTTTCTTCCCCAGATGATTCATTTATTTATAATTTTTGCAAAAAAAATATATTTGCATTAGGTATATTTAATTCAAAAGTAGAAAACTACATTGCATTATAGTTTTCATTCAATCATAAAAAAAAATATATCCAACAACAACCCACCCTCCCATTTCATCACGTGGTGCAATAAGAGCCACATCACCATTCACTTTTGCAAGTAGAAGAAGAATAAATGGAAGGAGATGATGACAATGAGGAAGATCCTCTTGGATTCCCATTCAAGATACTGATGGTAGTGTGCACATGAAGAACATCCCTCCATCTTTTCTTCCAAAATTTCATGGTCTAAGGTCAGAGGAGCCGAAAACCTTTCTCTTTGAAATTGAAATTTTTTGTAGCTCTTATGGTTACTTATTAAGAACTCAAAAATCGAGATTGTTTCCAGCAACATTGAAGGATAGAGCTCTTAAATGGTTCATGAGTTTAGGGACTAATTCAATAATACCATGGAATAATATGCAAAACATATTTATAGAAAAATATAAAGATCATGATATTAAATAAGAAACCTTTAGATTGAATTAAAGAGAAAATGAGATTCTAGAGGATCTAATAGATAGGTTCATGTATAATGTTAAGAGGGAAAAACTACATCATTTACGATCTGACACACTAAAAATCCTCTTAGAACAATTAGGGATGAATGGATTGATCTCCTTAATCTCATGAGTAGAGGTGAACTTTATATCAATTATTATTTGAGGAAATTTGTGAAACATGCAAACACATATCAAGAGGAAAAGCAAGAGTAGGTGAATAGGCATCAAGATCAGTAAGTCAAGCTAAACTTGGAAATTTGTTTGATGATTTTAAAACAGAAATTCTTAGCAAACTAACACAACAAGTAGAAATGTTAAGAATGCAAGATGAAGGAAAAGAAAATGCTAATATTTGTGTTGCAAAATCACATGATGTTAAACATTGTACATCATTATCAACGTTGAAGGAAGTTTACCAAGAGGACAATGGATAAAGTCAATCACCAATGCAGCTCTGTTATGTAGCTCCAAGAGGACCATGGCAGCCCATTCAACCTAGTATGATGCAAGAGCCTACTTCACAATTTCAAGGTTATGAATATCCACCTCAAATTAATTGGAGCACACCCTTTCCTTGGCAACATTGGCCATCTCAACCCCAAAACCAGTCTCGACAACATGGTTGGCAAGGAACTTATGTGATCCATCCACAATATCCTCAATATCCTCCATACCCAACTCCATGTTATCCCTAGCATTCACCTCCACCACAACCACAACCCCATCCACATCCATCTCAGATTTACACTCCCACTCAACTACTTGTAACATCATTTCCAAACCCACACATCGAAGTAGCTCAGCCCACTTACAATGCTGAGGTACACAGTTCCAAACATCTCCTCTTGAGATCAATGGTATTCACCATAGCTCAGTTAGAGTATTGCAAAAAAGAGATTATTTTGATATCATTGAAGGACCACATCCAGAAGAATAGGATTCAAATGAGAAGACCACAGAATCATGGGATGCACTTGATGAAGAGTAGACATCAAAATTAGAGATCGAGAGAGCTCCCTCATGTATTCAAGAGAACAATTAGCAAAAAGAAGATTTGAAGGTCATGGTAGAAGAATACATGAAGTATGATCCAGATAAGAAAGAAAACAAAGGATATCAAAGTTATATTGAGGTTTGGCTCCATAAAATCAACAAGATGGAGCATCACTCTCTTTTTCAACTATGCTTAATCCTTTCAAAGCCAAATCATTTGGTCACTGAAATATAGGTACATGTCAAAGCATACATTTCAAGCTTACACATCATTTTGTATGTCATCTTGATGTGCACAGGGCTCCATTGGAAGTATTTTTGTACTTGAAAGTGGTTTTTATTTTCAAGTAGGGTAGGGTAGAAAAAAAAATAGAAAAATAAAAGGAAAAAAAATCTCAAGTCAAAACCTCCTTGGAGGCTCCTTAGATTGGCTCATTGATTGAAATCCTCCATGAGGCAGTCAATGGGTTGGAAAAAAAAAAACAGAAAAAAAAAAGATCCTAGGTGAAAACGTCCTTTGAGGCGCCTAGGCAGACCTACTAGTTGAAAACCTCATTGAGGTGGCTAGTAGGCCTAGAAGAAGAAAAAGAGAAAAAAATAAAATAAATCCTTTCTCCATGCATAGCTTTGATGAATGCATGTACTCTTCAACATCTGCAAGAAACAAGAACAAGTTGGTACCAAAAGAAAAATTGATCAAGCCGAGTCAAAAGAAGTCAAATTTTGACTTTCTACTCCTTTGCTCAAATGCTCCAATAAGGTCAAGGCCATGATAGTCCATTTCTCTCATCTATTTTCACCATCCACCAATCATTATCAAGCTTCTACCATTTAGTTTGCTTGCTCTCCTAAAAAACTACAGGATGCTATGTTTTTCTACAGGATACAAAAATACATAGAGAAAAATTTCTTTTTTGCCATAACTTGAAAACCATTTATCCATTTCCCAAGTTGCCTCAGGGGGAGATGCATATGGATGATGGTAACATGCTCAAGCAATTTCAACAAATTCTAAGAAGCAGCTTTTGAGAAATAATCCTCCATCACCCTCAACCATTTTTAGTTTTTCTCGAGATTTGTGCATCCATTAATCAAATTTTTATTTTTATTTTTTTATTTTTTTTATTTATTTTTTATTTTATTTTTTATTTTATTTTTTTTATGCAAAGGTGCATAATGATGATGAAAACATGCTCAGAAAGTTTCTGGTCAATCCATTCTACCGTTTGGGAGATATGGGCAAAACAAGTCGCTATCCTCAAAACCTATAGGATTCCCTTAGATCCTACAAGATACAGAACAACACCTACAGGATTGGAAGTGAGCAATTTTTAAAGGGAAAAATAAAGGTTGGCTTCATCAAGCAATGTTAAGGAAGTAGGCTCTACATTTCCCCACATTTTTCCAAGTGAAAGGAACATGAAAAACCCTTATATTTTGTTGAAAGTGATTGCAGTATAAGGGAATTGTATACCCAGAATTTTTAAATTTGGTATCAGACATATACAAACCTCCATCCATCAGAGAAAAATGACAATGTGAACCCATCAACATAGTGAGGATTCATCAGCACCCTCCTATACTAGAGATATTCACAAGGCATAATTGGATGGGTTTCTTTGAAAAATTGAGGGGATATGATAATGAAGTAGCCAGGGATTTGCAGTCATCTTTAGCATGGAGATCTAGAGGTCAAAGAAGCTCCTCCAGAGCTTAGCATCACCATCAGGATCATCAACATCACCATCCAACACCTCCACATCAACATCAACTTAGCAGCAGCATGCAGGTCTCTCCAACAACCATCAGGTAGGTACAAGTATGCAATATTCTTGACCTCTTCTCTTGAGCATATTATAGTTACAAATTTGTTGTCATTGCATGAAAGATGAGGTTTTATAAGCTAAGGGTGGGTCAGCAGTCTCAATCACCTTCAACTAGTTAATTGCAGCTTACTCCTTCACTCATGTAGTGTTGAAAAGTCAAATTATGAAGGGTGATGATTTCAAGGAATGAGGACAACAGTTAAAAGATGAAATTTTTGCAAAGGCGAAGTCACCATAACACTCCAAGCCCTCCATCCACTTCATATTCAATATCTATTCATGATTCATCCATCTCATTTCATTCTTGAAAAAAAAAAAAGAACATCCTCTCTATTTTCACAAACCTACACTACTCCCTTTGAGCCCTATCATCATCATCCAATCCCTCTTCATCATTTCACTCGCATACAATTAGAAGACCCTAAAAGAAGAGGAATAACTACTATAGGAAGGAAAAATGTTGCTACAAGAAGGAAGAAATGAATAAATTATGCTAAACCCCAAGATGGCAAATATTAAGAGAGACCTAATCAAAACGGAAAACTCCAAGGCCATTAAGCAATCATCTAGGCCACAAGAGAGAAGAAGAAGGCAACAAAAGGAAATGAGGAATTCACCATGAAAACAGAATTCAAACTACAACGATAAAAAGAGGGTTTCCAAGAGGTTTGTAATCTCTTTCTAGTTTTTGTCCAAGGCCTAAAATATGTTATAAAAATGGGAGAAAGGCATTGAAGTCAGGTAAGGGTCTGCCCTAACCTCAGACTATCATTTATGCTCAAAAGGTTACCCTGTAGCTTTAACATGGTTTCCTGTAGTTTTGACAGAAATTACTACATGATTTCCTAGTTCTCATCTAAATGCATTTTGAAGGTGTTAGAGGTATCCAAATGGTGGAGAAAGGTAGCACAAGGTTGATAAGGGTGTGGAATACCTTGCCAAACTTAAAGATATTCAAGAACCCATCTTGAATAAGGAGAATAAAGGAAGCTAATGGTCTCAAGAAACAATGATTTTTCTTTGCATAAATGTGTTTTTTGGCTTGTCCTTCTAGTACTTGCAGCCAATATTATTAATGCACAAGAGAGAGGCCACTAGGGCCATGGATGAGGCACAATGAGGTCACCAAGTTGCTCAGAGGATGGGCAACACTTTCAGCAGGGGGGTATGATGGGCCTCTAAATTAGACATAAATTAAGGCACATGCCTCTAAATTAAAACATAAATTAAGGCCTATGACCATCCTTCAATACATTAAACCTCTCTTTCTGCGTTAGATAATTTATTTTTAACTTTAATATATTCATTAGGAAGGTTTATGAAAAATTGGATATTGGTGCCTAATATTATTTATTTTTTTGGAATATTATGAGAATATTGGGCAGATTATGAAGATTCGAAGGAGGAGATAATTTAGGGACTTGTTCCCTACTACAGGAGGATCAATAATAAATAATAAATCAACAAGGTATTATGGAATTATGGCATAGATTGTGGAACTCCAATGATTGAGAAAATCTAGGAATGTGTTGCACTAATCAAGGGACCAGATCCACTAATCAAGACATTTTGGTGCGGAAAACTTCCTCCATTCATGGGGAGTGATTCCTAGTCATTTTTTATAAGTACCAAGTCAAATTTTTCTCTAGGGAGAGATTTTCATTAGTGTTCTTATGGAGAGAACTCGTATTTTTGCAGCTCCATTGTATTTGGTTGTAAGGATGTAATTCTATTGATGAAAATAATGAAGATTGGTGTCATGTTCAACTTATAAATCTTGTTCTCCTCCATAGGTCTCTGATTTTCCTTGGGCTTGGCCATCCCAGGAACCTCATAGCCCTTTTGTATCATTTTCTTCCTTTTTTTCACTACTTATTCACATGCATCTCTAATTTTTATTTCTTTCTATTTATGCATTTAGTATTAATGATTTCTTGTTGTAGGATTGAGTTAAATGGTTAATGTAAGTTCTTTTGTACGATCACAAGCATTATTTCATCCTTGGAAAAGCTTTGGAAGTTCATAGTAATCATTGAGCTTCTTAGATTAGTCTTCTTATTCCCAAATCTAGATTGTTGGACCTCCTTTTTAGCAAAGAACAATAAATTTCTTATTTTTTTTAGAGCATGATAACAAGATTCAATCGAGTTGCTTCCACTTGAATTATATCAAAAAAACATTCTACTTCATAACAAAGATTACTCTATTGCATTTGCACTTTATTTGGTTAGGCATTTTTTAGATTTACTAGCTCACTAGTTCTCAAATTTCTAGATTTTCGACTGGTAATGTTTTTCTTTTTTTTAGCATAGGTTAATAGAGGTATTTTTGAGTGATTCAACTTGGAATGGGGACCTAATGCATCCTAGTTAATAACAAAATTTGTCCCATCCAATTTGGATTTGATTTGATTGGTCATTCGATGAATTATAGTAAAGTTGTACATCTTGTAGTAAATCACTATAGCATCCTGTAGGAAAGCCTGTTTTGAGCCCGAATTGAGAAAAATCATCATTGTAGCTGGGATTAGGCCTCTACTTGACCTCCATGCCATCAAGACCATTTTAACCCTCTTTCTCCTCACTTAAGTCAACATTTTGCTAGATTTCAAGGGTAGGATTTGATTTCCATTTCCTCTATCTTCAGTCCTCCATTAGGTCTCATCAATGTTTTATATAATTCTACAAAGTTTTCCTCATGCATGAAGTAAACAACTAGCTCATGATTTATTTTTTTCTTTAGATAATTGAAATTCTTCTTGTTCACATGATTTTTGGGTAAATGCCAATGTTTGATGTAGTGCAGGTGTTTTAGGAGTACAAAGATATTTCATAGTTAGCAACCTCATCCCAACTTCATCCACCCATGGTCCTCACTTTCTTTCACTAAACCCTCACCAATTTCATCATTTCACAAGGAATCTTCTCTAACATTTTTGCGAAAATCCATCCATCTCCCAACTTTGGTTTTGAGTTCTAAACTTGCCTCATTCCATCCACCAACCACCTTCCCTAAGCTTTCCATCACCTTCAACATCGATCCTTTTTCTCTTGGCTATATCCTATAGGTTTTCAAGGGATCTTGTAAGCTTTTAGGGGATCCTCTAGGTTTTCTTGTAGTGGTCTGTTTTGAGGCCGAATTGAGGAAAAGGCCTCCAGGAAGCTATCAAAGGGTACCTACTAGTCTCCCAAGCTTTCTAACCATTCACCATCATCTCCAAGCCACCTGCTACATCACCAAAAGAGATTAGCTTTCACACTCTCACATGAAAAAAGACAAAAAGAAAAACATACTTATTTTATTCATGTTCATGCACATCAGTAGAAGGTTTGATGGTTTGAATTTGCATGCTTAGGACAATAGGATTGCATACATGTTAATTTAGCATTCTTTTGAAGCAAAGACTCTTAGCAGTTAGTTAGAAAATGGTGTGTTTTAGCATTTGATTTCAGTCTCTTTCCTTTTCCTTTCTTTCCTGCAATAAGTTAAGGTTCCATTTTGAACATTTCATTTTCTGCAATTAGTTTAGGATTTGACTTCAGTACATGCACTCCATTACATCATGAGAGCAAAGGAAGGACACATTGTATGCCACACATATAGTGTTGATACCTCTTAAGTTTATATGAACCACGGGTTGATAATTAAAGTTGGTAGCCTTGGGAGTTGCAACATTCTTGTTGCAATACTGACGCTTATCACTTTTGATAGGAAATATTAATTATTATTGAGATATTGCTAATTAAAGAATTAAATTGGGCTAAAGTAATTAAAATAACATAAAACAATCTGAAATTTAGCATTTCTACTAGTTGTTAGCTCACATTATGAGCAGGGTTATAATTGTTTACAACAACCCAGGAGAAAGTAGAAACAATAGGGATTTGATCATCATCAACATGAATATCCAATATACATGCCTACTTTTAAGAGAATTTAAACTTAATACTTTAGTTTACTATGCTAAGATTACTAAACAAATGTGGAAAATGCATCAGTTGAGTGTCCTAAAAGTGTAATAAAGGCTAATCCTTGGTACTTTTACTTTGGGATCTGGATTATTTCAATAGCTAGCCCCACTTTCCACAAATATTCTTGATCCGTAAATTGTCATGGATATTCCGTTGTACAATTTGTCACAACAAATCTAATAGAAATATATTTAAATTCTCAAATTTTACATTGTTATAGTATAATTAAAGTTGTAGATCTGTAACTTTAACTATAATTAGTGCATGCATGCGAATGGAAATTATGAAAGAGAATAAAGAACAACAAAATAAGCTCACGCACACACATAAGACATAAAGTATTCTTTGGGAAAACCTTTCGAGAGAAAACCCAGCTGGAAGGTGAGGTTGCTTCGATCTATTTCTCTGTCTGGAAAATAAGCTTGCAGATACAAAGAAGTAATGTTTGTGGCCTGTGGGATGCTACAATGTACAAATCGTCTCTATGTGCTCTACCTCTTATCTCTTCACTATCTTTTCTCAACTATTGAACAAAATTCTCTCGAAAGAATGGAATGCCTCTTCCTCCTAGCAGCTCGGTTATGACACAACCCGATAGCCTACTAATTGTTAGGATTGAATACATCAACTCTTAACTAGAGTTAAAATATAGACTCTTCTATTGTATTTTACATAAAAAACATGTGGCTAGCCCCTTTTCCATGAATAATGTGGGCTGACGTAGCATCCTCTTGAGCTATAGGTGTGAAAACAAGAAGGTCAACTTCTGAGTGGCATAAATTTTGCATACAGACTCCAATTGACATGATTGTTGCACCATTAGAAAGATTTGCGTGTGTAGAATATTGCAAAATGGTGAGAAATTAAAGTGGAAATTTTTTATGCCCAAAAAATTTCATTTGTTGCCTCAAAACACTCCTGGAAGGTTTCAAACCCCATTTCGCCAAACTCGGTCTTGCTAGTAAAAATGGTCCTGTGAGCTCATTCCTTAAATTTTTCCACTCCAAATACATCAATATGGAGGAAAAGCAATATAATGAGCAAATCCAAATCATACCTCATCATTTTGGAAGGATTTGGTCCCCAAAAGCTTCTACTAAATGAGGTGAGGAAAATTTTCCTTCACCTTCTCTTTGGTGTACCATTTAGATTTTCCTAGAAGTTGTCCCTTTAACCCAATTTTCTAGAGGTCATGTTGCCCATGTCTTGTAGTTCTAGACCTCTTCTACAAAACTGTATATTTTTTCAACTCTGTTTTAGCATCTGGTGCCAAATCCTCCACATAAGGTAAGACTTGTTCCTCTTCCTAATGTAGCAGGGAAGGTTCATAGAGTTTCAAATTCTCCACATTCACAATTGAGTAAATGCATATATATAGTGGTAAACTGAGTCGATAGGCATTATCACCCACCTTTTCAAGTATCTCAAAGGGACCATACATCAGAGCCTTGATTTTCTTAGTAGGACCCTGCAACCTCTCTTTGTTCAACTCTAGACATACTTTGTCTCCCACCTTGCACAATTTCTTTATTTTGTGTTGATCATGCTTGGCATTATACTTCTCTCACCACTTCTGTAATGTTTCTTGTAGCTATAGATGGATCTGCCTAATCTTCTCTATAAATTTTTCAATCCTCTAATCATCTCCTGTAAGATCTTCCCTCACTCCTCCTTGTTTCCCATATGAAATATCCAAAGGTAAATGTGGAAAATATCCAAAGAAACTCTTAAATGGGGACTTTCCTCTAGAAGTGTGAACTACTCTGTTGTAATAATTTTGTATATATACCATATTTTCATCCCATGCCTTTTGATGCTTCTGGTTATATCCCCTTAGAAGCTGCACCAAATTCCTTTTGACTATTTCTGTCTGCCCATCTATCTATGGATGGAATGTTATAGATTTATTCAACTTTGTGTCCGTCTTCTTCCACAATGTAGTCTAAAATGCACTGAGAAATCTTGTATCCCTGTTTGAAACGATGCTCCTTGGTATCCCAAAGTGTGCCCATAATTTTCCAAAGAACAAGTTTGTTGATTCTTGTCCGCTGGTGTTATTTTTATAGGGCATCAGAACACACATCTTGCTAAACTTGTCAACTATCATGGACAATTAGTCATGTCCCTTCGTGGTTGTCAGTAAACCTCCCATAAAATCCATGGAAATGATTTCCCAAGGATGAGTAGGTAAATGTAAGGGATGATATAGACCATTATTCATGTTAGGATGATTGGTACACCAAAGAATTCATTCTCTTATGAACCTAGCTACTTGCTCTTGCAACTTGGGCCAACACACATTGTTGGCTATGTGGGGCCTGACCCAAGTTCAGAAGTGATTTAGACAAGCAAATCCTCGTAATACTGACCCTTTCAACAACAATTCATAGAGCGCGGATTGAGGTCTCACTCAAAGTAGTATGGGAGGGTGCTGGAACCTGGTTTCTGCACCCTAGGGATGTCTTGATGAAGGTTCTGGAGGTTCACAGTCTGAACTTGTGTGCTTGCACTGCTCCACACAACAGCCTGTGCGTGCCTATGTAAGGTCACAGATACAATACTATCATGATCTCAATCCTTACCGTGCTATTATATTAATGCTTTGACTTAGTTTGTGCGGGCCCAATATTCTTATTACTTATTCAACTTTCAAGTAAGTGCGCGTAGTCAAAACCAATATAAATACATAAAGATAAACAGAACCATAGATGCACAATATTATGAATAAAGCTTATCTTTATTAATAATCCCTTTCAAGTTAAATTCAATTACAGACCTGGCTTTGCCCTGCTCACTCAATTGCAGGGGTTTGTGCACTTAGTTGTGGATTCTACTGGGCCTCCGTGCACTTAGCTGCAGAGCCTCTTCCTACTACTACAACCCAATATACTTCAGATTCACTTCTATAATCTAACCATACCTTCGTATCTATCTATTACTTTCCTTCTTCTCAAGAACTATCTTTACACTTAGAGCCTCGCTCTATTTATACAATCCCATGGTCCATAGACCATGGGTAGGCCAACACAACTTTACATTATTTTACAACTCATAGGGCAGACAACCCTATGACTCATCCTAGGCTTTCACACTCTGCACTCGTACTTCATGGATTCTTACAATACAATTGACCAAAACTCGGGCTTTAATCCCCAAAACCTATTGCGGGGGATCCCATGCCCAATAGGCCCCCAACACAATCATCATGACTTGTCCCGAGTCACTCTACTGGTGCGGTGATATTAGCATGAAGCCCTTCAACTATGCGTGTGCTGTGCAAAGGTCCACAATGCACTGTTCTGCTGGCTGCTAGATATACTCTACTCTTTTTGCCGAATGCTCGCTGTCAGGGGAAAATCCCTATCTTAAGGCATGTATCACCTTCATTTGTGCAATATTTTCTTCAATATCGGCAGTGATGCGGAAGGCCTCATTGATCCACGGTTGGATGCACGCTTTAAGTACCACCTCTTTTTGTCGTACAGCATCCACCTATTCCTTTAACGCCTTTGCTTGTTCTAGCTTAGCTAACCGCTGAGTCAGGACAACTGTCTGCGCCATTCCGTGTACACTGTCATACAACACTTGGAGGTCCCGTGCTTCTATTTCTAAGTGTTGTATGGTGGGGTCCTCCTGTAAGGAAGTGAGGACCACGAGGGACTCTTCTAGCATTATAGTACAGTCGTGCACTGCTTGTCTTATTTCTTCCAGCCCCTTTTGGATAGCGCCAACGCGTTATTCCCTAACTTCCAGGGGCGTGGATGGTTGTGCCTTTAATTGCAGTTCGACAATCTGAAGGTTGAGGTCCAGTTGTATCCTCATTGCTTCCTCCTTTGCCTCATAGAGTCCACTAGCCAATATGTGAATTCGCACTCCTACTGGTAGGTCTGTCGCAATTTCTAGCTCTGAGGTGCGATGACATGCTTCCTCTACTATTTGTTCCAACTGTTGATTCTATGCTACTGCTTCATCACATTGTAGACTAAACTGCTCGATGTTGATTTTTTGTTCTCTGAGCATTTGTACGATGCGTCCTTCATTACCGCGGAGTTTTGTCATCGCTCCGTTCTGTAGTTGGTATAATATATCCTGCAGAAGGGCAATGAAGTTTAGGCCAAGTCCCTTGATTCGGCCTACCACGACTCTGTCCTCTATGCTATCCACTGTCAATGCTCCTTCTAATAGTGTGATGGTGTTAGTCATTTTGGTCCGCAGCAACTGCTTCGTTATCGATGTACCTACGACATCGTAGATGGATACCATTCCTTCCTATGGAGGTCGCAGCTAAAGTTTCTGCAGCTGTGCCTTGAGGGCCCCCAACATATTCTAGTGCTCCGTCATTGCTTCCTGGAGTGCTTTTGTCGTGACCTCGCAAACTGTGTCGTTGATGTCATATAGGTCATCCTCTGTCAATGTAATGGGTTCACCATCTAGTTTGGAAGCCTTGGTCTTCTTTCGTGGCCCTATTCGTTCCATACCATGCGACTGTTTCAGTTGTATAGATGTCATGCTTGGGTCCATTCCTTCTGTCATGTCTTTTGTCCCCTGTCCTGTGGTCAAGTCCGGGCCTCTTTCCTGATGTGTTGTGCTGGCCCTGGTTGTCGGTGCAACTGCTGGTTTTTTGGTGGCCTTGGTTTGCTCTTCAGTGACTGTCGCTGCCTCACGGGAAGCCCTTACCTCCTCATCCAATTGCTCGTTTCACTTCTATTGTGCCAGCAGCTTGGTGGCATCCTTCTATTTTTGTATCACTGTCTCATCGCACGCCACCATATCCGGGGCGCGCCACTCGGGTGGCCATGAGTCGAGCACAACAAAAACAACATCATTAATTACGATGAAAGGAAATTTGGTCCAAGTCTGTGCCAGATCCTTACATGCCTTGATATATACATTATGCATATCTGCCTTGAAGTCTGAAAAATTTCCGCAGATTATCGTACGCTATGGGGGATAGGCGTGGCCTTTTGTTGATCCACATCTAGATGTTCGCCTCCATGAGCACCTAGAAGATCTTGGTCTCGCAGATTCGCATGGTGTTCTTCATCACCCAGAGCGACGCTTATTTTGTTGCCTCTAGCAATTCCTGTTCAAGGGGAGGGAACTGACTATCCTCCAGCAGTTCCCCTATCACCAATAATATAGACAAGAGCAACCATGCATAGTGGAAGGTCTTGCCCTGCTCCTGAGCTTCTTTGCAGTTGGTTAGAAATTCCTCACAGATGAACTCGGTCGAGTTGAATTGGACCCCCTATGTACATTGTTCGCCCAACACGACGACCGTCATTGGTACCTCGTTGTCGTGGCATTTTCTCATCACCTTCCTGGCCAGCAGCTGGGTGGCTACGCGCACCCCTTTGTCTTGAATGCTACTAATTACGTAGCCTCTCTGCTTCTTTTCCAACTTGTATTTCTTCTTCATGGCCTCTGTGAGCACCAAATCTCTACTTTTGCCAGCTATTTCCGCGGGGTCCCTTCCCGTATAAGGAAGCCGAGAAATCCTATGAATAATCTTCGCCATGATGGGAATAGGCTCCTCCAACCACAAGTACGCATCATGCACCAACCAAAGCAGTTTCCTGATGACAATGATTGTGATCGGTGCTCGGTGAAAGTGTGGAATCCATAGAAGGTGGAGTAGCCCGGCCTCCTGCACACCGGGCAGCCAATTCTGTGAATCTAGCATTGTAACTGACCACTCCTTGCTTTGTTTCATGAGTTTTCTAGTCTCCAAATGTGGGAACTTTTTGCTGTCCACGAGGTCCCAATCTTCAAATTTCACCGTGGGCATGTGGCTCAGAACTGAACCTTCAAACAGAATTCCATCTAGGAGGAGCGAGGTTTAGAGTGCACCCTTAACGACATCCAAATCCTTGGGTACTTTTACTTTCCCTCTCCGAGAGAGGACATAATTGGGCAGTTTTATTGCAGCTTTCATTGGCTGAATGTATTCCTCCATTTCTTCATCCACCTCGATTTCTTCTACGAAAGCCTAGAGATCTTCCTCCTCATCATCTGTATCAAGATTAATAGCCTTGCCCTTGTCTTCCATAGATATTTTACTAAACCACATATTTAACAGAGACATGCGGACTGGTCTTGCTTCCCATGGATCCTTGGCCTCGGCATCTGGTGCGATTTTGGAATTTCTGGTGCATCCCCCACCGACAGTGTAGGGCTCTGTGCGACTTCGTTGGTTGTCGTCATCATTTTATTGAAGAAGTCATGTGTCTCCTTTGGAAATGTCTCAAACATTGAACTTGCTCTCAAAGCCTCCAAATTCGTAAGGTCCATACCCATTTGATTGTGCAACAACTGAATTCTCAAAAACGCCAAGGGTTGTTTGCTGGATAGGCACCTGTGATTTATAGGCCTTTTCGAATTCAAATTAGATCATTCCCCCTTATTCGTCCCATTAATTCTAGATTGGTGGTAGATCATCCCAAAATCTAATTTTGACCTCATGTCCTAATTGCTCGCTTCCCACTCCTCGTTGTCTTAAATGGGACATCTTGTTATGAACAGTGACACCAACAGTCACTTCCCAGCCTATCCGCAGAACAACGCAACCCCATATGCGAGGGTGCGACCCCTGTGACATAATGATCTTGTGCACAACCTCCTTATCACACAACTCCCATATAGACTCTTTTATAGTCTCGTGCTTTCTTTCAACTGCTTGGAGTGCTGAGACTATGCTTCCTACGGATAATTAGGTGGTCACACCACTTGTGCGAGGCTTCAATTCACCTTCCAGCCTAGTTTGCAGGCACTCCTCGATTACCATCGCGACAGTCAGTGCCGTGCATTCATCCTTATGCAGTGCACTCCCCTAGTTACTCTGTTTGGTAAGGTGCGGTCACAGCCATGGTAGTAGAGCCACAAATTCTCGGTGACAATCTTCTAATGTAGTGGTATGGCTGCCCATATATTGTCCTGTCATTCTAGCAACGTAACATGCTTGCGCGATTTCAGTTCCCAGTTTTTTGATTTCCACGTACATTAACATGCTTTCCTACCTCAGTTGCACCTGATCTTCTTCGAGTTCGCGAAGCTTAAGGTTCCCTCACCAAATGGATTTCTGAATCTGCATATGTTTGTCCTCACGTGGATGCCTAATTCCTTCATCCTAGTCCTCACATACTATCCCAAATGTGGGAGCTATTATGTGAGGATTCCTTTCCTCCAAAACTATGGCCTTGACTCTACTCTTCAGCTTCAAAATCATTTCCGTGCTTAGGCTTTTGCAAATGGCCCTATCGGCCCATCGGACCGCTAGTACATGCAGGTCCCAATCAGTTAGTCTCGCATGGTGAACTCTATTCAAGATTCCACATACCTTCTTGAATTCTTCTATATGGAACTTTTGTGGTGTGTGTCACCTTTCTTGCTGCTGGATCTTGTTCCAATTTTCGATCCTTAGTTTGGGGTGTGTTCGTGTCGACTGGAAAGCACACGTCTGTACCCATCGACATAAGTGGGCGTGCAAGCTGCTTTGCCTTGGCTGCCTGACTCTTGTTCGAAGTTGGGGGCTTACAAAACACAGGCGCATCATCCTTCTATATCCGTGCCAGTCCTCAAAATTGTTGTGATGTGTACCCCACCATCGTGCAGGTGTTGCGTGCAACACCCATTTCAACGCATCAAACTGCTACTGTTTTGGTACTGTGCTTTCAAATTTTCTCAAGAATTCATCCACCATTGTCAGTACATTATATGTCAGTAGCTTTTGTGCCTCTATTGTCATGAAACGTAGTGATGTAACCATCATGTTGTAATTTAGCGTTGTCACTTCGTGCAACCGATTCTACCAGCGCTCTAGTTCTTCGTCTAAATTTGGAGTGCAGGAGTTTTCGCGCTCCCATGAGGTCCTCCCATCTGCAGTCAGATTCACCCAATCCTGGTCTCATGCAATTATCTTATAAATACAATCAATATCATCATCGCGCACTAGTTCAGTGTAGCGTGCTCCTTCGGCTAGGTCCAGTGGGACTACTATGCGTAGCGACTTTTTCTCAAAGATCATTTTGTGCTTCTTCAGATTGATGAATCCATTCATATTGGTGGCCTAGTCTATTCCTAACAACGCTGGGTAGGGATTTCTATCATCGATAATCTCTATCACTTCAAAATTACTTTGTGTGCTCGCGCCTTCAATATCAACTGTTACCCCTTGCAACCTTCCCATGGGAAAAATCTTCTGTTGCTTTGCCATTTGTAGTTGAATAGGGGACCACTGTAACGCAGGCCTGTCCATACATTCCCATGTTTGCTTCGGTAATACATTTGCATTCGAACACAGATCTAGGATTACTTGATCCATTTCATACTCACCAATATGTGCAGTCAACCTCATCTCCCTTCCAGTACGCAATGCGAGCTTCCACAATTTTCGGACTACCCGTGATTCCCCTGACCCCACGCACCTGGTGATCAGTTCCTGTAGTCCTTTAACTGCCTTGTTGTTGAGCAACAGTTTCATGCATGTCTCCAGAAAGGTATTAATCATTCAAGGATCCATTCTTGTCTTTAGTTGATCCTTACTACTTGAAGTGGAGGCCTTTGCGAAGCTCTTCTTAGCTTCCATGAACGTCTCCTTTGCACATTATAAGTCAAACTCAGGTTCCTTTGAAGGAGCCTTGTGAACCCATGTATCTTCCTCGGGCTACTTCCCCTTATCCTCCCCCATGGTCGCACCACTTCTGAGCACCATGTTCACATTCAGGTCTTCTTTGTGTGGTTTAGACCTCATCATTTGTACATTTTGAGTTGAAGGAGGCTAGAATACCCCTTTTTCACACATCTGTGTGATCAACGTAGGGAAATATATTGTTTCATGATCAAACTGAGCACAGTACGAATAGGATACCCTCTTCAGGTTGGTATAATCGTGGGCATAGTGCCTTGGTCCTCCAAAATTGTAACAAATTAACTATTCGTGGCTTCTTCCTGGTCCCATCCCTCCTCGTTCTCGACCTCGCCCTTGAAATCCAGCGTGCACCATCCCTGCAGCTGGGTTGAGAGTTCACATTTTTGTCTATATCCTATAGGCTGGGGTCTGATCCATCATTAACTCGTAGCTGTGACAAGTGTGCTCGTTGTGGCTTACCAACTTGCAAAAATTAAAAAAACAACTGTTGGCAAGTCTGTGTATACTTCTGCAGCAATTGAAAATTATCCATCGTGTGTTTTCCTCCTATCTGACAGATCGCACACCACAATGTCGGTGCCGCACTCAGCTCTGCCTGTGCCTCTGGTCTCAATGGCATTGGCCACCCTCCTACCAAGTAGTTCACGAAAACTGGACAATGATCCTTGTCATGGCCCTATCCTTTGCATTTTATGCACCATACTTCCTTGTGCACCTCTAGCCGCAGTTCCCTATCTTGCTTTAAGATTTGGATTTCCAAACAAAAAATCTACAGTTGCGCATGGATTTGCTGAACTCCCAACCCAACGTCTTGTATCGGGGTCTCATGTAATCTCATTGCCATCTCCAACACTTCGGCCAGGGTAGAAAGTTTCTGCTATGACAACGTTGTCCTCAAGTGTGGTGTCAGAGATGCTACAAACCATGCACCATGTTGTGCATCAGTTAGCATCGTATTGGCCTCACAGATCATACTCTTTAGCTTTTGGTCTAGATCCCAGTGAGTCTCTCCTAGAAGCATCACGATCTCTTTAAACCCGATGATTGACTACATCTCTGATTTAGGCCTGTTAAATTCTCTTTTCAACGCATTCTGGATCTCTACTATCCCTGTGTTTGGGTGGTCGTTAGAGTGCTTGATGTACCACGTTAATTCATGATCCTGTAGTGCGCTCACCAATGTATCCTTCTTAATATTGTCATACATGACACCTTGTGCTTCCCATACTACTCTTACCACGAAGCAGAATTGGTCCAGATCCTCGTTCCCTACACCTCTGAATACTGGTAGTTTGATCACGCTCGCCATAGCAAATTGTGGAGGTGGTGGAGGTGGAGTGGGCGGGGATGGAGGTGAGGGAGGTGAAGCGGGTGGCAGGGTGGGTGGAGGTAACCCTAGAATCTGCTTCCTTATCAAACTGATCGTGCTTCACGGAGAGACCTTAGTGAGCTCTTCTTCACTCTCTCCCGAAGGTGAAATTAAGGGACTGTTATCTAACTCTTCGCTGCTTTTGTATATCATTCCACTCTGCGTTTTCCCAAACATTAAGGTATTTGCATGACCCTCTTTTCACATAATAGAATCTTAATCCAGGTATTCAAATATTTAATATACTTACCTCACGGTCCCCTAAGAAAATGTCGTTCTGCTTCTCTGTAGCTCACGGTCGTGTCTATTGTAAACTTAGTGATAAATCCCCCTATTATTCGGTCGAGCCAATGGTCCACAACTCGCGCGATCTTATCTTTTGATGCCTCTAGAATGCGCACTATTTCCAGAGTCCACACTATTGGTTTGTCGAGCCTACACCATCCTTGGTTTTCAGCTAATATCACGATCCACTAATGTAGTTAAGAAGGAAATGATGCAAAGAAAATCTCTTGGATTTCCGTATACATGTAGCGATCCAGCCACTTTTTCTCATATACTTGTGGAGTTCTATTTTCCTGTGTCGTGAACTCATGAATCTTCTTATCCAACCACTCTTCAATTTGCTTGTTTATTGGGTTCCATGGGCATGACATCAGACATCCCTTAGGCAGATCCCTCTCTCGGCAACAGAACCATTTGTTGGCTACGTGGGGCCTGACCCAGGTTCAGAAGTGATTTAGCCAAGCAAATCCCGATTCTATTGGCCCTTTTGGCAACAGTTCCGAAGCACAAACTGAGGTCTCACCTGAAGTAGTATGGGGGGGTGCTGGAACTAGGTTTTCTCACCCTAGGGATGTCTTGATGAAGGTTCTGGAGGTTCACGGTCCGCACCTGCGCGCTTGCGCTGCTCTGCGCAACAGGATGTGCGCACCTCTGTAAGGGTGTGAATACAGTACTATCCTGATCTCTATCCTTATTGTGCTATTATATTAGTGCTTTGACTTAGTTTGTGCGGGCCCAATATTCTTATTACTTATTCAACTTTCAAGTAAGTGCACATAATCAAAACTAATACAAATGCATAAATATAAACAGAACCATAGATGCACAATATTCTAAATCAAACTTATCTTTATTAATAATCCTTTTCAAGTTCAGCTCAATTACAAACCCAAATCTGCCCTGTGCACTCAGCTGCAGGAGTCCACGCACTTATCTACGGATTCTACTAGGCCTCTGTCCACTCAGCTGCAGAGCCTCTTCCTACTACTATGACCCAATACACTTCAGATCCACTTCTATCCTCTAACCATGCCTTCGCATCTATTTATTACTTTCTTTCTTCCCAAAAACTATCTTTACACTTAGAGCTTCGCTCTATTTATACAATCCCATGGTCCGCGGACCATGCGTAGGATGACACAAGTTTACATTATTTTACAAATCTTAAGGCATACAACCCTACGACTCATCCTAGACTTTCGTGCTCCGCACCCATACTTCACAAAGTCTTACAATACAATTGACCAAAACTCTCGCTTTAAGCCCCAAAACCTATTGTGGGGGATTCGATGCCCAACACACATACCTTCCGAAGTTAGCCATAGTCTTCCCTACACCAAAGTTCCCTACAACCTTGGAGGTGTGAGCCTATATAATCGCCTACAATTTCTCACCTTTAGGAACACATAGTTTTCAGCAGAGTCTCCTATGCAACAGCTGCCTACGCAGTCTTATATCAAGTACAACAATCAGCAAGTTGTCTTAATAGCTACCGCGCAGCCCCAAATTAATACCACGCAGCAGCAACATGTGGTCTTAACAGCTCCCACGCAGCCCCAAATTAATACCACGGAGAAAAATACCCTCCATTGTAACTTAACCCTACCACATCGCATGCAATCCCAACCAGCGCTGCCAGGCTCACCCATGCATCCTCTGCAACCAGTGCTCTTAGGCTCACCCACACATCCTCTCCAACCAGTGCTGTCCCAACCTATAGCAACACACAAAGACCAGGAACAATACAATAATAGTAAACCTATATCACAGAACAATAACAATAATAAACCCAATTAGAAAAAGGACAATTTGGTCATAAATTTATCTAACCTACAACTAAATGAACACATCCTAAACTTATTAAGTAAAGGATTAAATTTTTCCATCACACCTCGCAAAATCCCTGTTGAAGACATTTTGTGCAATATTGAATATGGCATCAAAAACCTTCCTGACAACATAAAAGAACAAATCAGACAAGACTGTTCAATCACCCTTAGGAAAGCAAAACCCCCCAAAAGCAATGTCAGCAAACAAGAGTATCTAGCTCTCAAAACCTTGAACTCCAACCCTGATATTGTAGTGTTGAAAGCAGACAAAGGAGGAGCCACCGTTATCATGAACAAAAATGACTACAAAGAAAAAATGCTAGATCATCTAAATAACAGTGGCTGCTACAGAAAACTCAACAAAAACCCATTAAACAATATCTCCAAAAAAGTTTGCAACCTAATCAAAACTAGTAAGATACAAGACAACAAAAATCTCATAGTAAACAATCCATACACACCAAGAATATATGGAGCCCCAAAGATTCACAAGGAGGACATCCCTCTCAGACCAATAGTAAACACGATTAATGGACCTACATACCATCTAGCAAAACACCTAGCCAAGAAACTAAAACCACTAGTAGGAAACACTGACTCTTTTGTCAAAGACTCAACCCAATTCATTGAAGAAATCAAGAACATCAAACTTGATCAAGATGACATTTTAGTTAGTTTTGATGTCACTGCATTGTATACCAATATCCCCATTAATGATGCCATGGAGGTTATCTGCAAACTAACAGACCCAGACACATCAAAACTCATAGAAATTTGCCTGAGATCAACCTTTTTCAGCTTCATGGAAGATATTTATGAACAAACTTGCGGAGTCGCCATGGGGTCGCCCCTATCCCCTATTATTGCCAATTTATTTATGGAGGACTTTGAAAACAAAGCCCTTAGGACAGCACCCCTGAAACCTAAATTGTGGAAAAGATATGTGGATGACACATTCATCATATGGCCTCATGGAAGAGAAACCCTAGAAACCTTCAAGCAACACCTAAATAGTTTATCCCCTTCCATAAAATTCACTATGGAAGTCGAGGTCAACAAGAGCCTCCCTTTCCTAGATATCCTCATCACTAGGAATGAGGATGGCTCTATATCCCACCAGGTATATAGAAAAAAGACTCATACAGAACAATATTTACATGCCTCCTCACATCATCACCCTACCCTCAAACTAGGAGTCCTCAACACATTAGCAACTAGAGCTCTTAGAATCTCTGACAAGGAACACCTAGAAAAAGAAACAGAACACCTTATTGAAGTTTTCCTAAAAAATGGATACAATAAACATCAAGCTATCAAGGCCATAAATAAGGCAAAAAATGGACCTAACAAAAATAAAAACCTTGATAATATTAAAGGTAAAGTTAACCTCCCTTACATACAAGGGTCTACAGACAAATTTCCCACATCCTGAAAAACAATGGAATTCTATCCACTTTTAAACCCTTAAACACTATTCGTAACTGCCTTAATCCTGTGAAAGACAAATTGACCCTAAATGCCATAAAGGTGTCTACTTAATTCCTTGCTCATGTGGCAAGCCCTATGTAGGTGAGACTGGGAGATCCTTTAAAACAAGAATCCAGGAACACTTAGCAGACATAAAACACAATCAATCCAAATCCTTAGCTCTAGCTGAACATTCTGATAAAACTAAGCACCGAATTGCATAGAAGATACCCGTATCTTAGCTAGGAGTGATCACTACTTCATAAGGAAATTCAGAGAAGCCATAGAAATTAGCAAACACCCCAATAACCTAAACAGAGACGATGGATGGACCATAAACAAAAACTGGGTTCCATTCCTATCATCCAAATCTACCCCTAACTATAATCCTCCCCTTATTAACCTAGAACAAACATAAAAGTTCTAATCCATTTTAATGTAATAACACACTATGACCTATATCTTAGCTGACACATTCATTATAACAATTAAAAAGTAATAATTAAAATTGATAAATACATTGAAATAAATATAATTATAACAATTAAAAAGTAATAATTAATAATTAATTAAGATAATAATTAAAATAAATACAATTTAAACCATTAAAATTAATAATTAAAATAGTTATAAACATAATAATTAAAATAAATAAAAATAAATATATAAATATAATTTGAAAATCATATAAATATAAGATTAATTAAAATAAATAAATAATTAAAACTAGTTATCAGTGATTAAATATAATTACAACAATTGACATTGAAATTAATAATTAAAAGAATCTTAATTATAATAATTAAAATAAAAATAATTAATTAAAATAAAAATAATCAAAATTAAATTAAAATAATTATATAATTAGATAATTAGAAAATCATATAAATATTAGATTAACTAAAATAAATAATTAAAACGAATTATAATTAGAATAATTAAAATAGAGATAATTAATTAAAAATAAATTAAATTAATTAAAAAGAAAAAGAAGAAGAAGAAGAAGATAATTAGATAATTAAAACGAATATAATTAACCATAAACCTAAGGGAAAAAGAATAATTAAATCAATTACATCTGTCGGCTAAGCATCTCCATATATATAAGTGAAAAATAAGACCAGTCTTTCAACATTCTCTCACATCCTGAAGATGAACCACCGTTGCTGGTTCGAAACGTCGATGAAAAAGAATCCTTATGCGATGTATCCGAAAGATAATTTGAACAATGATGAAACTCGCAGAAACCTCAAAGACAAGATACTCACCCAATACGGAAGGGAGATTATGAAAGAAGTTCGTAGATTTGAACGACACAGATGGTTGTTAACGAAAAAGAAGACTGACCTTACATTTCTGAAGAGATGCAGAGACTCATCAATTATTCCTACCTTTGCCAAAATCAATCATTCTCTGAGAAGCCAACGCAATGATCAAATATTCATCAAAGCCAGCATTGCTCTTATTCGAAGCGAAATCAGGAAAACCAGGTATGAACTTAGCACTTTATCTCAAAAAACTTATAATCTTCATAAAAATTTAGCTAATTCAATAAAACCAGAATTATGGGTGCTCATTGACTCAGCTTCTGCACTAAAAGCTATTAGACTAGAACAAATTACTATCACTAAACAAACTCAAAAATTCTCCAAACTCTTGGACAAAAAAGCAGCTCTCCGCACTCATTCTAGAATCAATGCTTCACAAATTTCCTCATTAAAATCCCTTATCAGTCATAATCTTTCAGTTAATAACAATAATAATACTGGAAACCTAAACCTAACAGCAAACCCAACACATAACAGCGTAACATCTACCTCCGTTCAGAATACACCCTTCAACAAATGCAACCCAGCCGCCTCACAGCCTCACAAACTGACCACCCAATCAAAACACAACCCAGCCCCCTCACATTCCACTCAATGCACACCGCTTAAAGCCCAACCTGCGTTGTTTAGCTCCAGTCAACACTCACACCATACGCTCCACTCTCCCACGCTGTCTCATACACTGCACCCCATCCCACGCAGTCTTATGCAGTCTTCGGTCTCCTATGCAAACAACCCCAACCCAAGCAGTCCCCTATGCCATCATCAGCACCCTCCTACGCAGTTTTCAGCAGAGTCTCCTACGCAACAGCCCCCTACGCAGTCTTATATCAAGCACAACAATCAGCAAGTTGTCTTAATAGCTACCACGCAGCCCCAAATTAATACCACGCAGCAGCAACATGTGGTCTTAACAGCTCCCACGCAGCCCCAAATTAATACCACGCAGCAAAATACCCTCCATTGTAACTTAACCCTACCACATCGCATGCAATCCCAACCAGCGCTGTCAGGCTCACCCACGCATCCTCTCCAACCAGCGCTGTCCCAACCTACAGCAACACACAAAGACCAGGAACAATACAATAATAGTAAACCTATATCACAGAACAATAACAATAATAAACCCAATTATAAAAAGGACAATTTGGTCATAAATTTATCTAACCTACAACTAAATGAACACATCCTAAACTTATTAAGTAAAGGATTAAATTTTTCCATCACACCTCGCAAAATCCCTGTTGAAGACATTCTGTGCAATATTGAATATGGCATCAAAAACCTTCCTGACAACATAAAAGAACAAATCAGACAAGACTGTTCAATCACCCTTAGGAAAGCAAAACCCCCCAAAAGCAATGTCAGCAAACAAGAGTATCTAGCTCTCAAAACCTTGAACTCCAACCCTGATATTGTAGTGTTGAAAGCAGACAAAGGAGGAGCCACCATTATCATGAACAAAAATGACTACAAAGAAAAAAATGCTAGATCATCTAAACAACAGTGGCGGCTACAGAAAACTCAACAAAAACACATTAAACAATATCTCCAAAAAAGTTTGCAACCTAATCAAAACTAGTAAGATAGAAGACAACAAAAATCTCATAGTAAACAATCCATACACACCAAGAATATATGGAGCCCCAAAGATTCACAAGGAGGACATCCCTCTCAGACCTATAGTAAACACGATTAATGGACCTACATACCATCTAGCAAAACACCTAGCCAAGAAACTAAAACCACTAGTAGGAAACATTGACACTTTTATCAAAGACTCAACCCAATTCATTGATGAAATCAAGAACATCAAACTTGATCAAGATGACATTTTAGTTAGTTTTGATGTCGCTACATTATATACCAATATCCCCATTAATGATGCCATGGAGGTTATCTGCAAACTAACAGACCCAGACACATCAAAACTCATAGAAATTTACCTGAGATCAACCTTTTTCAGCTTCATGGAAGATATTTATGAACAAACTTGCGGAGTCGCCATGGGGTCGCCCCTATCCCCTATTATTGCCAACTTATTTATGGAGGACTTTGAAAAAAAAGCCCTTAGGACAGCACCCCTGAAACCTAAATTGTGGAAAAGATATGTGGATGACACATTCATCATATGGCCTCATGGAAGAGAAACCCTAGAAACCTTCAAGCAACACCTAAATAGTTTATCCCCTTCCATAAAATTCACTATGGAAGTCGAGGTCAACAAGAGCCTCCCTTTCCTAGATATCCTCATCACTAGGAATGAGGATGGCTCTATATCCCACCAGGTATATAGAAAAAAGACTCATACCAAACAATATTTACATGCCTCCTCACATCATCACCCTACCCACAAACTAGGAGTCCTCAACACATTAGCAACCAGAGCTCTTAGAATCTCTGACAAGGAACACCTAGAAAAAGAAACAGAACACCTTATTGAAGTTTTCCTAAAAAATGGATACAATAAACATCAAGCTATCAAGGCCATAAATAAGGCAAAAACTGGACCTAACAAAAATAAAAACCTTGATAATATTAAAGGTAAAGTCAACCTCCCTTACATACAAGGGTCTACAGACAAAATTTCCCGCATCCTGAAAAACAATGGAATTCTAACCACTTTTAAACCCTTAAACACTATTCGTAACTGCCTTAATCCTGTGAAAGACAAAATTGACCCTAAATGCCATAAAGGTGTCTACTTAATTCCTTGCTCATGTGGCAAGCCCTATGTAGGTGAGACTGGGAGATCCTTTAACACAAGAATCCAGGAACACTCAGCAGACATAAAACACAATCGATCCAAATCCTCAGCTCTAGCTGAACATTCTGATAAAACTAAGCACCAAATTTGCATAGAAGATACCCGTATCTTAGCTAGGAGTGATCACTACTTCATAAGGAAATTCAGAGAAGCCATAGAAATTAGCAAACACCCTAATAACCTAAACAGAGACGATGGATGGACCATAAGCAAAAACTGGGTTCCAATCCTATCATCCAAATCTACCCCTAACTATAATCCTCCCCTTATTAACCTAGAACAAACATAAAAGTTCTAATCCATTTTAATGTAATAACACACTATGACCTATATCTTAGCTGACACATTCATTATAACAATTAAAAAGTAATAATTAATAATTAATTAAGATAATAATTAAAATAAATACAATTTAAACCATTAAAATTAATAATTAATTAAAATAAACAAATAATTAAAATATATAAAAATTTAAAAACAATTAAAATTAATAATTAAAATAGTTATAAACATATAATTAAAATAAATAAATAATTAAAATAAATAAAAATAAATATATATATAATTTAAAAATCATATAAATATAAGATTAATTAAAATAAATAAATAATTAAAACAATAGTTATAAACATAATAATTAAAATAAATAATTAATAAATAATTATTATTTTTTAATTAATAATTAATAATTAATAATTAATTAATTATTACTTTTTAATTAATAATTAAAAAGTAGTAATTAATAATTAATTAAAATAATAATTAAAATAAATACAATTTAAAACATTAAAATTAATAATTAATTAAAATAAACAAATAATTAAAAAATATATAAAAATTTAAAAACAATTATATAATCAATATGATTACAACAATTAAAATTAATAATTAAAATAGTTATAAACATAATAATTAAAATAAATAAAAATAAATATATAAATATAATTTAAAAATCATATAAATATAAGATTAATTAAAATAAATAAATAATTAAAACTAGTTATCAGTAATTAAATATAATTACAACAATTGACATTGAAATTAATAATTAAAAAAATCTTAATTATAATAATTAAAATAAAAATAATCAAAATTAAATTAAATTAATTATATAACTAGATAATTAGAAAATCATATAAATATTAGATTAACTAAAATAAATAATTAAAACGAATTATAATTAGAATAATTAAAATAGAGATAATTAATTAAAAATAAATTAAATTAATTTAAAAAAAAGAAGATAATTAGATAATTAAAACGAATATAATTAACCATAAACCTAAGGGAAAAGGAATAATTAAATCAATTATGTCGGCTAAGCATCTCCATATATATAAGTGAAAAATAAGACCAGTCTTTCAACATTCTCTCACATCCTGAAGATGAACCACCGTTGCTGGTTCGAAACGTCGATGAAAAAGAATCCTTATGTGATGTATCCGAAAGATAATTTGAACAATGATGAAACTCGCAGAAACGTCAAAGACAAAACACATAGCTTATCGAACCTATAAAGTAACCCATCTTGGAGACCATATTCAACAATGCTATTGCCATCATGCACATGAATATGGCTCTCACACTATTGATACACCTCCTTTAAGTCTCCATCCTCTAAATATGGCTCCCTATATGCATCATGGGTGAATGGATCCATGTGCACAAGAGTCCCAAATCTATAATATTTGATGTTGGTGGTCTTGAAAGCATGTCGACCAACTTGTTTGTGTTTCCCTTCTTATACTTGATCACCAAATGAAACTGTTGTAAGAACCCCATCCACTTGTAATGTCTAGTTTTCCATAGCTTACTATAAACCTAAAAGTACTGTAATGAATCGTGATCTGTGTGGATTATTGTCTCCTTTCCCATTAGATCATGCTTCCACTTCTTCTTAGCTTTCACCATGGAATAGAGCCCCTTGTCATAGGTAAGGTAGTTAAGTACTTCCCCATGAAAAACTTTGGAATGGTAGCATATAATCCTTCCTTCCTACATCAAGAAAACACCCATATCATACCCATTCACATCTATCTTGATTTCAAATAGTTGTTGCAAGTTTTGTAATGCAAGAACTAGTGCTTGAATTGTCTTCTTCTTTAACTCCTCTAAATCCCTCTGATAACCTTTTATGCACTGGAAACACTTTCCACTTGCTGTTATGGTGTGGAGAAGTGCTGCTACTACTGAAAACAAGGCTATGAATTTCCTTAGCTACTATGATACCCCAAAGAAACTCCTAACCTTAGCAACATTAGTAGGCACCAACCATTTCATGATGGCCTCCATCTTGGAAGGGTTTATCTTTAGCTTTCCTCCCTTGATCACATACTCCAAATACACAAAGGACTATTGCGCAAAATCACACTTATTGAGATTTACTAGTAGCTAATGCTTCTTCAATGTTTCCAATACCTATGTCAAATGTGAAATATGCTCCTCCCGGGTAGCACTATATACCAATATATTATCCAAATAGACAATAACAAAAGAATATATAAAAGGGCGCAATACATCATCCATTAATCTCATTAATGTAGTTGGTGCATTGCATAGGCCAAATGGAATAAATAACCACTCATACAAACATTGTTTGGTTTTGAAGGTTGTCTTCCATGTATATTCTTCTTTGACTCGAGCTTGATGATATTCGGACCTCAAGTTCAGCTTGGTGAAGTAATTTTCTTGCTACAATTGGTCCAACAAATCATCTATCCTAGGCAGGGGGTATATGTTCTTGAGCATGATTTTCTTCAACGACCTATAATCTATACATATCCACCAAGTCCCATCCTTATTCGGCATAATTATGATGGGTGGACCACATGGTGATGTACTCGGTCAAATGACACCATGTTCCCAGCAACTTCTACAACCATCAAATGACATCTCAATATTTAGCGATGGGGACTTCGGCAATAGCTGGATCTCATGTTCCACTTCTCTCTTAAGTGGTAAACCTTTAGGTTCTCGGAACAAATACATGTATGCATGTAACAACTTCTCCAAAAAAAATAATTGTTTCTTAGTACACCCCTCTATGGATGCCTTGTAACTTATTGACTCCTCTTTAGGCTAGATTTCTCTGAAAAACAATAAAACATACTTCTTGCTGGAATTAATAAATTTCATGGCTTGGTTGGCACATACTAGTGAAATTTTCGACTTGCCTTTGTGAAAATTGATAATGAATGATATTCCATCCTTGACGAGTTGATACTGGTTGGCTCTCCTCATGAATATTGCATCATGAATGTACATGTGTGGACTCCTAAACACAACTCCACATACATCAAGGGGAACCACATCTAGGTCTACTTCATTAATAAAATCAACGATTGTAGCAAATCTAATTTTGGATTGTTTTGTTACCTTGAGCTTTGCATCCTTATTTACCCATCCTAGTTGGTATGGGTTTGGATTATGATGAAATTACAACCCCTACTTCTTGACCAGCTCTCCTGCAATGAGATACACTTGTGATCTTGAGTCAAACAGAGCATCAATATTCATCTTCTTGACTTGTATCTTTATATGGAAGAGTTTGGTGATTTCTTTTTCTTCTTGTTGCTGACATTAGAGAAATTTAGAGGTCTAAAATGGGCCTGCTAAGGAAAATGTACAACCAAAATAAACTTTATAAGAACCAGTAGGATTAAAGATGATGATGTCAACCATGGGGGATGATTCACCATTTTTAGGGTAAAAATGTAAAAAGATTAAAAAATATTAAAATAATAAAACTACGTTTTCAACTTGTATTTTCAACTTATCTCCCTAAGGTTTTACTCAAATTTTGAGGAGTACTCCTTGGATGCTATCCATCCAATGAGTGTTCTCACTCGAAATTTGAGTAAATTGATAGGGAGATAAGTTGAAAATACGAGTTGAAAAAGTAGTTTTTCTTCTGTCCCTCTAAAATTTGATGATGTAATCTATTCTTATTTTATTCTTTCCACTATTATTTTATAATTTCCTTAGGAGGCCCATTTTATACCTCAAAATTCCCCTTATGAGGCTACTCAGATTCAACTCCTTCTGCACTGAAGTACACACTATTTTCTCTTTCACATATGAGCTTCTTTCAAGTAGGTTGCTCAAATCTACGGCCATGAGATTCTTCTTCTTATTATCTATCTTCTTGTTCTTTGGGTTTAGCTCTGGATGCAAGTTCCAGTACTTCTCCTATGTATGGCCATCAATGTTGCAGTGGTTGCTAGGATCTTTGCACTGGTGTGTTGTAGTTGTCATCTTCTTATCTTTTCCCCATTTTTTCTTCTTCTTCCCTTCCTTAGAATCTTATTGTTTCTCCTTCTACTTCGATCCAGTTGATTTCTCTCTTTTCAGGCATATGGTCTCTAGGTATTGTGCCTGTACACAAGCTGCGCCCATCAATTTGGGCTTGAACAACATCACTTGTTCACGCATATGGAGGTGAATACCCCCCAAATAATTGAGGAGTATGTATAGGTTCTTTGGAGAGATACCCAACATTATAGCCATCTTTCTGAATTTTTTGGTGTACTCCTGCACACTTTGGCTCAAATTTTTCCTGAAGTAATTCCACCAAATTCACTGATCCTCCATGTATCCAATGGGATAAAATGTGACTTAATGAGGGTTTTGAAATCCTCCCACCTAGTCAGTGGAGGTTATCCCTCTAGCCACAGTGTTTCCATGTGGCTCTCCCACCATGTCAGTGCATGGCCCTCTAATTTCAACTCCGCAAATAAGGTCTTTTGTCCTTCCTCAATCTGATGGATGCTGAAATAAACTTCCAGTTTTTGCAACTAGTGATTGAGCTTCAGAGCATCGATCTCACCATGGTACAACTTGATACTGAATTTTTATTCCATTTTAAACATGGATTGATTCACGACACTCAAATTAGGTTGATCTTTTTTTGTTTATTTCTTCTACTAGTTCTTCATTTCTCCCCAATCTTTTGATACTTTTTCTGATTTTTACTCTGTATACGAGCCCCCATCTTCTCGAAATATCCCTAGTTTTTTATTCAAGGTCGCCATGAGTAGGTTTACATTGAAATTGATATCTGTGACTTGTTTTTCAAACCATGTAAACCTCACCTCTACAGGATCACGAGGTTTGTTTACAAATTCATCGGTCATGATTAGGGTTTTACGATTTTCGGCCCTGCCAATCTAGATCCCTGAAATCTCCATATAATACCGAAAAAAACTTGCTCTGATACCAAATGATCTGTAAAATGTTGTGGATATTCCACTGGATATTTCATCACAACATATTTGATAATAATATATTTAAATTCTGAAATTTTACACTATTACAGTTTTATTAAAGTTCTAGATTTGTAAATTTAACTGTAATTAGTCCATGCATGCAAATGGGAATTGTGAAAAAAAAGAGAGAATGAAAAAATAAGTTCACAAACACACACATAAGACAAAAAATATGCTTTGGGAAACCCTCTCAGGAGAAAACCTAGCTGGAAGGTTAGGTCACATCGCTCTCTTTCTCTGTCTGGAAAATAAGACTGCAAATACAAAGAAGTAATGCATGTGACCCATTGGTTGCTTCAATGTACATATCCTCTATGTGTTCTTTGCCTTCTATCTCTCTTGGATATCTTTGCTCAACTATGGAAAAACAATTCTCGAAGATTGGAATGCCTCTTCCTCCTAGCAGCCCAGTTATAACATATCGCGATAGCCTACCAATCGTTAAGTTTGACTACATCAACTCTTTACTAGAGTTACAATATAGAAACTTATAGAGTTTTTTGCATCAAAAACACGTGCCTATCCCCCTTTCCATGAATAATGTGGGCTAACGTGACATCCTCTTGAAATATAGGTGTGAAAACAGGAAGGTCAAATTCTAAGTGGCATAAATTTTGCATATGGACTTAGATTGACACACTTCTTGCACCCTTGGAGCACTATTTGTGTGTAGAATAACATGAAAATGTGCAGTGATAAAACATAAAAATTTTATCTCCAAAAAACATCATTGGATGCCTCAAAACACTCTGGAAGGTTTCAAAACTCGTTTCACCAAACTAGGTCCCATCGGTAAAAGTAGTCATGTGAGCTAATTCCTCCACCTTTTCCACTTTGAATGCATCGAGATGGAAAAAAGCTTCTACTGAATGAGGTGAGGAAATTTTTCCTTCACCTTCTCCATGGCATACAATTTAGCTCTTCCTGGAAGTTGTCCCTTCAACCTAATCTTCCAAAGGTCATGATGCCACTGTCTTGTAGTTTTAGACCTCTTCTATAAAACTGTATTTTCTGTCAACTCTGCATGAGAATTTGATGCCAAATCCTCCACAGAAGGTAGGAATTGTTCCTCTTCTTCATCTAGCATGGAAGGTTCATAGAGTTTCAAATTATCCACATTCATAACTAAGTAAATGCACATATATGGTGGTAAATTGAGTTGATACACTACAACAAAACCAGCGATTAGCGTCCCTTTTTACTTCTTTTTTTTGCATCTAGAGCCCATTTTTGGTGCTATTTGCATCCATTTATCAAATATGGTGCAAAACTTGACACAAAATTTGCATCAAGTTTTGCACCAAATCTTACACCAAGTTTAGCACCAGGTATTGCAATAGGTTTTGCACCACGTTTTGCACCAAATTTTATGCCAAGTTTTGTGTCATCCTTTACACCAGGTTTTGTTCCAGGTTTTGCATCAAGTTTGGCACCTAATTTTGTTTGACATACTTTTGCATCCTCATTTGCATCCACTTTTTGCACCTACACTTGCATCAACTTTTGCATCCTTTTTTGCATCCTTTTTTAAATCATTTTTTGCATCCATTTTTTCATCCATTTGTGCATCCCTTTTGTGCCAAGTTTTACATCGTGTTTTGTGTCTAGTTTTGCATAAAATTTTGCATCTACTTTTGTTGCATCCACTTTTCCCTCTTGTTTGGCATCCATATTTACATCCTCTTTTGCATCTATTATTGTACCCACTATTGCATCTAATATTTTTGTGCCACAATTAGCGCCTAGTTTGGCACCTCCTTTTGCACCCACTTTTGATTATAATTTTGCATCCACATTTGCATCCTCATTTGCGTCTAGGTTTTCATCAACTACTACATCTATTTTTGCATCCTTTTTTGTATCCAATTTTGGACCGGGATTTGCATCGGGTTTTGTGTCTCGTTTTGCATCTACTTTTGCATCGACTTCTATTGCATCCACTTTTGCACACAATTTTGCATCCACTGTTGCACCCATTTTAAATTTCACTTTTTGCATCCCTTTTTACATCTTCATTTGCATCATACTTTGATTCTTTTTTTGCATCTATCATTACATCCACTTTTGTTATGCCACAATTTGCACCATGTTTTGCACTCACTGTTGTATCCACGTTTGCTTCCAATTTTGCATCCATGTTCACATCCTCTTTTGCATCAAATATTGCATCTATTTTTGCATCCACTTTTATGTCAGGTTTATGCATTGGGTTTTGCATCTCGTTTTGTATCTACTTTTGCATCTACTTACATTATATCCATTTTTTGCATCCAATTTTGTTTTGCCTGTTGCATCAATGTTTGCTTCCACTTTTACATCCATTTTTGCATCTTATTTTGCATATTTTTTGTCTATTGTTACATCCACTTTTGTTGCACCATATCTTGCGCCTACCATTGCAACCACATTTGCTTCCACGTTTGCATCCCCTATTGCATCCACTTTTGTTTCATCCATTTTTGCATATACTTTTGTTTCCATTGTTGCATCCACATTTGTTTCACCACAATTTGTGCCAAGTTTTACACCTACCATTGGACCCATGTTTGCTTCCACTTTTTCCTTCATGTTTGCATCCAAGTTTGCATTGACAACTGCATCTACTTTTGCATCCACTTTTGTGTCAGGTTTTTCATGTTGTTGTGCATCTACTTATGTTGTATCCACTTTTCATCCAATTTTACTTCTATTGTTGCCCCCATTTCTATGTTCGCTTTTGCATCCCTTTTCCAACACTCATCATATTTTCTGCATTGATGATATTCCTTATGGCATTGACAATTATGAACAATTGATGACAATGTCAATAATATTGACAATGATGAAAATGAAGATGATGGCGATGACATGAATTGTGATTATGATGATAAAGACGATAGTGGTTACAATGACAATGATGATGATGGCAATGATTATGATGATGACGATGCTAATGACGTTGGCGAATCTTCCCAATTTTAGATGTTGTCATTGTCATAATCATAAGCATTATCTTTGGTGTCAAGATCATCATTTTCATCTAGGTCATCATCAAAAACAATAATGGCATGAATGATGATGATGCATGATTACAACAATGTCGATAGAAATTACATTAATGATGATGATGGGGATGATAAAAATGACAATGACGATGATAATGGTGGTGATGATGATGATCATCGATCATCTGTCAAAAATAGAGTTGTTATTTCTCTTACGTATATCAATGTGTCCTAAACAACCCTTTTCTAGCACTGATCACATTTTTTTGGTTGATGATATTTCTTACAACATCTACAATTATGAACAATTGCAAACAATGTCCATAATGATGATGATGATGGCATGAATGGTGATTATGATGATAATGTAATGATGGCAATAACAATGACAAGGATGATGGTGATGATGATGACAATGATTATGATAATGAGAATGACCTTACAATCTTATGGATTCGTGAACAATTACTAGTTTCAATACCATCTTCTGGATAAGTATTACTATCATACTTTTTAAATTTTCTGTCTCTCTTGAGGTATCTTACTATAATGGTGTTGTCAAAACTAGAAAGATATCTTGTTGTAATGGTGGTTCTAATGTTAGCACTAGCAAAGTTTAGTAGGGAGGATGCTACTACAAGAGGAATTCCTTCTAAGTGACTATGGCATTCAAAATGAGGCTTTATGGGCTGCTTGTTAACACATGTTCTCATGCTCATATAAAATTAATGTGAAAAGTTGCTTTAATTGGTTCCCATGCATAATTGATATTGATAATGGGGTGGTATAAAATTGTAATGGGCATATCCGTTAGTTAGTTATGATGGGTCAACAACATTGAAACCATCCAAGTGACATTTCACCTTGGAACAATCATCGCTCGTGCGAAAACACGAAGTTTATGTAAATGAAAGTTGTGATTGTAGTGGAATTAAAACCATCGAGAAATATCAAAGAAGACACTGCCTACCAGTTTTGAAAGACACCCAAGGCATTGAACAACTATTTGCGTTAGGATGTAGTGAGGGAATCGAAGGAAATTTGGCAGCCCTAAGTTGCCATTACTATTGCCAATCACACATTCAATAGTAACCATAAAAGGTAGCCACATATAAACAGAACCTTGAGGTGTTGACAGTCATAATCTATTGTAATAGCTTTGACGTATATATAGTTTTGTGTTTAGATGAGAATGAAGTGGGCTTCATCCAGGGTTCGGCTCAATCCTCGTCCATTCCATGCAGTGGTGTTTAATTCGCCAAGCAAGAGAATATTACGTGAGTGTTCAGAGTTAAATCAACAGAAATCAAGGACGTGCGATTGTCAAATTATTGCTCCTCCCTTATGATTGAGCGCTTGATGCGATGGTCATTATCCTTGGGTGATACTTTTATTCCCCATTTTCTATTGAAAAAGTAGCGTTTTTTTGTTCGATTATGATAGGATTGGATGAACGCCGGTTTGGGTGGATGTAGACCCATGTTTTTTTGTGGTGATCTTCAAATGTCTTGAGGATAAGAAAAAAATCCTTGACCAAGGTCCATGGTTTTGGGGATGAGTTGGTCTTCTAGTGAAGCCATGGTTTCCCAACTTCAATCCTCTCACTATGTTGCCGATGATTACTCTAGTATGGGTAAGATTCCCAGTTTTCCCATTCACTTTACCCATCTAGATCTCTTAGAAAAAGTGGGCAATTTCTTAACACAGGGTTCAAAATTATTACAACAATATACTCATTAATCACTAAATATGTCATTTGTAGGAATTGCAGTTAGGTGGGGAGGATAACACTCCTATCCATTTTTAAAGCTACACCCAATTAAAAAGTTCTCCATGTGCCACAATAAATGCAATTTTTATGACTATAGTGACACATCCCTCGAGATTTCCTTCCACACCAACACTTTTATCCATGAACTAAAGAGTGACTATTTCATTATTATATTATACATACATGTTAATATAAGCATTAAAATTTGTATTCCTTTGTAAAAAATGCTAGTCCAAGAGATACATTTGATCACCTTGTCTTGTATCCAATATCCAATGTTGACCCCTATATCCTTAGATCTAGAGTGAAGGTTTCATTTCTAATGTTGTGTTTGAGCTTAAATTCTAATTAAATATTTGGGTTAGCCAAGGTCATTACTTAACTTAATGGCTTTGCAATATACAATGTATCATATTTTTTTTAAGTTCAATTGGTGAGATATGTCTGGGGGATTGAACTTTCGATCACTTGGATACACAAGGGCTTGCCAACATGCTTTTTTCCAATTGTGCTACTACCCTAAGAAAATATACAATGTATCATATTAACATCCACTTAAACCAAATTGACTTTTGGGACACATGTCTCTTTGATGATGAAGGGAATCCAATTATGTGATGTCAAACACATTCCCTCACAAACACTCACAAAGACCCTACACTTTTTAGGGTTCGAACCTAGGTTGTCTGTTATGAAACCAACTCACAAAAAGATAGAAAAGATAGATCAACAACTTAGAAATCAGCCTCTTCGAGGGGGCAACCTCCTTTACATTACACAAAAGAACAATTATTGGATGATACAAATGACAAAGCCTCATTTCTATATATAGGAGTCTAAGGGGTCACAATATAATCAAAGTCAACATAACAATAATAATATAAGGGCACAAAAATAACAATAGTGGGCTTTTATGGGGCACAATAATAACAATATGGGGACAATAAGGGCACAACAATAACAGTAAGGGCCACAATGACACTAGTAATGGGGGAATCACTAGTGTTATAGGGACCTAACATTGTCTATATGGAAACACTGTATAGTTTTGAATTTATTTATTGTAGATTTGTACATAGATGGATATTCCTTTCTTTGCATTTATCTTTTAGACTTCTTGCTTTCACCAATTGATTTAGAGCTTATGGAGTCTCAAGTAGCACCAATCCACTTGCTTCTATTGGATTGAATAACATGATTTCTCTTTTGAAATCCATAATATCTCATTCACATGCTTCCTATTTCTCCCATAAGACTTTAGCACAGACTCCATGATCATGTTTGTGTCCCTCTTAATAACGCACTCCTTGGAAGGGGCCATAAAATCTTTTATTAGGACTAAAATTGGATGTCTCTTCTTTCTTGCCCTTTGATTCTTCATTCAATCATACCACCCATCAACTTGTTATTTTTCCATTTTTCTTATAATGACCTTTGTTGTTGGGAAGGTGCCTTTCAAGTATTTTGTCTTTGCATATAGATACACATAAAGTATCATTATTTTAATCTAATGGACGTGGTTGTTAAAATCACCAATATTTAATTAAATATGCATTGTTATACCTTTGCTCAAGTCAACTTCAATTCAAATTCTAACACATGTGTGTATACCCTTCCTTGCTTAGTTTGTATATTGTTGTAAGTCCCCAATATATTTATGTTGGCTTTTGAAAGATCATCTCATCCCAAAATAAGTAGGGGGGATTCAATATTCAAATCCGGCAGAGTGGGGTTGAAGAAATGGATATTGAAGATGGATTCAATTATAGAAACTATCTTTTGAAAAAAGGTTAGTTTTGCCCCAAAAAGAAAGTCCCTCCTTTGAGACCTTGCCACAACTTCCATAGTTGTGAAATTTTACAATAATAGAACCTCTAGAGTAGAGGTTTACCATATGGCCGTCGATGACATCAGTACAAAGGTCAAAATATGTTGTTAAGGAACAAGTTGTACATAATGAGGAAATCAAAGGATTAGGATGTGGCATCCTTCCTCATGACAATCTCTCAACTAAGAGGCCATCTGTAAGGACTTGGGGAACCAATCATTGATTCTGAAGTAGCCATCTGTATACTAAATGCATTGCCACCATAATGGAGCAACTTTGCAACAAGCATCTACTCCAAGAAGGATTCAACTCCCTTTGATAAGTTGTGGGTGCAATGCATATTGGAAGAATCAAGGATCAAGGTCAAGGATGATATTGGATCAGATGGGCAATCTCAAGCCTTTCTAGCCCGAGTTAAGAAGTTGAAGAAGGGAAAGTTTGGCAAGGCCAAGAAGAAAGACATATCCAAAGCGCAATGTTTTGGATGTAACGAATTTGGACACTCTAGGAGGGACTTTCCAAACTAGCATAACAATAAGATAAAGGAAAGGAATGAAGCTCATGTGGCCGAAGCAATGGGAGAACCTGAGAAGAAGGCAAAGAAGGAAGAAGTGAAGGATCTTTACTACTAAAGAAGGTTCACTGACTGTCCGGCTCTCTGTGAAGTTTAATATTTATTTTAGGATAATATGTTTTGTTTAACATCTTAGAAAGAAGCATATGATAGTAGCATGTATAGAATTTACATGATTAAGTTTCTTTGTAGAGATCATCTAGATAGATGGATAGATAAACCATTTTGCATATTGACCATCCAAGCATTATCTAACATTATATTAGAAGATATCATCCTGCTTAGTTGAATCATCATGATTCAGGAAAGACCATCGTTTTTTGAAGGTCTTTGGAAAAATCATCATGGCAAGGTTAAGTAGACATTCCATGTAATGTGGAACCAATACTAGTAAAGGGATGAAAGAATGCAATGGTCAGGATGTAGGCTCTTTGCGAGATATATGAATATCTAAATGATTGGATGAAAGCATAGGAATGCATGTTGGATCTAAAACTCTAGATAAGATTCTTGTGTATAGAATCTTGTGAAAGAAAGTTGGTCATAAAATATGCTTATGTATATGGATATATGATGCTTGAAAGGAATATGATTTGGCTTACTTAAGGATGTGTAAATAATTTAAGACTTTCTCTAAAATATATGTATAACGATGATTAACATCTAGTCTAGTCCCTAGAAGAAAAATTGTAACTTGGTAATAAAGTTCGATCCTTCGGCACTTTGATGCATGAAGGAAGATTCATATGGAGATGGATCATGAGGATGTTGATGGAATGAGAAGGTCATCATAACGAGGCAAGTCTAATTTTCATTATTGTTGGTTATTTGGTTAACATATTATTTTGCTACCTGGAAGAATGTCGCAGGAATATATGATGGCAGTTGAGGCAAGTGCAATTGTATGGATGAAGAATATTGAGGGAAGCTCAATATTTGGTACTGGAAAGCTGTAAGTTCAAGAAATGTTAATTTGGAAAGGGATGGTAGAAGTATGATAAGATAACCTGAAGGTTAAAGAATATCACATTTATAAGGAAGCCATGATCAAGCTTCAAGTTTGGGAAAGCTCAATGCAATGCCTTCATGTTGAATATGAAAGTAATAAGCAAGAAAGGTACCCGGAAACTTGTCACAAGATTGAAGAGAGAAGGTGGCTCCATGATATCTTGAAAGAAAGAAAGCTCGATGATGTAGAGGAAAGAGGGAGCCAGAAAACTATGAAGAACTGGTAGCTAATACTCTTATGAAGGCAAATTGTAAGGCTTGTGATGATGACTTCTCAAATAAAAGGGAAGTCTAGATCTCCTCTATTTTTTAGAGGGGGTTATTCTCAAGATTAAAGGAGAATAGGGATGTTGTCTTTGGTTGAGAGGGAGTGATGTGGGACATCACTTGTACATTATCCTCTTCAAGTGATGAAGAGAGAATGGCAGAGAATTGGATAAGAATTTGCGGTTTCCTTGATGATATTACATTCAAGAAAGGAAAGGGACCAACACTGTTTGAGGATGTGATAAGTATCCAAGTGAAGAGTGGTCGAAGAGGACTGATATTCTTTGAGGACTCAAGATTCGAGATCCAAGATAAGAATAGTCCTAATAGGACATATCTTATAGACATCCAGATGGGGTATGTGCCTTGTAGAGGTAGTGCGGTATCACACATAAAGCCTCCCAACATAATGCTCTTGATTAAAGAAGAGATTGTCTAGTTAGGCCTAAGAGACAATGCTGGTCATGATGATGATGCTTACAATATGGCTTATCAATCCGACTCTTTTTGTGATAACTCTTCAATTTGAGATATGATGTTGTACTGAGTGTACAATTATGAATACCTCCCTAGTTAAGAGGGATTATTGAAAATGTAACTAGTTTCGGTCTTCATAATTGTTGTACTCATTTCAATATGTATCCTATGTAACAAACAAGAAAAGAAAAGAAAATATATTATTATTAAAGCATGGGTTTCATGCTCATTATTGATTGTGTTTTAGGTAAAGCATGTTCTTCATGCTTATAGGGTTTGTTAGGTCTTAGGATTTACTGTCTCGAGTCAAAGGAGTCAACATCATGTTTATAAGACCCTTATGGGCAAAAATATATTTGTAAAAATAATTATTTTTGAGTTTAGAAAATCCTGGAAGCTCCTAAAGTACAAGTCGACCCTGGGAAAATCAAGTCGGCCTAAAGGAGAGAATTCGACCCCTTGAGAAGGATATAAAAGGAAGCAATTCAACCTCATTTGGAAAAACTCACTCAACAAGTTCAATCTACAAGAAAGAGTTCGATCTATAGCTGGGAAGAGCAGGAAAAGAAGAGTGAAGGCCAAGAAAGCACAAGAAGGACATAAATATTTTGTTTTGGGCTCTATCTCTCTCACACGTGCGAAATTCTAGGGTTTCTGGGCTGCAGGAAGAAGTGAAGTTACAGGTCTGAGTTGTAGGAAGATGAAGTGCAACATCTTGTAACTAGAAGGAAGGATACTTGATCTAGAACTCATAAGGAGTTGTCTTGCTATTAGGAAGGTCCCAAGAGGAGGCTGCTCTAGGGTTTCCTTGGAAGCTTTAAGGTCGAAATTGCAGGGTCGAAGTTGCAGGTTGGGTAGCAGTATTGAAGCTGGCAGGTCAAAGTTGCAGTGTCTAACATTTTGGTGTAGAATCAAGGAAGGATTTAAGGAAGGGATGACTTGGTACTAGGAGAAGGATTGGTCTAGGGTTTGGGTCTTTGTATATCATTTGAAGCATATTTTAAGAAGAAAGCCAATATATGTGTCTATTGTTGTTATTATTGTTCTTGACATTGTTTGATGAATAGATCTAACTAAAGAACACAAAGAAGATAAATAAGATTCACAAGAAAATATCAAGTTAAAGGAAAATAAGTACAATAAGCTGCCATTATCGATTTTCTAACAATTTCATCCTGGACTTCTCGTGGGAAGGCGGGGGGTAGTTGCATTGAAGAGGTAAACAACAATTAGGGCTTGCAACTGAGCACAGGGTTTGCCAAAAGGGCCTTAACCATCAGAGCCACGTCTCGACCACATCCATTGTTGAGGCACGGTGATAATGAGGCGAGTGAACCTAATTGGTGAAGTCTCGAAAGACAAAAGGATTTTAGGGGATTGAAAACCAAAGTGAGGCCAATGGACAATGTACAAAATGAAGGATTTTAGGGATAAAGGTGGAAGGTAAACCAAAGGCTAAAGGAGTTGCAAAGGAATGGTAAAACCAAGACACAATGTGAGGAAGATTGTCGTAGGCAGGAGGAGGACAAGGCTACCTCACCCCTAGATAACACGTTGAACCTTCCCCAAAGAATCCTAAACCAAGAAAACCAAAGTAATATAAATGTAGCTGACCCAGTGGAAAAAATTAAGAGCAAAGACAATACTAGTATACTTGTTGGAGTTGAGCTCCCATAAACCTAGAAGAGTTTAAGTGCAGGTACTCCCACCAGTGGGTATGCGGGCCACATGCAACCTTGCCAATACTTGGAAAATGTAGATAGTCTAGCTCATGAAATGGAGTGAAGGATGGAAGGCCAAACCAACATGGAAGAACAACTTGGACCTTCCACGTTGCTTAAGGAACTACTATAGAAGCCGCAGAGGAAATATCCCATAGATAACCCGACAACACGACATTGACACCAAATATCATCAATTTGACCCCAACAATTGTAGGAAATTGAGGAAGTTTCAAAGATTTCCAAATTAAAACAGTGCATTATCATTAAATGTGGGCGACACTATCCCTCTCTTTAATGTTTGGGGTGACAACGGAATAACAAATCTGCTCAGTAACCTAACACACATCTCAACACCCCATCAAATTTTTATTTATTTTTATATAATTTATTATTATATTTAAATTTTTAATCCCCTATCCTTATCACTAATGTAAGTAATTCATAAGGGAGTATCAATAATCATATTAATCCATAAGAGATAAGATATCCCTGCAAGAACTTAAGATTACTGCCTCGCTTGCCCGGATGGTCACGTAAAGAGTGGCCCTGTCCCCACAAACCAAAAAACTCCTCAAAAACAACATAATTTCCCCACCCCACACTAACGTCTTTCAAGGGAAATGGCAAAAGTTGAAAAGCTACTTAAGGTGGTGCAAATATTTTGAAATAAAGAGAAGAGTATCCCCACCTTCGAATGCCTATAATACTAGATTAGTGAGTGCTGCGATCCGATGTAGTGTAGGGTTTAGTGGTTCTGCATGAGGGTTCAGGAAGATTCAAGGGGTTTATCTCGGGATTTAAGCCTCCGACCAGATCAGTAGAGAGACTGTAAAATTGAGGTGCAATGGCTGTGTCTTCTTCACCTTCGACAGATTTCTCTTTCGAAGCCCAAGAATTAAGTTCGCTGTTATTGAATGCTTCCTCATCATCGTCTGATATTTTGAATTCATGCCGGGTCGTGGAATCCTTCTTCAATAGGCACAGCTGGGATCAGACCAGGCATTTTTACATAACATGCTTCCCCGTTCTGCTCTGCAAGATCTTCAGCTTCGAGGAGGTCTTACAACCATCCGGCATTGGCGAATGGATCGCGCAGACCTCTGAGCATTCCGCGAATGCGGTCGTAAATCTTCTCTCGTCGTCTAGAGCTTTGTTTTCGTCAATCTTTGCCGCAGACGAGGAAAATGTGGTTCGCTATGTGTTTCCATCCGAGCGCCTTCCGGCATGGATTCGTCACATGCTTCAGTCGGAGAGGGGTTTGTATATCTTATCTGAAGTCTGCCCTGCTTTATTTAAAGACCGATTGAAGGAGGACGGCCATGGAGGAGGATTCAGGTGCAGTTGAATGCATTTGAGTATTTTATGTTTTGGTTTGCTTATTATGCTGTATGAAAAGATAATGATATTATGCATCGTTCGGATTCGGATGAAATGAAATTGGGGTTTAAGAAGGCTTCCCAGTCTCGTTTCGAGAAATGGGTGTCTTCTCTGCATAGTTTGCACGGTAGCCATGACAATGGAAGGCCTGTGAAGTTCAATTCTAGCCCTTATTTGCATCTTCTGAATTTGTATCTACACAAATTTGTTCCTATATCTGATTTTTGTGCCCCTAGTGTGTCTGTACATCATTTTTTCGAGGAGAATCCATCGATATTTTCTCGCGCCGAGTTTGTTGTTCATACCTTTGTACAGTTTTGGTTAGTGAATGACGATTTTTCGCCCTTACCTTCACGGGTTTGCCAGTCTTTTCGTATTTTGTTACCTGTTAATAATCGATATCATAGGTATGGTCTCCCCAGTGTAGAAATCACAGAGGCTGTGAAAATACTGGTCAATTATGTAAGCAGTACTTTGTGTTGTCCTCAAGAAGAGTTGAATTCTGGATGGAGAGCTGCATCACAAATGGATACCTTGAGATTGAGGTCATTTTCCTTGCCACGGAGTAGTTTGGTTGTGCCTGCTACATGGTCCCTTCTGTTATAGAGGCCTTTGTACAGGTTTATATTACGAGCTTTCAGTTATTGGCCAGTAGGTGCTTGTCTGAAGAAGGCTACACACATTATTGATATATGGTTGGATTATTTACAGCCTTGGAATATTGGTGAAGAAGGCAAAATGATGCCCGCTCTCGAAGAGGATCATTATTTGGAGGCAGAGAATAAGATGCTTAGGGATAGGGATCAACGATTGTATCCACTTTCAGGTAGCTTGCTTCAAAAGCAAAAGACTGGTACTGATTCTGTGGGATCATTAGTAAAAAGAAGCACGAAAGAAAGTTGTTATGGATATAATGATCATTGGCAAAACTATGTTCTGGCTAATTATCCTTTTTATAGCTCTCTTGTTGTTCAGTTTCTTGTATTTGCCCACAAGTTCGTGCACATCAATACCAAGGCAGTTCTTCAGATGACTCACAAGGTGCATTTCTCTTTCCTTTATTCTATTATGTCTTATTGATAATAGCAAGGAATAGATGAATAAACTTTGACACTTCAAGCAAGACCCCATGTTTATTTAAAGCAAGATCCAATGGTGGATTAAAGGTACTTATTTCAAGGTAGGATCAACAATTAGGATTATTATACCTAGGTTTTGTATCTAGAAAATTCAGACATGAGGAATTTACTTTTGGAAGTGTGAAAATCAATTAGTTGGAACTTCCTCTTGCATGGGAATAATCACATAGCAGGAAAGGAGAAAAAGTGTTGTCCAGATCCGAATGTAGATTGCTGCCTTTTAAATATTGAATTTGCCTTGCTGTCAGTGCTATATTAACAGAAAAATTCAACATTAACAACAAATGATCCATTCCTGATAGATTAAGTTATGAGCAGTCTTCATGCATGTAAATGTAGGCTTGAATTTGATATAATTGTTTATTAGTTTAACAGACAAAAAATGTCCTTGGTTTATTTTATAGGCGTTTAAACTATCTTTCTTATTTTGCACTCAAATGCTTTGTATGTGAAAATTACGTCGTGTTATTGAAACTTAATTTGGTTGTTAATTCAACAAACAAATAATTGTCTGTGGTTTAAATTAGAGACATTGAGATTAGCGTCTATTTTTTGGATCTCAAATGCTTTGTGTCTGAAAAATACCTATCCAACTTATTATTTTATGTTGACAAATTCATTGCAGTTTAAATAGTTGTAGACAAGATTTCCAATCAAATAGCTAAGCACACCATCTATTTACAGTCTTTTGTGGAGGGTCATTTCCATAAATTATCATGTCTATTGCTCGAGAAACAATGGGTAAATTCAGCCTGATGTCATTGCACTGAAGTTACTTCTATTTGATAATTCAGCGAGCAATTTATATGCTTCATGTTTTGGACGAGTTCTGCAAAGAAGGATTGAGTTTTGCATTTTACATCTGATAGGTACTTCGCTAACTTTGTATAATGGGCATAGATATTGAATGGATATGGACAAACTTGTGATCCCAACCCAAACCTGGTTTGACTATGCAATTTTGAAGAAAATGTTTTTTGGTATATTCTTATGCACTGTCAAGGGTTCTCAACACAAATTGGGAGTGATCATGTTTGCTGTCTTTATAGTATAATTGGGCTAGGAGGCTCATTTTACAGCCCAGTGTGAACGTGATGTGTAAGTATGTCCGTGCTCAACTTGGACTCTAGAGTTGACATGTGTCCCTCTTAAAATAAAAATAAAATATTCTCTAAATAGAAAAGTAATGTTGGCTATAATAAAAAAGAAAAAAAGAATATGTTATACATGTTTAATTAGTTATCCATTTGACCTATAATATAATTTCATGTAAAGTAATTAGAAGTAAAAAAAATTATGCGAGTAAGATGTTTAAACCTTATACTTTTCAAAAAATAAGTTAACACTTTATATAAATAAATTACTTGAAGATCTATATTAATAACTTGTGTGAATATCAACTTATGTGAATCCGTGCTTATGATGGATCCATGCTGGTAAATCATAATGCTTTTCTGACCAAAAAATGTACTGAATGTGTGTAGTAAGACTTGAAGATCTATATCAATAACTTATGTGAATATCAACTTATGTGAATCCGTGCTTAATATGGATCCATGCTGGTAAATCATAATGATTTTCTGACCAAAAAATGTCCTGAATGTGTGTAGTAAGTCTGCTGCTTTCAAAGAAAATTCAAGTCCTAAGTTTCTCAAATCTTTCCCTATAACTGTCTGGATAATGTTGATATGCCAATAGTCGGCATTCGTAATCCATTCTCAAGTCACATAAGAAGTGAGTGCAACTCAATGTTACTTAGGTGGATCATGGTTGGGTGGGCAGTGGTCTTGCTTGAAACCTTGCGTTTCCTGCCAAGTTTGATGATTGTTTTTTAATGTCTTATTGAAAATGTTCCTGGATTTCAATATTTCACTGTTTTAGCTTGATCTTCTAACAAGTTCACTTCTTTGATAACGGTAGCAGTTGGTGGTTATTACTTCTAATTTGTTTCTTTTATCCAGATAGAAACAATACTTGAAATCCAATTTACATTCGTGCATTTTCGTTGTATATTCATGATCACTTTAATTTTCAACAGGTTTGGTATTTGGCTGAGATTTATGTCAGTTTATACTGGAGTTCATAGTACATGTATAATTTTGTTTGTTAATGTATTTTCTGACAAGTATATCAAATGGGATTCAAAAGGGTGGACTGTGGTTATTCACAGTTGAATTTCCATGCGTATTTCATTGTATCATTAGAACTGAGATATGTAATGGCAATAACATCTTTTTCTGAACGTGTCCTTTGCAGTGTTACCTCTATTCTTTGCTTTTCCAGAAAACCGGTTTTATAATTTGTTAAAGTCTGTTGTATTCTAATGTAATATTTTGTTTTCATCTGTAGGTATTAAGTGTTTTGGTATCTTCAAAAGAGCTACTGTGTCTTATTCGAAGCATAGATTCTACATACAATGATGTGAAGTTAGGAAGTGCGCCATGCTGTTTTGACAGTTTGCATAAGGTTGTGCCTGCCATCCAAGAGCAGCTACAGGTCTTCCCTCTATGACCTATACAGTGTTCTGACGTAGGCTACCTTATCCAATGCACCATTTTTAAAAAGGTTTTGTTTGGAAAATGCCTCATTATATTAAGATGTTTCTTTGTGACTACTACAGGACTGGGAGGGTGATTTATCAAATTTTGAGAAAGGGAGTGAAATTACTCACTCTCCTTTGCAAAAATAAACACCGATGTTGCAACTTTTCAGCACTAGTGATAGTGGAGGCCATCAAATGCTAAAGGTAAGTTTTGTGAATAGTTTCTCTTTATCTCTTTCTTTTTGCAAGACTCATTTGGTTGATGGATAGGTTTATAATTTATTCTGCCCGTACATAAAAATTGGAACCTTACAAAGATAATTCCTTACAAACATTAATTCAACAAAATTTTTATTTATGCCATTATAAGGAGGTAACTGCATCAGTAATTGTTTATATTAATTTTCCCAGAGAAAGATGTTCCCTTAACTTGCCCACATATTAACTGTTCCAAGTGAGGAAGTTGGTACATTATCAGAGTGATGGAATCCCCCTTTCTCCCTCCTTTCCCTGTATTTTTTTTTCTGGGTGAGGAATGGAATTGACTTCTAGTTGAAATACCAGCTGGTAACTGGACAGAACTACTTGGGAATAGATCCTGTAACCTCCCTGGGTATTATGCCTTCTGTAGAAAGGGTTGGGCAAACTGAGCTATACTATTGTGCTAAGTGTTCATTACATATGTACAAACATGAAATCAATCACTATCTTTATTGGGATTTTCTATAACTAAAATGGAAATGAATTCTATAAATCTTCCATACAAAAGGTTAGAATGACTTTAAAGCTCAGGTAGCTGAACATTATTTTATTCAAGAGGAGAGCTGTGTTGGAGTAGATTATTCCTCAATTTTTTGACCACACTGCAGAGCTCATCTTCAGGGTATAATTGAAGTTTGATTAAATTTGGGCTTGATAAGAACATACTTTTGAAGTTTGATTAAATTTGGGCTTGATAAGAACATACTTTTAAAAAATTGATTTCTGATTAATCTTAGCTGGATAATAACCTAGTTGTGATTTAATTTTGCTAGTTGGAAAATAATCTGCCATGGTCTGGATCTTCAACTTGTTCTGACGATGAACCACACTTGTTGGTTTGGAACGCGTCGACAAATGATTTATGATGTGATTTATGCCGAAAAATCTTCTCAATAATTGAGTTTCTAAACTTTATAGATGATTTTTATTTTTTATTTTTGGGAGGGGGTGGGGAGGTAATTTAAAGGCCTTTTATTAACTGTTGATGATCACATATGATCCAACCTTCTGTATGCCTCTGGTCTGCCACTAGGGAAACCGGACCATTGGCAATACAGGAGGTCTGTTGTCCAAAAATATACATTTTAAAAAAATATACTGAGTTCTAAAAAAGCCTACAGTGCCTTGGCTTAACAGCCACAAAATATAACACATAATCCTACTATAATAGTAAAGATAGAAAACATAAATTTTCATGAGGAGACTAGGAGGTGGAAACCTCCACATCTATGGGTGCTTGATCACCTGGACTATCTAGATGAGTTGGGCCTTTGCCATGCAGTAAGACTGCTTTTATCCTTGTCAAATGCTTGTCCATGGCTTTAAATTCCAACTGCATCATGTTCATCATCATCAGAATTTTGTTTTTAGTGTCATTTTTGGAAAGGAGTACCCTTCCCTGCAGCTGTCTAGTTGTAATGGGACTGGTACATCTACTCTTGATAGATGACCTTTCAGCAATGAAGCAGTGATACCTCTCAAATTTCCATTGCCATTTTCCCACCCTCAAATGCTAGTTCCAACTCACACGGCAATTGATGAGCTTTCAGGGTTATGTATGCCCTGAGGAGGCCCTGCTGCAGATAGAATCCACCTCAGAAGTGCGTGCCCCGGCCAATTGAGGAGTAAGGACTTGACGAGAGGAAGAAAATAAAGAGACCTGAGTAGGAGCTGATCCCAAGAGGAGGGTAGCCCAAGATGTTTTGGTCCCTCTCTCACACCACACCTCGACAAAGCCTCACACCACCATAAACAAAACCAGAAAAACCATAAAGCAGCAAAGAATAACAAAGGATGCCCTGGATTCAGCATAATCAGATAGAAATTGCCATTCATGAATAACATTTACCATCATGAAACAACACAATGTGCCTTTGCAAAGCTTCCCAAATCTGAACTGAGACCTTGCAAAGATTGCTTTTCTCATGCGAGGAGTTTGGTGGAGAGTAAAAGCATCATCTGAGATAATGAAGGGACGTACAACTGTGTACACATTCTCATGAAGTGGTGTGGTGGGCACATCTACCTTGCTGGGGTTAGATGAAGTTAATTTGATGTAAAGCATCAAAGAGGAAACATGACATCAATGACTAGTTAAATGTGTTGTTTAGAAATTAGACAAGGTTAGAGAAGGTTATATTGAAATTTCACATTGGGTTGGCCTATACTTCTACCCCTTTTTTGGTTTCTTCTCTTTTTTCAGCTTTTATTTGTTTACGCAGAGGAGAATTTGCATGTTTGCAAAATGATGCTTTCAGAAACATCTTCATCCATCTGACAAATCTATAATTTCTCCATAAGTATACAAAAATGGTGAGGAGTGCAGAGTTCCTAAACTACTGGTCTGTCTGATCTTCTGCTATTAAAACTTAAAGTTAGCTCTAAGAGTCTAAACAAAACAATTTGATAGTTAATTTTGTATGAATTGAAACTTCTGTGTCTACCTTAGATAAAATTTTACTTTGAAGCACATCATTGTAGATTATACAACCTTTAGGCATACATATTTTCTTGATTATCTCTTCTATTTTTTGCCTCACACCAGATACTTCTAATTGATTTATTCCAAAGTGTGTTTCCATCAATAGTATCAATAGATTTTCGTATAGGGGACCTTGCTAAAAAGATCTTGCATTCTGTCCCTCATACCTTATTTAAGAAATGCCACCCATTTCCAATGGAGTAGAGGCCACTTGTTTTCATTTTTATCTCTCCAAAGGATGTTTCTAATGATGCTCTCTAGATATTGTATAATTGTAGCAGGGGCCATTAGAATGTTGCTTTGATAGAGGGATATCTGATAGGATTGGCCAGTGTCCAGTCTCTTGCCGTATGTTTCAAACTTGACAGGTAAATAGGATATGCCAATGGGATTGCTAACTTCATCAGTGTTGATGAGGTAGGGATGTAAAGATTGCCCCATCTCTTCTATTTAAGAAAAGCCCCATCTCTTGTCCGTCATGCCCATGGGGGAAGTTCAGTTTAGGTTTCAGCTTAGTGTATAATACCAGTGTCCAGTCACTTGCCTTATGCTTCAAACTTGACAGATAAATAGGATGGGCCAATGGGATTGCTAACTTCGTCAGTGTTGATATAAGGTAGAGGCGTGAAGGTTGCCCCTGATAGAGGATATTACAAGTAGAGGAAGGTTCTCAACATGGCATTACTAAGTGATTGCATCCATCTAGAATTTGAAGAATTATATATTTTTGCTTGTCTCTGCATTAGATATGTCTACTAAATGCTTCCAGTTAATGGGGCATTGATTTGAGCATTCAATATATTTTTATTCTTTATCAAAGTATTCTTTTGTTGTATTTGTATTTTTCAATTTATGCTTTACGGCGTTTCCTTTGCAACATCTGGTGCAAATGCTAGTATATCTTACCTCATTTTATGGTTAACATTGTATAACAAAAACATGCGTTGTGTTATGTAATTAATACTAACATGTAATATTGATTTTTTTTGTCAGAATGCTATAGGTAATGATTGCCAAGACGATGATCCAAATTATGTTCAACATATATCAGGAGATGATGAGGATGAGGATGAGGATGATGGTGGTGAAGGAGGAGATGATGATGATAGTTGCGGTGTTGGTGATGATGTGGATCAGAGTAATGAGGATGGTCAAGATGATCATGAGGATGATCTTGGTGGTGGTAGCTAGGCATGCACATGCATTGTTTTTTATGAAGAAATTATTGTGTAGAATGACATTGTTATGTTTAGATGGGTGTTGTGAATTTACCCTATATCAATGAGACATTTTGATTTTGTAATCATACGATGAGTTTGATTTATGTATGTTGTTAATTTATCGTAAAATAACGATATTCATGAAATATTTTGATTTGTTAATCATATTTGAATTTTACTTGTTTTGATTAAAAATAATACTGATTTTATTAGTATTATGTTGCTATTTTATACATGTTTTGAAAATTGTTAATGACACATTGTTATTTTTTTGGATGGATGTTGTCAATTTCTCTTAAATTTCTTTACAAATGATTTTGAATTGTGATATCTGCATTAATGATATTTAGAGACTATCATATATTTCACTATGAATCTATAAAGGGGGTCATATATGTAAAGAAAAATATACTCTATATAAGAAGTCAAATGCGGATGTAACCATGGATGCAAAATTGAAAGTAAAATTGGATGTTAAACTAGGAATTAATACAAAATGCAAACAATTGACATACAAAGTGTTTTAAATTAGAAGTGAAAAATTGTGCAATAGTTGACACAAAGAAGGGAACAAAACATGGCATACAAAAGGATATCAAATTGGGCAATAACAAGGACACATAAATGGGCACCAAATTAGATGCAAAAAAGACAACAACTAGATGTAAAATAAGATGCAAAGTTGAGCGTTAAAAAGAAGCAAAAAACGTTACAAATTAATATGCCAAATGATGATGCAAATAATGGTGTAAATTTGGGATGCAAACTTGGGTGCAAAAAAGGAAAAAAAAAGATGTAAGAAAGACATAAAACAAGATGCAAAATGGGGCTGAAAAAAGGTGAAACCAAGGATGCCATATTGGATGTAAAAAATGATTCCTAATCACATGCAAATTTAGGCTCGAACTCAGACACAAAATTATATGCAAATGTGGACACAAAATGAGGAAAAAAAAGATGCAAATTTGGATGGTGAAAACGATGTAAAACTAGACACCAAAAAAATGCAAAATTGGATGAAAAAGTCGGTGTAAATAATGGTGCAACATTGGACACAAGTAGACACAAAAAATGGTGCAAAAAGGGACATAAAATAGCTTAAAATTGGATGCAAAACTTGGTGCAAAAACAAATACAAAAGTAGACGTAAAAAATGGCTCTAAATTGAATGTACCATTAGACACAAAATAAGATGCAAAGGTGGACACAACACATGACTCAACATAAGATGCAAATATAAATGCAAATTTGGATGCTCAAAATGATGTAACATTAGATGCAAGAGATGGTGTTAAAAATGATGCAAAATTGGATGAAACAAATGACGCAAAATATGGTGCAAAATGAGATGGGAAAAATAGAGACAAATCAAACGTAAATGTGGATGTAAAAAATGGTCCAAGAAAAGATGCAAAAATGGGCACAAAAATGGATGCAAAATTTGGTGCTAAATCAAATTCAACACATGGTGCAAAGATAGGCACCAAAGCTGGTGCAAAAATAGAAGCAAAAACTAGTGCAAGACTAGATACAAAACCTGGCGTAAGACTAGATGCAAAAACTGACACAAAATGGATGCATAAAAAGACGTTAAATTGGATTCAAAATACAGTGTAAACTTGATGCAAATGATGGTGCAAAAATGGAAGCAAAGAATGACATAAAATAGGAAGCAAAAGAGAATGAAAAATAGATGCAAAAAATGACACAAAACTAGAAGCAAAACCTGTCATAAAATAAGATGCAAATCTTGGTTCAAAATTTGACGCAAAAAATGATGCATAGTTTGGTGTAAAAAATGATGCAAAATCTAGCATGAAAAAGGATGCAAAATCAGGTGCAAAAAAGGACGCTTTAAAAATTGTACAATAGAGCCAGATTTAGCGCCAGGTTGCTCATCACAATTACAAAAAAAATGCACTAAAATCTGGCGCTAAATCTGGCGCAAATCGCTGGTTTTGTTGTAGTGATAGGCATTATCACCCACCTTTTCCAGTATCTCAAAGGGACCATATCTTAGAGCCTTGATTTTACTATCAGGCCCCTGCAGCCTCTCTTTGTTCAACTGTAGCCATACTCTTTCTACCACCTTGAATGCTTTCTCTATTCTGTGTTGATCATGCATGGCCTTATACTTCTTCTGTGACTTCTGCAGTGTTTCTTGTACCTAAAGATGGATCTATTTGATATTCTTTATAAATTTTTCAGCCCTTAAAGCATCTCCTATAAGATCTTCCCTCACTCCTCCTTTTTTCCCATATGCAATATCCAACGATGATGGTGGAAAATATCCAAAACAATTCTCAAATGGGGAATTTCAAGTGTGGACTAATCTATTGTAAGAATGTTGTATATATACCAAATTTTCATACCAGGTCTTTGGATTCTTCTGGTTGTATCTCCTCAAAAGTTGCACCAAAGTCTTTTTGACTACTTCTGTCTGCCCATCTATATGTGGATGGTCTCTTCAACTTTGTGTCTATATTCTCCCAGAATATAGTTTAGAATGCAATGAGAATCCTTGTATCCCTATCTAAAACAATTCTCTTCGGTATCCCAAAGTGCATCCAGGCCTATTAAAAGAACAAGTTTGTTGCTTCTTGTTCGTTGATGGTTTTTTTACAAGGAATCATAACATACATCTTGTTGAAATTTTCAACTACCATGAATAGGTAGTCATGTCCCTTCTTGGTTGTCAGTAAACCTCCCACAAAATCCATGGAAATGCTTTCCCAAGGATGAGTAGCTACGGTTAAGTTATGATATAAACCTTGTTTCCTGTTTCTAGGCTTACTGGTACAACAAAGCATGCATCCTATTATAAACCTAGCTACCTGCTCTTGCATCTTTGGTCAATACACATACCTTTGTAAGTTAGCCACTGTCTTTACACTAAAGAGACGTGCAACCTTAGAGGTGTGAGCCTCTATAATTAGCTGCAATATCTCACCTTTAGGAACACATACCTTATCTAGCATGTAGAGTAACCCATCTTGGATATGGTAGTAAATGGTGTTGTCACCATCGCGCACATTACTTTGAATCTGCAACTGCTGATACACCTCCTTGAAGTCCTGATTGTCTGAGTGTGCCTCTTTGTATACATCATGGGTGAATGGATCCATGTGCATAAGAGTCCCCAAAGTTGTAATATTTGATGTGAGTGGCCTTGAAGGTATGTCATCCAAATTGTTTGTGCCGGCCTTCTTATACTTGATCACCAAATGAAACTCTTGTAAAAACCCCATTCACTTGTAATGCCTACTCTATCATAGCTTACCCTAGGCCTGCAAGCACTATAAAGGCTGGTGATATTTTTGGATTACTGTCTAGTTTCCCATTAGATAGTGCTTCCACTTCTTAATAGCCTGCATCATGGCATGGAGATCCTGTTGTAGGTAGGGTAGTTAAGGACTGCCCCATGAAATACTTCAAAATGGTAGCATACAGGCATTCCTCCCTACATCAAGACAACTCCCATAACATACCCACTCACATCTATCTCCACTTCAAAGGGTTGCTGCAAGTGTGGTAGTGCCAGAATTGGTGCTTGACTGGTCTTCTTCTTTAACTCCTCGAAAGACCTTTGTTGACCTTTTCCCCACTGGAAACTCTTGCCACTTGTTGTTATGTCATAGAACGATGTTGCTATTGCTTAAAACGAGGCTATGAGTTTCCTTAGGTATTGTGCTACCCCAGTGAAACTCCTGACCTCATAGAAACTAGTAGGAACAAACTATTTCATGATGGCTTCCATCTTGGAAGGATCTATCTTTAGTTCTCCTCCACCAATCACATACCCGAAATACACGAAGGGCTGTTGCAAAAAATCACACTTATGGAGATTTTCTAGCCGTTGGTTCTTCTTCAATGTTTACAACACCTGCGTCAAATGTGAAATATGATCCTGTTAGGTAGCACTATATACCAATATATCATCCAAATAGACAATAACAAATCAACATATAAAAGGGTGCATCACAACATTCATTAATATCATAAATATATTTAGTACATTACATAGGCCAAATGACATAACTAATCATTCATACAAACCTTGTCTGGTTTTGAAGGCAGTCTTCCATGTATCTTCTGCTTTGACTCGAACCTCGTGATATATAGACTTCAAGTCCATCTTGGTGAAGTACTTTTATTTTTGCAACTCATCCAACAAATCATATATCCTGGGTAGGGGTTATCTATTCTTGAGCATGATTTTTTTCAATGCCCTGTAATCTATACACATGCACCAATTCACATCCTTCTTCGGCACAATGATGATGGGTGACCCACATGATCATGTACATGGTTGAACGACACCCTATTCTAGTAGTTTCTACAACTATTTCTTCACCTCACTTGCTTCTATAATAGACTTACTGTACAACCCAATGTTTGGCAATGGGGAGTATGACAATAGTTGGATCTCATGTTCCACTTCTCTCTTAGATGGTAACCCTTTAGGTTCTCGGAACACATCTGTGTATGCCTGTAGTAAATCCTTCAATTGTTTTTTTTGTTTCTTAGTACACCCCTCCAGGGATTCCTTTCCTCTTATTGACTCCTCTTCAAACCGACTTTATCTTAAAAACAATAAAACATAATTCTCACTAGAACTGATCAATTCTTGGCTTGGTTGGCACTTACCATTGAAATTTTCAACTTGCCTTTATGCGCATTGATGATGAACAATTTTCCATCCTTGAAGAGATGATACTGGTTGGCTCTTGTCCTGAATATTTCATCACGTCGTGTATATGTACGGAGTCCGAAACATGAATCTGCATACATCAACAAGAACCGCATCTAGATCTATTTCATCAATAAAATCAACAGTTATAGAAAATCTAATTTTCCATTGTTTAGTTACCTTCAACTCTACCCATCCCAGTGGATACGAGTTTGGATGATCACAAAATTCCAACCCTAACTTCTTGACCAATTCTGCTTCAATGATAATTTCTTGTGATCCTGAGTCAAACAAAGCGTCAATCTTCATCTTCTTGAACTATATCTTTATATGCAAGAGTTTGGCCATTTCTTTTTCTTCCTATTGCTAAAGGCAAGTGAGATTCATGTCCTTCTACACTGATGTATAGACGATTTTCTTATCCACATCTGAGTTTCTTTCAACTTGGTTGTTCAAATATATGGCCATGAGATTCTTCTTCACATTATCTTTCTTCTTTTTTCTTCGGGTTTAGCTCTAGTTGCAACTTCCAACACTTCTCCTATGTATGGCCACCAATGTTGTAGTGGTTGCAGTGGTTTCTAGGATCTTTGTACTGGTGTGCTGTGGTTTTTGTCTTCTTATATTTTCCCACTTTTCCCTTCTTCTTCCCCTCCTTGGAAGCTTCCTATTGTTCCTTCTGCTTCGATCCACTTGATTGTGTAGTTTTAACCCCGTACATAAATTACCTGCATACGAATTCTAAAACACAGAAAATAAATAATGTGAAAGCAGAACACATAAAACACATATACACAGAGATTTTCTCCTGGGTCCTAAAACTAGGACTACTGGCATGATTTTTCATTATGTTCCTTTCAATGTTATAATACATATTTATACATGCTGAAGCATCCAATACCATGGACCGAAAACCATCGTGTCCAAAAAACATGTGCAAAAATCATGCACAAAACCAGAGGTGGGTCCGCCCAGCCTAACATAGGGTCCAAAACCAAAATTTTTGGGGGCGTTGCCCCAGACCCCATAAAGTGGGGTTACGGGTGCCCCTCAAACCCCCTGTTAACTACGTGGAAAGAATATAACACAACCCAACATTCTCTCACTTGTTGTTTTCTTTCCATAGGGGGCCACAAGAGAGCTTAGTCATTTTTCTAGCCGTGAAATGCCCATTGTCTCTCTACACCAAGAGAACTTCTCAGAGCTCACAGCTTTTGTCAATGCATCTGTAGTGTTCTTCAAAGTGTCCACCTTTACCAGCAACACCTTTTTTTCTTCTATCATATCCCTCACAAAGTGATATTGAACATCAATGTGCTTTGTCTTTGAATGATATGTGGGGTTCTTTGCCAAGAAAATTGCACTTTGGCTGTCACAGCCTATCCTTATAGCTTCCTGTACTAAACCCATAATTGAACACAATCTCTGCAACCAAACTGCTTCCTTTCTTGCATGAGTGGCTGCCATGTATTCTGCCTCTATAGTTGATAGTGCCACTACAGATTGTTTCTTACTCATCCAACTGAGAACACCTCCAAATAGGTTAAACACATACCCACTTGTAGTTCTTCTCTGATCCAGATCTCTAGCCTAGTTTGCATCAACAAAGCCATGAATATCCAACACTATGTCTAATCATGGTCTTCCTTGGTAGCACAAACCATAATCACTAGTGCCACACAAATACCTGAAAACCCACTTCACTGTTGTCCAGTGCTCTTTCCCTGGTTTTGACATAAACTTGCTCAATACTCCTACTACATGTGCAATGTCTGGTCTAGTACAGACCATTGCATACATCAGGCTACTAAATGCACTTGCATATGGAACATGGGACATGTCCTCTTCCTCTTCTTGTCTCTTGGGACACTGTTCAGCAGATAACCTCACACCTACAGGAATAGGAACCTTCACCGGTTTACTATCCTGCATATTAAACCTCTACAATATTGTCTTGACATACTTCCTCTGGTTTAACCAGAGCTTCCTCTTTGCCCGATCTCTTTTAATTTCCATGCCCAAAGTATAGTTTGCAGCACCAAGATCTTTCATGTCAAATTTGGAGGACAAATTGGGTCTTCAAATCTTGGATAACTTCTTTATCATTTCCAACCAACAACATATCACCCACATACATGACCAGATAAATTACACGGTCACCAATTAATTTAAAATACACACAGTGATCTGCTTTGCTTCTGGTGAAGTCAAGTTCCCGTATAATTGTATCAAATTTCTGATACCACATCCTTGGTGATTGTTTTAACCCATATAGAGAATTCTTTAATTTACATACCAGTTCTTTCTTACCCTTCACCACAAAGCCTTTAGGTTGCTTCATGTAGATCTCCTCTTCCAGATCTCCGTGAAGAAATGTTGTCTTCACATCCATCTGTTCTACCTCAAAATCAAAAGCAACAGCAACATATAAAAGTAATCTAATAGAAGTTACCTTGGCAACAAGAGAAAAGATATCACCAAAATCAATTCCCGGCACCTGGGAATAACCTTTTGCTACCAACCGAGCTTTGTATTTCTCCACTTTTCCTTCTAGATTTGTCTTCTTTTTAAACACCCATTTGTTGCCAATGGGTTTCCTTCCAGCCGGCAACTCCACCATATCCCAAGCCTCATTTTTGTGCAAAGATGCCATTTCATCAACCATGGCCTCTTTCTAGAGTTTTCCATTTCTGAATCCACTGCTTCCTTCGCAGTTCTAGGATCATTATCAGTAACAAACAAAGCAAAATTTGAACATAAAGCAGATGGAATATACCTTTTTGGCTACCTTCTTTCTCGAACTGATCATCTCAGAGCTGGAGTTTGTGGTTCTTCATCTTCTGGTTCCTCCTCTGCTGTAGAGTCTGATTCTTCCTCCTTTAGCTCAAACTCTATCTTCTCACGTTCCTTTGGTTGGGCTTCATGTTTAAAAACATCTTTCACCTCTCTAAGCACCACATCTCAGCTGTACATAACCTTCCTTGTTACTGGGTTCCAAAGCTTATAACCCTTTAAACCATCCTTATACCCAATAAAGATGCACTTTTCAGATTTACTATCCAACTTTGTTCTTTTCTCCTTTGGAACATGTACATATGCATCACATTCAAATACCCTCAGATGTGAAAGAGAGGGTTTCTTGCCAGTTCATACCTCTTGTGGAGTCTTATCCTCCAACCCTGATGAAGGTGACCTGTTGACCAAGTAACATGCAATATCCACCACCTCTGCCCAGAATTCCTGTCCTAACCTGACACCACTGAGCATGCTTCTTGCCCTTTCCATCAACGTCTTATTCATTCTTTCTACAACTCCATTTTGCTGAGGTGTATATGGAGTAGTCTTCTGCCATGCTATACCACACTTCTTGCAGAATTCTTCAAATTCCTTACTGCAAAACTCTCCGACACTATTTGTCCTCAACACCTTTATCTTCTTCTCTGTTTAGTTTTCCACTAGAGCCTTAATTTCTTTAAACATATCAAAGACGCCATATTTCTTCTTAAGGAAATATATCCATGTATTCCTTGAGAAGTCATCTATAAATGATACATAGTACACAGACTTACCCAGTGATGGAACCTTCACAGGTCCAAACACATCACTGTGCACCGGCTTTAATATATGTTTTTCCCTCTTACCACCAGAGGGGAAACTCACCCAATTCTGCTTCCTGTATACACAATTTTCACAGAAATCAAAATCCAGAGAGCTATTACTCATACCTTCTACCATACCTTTACCATGAAGTATTTGAATGCTGTTCTCTTCAATATGTCCAAGCCTTTGATGCCACAGCATGGTCTTTTCTCCAGAGACCACTAGATTTTCTACTCCACTTTTAGGAACCACAAAACTGTTGCACCCATCAACAACAGTGCTACCTTGCAACCTGTACAGAGTTCCAATCCGAACTCCCCACATCAATATCGGTGCTCCCCAAACCATCTTGCAGGTATGCTTCTCGAACAATGTTTTTACACCTGCATCATCCAACTTACTAACAGAAATCAGATTTCTGGCTAATGAAGGAATATGCAGAACACCCGAAAGTGTTCTAACCCTTCCACCTTGCAGCTTCAACTTTACTTTTCCATGACCAATGATTCTAGCCTTCCTGTCATCCCCCAAGAAGACATCACCACCATCATATTTCTCATACTCACAGAACCACTCTCTATGGGGAGTGAGGTGAAAGGATGCACCTGAGTCAAGCAACCATGCCTCATGATCTACATGTGTACTTGAAGAAGCTAGGTACACATCCCCACCTTCATCTGAGGTGGTTTTTGCCTTTGCAGAAGGAGCCTCATCAGATCCCTTCCCTTTGTGAGGAGCTTTAGATTTGAAGTCCCTTTTGAAGTGGCCTTCCTTTCTGCATTTCCAGCACACCACCTTTACAAGTTTTCTTGGAGATTTAGATCTTCCTCTATATTTAGATCTCCCACTCGATGACTTATTTTTGTTTCTTTTATAGGACCTTCCTCATACAGACAAGGCATCACCATTTTACCTCTCCATATTTTTCCGTCTCATCTCCTCCATCAGCAAGGATGAGACTATTTCATCAAACTGCATGGCAGTTGCATTGCTACCTATTGCAGTAACCAGACTATCCCACGAATCTGGTAGAGAACACAACAAACTGATGCACTTATCTTCATCTAAAATTTTAATATCAACAGATGCTAGCTGACTTACCACAATATTAAATGCATTCAGATGCTCTGTCACTGAGTCTCCATCTTTCATCCTCCGGTTATACAACTTTTTCCGCAGGAATAGTTTATTCACCAGAGACTTGGATTGGTACGAAGTCCCTAACTTGTCCCACAAAGACATTGCTGTAGCTTCCCCTGATACATTCAACAATACTGAATCTGAGACACACAGCCGTATTGTGCTCTTTGCCTTTCGATCCAACTTCTTCCATTCTTCATTGAATACTCCCGTTGGTTTAGTACCTAGATCTACTACGATCCACTGATCTTTATCCACCAACAGATCCTCCATCTTGAGTTTCCACAACTCAAAACTCTGACCATTAAATTTCTTGATCTCTATCTTTCCACTGCTCGCCATCTTCTTTCACCACCAGAATTGATCTCGCAGATTTCCCACTGAACAAGGTCTACCACAGGCCCGAGCGAAACCCCTCAGCATCAAAGGCATCCCCTTGAAGCCAAATCTACTCTGATACCAAAAGTAGGTTTTAACCCTGTACAAAAATTACCTTCATAGGAATTCTAAAACACAGAAAATAAATAATGTGAGAGCAGAACACATAAAACACATATACATAGAGATTTTTCCCTGGATCCCAAAACCGGGACTACCAGCTTGATTTTTCATTATGTTCCTTTCAATGTTATCATACATATTTATACATGCTGAAGCATCCAATAACATGGACCGAAAACCATCGCGTCCAAAAAACATGTGCGAAAATCATGCACAAAACCATAGGTGGGTCTGCCCAACCTAACATAGGGTCCAAAACCAAAATTTTTTGGGGGCACTACCTCGAACCCCATAAAGTGGGGTTACGGGTGCCCCTCAAACCCCCTGTTAACTACGTGGAAAGAATATAACACAACCCAATAGATTGTGCTCTTTTCATGCCTATGTTCTCCAGGTACTCTGCCCGTACACAAGCCTCGTCCACTGATTTGGGCTTGAACAACATCATTTTCTCATGCAGATGTTGGCGTAGACACCCCAAATACTTGAGGAGTACATCTAAGTTCTTTGGAGAGATACCCAACATTATAGGCATTTTTTTTAATTTTGTGGTGTACTCTTGCACACTTTGGCCTAGCTTATGCCTGAAGTAATGCCACCAGATCCACTAATCGTCTACGTATCCAATTGGATAAAAATGTGACTTAATTATGGTTTTAAAATCCTCCCACTTAGTCACTAGAGGTTATCCCTCAAACCTCAGTGCTTCCGTGTGGCTCTCCCACCAAGTCAGTTCAAGGCCCTCTAATTTCAATCACGCGAATGAGATCTTATGTCCTTCCTCAATTTGATGGACACAAGAAAAAAATTCTAGTTGTTGCAACTAGTGATTCAACTTCAGAGCATCAACCTCACCATGGTACAACTTGATACCAAATTTTTCTTCCATTTTAAACATGGATTGATTCCCGACACATGAACTGGGTTGATCTTTTCCAGGTTCTTTCCTCGACTAGTTTTTTGTTTCTCCCCAACCTTCTGATATTCATTCTGATTTTTCCTCTGTATTCGAACCCCCATCTTCTCCAAATATCCTCAACTTATTATGAAAGGCCGCCATGAGCAGGGTTTACATTGGTTGATATCTGCGACTTATTTTTCCAACCACGTAAACCTCACCTGTGTAGCATCATGAGGTTCGTTTACATATTCATCTGCCATGATTAGGGTATTACAATTTTCGGCCCCGCCGATCTAGATCGCTGCAATATCCAAAAAATACCCAAAGAAACCTATTATGATACCAAATTATTTGTAAGTTGTCGTGGATATTCCACTGGACAGTTCATCACAACATATATGATAATAATATATTTAAATTCTGAACTTTTATACTATTACAATTTTATTAAACTTTTGGATTTTAAATATAACTTTAATTAGTGCATGCATGCGAATGGAAATTATGTAGAAAAATGGAGAAAGAGAAAATAAGATCATATACACACATAAGACATAAAATATACTATGGGAAACCCTTTTGGGAGAAAACCCAGTTGGAAGGTGAGGTTTCTTCGCTCTCTTTCTCTATCTAGAAAATAAGGCTATAGATACAAAGAAGTAATGTCTGTGGCCTGGGGGCTACTACAGTGCGCATATCATTTTTTTGTGCTCTACCTCCTATCTCTCCTCACTATATTTTCTCAACTATTGAACGAAATGATCTCAAAAGAATCGAATGCCTCTTCCTCTTAGTGGCCCAGTTATAACATAGCTCAATCGCCTACTAGTGGTTAAGTTTGAGTACATCAACTCTTAACTAGAGTTACAATATAGACTATCTTAGAGTCTTTTACATCAAAAGTACATGGCTAGCCCCTTTTCCATGAATAATGTGGGCTGACGCAATACCCTCAGGAAATTATAGGTATGAAAACAGGAAAATAAACTTATGAGTGGGATAACTTTTGCATATGTACTCTGATTGGTGCACTTCTTGTATCATTGGAAAGATCTATTTGTGTAGAATAGTATGAAAAAGTGCGATGCTAAAGTGGAAAATTTTTACCCCCCAAAAAACATCATTTGATGACTCAAAACAGTCCTGGAAGGTTTCATATCTCATTTCACCAAACTGGGTCTTGCTAGTAAAAACTGTCTAGTGAGTTGATTCCTCCACTTTTTCCACCATGAATGCATCAAGATGGATGAAAAATAATATAATGATTCAATCTGGATCAATCCTCCACTCTCACACACCTCCTCTTTTGTCTCTTTGTAGTTTACATTGGCATCATGCATATAATGAAAATGTCAGTGAAGCCTTGCAATAGATCTACACATTGCGACATGTGGGAATGGGTTCCAATAGACATCATGGACCAAGTTTTGATACTGCTACTACCCAAGGGGAGGAGAAAGAATTATTATGTCTTCAATCCATCGATCTTTAACACCATCCAGGTAGTTTTTCCACTAACATTGATAATACTTGGGAAGCTAGATAAATTTTATGACAAATTTGTAGAATTTTGTCACGCAATGAAGGATGTGCAAAGATTTTCTTATGTGGAGCTTTCTGCACAGTGAAATCTTGGCACAGGAAAAGCTCCACACAAGGGAAAGAATTTTAGTTGAGGGAAGTTGTTGAACCCTTCTTCCCCGACCCACACAAAGGGCCTGCAACTACATAGAAACCTAAGCTTTAAGCAATGACATAAAACATTTTCAAATAAATTGCAATTGGCTTGCCTTTACTCTGCAAATACGATATACTTATAGCACACAATGTGTCAATATTTTGTGCCCCACTCATGTAAGGGACCTGCAATATTAGGAAGAGAAGTAGCAGTGTCAGGAATAATAGTGTTAATGTCAGAGCACTCATTGATGGAATAACCACTTAGAAAAATAGTTTTTTTTTTTTATATTTTTCGAGCACTGACAAAAAACCGAAAATAAAACACTCTCCACCAGGGGAATTATGTATCATCAAAGCAGAGCACACTCAACCAATTGAAAAATAGAAATAATATTAAAGAAAAAGGAAATAAATTTTGAATTTACAGAAAATAGAAATATTCATATTTTAAACAAAAATTGCAAACTCAATGCATTTTGACCACTAGGCAAATGCAATAGTCCCTAGTGAGGGAAAGACTAACAAAATTATATGGTTGACTTTCTGAAAAACCATACCAATAAGAAATATGTTCAAAGTTGAATAACTAAATACATATGATATACTTAAGATCAACATTTGTAAAAATAAACATAATACAAAATTTAACAACAATAAGTAGAAACATTTATAATTACTTTTTTTTTAATCTAAATTCTATCCCACTAGAATAATATAGTGATAATAAAAAAAAAAAAAATCTCTAATTTGCAAACGAAGAAACAAGTTAAAGTTGAATAACTATACTTAAGATCCACATTTATAAAAATAAAATTAAACAACAATAAGTGGATACATTTATAATTAGTTTTTTTTCTAAGTTATATCAAAAGAGAATAATATAGTGATAATAACAAAAGAGGAAAAACTTATTTCTAATTTACAAAACTTTAATTTGTGTAATTGTTTACCTTTCAAATATTTTGTAATAATATTTTTATAAATAATATTGTTTTACATACTAGTTGAATATTTAATTTAATTAGAACTTTAAAATTGTATTATTATTATTATAATGTTAAATTTAACAAAGGTGAAAAATTAGAAAGAAAAAAAAACAATCTAAAAAATATAATTATATTTATGTGAAGTATTGTATTATTATTATTATTATTATTATAAATTTAACAAAACTAAAAAATTGGGAAAAAAACATTCATTTAATAAGTATTAATTGAAATCCGAAAAACATAACTATATTTACTTGAAATATATAATTAAAATAAATTTATATTAATTTGATTTATTATGATTTTATATTATTATATTTAAAAAAATATCTTATTTTATAATTAATTATTTTCTTTTGAGTTATTTTATTAATATTATAGATTTAATACGTCCACTCGATTAAAAATAAACGTATAATGAATCACAGTTGATTGGGACGTTCATCGTTTGCATGTAAAATTCTTGAAGTAACCAACTCATGAGATTTAAGACATGAAGTGGCTTTCATCCTTTTTTATTGCAATTTCACTTTAATTTGGGTTCCCAACCATTAACTTGGGGCATAAATGGGGTACAAGCAACATTAATTTTTTGTTTATTGTCGATTCACGTACACTACCCATGTTTGTGAAAAGCTTTTTCATTCATAAACAATCCATTTATCATTTTCGTGAAAGTAGAGCAATGACATTGTAAGAAGCTAAGTTAAAGATAAAAGTCAATATGGTAATAATAACTCAGAAAGTGAATAACAATGTTATATTGTTTTTTTTTTTAAGTTTTTAATAATGGACAAAGTCTACTCTCTTGAAGAGCCCTAGGGCAGTATAGTGTTAAAAAAATAAAAAAAAAAATTATATATAAACTAAAATACACATGAGGTTGGTTACAATGATAGACAATTTTACCAAAAAATAATAGAAACATGAGCATAACATAAGACTAAATAGAGGGAGAAAAAATTATAGTTGTGACTTGGATGGGGTCTTGATTTTTGTTGGGGGTGTTACTAGCCAAGGATGGAATGCCAAGGTGTTGCTCTATGTGGTAGAGTATCTAATTTAGGTCATTTATTTGATGATGCAAATGTTCCATAGAGTGAAGGAGTTTTGCTCGATGCTCAAACTAGTCCATCATGATTTTGTCGAGGGGGGATTTCAAGTGCCAATATAGGTCAACAATGTACATGTATTGGTTGAGATGTCCATGCTTGTGCCCAAGATCTGCCACCTAGTTTTCCATCCTTGCATGAACCTTTGTGTTTGAGAACTAGATTGAGCTTCGCATGAGTGGAGGCTCTGTGAGTTAACAATATGGGAAATATCCATTCAAAGTTGGAGTATGAAACGTGCATGGGATAGAGTGTGATGAGAGAAAATTACATGTGGTGAGACCTTAGGATCCATGGCATCATAAACATTCTTTATGGGGGTGTGCTGCCACATCCCCCAATTTCTTGGCCAGGTGGGTTAGTGGCAACCCCTCACCTTTTGCTCCATAAGCACCCCATCTGAGATATATGTATCTTTCTAGACAAGCTACAAACACATATCGTTAAGTGGGGAGTCCACAAGAGGTTCAAGGTGGAGGATAATACTATTGAAGAGTCCAAAATCACATGATTAGCTAACATATCAACTACTTTATTTCCTATTCCTCAGACGTGGGAGGGGAAATGATCAAGATGCTAGAAAAAACTATAAAATACTTGCATATGAGTGCTTTCAAACACCATATTTCTAATACTTTATGCTCTAGGGTACCATCTTGTATCTTATAGAGCATGTTGATGATGAGTTTAGAATTGCCTTCCATAAAAATCTTGGAATAGTCTTGTGCCTATGCAATTTCTAGCCTTGTGATGAGGCTAGTTAGTTCAACTACATTATTTATATTAATTCCCAAAGTACTTGAGCATATGTAGAGTGGCAGGCTAGTTAGTTCCACTACATTATTTATATTAATTCCCAAAGTACTTGAGTATATGTAGAGTGGAAGGCCTTTGAGATCCCTGAATATACGACCAAATCCAATTGGGCTGTGATCTTTGATGCACCATCAAAATTCTCTTTGAGGAAAGATGAGGAAGCAAGGGGACCATGTAGAGGGAATGGAAAGTGGAGGTGTGGGAAAAATGGTTGGAGAAGGAAGAAGGGAATAGGGGACAATATTATAATGATAAAGAAGCCTAGGTTCCCATGTGCATGCCTTCCCATGTTCTGGTAGTTACTGCACCTTTTTACATACTCCTTAGCATCTTTAAAGACGATGAGACAATAATACCACTTATGAAATAAATTTTAACTTTTTCTATTATCAACAAAGTGGCCCCCACATGGACCATCATGGAAAGCTTTGAGTATCTCATAGATTTCCTCTTCTTTTACACATCTTTGAATAATGAGATTGAGCCCTATGTAAAAGAGGCACCCATCAATCTATGAGATTCTTCTGCTTTGTTTCACAATATTTTGACATTCCTTTGGTGAGAGATGGTGTGGAAGCCTAACTACAACCAAGTAGTTAGTGATATCTACAAACCATGAGGAATTATTGCAAACCATGAACATGTGCTCATTAGGAAAATACTTTTCTATAAGGGCTCATTTTCATTGGATGTAAGTCTATAGAGGAAATCAACTACAACATTATCTTTTCTTGGTTTCTCTAGAATTGTGATATCATATTCCTATAATAACAATAACCATCTAGTAACTTTTCCATTGGTAATTGGTTTATTCATTAAATACATAATAGCATCATGGTTAATGCATATTACTACTAGATAGCTTGTAATGTAATGTCGAAATGTATTGATTGCACATATAATTGCAAGGAACTCTTTTTGAAACATGGTGTAGTTTAGTTCTACTGATGAGAGACTCTCACTGACATAGTATATCACATATGGGTTTCCTTCTTCATTATGTCCTAATACAACTTGCATGGTGGTATTTGATTCATCTATGGAAATATGGAATGGGAAGGATAAATTAGGTCCTCTTGAGGTTGGAGCCTTAGATACTTTGGACTTTAACTCCTCAACAGTATGATGAAATTTTTCTATCCATACAAAATTATATTTTTTAATTACTAAAGAAAATTATATACGAGAAATTTGTGAAAAAGTTTCAATGAAATGTTGGTAATAACTAATATGTCCAAGGAAACTACGTACCTCTTTTTGCAAATGAGGAGTGAGAAAGTTTAATATCAGCATAATTTTTCCCAGATCCACTTGATTCCTTTTTCTAAGATACAATGGCCTAACAAAATTCCATCATTTAACATCATTTGACATTTTATTATATGACTAAGGGACACATTAGATTCTTTACACCTTATTTATTTTTTCCCTAACTTTTTTGCTGCCTTATTAAACTCATCGCCTTAAGTTGTGAAATTTTCCATATATATCTTTGCACAATCATTTATCATATCAAAGAATATGCAAATTACATCTCGCTAAAAGGTGGTAGGCATATTACATAATCCCCAAAAGACAAGACTCAATAGAAAAATGACCCCCATGGACAAGTTAAAGTGCTCTTGTCTTGGTGTTCATGCATGATTTGGATTTGGTTATAACCATTGAATTCATCAAGGAAAGAAAAAAAAAATCTTACTTCCTAAGGTTTCCAAGACTTGACGTTGGGGGAGGGAAGTGGGAAGTGGTATTAATGGGTTTCTTTATTAAGTTGTCAATAATTTACAAAAATCCTCCATTTCCTATTTTTCTTGGGTAAAATGAGAAGAGGAGAGACCTGCTTTTTTAACCAAAATGAGAATTTCTATAACATTCGTAACTTCAAAAGATGAGATGCAAAGAGTACACTAGATATAAATATCTATAAATGCCACAACGAGCTAGTTACAACATGTCTCTAGAGAGTTGAATTCATGTAGCTAGGGAAATGAATTGTTCACCAAACCGCTTGAGCTAACGCTCTTTGATTACAATAGGGGAGACTCATTGACTATTAGAAATTAGGTAGATAAATTTGGATGTGACCAATTTCTTTAGTTCTTGATTTACGATGTCACTTAGTGTTGGATTCATCTCGCATTGGGCTAGTAAATGGGCATAGATCCTTCCTATCTATCTATCTATCTATCTATATATATATATATATATGACATGTGTACAAGTCAGGATGGACCCCACACATGTCTTACTAATCCCAAATGAAGGCTTCATTGTGCATTTGTAGCACCATTATTAATTACTCCTATTCTTCATTCAATCCCTGGTTGATGTTGAAGGTTTAGCCAAGAGAAACTCTTTGGTTTCTATAATAGAATCCTGATATTTATTATTTGGAGGCTTATACTTTATGGGTGAATTGCTTATTGAGGTAAGAGAAGCTTATTCCTTGGGGTGAAAAAAAATGATCAAGAGTGTGTGTGTATGATTTGACGAAGAAGAGGATGTTATGACATCATTAGTTTCATCATCCTTTTTTTCTCATGAATAGCCAAGTATCAGTCTGTAGAGAGGACTTGATGAACTTTCCTTCCTCATCACTATCCTCCTCTTTAGTCAAAATAAGTATTTATGAATTTATGCTAGACTTGGAGGGGGTATATACAATCAATTGCTTTGTACAGGTCCCATATGAGATGCTCATGTTGCTCGACATACAACCAATGTTAGCATCAACAGTGGCCAAACAAGGTCTACCCAGAATTAGAGGATGCCCACCCAAAGATATTTTGGGTTGCAATATCATGAAAGATGTAGGGTATTCCCATGGATGCACTAAAACTACTATATCCTCTAATATCCCTTCTAGTTTGATGGTAGATTTTTCAATGAGTTGAAGCATAGTGGGGGTTTGCTTAAGACTAGAGAGTGTTAAGGCTTCCATAGTTTCACGTGTCATGACATTAATGGCATCACCCAAATAGATCAATGTGTTACGAATAACAATGTTGTACATATTAAGTACTAAGTCTCCAGGGTCAAAATACTTGGCTAGAAGGGATGTATTTTTCTACATTTCAGATAGAAGGTATCTAGAGCTACTTTTTCTTCGTCTTTTTCAGCATTTAATAAATCCAACTAAGAACCCAAGGAACTAAGCATGCCAACTTTGAATTGTTCCAATATGTTCCCTGGCTTAGCTCCATTGACTCCTTCTGAAACATCCTTAGTATTTCCTGCCATCATTTCCCAAGACCCTTTTCCTAATTTAGATAATCCTTAAGAATATCTACAATATATAAAGCTCTGTAATGTCATCATATTCTAGCTGAGAAACATTTCCTCCACCATTCAGGTTGAGAAGATTCATGAACTTGTCTTGAATTCCTCTCAACAACAAACTCAGTGTGTCTTAGGGGCTATGTCTTCTTCCCTTACTTTTTGTAGGTTATAACTCAATCTCTCCACATAACCCTTAAGACCGTCATCTTCTTCTCGGGTTATTTTTCAAAGACTTCCTCTCTTCTTTCCTTGGACTTACAATAATATTGGTATTTTTCCAAGAATTTCTACTTCATCTATTCCCATGAACCAATGCTACCTTGGCTAAGGTCCATGAACCAACATAATGCTACATTTTCAATGTAGAAAGGAATGTATTTAACTTATAATCATCAGTTACATCATCATATCTTCAACATAGGACATCAAACTTAAAAAGGAAGATATCAAGATCTTTCTTAGATAGACCATGAAAGTTTGGGAATATTGAATGAGGAATATTTTTCATTTTAGCATCCAATTTTATTTATGTGATGGGGAATCTGAAGGGGTTAGTTTCTTCTTTGATAGTTTAATGTGTCATCTTTTCTAAAGGAGTGTCTTTTTATTTTGAGGGTGCCTTTGGAGATTCAATAAATCTATTTTCCTCAGGGATATACTATTCCTAGGAAGGACATTGTTCACTTTCTAAAGGGTTTTTACTGTCGAAAAAAAATAATTTGCAGGACTCTGTCCAGTTGAAGCATAAGATCCATGCTTTTTCTTGAAACGAGAGCTTGTTGTTGGTGTCAAGTAGTTTGGTTTAAAATTTTCCTTTCCCTCTTACAAAAGTTATGCAATGTTAGTATGGTGGGATTTCTTTTTAATTATATGAAATTGGTCTCTATCCCTAGTAATCTAACAAGTCATATTGAAGAAAAATAAAAGGTAAAAATAATCATGTTTTTAAAATCAACAAATAAAATTACACAAAAATTGACACAAAACTAATTGCACTACTAAAATTTCCCCAACAACATCGCCAAATGACGGTATTTTCAATTACTTATAATCATCTTAGTAAGAAATTGATTAGATGCACGTTTAAATTTTCAATCTGAGGTTCATTTGGTCCTTTCTAACTATCATGCACAATATATGCGAGCACAATCTGTTATGTGTCATAAAGTCATAGTAATATGAGGGTTGTCAAAATACAAGATACAACTGATTTCACAGATTACTAATATGATCAAACACACCACACTTTGTATGAAATAAAGCACTCTTGAAGAAAAGTAATTTGCAGGGAAAGTAAATCATGATTCATGAAGGCAAACACACTTACATAAAAGTAAACACGCCAACTTCTAGAAGTGACATGTTCAAGTACAATGATATCCTTAGTTTTTTGTAACAATTATGCAATGACACGTTCCTATAATGCAATTAATGACAAGCAAATAAACCACAAACAATAAAACATAGTAAAGGTAAGCTACAAGCAAGTTGCAACAAATGCTAAGATTTCTAGAAACATGCAAATATATATGAAATTCATTAGTTAATCGCTAACTCTAGAGTTAATTCCTGAATTAGGTAACCTATAGTTGCATCAACAAGAAATTAACATGAATACAACACAAGAAAATATCGAAATCACAACAAAGGAAAACTAACGGAGTTGCAATTGAAGAAAAATAATGGAATCCTAACAATAGGAAACAATTGTAAATGAATAGAATTATAAATACTAACTACCCTATAATTTTTCCTAATAGTAGCAAGATATGGAGGGGGGCCTACCTACTTAGATGAGGTACTATGAAATCTTTAGTTCACGTGATCATGAAATTAACATTGAGAGATTGGAGTAGAATATATTTTCTATTACACAAAATGGAGAAATTACACAACGATTTAACAATAAAGTCTTCCGTTCTTTTTCCCCCTCCCGGGTTTCAAAGGAATCTAGGTATTATAGAAAATTCTTTCTATCTAAACTAATTGAAAGATTGGATGACCAACCTAAGAGAATCAGTGGTTCGTCCGATTAAAACAATAAGTTTAGAAATTGGTATATTAAAAAAGAGCTAACTCACATTTTCTAGGCATAATTAGAAAATGAGTTGTCTTTCTCAATTAGTCACTCATTGTCTATGCTTCTTCTATCATGAGTTGGCATAGTTGTCAGAGTTGTAGTAAAAAAAGTTGCAATAATGAAAAATCTAAGGATTCTATATGGAACACAAAATTCATGAGTTGTAATAGTTTCATTGGGCATAGGCGAGTTGCAACATTCTTATATTTTGTAAGTGGCTATGTTGGAGTTGCAACAAAGTAGAGGAGTTGTAACAATGGCATGGAGGATATTTATAGCACTTACCTACCTTAGTCTAAGGAGTTGTAGCACCTGTGTGTCATAACACTTGTTGTGGGATTGTACCAACATAGAGGAGTTGTAGCCAGTAACTTTTTCTCCTTTTCTAATAATGTTATTATGAAATATGACAATTTCACAACATTTTCCATAAGAATAAGTGTAAAAGTGTTGAAAAAGAGATTATTCATACCTACACCAAAAATATCGTAATAATGGATGAAAAATGCCCAAGGAATGAAAAGTGGAAGAACGAACTAAAAAAGGTCATGGGAGGGTGTTGAAAATGTGCCAATTTTGACACCCATGAGCTTCATGGATTTATTATATCTACATCTCAAACCACACACAAAATGATTTTATTTATACCTTTCTTCCTTTGCTTCTTCTTTGTTAACCATGCTCACTTTTGCTACTTCGCTCCATATACCTTCTGCTACTTTGCTTTTTGTCCCAATTTTCTCTCTTTCCTCTTGTTCCTATTGTTCATAAGTAAGATTATTATGTAATTAAACTTTTTTTATCATCTTCTTTTTTCATGGTGTCTTTCTACTTTTTGCTATGGCATCCTTCTAAACCATTATCTTAATTATCCATATTGATCTCCCTATATTTGTATGAGAGAGTCCCCATGGCCATGATGAACTACAAATAGCCGCTATAGTAACAAGTATTTTTCATATTGCTACATGGTACCTCACTGAGCTTCTCTCCTAAACTAATTATTTTGGTATTCATAGTTCTTTCCTCTATAACCTTTAGAGCTTTCTCTACTCCTCTAGGCTTCTACAAATATTCACTTCTCCTAACAATTCTACCTAGAAGCACAACTATATAACTATCTCAACTACCTCTAGCCAACTGCAACTGGAAGTTTCTCTTCTTGTTGTGTCTATTATGGTGTTTGTAGTGTAAGGGTTTATGCCACCTATATCATTTTTTCTTGAAGTCTACATCCCTTTCTTTCTACATCAATCTTCTATTTTTCATCCTACTTCATTGGAATCTTCCACTACAACGACTACATACAATAGTTTCTAATAAGATGGTCATCTTCATCCAAAAAGACACCTATGATCTTGGTTTGGAAAATTTAAATGGCACATCAATGTTGTGATTTAATATGACTTTATCTTTATCTATGACATGTGGTTTTAGACTTTTGACTTCACATTTTTAAATCAATGAACTCTTATGAGTCCATATATTTAAACCTGGGTGTTGGGTAACATTAATCATAAACCATTAGTATTTCTTAAGTTTGAAATATTGACTTTTCCAATTTAAATCCTCTCTATTTGATTATGCAACTTTGACATGACTTGACCTCTAAAGCCATAAATAACTATTCATTGAAATATAAAATTCATTATGACTTTCAACCAATGCTCTTAATTATTTTAAGGGATATTGTTACCCTTATATAATGCAAAATTTTAATTATTAATTCACCTTTCAATCTACTTAAATAATCACTTATATGAGCTTCTGAAGGAATACTAACCATTTATATTTTAATCAATATTCATATATTTTTATTCCATGTATGTGGTATAATGCTAAATGTGAAAAGAGAATATACCTATCCGTTGATATTGAGATCGATTTCCCAGTAGTCCTTGGATATTTTCTTCAAATTGTCACCTCTTCCTCTCACTATTGTGGTTGCTAAGCATATTTATTTTCAAAATTAACCTTATTTGAATTCAACCAAACATTTGTAAATATTAATTGGATGAACCTCTACAATACCTTCTTGAATAATGTCAACCAACTCCCTTTTGTTGCAGTAAAAGATGCATATATTGTACCCTTTGTACCAGTTCTACCAATATGATCTACACAATCCTCTAGTGAGTCAGGGAAGACATACTTAATGAAACATTTTATATATTTGACATCTAATCCATATGTAGCAACATCCATAGTAGTGATGATAGGCATCTTTCCAACATTAAACTCTCTCAACATTGAGTCCCTTCTGGTCTGGCTTTTATCATCATGAATTGGTAGTGATGGAAAACCATCCATGCAAAGTTGCTTGGAAACCTAATGGAATATTTTTTTCTTAAAGAGAATCATTTTGTAAATCATTATTCATTTATTTCTCAAAGTTGCATTCTAAAATTAAATCTAGAATAGTCATTTCCTTGTCCCTTGCGATGCAACAAAATTTGGAATTTGTTGGACTAATAGTTTGCTCAACATAAAATGAACATCACATTCCTACAACCTTTAAGCTCACTCCCTGTATGTGTGGTAGCACCATATTCTTCCATCATCTTCATATGCCTACTAACACAGTCGAAATTTTCTGCTCCAATTTTTTTTACAAAAGAATCAACATAACTGCGTCACACTTTCCCATGGTTGAAAATTCTCATCATTGACAAATAGCATCAAAATGAGCCAAGTATATGTTCTCTCATTCATTAGAATGATCCTACACATTTTCCATGGCAACTTCTAGGCCCCTACTAGTATTTGAAGTTCCTATGATAGGTGAAACAACCATCCCTCAGCTTCCCACATCTTATTCAACAACCATGCCTCACATTTTCATCATTAGAGAGAAGAGGTGAGAGTTCCATTAGAATACCTAGAGTATTATTGAGCTCAACAAATCCCTCTTTATTCATATGGAAATTGAACAATGAACCAAATCACCTTTTCCATATACCATAAGTACCACTAAGGGGAAAATAATCATAACAAAAAAACTCTTGTGTTATTGTTTCTTTCTATGTATCAATTTGTAGAAGACATCTTGAATTATTCAAGAATGGTAAAGTTGGATACCTTTTCCTAGTGTTAGTCTTTTCCAATGTGCACTTTTCCAATGAGCTAAGTGTTATGAGTTTTAAGTTCACATGTGGTTGTTATTTTGTTAGTTTTCATAATTAATCTTTAACCGATATTGGGCCTCCTCCATTGTTATAAATGAAAAACTCCTTCATGTACTTTTCATAATGTGAGTAATATTGAACACTCTTTCATGGTATTGGAGTGGGTTTTTTTCCCTACTAAAACCTTATTTTTTCATTTTTTCTTTTATAACATAATGGGGAAGTACATAAGTTACATGAGAATTTTGTTAATATTTTGGGGTTGTGGATTTTTCACTCATTGGTATATTTTACTCTCATATTTGGTGCCATCACCCTGAGTTTTATGCTGCTACAGTGAGGTATTTTCATATTGAATATTTAAACTTCAAATCTACTCATGAATGAATATATATTCCCTAACGTGTTTTATATTGTAAATCGTGGAATTTTCCTTTAGCCTACTACTTGGTCATAGTATCCATTGTTGCAAGTGCATAGGGGTTTGTAGATCCTTGATTGTGGCATTTGTTTCCATCATGGCTCTATGGATCTATTTGTGGATATCAAAATAAATTGGTTGAATTCTCAAATTCACTAATATAGAGCATAGATCTGATAGATCTAAGGTTGGAGGATGTCAAATTTGGTGTTGGATTAAAGTAAAGGATCCTCTCTATATTATCTTTAGGAGCCTTGAAATATCTATTGATCTACATGCAGATCTAAAAAGATTCAGAAATGAGAGAATAACAAAGATGTTCTGGAAAAAAATACCACCATCTTAATATGAGGGAGAGATGAGTGTTTTATAAACAATGAAAACATTATCCTTATTAAATTTTAATTACAAAATATATGAGATAAAATTAAATTAAATTATTAGATAAAAACAACTATAGATATGCTTCCATCTTTACTAGTTTTTTGATGTTTCCTTCTTTTTGAGTTTTTAGATGTTGTCAAGAAAGAAATGTGAATTTTTATTATTGTTGAATCAGTTAGATGTTTCTGATTTGTGAGCCTTCCTTGGTTTCCAAATTCCTCCCTGTTTAAATTGGGAAGTGTCCCAACTTCATCCACCAAATGAGGGAGATTGTGCTTCAATTTTTCTATTGTCATCCATTTGGTATGCACTGGCATGTGTCCCTTCTGACCAACAAGATATGATAAGTGAGGAACCACATTGGCACAACGGTGTTGACGGTGTTGGAAATCCTTCAACCAAAAAGGTCACCTTGATGTGAAGTTTGAATTAGACCTCATACCATTTGGAATAGGATCCCCATCCGGGATATCGACCGAACTGCCATATATTCTTGTAGATTTTCCTTGGCTACAAAGTTCGACACAAGGGTGTAATGCACAAGTAATCCTGGATTAGAAAGTGAGTATGTCTAGTGATTTTTTAGTTGTATGTGTGTCAATTTTATTTTACTATGGAGGGAAAGGAAAGTGAACCTCTAGGAGAGAGGTAATAGTACCATCCTAGTAGAGACACACATAGAAAACATCCATCTAACATCTAGTGGAATAGTTCAAAAATATGCGTCAATCATTGCAACCATAAGAAAGATATGTCTAACATCCAATGGAATAGTCCACAAATATGCAACAACCATCCCAAATGTTACAACACATTCTCAATAACATAAGCCCCAAAATAACCGAAATAGTTCAACTACTTTAGCACAGGTGGGAAAAAACATGAATTACAAGCATTCACAAAATAGTCTTACAAATATTCATAATCCATGCATGAAGGATGTGTTGTCCATCATAATTCATATATTGAGTAAAATTCCCGAGACACATGTATACAACGAACACCACTAACTCCAATAATGGAGCATCAGAGCCACTCCTTACTCCCCAAAATAAATAGTTTGTCTCTCTAATGCCTTGTGGGAGGAGCCAAGGTGAAAAGTCCTTCGCATGAACAATGAGGGTGTATATATAATAAATGTGGTGATCCTTCACCTCCCTTATGACTCTTGGACTATCCTCATGACTATTTGACTTCTCATGACTTTTCAACTTCCTACATGACTCTTCACATTACATAAATGACTCTTGGACTTCCACTTCACATTACATTTTCCAATATAGAATTACATAATCCATAAATGATGTGGCACCTGATGACTTGTGAGAGGACATTACATGACACTGATGACATGAACTACATGATGATGTGAAAGTGCCAAGCTATCCTTCTTTGTGATTTTTCTTTCTATATTCAATAAGAGATGTACCTAATACTTCATTTTCATGAGAGATATGCTTTCTTCATCATATATACCTTCCAAAGGGTTGTGAATTAGATGGAGTCTTCATGCAGTCCTAATCTTTTGTCTTCTGTTGTAATACAATGTTCCTTCATATTCTTGTCTGATGATAATATTATCTAATTAGCTCCTTAGGTGTCTTCTAGCATGTCATCCTTCTATATCTCCTTCTTCATCATCTTGCCATAGCACGATAGAGTTCCTACATCTGTAATCCGCTCATGACAAGACAACATCAATACAATAAAGCCCTAATCTAAGATGTTGCATGATGATCCAATGCCAAAGCCCGAATTGGGTGGTAGGCTAAGGGAGAGGCTCAGTGACTATGCAGTTGTGCAACTCAGGAATTCAAGGGTTAGGCTTGAGCCTTAAGATTGTGCAATGCGTAGTTCATGCTTGGACTAAGAAAACATATTGTGCAGTTGGGGAGCTCAAGGAGCCAGACTAAGGGCTTGGACATTGATTTTACCCATTGTGATGTTCTAGAAGACATAGGAGCCTAGTTGATTTCCCAATTTCACAATTCAAGAGCTTAGGGTTGAGGCTTGAGAATTGATACTATACAATGTGCAGTTTAGACTAGACTATGTAGGTAGATTGCATAGTTTTGAGGATAATGGATTAGGCTACAGGGTTTTACATTGTTTCTATCAACTGCACAGTTACATAGTTCAAGAGCTCAGGGTTTGGGCTTGAGCTCAGATATTCCACAATGCGCAGTTGGTGCGAGGCTCGGGGGGTTAAAATGCGTAATTTTGGAGGCTCAGACTCAGGCTTGAGCACTGAAACTGTGCAGTGCATAGTCCTGGAAGGAAATAAATGTGCATTACACATTTTCAAGAGGTAGGGTTGTAGCTTGAAGGATGGGACCTTACAATACATAGTTTAGGAAGGTCGGATGAGGCTAAGTTACTGGGAATTTTCTGAAATTTGGCTAAGTGTGCGATTAGTGAAATTTATGTGAATAGTGATAGTACTTGATTGTGATCACAAAATTAGAGTTCTTGAAGACACAAAATATATCATCCAAAAAACATTAACAACATACTTCCCTCAGTGCGACAACTTTTACAACTAAACTTAAGGCAAGTGCATCAATAGAGATACACTTTGCAAGAACCGTGATGACACTTGTGCGACAATGCTTAAAACTTTGGAACTAAGTGCGAAAAATGTTTACATGGTAATATCGACTCATTTACACAAGGAGAACCTCTTGAAACCACCAAAATAAGCTTATGTACGTTATGTGACACTTAACATACTAGAAGATGACTAGTGCAAATGACACTTGTGATATGTGAAAGATAGTGAGAGAAACACATGCCAGAGTGAAGGTAACATGAAAATGACACTAATTAGAGTGAAAGAAGGAAAAAACAACAACCTAGAACATGAAAATGACTCTCACAAAAATAAAGGTGCGTGGAAGTGATAGTTTGCAAAAGTCACTAAAATAGAAGTAAAAACGCGGTTATAAGTGAGAAATTGTCAATGTCAGTGCCCACTGACTATTGACATGGATTGGAAATCACAGAGACATAGTCTTGATGTACCATGCTATGCTTGTCCAAGCTTGCATAAAGGAATGCACTCATGAACGTGTTGTAGATTGAGCATGTGTGAGTAAGTATCCTCAACACCTCCAATCCAAGAAGGGAGCTCAAAAGAATCAACTAACAATAAAGTGAATATGGAATGATCGATCATAAGATCCACAGTAGGCTTCAAACTTCAAGCGTAGGAAAATTTTTGGAGGGTGTTTTTTATAGCGATAACGCTTAGTGACACACTTATAGAACACCAGCTTATGTGCCTTGGTCAATTCTTTCATGCAGGGTCTAGTTCTTTACAAAGTATTGATTCATTGCTTAGAAAGTGGCCAAACCAAAACATGATGCGAAACCAAAACCAGGAAACACAAGACAAACTATAGGAAACTAATGTAGGATGAATGTACAGGTAAAGTAAAATGAAACTAGATTGACTCCTAACTTAACCAGCTAGATGGTCGGGGTGATGTATAATGGAATTTCCAATGTAGCCACCGTAATTGTTCATGACTTGCAATCACAAATATGCAACCAATTAAAACAAATATAAAAAAGCGTGTAATGGAAAAGAGAAGAGCTTGTATAACTTGCACAAAAAACTTAAGGTATTTCTTGTCAGCAGGAAGATATGTCATAGTTACTACTTTTAACCAATTCAAATTGTTACCTTTCTGATGAAGATTGCAGCTAAACAAACCTTGGAAATTTCTTTTGAATGCACCTTCATCTGTGTCATCCCTTTTAGCAAGAATGAGAAAATATCGAAACTTATTATTAACTGTAGGTTTTAACCCCGTACATAAATTACGTCCATAGGAATTCTAAAACATAGAAAATAAACAATGTGAGAGAATAACACATAAAACACATATACACATAGATTTTCCCCTGGATCCCAAAACTGGGACTACCATCTTGATTTTTCATTATGTTCCTTTCAATTTTAGAATACATATATATAGATGCTGAAGCATCCAATACCATGGACCAAAAACCATCGCGCCCAAAACCATGTGCAAAAACCATGCACAAAACCATAGGTAGGTTCGCCCAGCTAGTATAGGGTCCAAAAAAAAATTCCCCGAGCCGCTGCCCAAGACCCCATAGAGGTGGGCTAACCACCCCCCTCAAACCCCCTATGACCCCCCCACTATGTAATCGGCGCAATGAAGGGGGGGGATCCACTGACCCTCTAAACGCGCAATAAACTAGGAAGGCTAGTCGTGGAAAGAATATAACACAACCCAACATTCTCCCACTTGTTGTTTTCTTTCCACAGGGGGCCACATGAGATCTTAGTGATTTATCCAGCCCTGGAACACCCATTGTTTCTCTACACCATGAGAACTTCTCCGAGCTCACAAATTTTGTCAATGCATCTGTAGTATTCTTCAAAGTGTCCACCTTTACCAGCAACACCTTTTTGTCTTCTATTATATCCATCACAAAGTGATACTAAACATCAATGTGCTTTGTCTTTGAATGATAAGCAGGGTTCTTTGCCAAGAAAATTGCACTTTTTCTATCATAGTCTATCGTTATAGCACCCTGTACTAACCGCATACTTGAACACAATCTCTGCAAGCAGACTGTTTCCTTGCTTACATGAGTGGCTGCCATGTATTTTGCCTCTATAGTTGATAGTGCCACTACAAATTGTTTCTTACTCATCCAAATAACTGGACCTCAAAATAGGTTAAACACATACACACTTGTAGATATTCTTTGATCCATATCTCCAACCTAGTCTGCATCAACAAAGCCAGGAATATCGAAAACTCTCTCTAATCCTGGTCTTCCTTGGTAGCACAAACCATAGTCACTAGTTCCATGCAAATACCTAAAGACCCGCTTCACTGTTGTCCAGTGCTCCTTCCCTGGTTTTGACATAAACCTGTTCAATACTCCCACTGCATGTGCAATGTCTAGTCTAGTACAAACCATCTCATACATCAAGCTACCGACTGCACTTGCATATAGAACACGGGACATGTCCTCTTCCTCTTCTTGTGTCTTCGGAAATTGTTCATCAGAAAACTTCACACCTACAGGAATAGGAACCTTCATCGGTTTACTATCCTGCATATTAAACCTCTCCAGTATTGTCTCGACATACTTCCTCTAGTTTAACCAGAGCTTCCTCTTTTCCTGATCTCTTTTAATTTCCATGCCCAAAATATAGTTTGCAGCACCAAGATCTTTCATGTTGAATTTTGAGGACAATCAAGCCTTCAAATCCTATATAATTTCTTTGTCATTTCCAACTAGCAACATATCATCCACATATAAGACCAGATAAATAACACGGTCACCAATTAATTTAAAATACACACTGTGATCTGCATTGTTTTTGGTGAAGCCAAGTCCCCGTATAAATGTACCAATTTTCTAATACCACATCCTTAGTGACTGTTTTAACACATACATAATTTTTTTTAACTTGCATACTAGTTCTTTCTTCCTTTCACTGCAAAGCCTTCAGGTTGCTTCATGTAAATCTCCTCTTCCAGATCCCCGTGAAGAAATTTTGTCTTCACATCCATATGTTCTACCTCAAAATCAAAATCAAAAGCAACAGCAACAGATAAAAGTAATCTAATAGAAGCTACCTTGGAAACCGGAGAAAAAATATCACCAAAATAAATTCCTGACACTTGGGAATAACCTTTTGCTACCAATCGAGCTTTATATTTCTCCACCCTTCCTTTTGCATTTGTGTTATTCTTGAACACCCATTTGCTTCCAATGGGTTTCCTTACTCCACAAGATCCCAACCCTCACTTTTGTACAAAGATGCCATTCCATCAACCATGGCCTCTTTCTAGAGTTTGCCATCCTCTGAATCTACTACTTCCTTCATAGTTCTGGGATCATCATCAGTAATAGATAAAGAAAAATTTGAACAGAAAGTAGATGGACTATACCTTTATGGCTACCTTCTTTCTTAAACTAATCTTCTCACAACCAAGGTTTGTGGCTCTTCATCTTCTGATTCGTCTTCTGCTGTAGAGTTTGGTTCTTCCTCCTTTAGCTCAAACTCTATCTTCTCAGGTTCCTTTGGTCAGACTTCATGTTTAATAACATATTTCACCTCTCTGAACACCACATCTTGGCCGTACATAACCTTCCTTGTTACTGGGTTCCAAAGCTTATAACCCTTTAAACCATCCTTATACCCAATAAAGATGCACTTTTCAGATTTACTATCCAATTTTGTTCTTTTCTCCTTTGGAACATGTACATATGCGTCACATCCAAATACCCTCAGATGTGAAAGAGATTGTTTTTTACCAGTCCATACCTCTTGTGGAGTCTTATCCTCCAACACTGATGTAGGTGATCTGTTGACCAGGTAACATGCTGTCTCCACCGCCTTTGCCTAGAATTCCACTCCTAACCTGGCACCACTAAGCATGCTTCTTGCCCATTCCATCAACATGTTGCTCATTCTCTCTGCAGCTCCATTTTTCTCAGGTGTGTATGGAGTAGTCTTTTGCCATGCTATACCACACTTATAACATAATTCTTCAAATTCCTTCTTGCAAAACTCTCCACCGTTATCTGTCCGTAGCACCTTTATCTTCTTCTCTATTTGGTTTTCCACCAGAGCCTTAAATTCTTTAAACCTGTCAAATATTTCTGATTTCTTCTTAAGAAAATATATCCATGTATTCCTTGAGAAGTAATCTATAAATGATACATAGTACACAGACTTACCCAGTGATGGAACCTTCACAGGTCCAAACACATCACTGTGCACAAGCTCTAATATCTGTTTCGCTCTCTTACAACCAGAGGGGAAACTCACCTGATTTTGCTTCCCATTGTTTCATGGAAAACTAGTGTCTTTTCGATCTGCTAGTCCCACTAAGAAGGGTAGCTATCTTAGAAACAAACAATCAAAGCAATTTGCGATTTCCTTTATGTATGATAGGTAAGAGAGAAGCAAAGGGGACCAACCTGGATCTTCCGCTTGGCTCCCTACTTGATTTCTCTCTCCCTTGATAGAACTTTCCACTCCTCTCCTACTTGTCCTGCTTCAGAGAATGCCTGTAGAGTCAAAGTAACAAAACACTATCAAAGCATCTTGATCTTTAATATCATAAAAAATTCAGAATCATAAATACATTGATCATACAATTGTATTCACAAATAACAAGATTCACAAATACACGATTATATGGAGGAAAACTCAAAGAAATTTATTAATAGTAGAAGAGAGGATTACAACCCAGCTATCTGATCCAACATCATCCTCCCAGCATCAAAGCCCTCTTCACCTCATGAAAAGCAAGATCACCCAACAATATAATGTCTCTTCTCACAGATAAACCAACAACACTTCCTTACAAAATACAAAATTCCAGCCTCTAGATCTCTCAGATGAGGTATCCATTTATAGATGTCTTGCAAGGGTGTGAGTTAGCTCTGGGTTTCTGATTATTGTCATTCCACTGATAGTTCTTGGTTCCACTTGGAGATTTCATTGATCTCTTACTCATCCCTGGGCGAATTCAGAGAGGCAAGTATCCTGGGAGAAGTTTCTAGAAGATTCCATGAGCTTCCACTTAGCAAATTGTCTTTGCCATTTGTCTATTCTCACTCATCGCACCCTACAGAAGGCCTTTTCAGTATGCATAGCACCTAACTAGTGTAGCAGCTAGTATGCATCGCACCTTGACCATGGAGAAGTTAGTGTGGTCCGGTTTTGGCAAGTTCTGAGTGGTTTTTTAGGTGGAACTTCTGGGAAATGATGTAATCAGTTGACCATGATCCTTTAGGGTATGAAACAACACTTTTAGGGGTTAAAGAGCCCTTGGTTTATGGACATATGAGTTTGGGGTTGCAGTGCCCAAATATGTCTATAACAGTTGCCCCCTAAAGCATGAGGTCGTAAATCTTTTGATGTCGGGTGAAATGCTTTATCATGAGGATCTGAGGTATTCGAACTAGAAGGTGACCTATATAAGATACAATACAATACATCATCTTCATATTATTTTTATGATCTAGCTAAGGTGGGCATTCCCATGCTCAGCTTTATAAATTCATTTTCATGTACATAGGATAGTGTTGATGCCCCGAAAATCGTTGTATCAACATTGGGGGATAACCACCCAGTCCGGACCTTAGTATAGCTCCTTTTCCGTTTGGAATGGTGGCTCCGACTGGTGATAATGGGACCAGTTTCCCAGCAATGGATAAATGGGATGAATGAATGATTGGTTGACTAATCATATGATAGGTGAAAAACTTAATTTATCAGCGAAATAAAAGAACTACTACTAATCCCGGGAACTATTGTACTTTAAAGTGTAGCACTTAATGATCTATGTTTATAAACAGGCATGTAGATGACTCTATTTAATAAACATGGACTTTTATTCATTCAAGGATTACTTTGTTTAAATCGTTAAACAAAGGAATTAGCGCAATATTGCTACACTTATATATCATCGATACATATACGATCAAAAGAAAAGCATCCCATAAACATCCAATAGTGGAGGGAATAAATAAATGTTGTTAAAACACATACATATATTCGATAATAGCAAAGGCAATCAAATAACAATTCATATGAAAAGAATGAATTCAGATATAGATAATAGTACCATATGAGCTGCTAGTCACTCCCAATATCAATCACTATTTGAGATTCTTCTTCCAACGCATAAATACTTTCAAACAAAGACAGTAGTGCATATTTGCATAAAAGCTTCCTTGTCAAAATTAGAATAACTGGTCCAGTGTTATAAAAGAATATGGCTGAAGTACAGTAGTGTAACTTCAGTCTTTAAGTCAAGTACAAAAATTTACGACCCTTTCTAAAAACATGAAAGGGTCTATAAATACTTAATTAAGCTAACTATCTATGAAACTGAAATCCTACTTAATTGGTATCAATTGATTTTGATCATATTCTTCTCAGCAATCTGGCAGTAGGCGGCATGACTCATCAAGTAGGCTGTTTGCCTTTGAACCTGAGCTGACTTATCGCAAGCATTGGCTCCACATCGGGCGGTCTGTTGAGGCGAGAGCTAAGCTGGGCGGCATAGGTGGCATCCTGAATATCGGGGATAATATACCCGATTGCATCTGTAAGGAATTTGAGGGCGGCTCTTTGAGTGTGTGGTTTTACCAAGAAGAATCAATAGGTGTCCCATGTTAAACTGTTAATTCCAGCAATTAATCTCCCCTTTTCCTCTAGATCTGGATAACATGACTGCTCCAATGTTTTCATCGCTGTCAATTTTCCTGGAGTGCATTGGGAAATCATGCTTGACAAGTAGAGAGTATTATTAACCAATTCAACCAAATTGCTTGTAGTTGATTTGCACCTTGAAATTGCCCTCTCTGCTTTCATTAACTGGGACTTCCATTCTGTAAACAATATATCTTTATGTGACTCTAAAATTCCTGGTAAATTTGCTGCTTGTCCCTGATCAGTATCTTTCCAGTCAAGAAATGCAGCTATCGTTTCTTCAACTTGATCCAATTCCGCTCTAGCCTTTTCTGTTTTTTCACTTATTGATGTCGTCAATTCGCATAGTGGTTCCGCCTGGGAGATTTGTTGACATAGAAGCTTGATTTGGGCTATTAATGCCGTATTTATCTATAGTGCCTCTACTCTGAATTCAGTTATTTGTGGAATGCCCTTTGTCTTCTCAAGCCGTGCTGATAGTTGAGCAATCTGCTCATCTTTTGTTTTCAGCATTTGTTCATTTGTTGCCTTCAGTTGTGCCAAGGCTTCAGAGAACTCTTTCTGCTTCTGGATTGCGCTGTGGTCAATCCTTTGTTTCTCTGCCTGCAATTGTTGAGTTAATTGATTATTTACTTGCTGTTGTGTCAACAATTGCTATTCTACCTGCTCCGCTTTCTGTTGTGCTTCAGTTAGCTGTGCCTGTAATAAAAAGATTTCCTGGTCTTTTGTTTTCAATAAAAGACTCACCTCTGATGCTTTGTCTATTGTTGCTGCCGAATAGGCTCCAGCATATTGTGATAGTTTGGTTAAGTCATCAGAGGGGTCAAATTCCTCCTTCCAAACCACATTGCCCGTGACCGTCTGTTCTGGGAAAAGGGAAGGTTGATCAGTCCTTCTTCTCTTCCTCTGTCATTTTATTACAGCTTTATGCCTTGGGCTATAGAAGACATCCAAGGGAGGAATATCTTCTACTTGCAAAATGATTTGATCGGAGGGGTCTTTTGGTATTATTTCTACTTCCTTTGAAGTGGGTCGGCCGCTGGTTCCACTGGGAACCTGTTATGAAGTGGTTTCCTGTGTGTCTGCTGCTTTCGAAGTTTCGGTGTCCTTTGGACATCCTAGACTACTGATAATAGAATCAAATTGTTGCCATTCCTGGAGCAGTTTTGGATCAATATGAGTATCCACATTTACTTCTGTGTTGCTCTGCTTCTGCTCTTTAGTCTGGGTCTCCTCCCGCACTTTCTCCTGCTCTTTGGTCTGAGTTTCCTCATGTGCTTTCTCTTGTTCTTTTATTGTAACCGGAGGTACCTTTGAATGTTGTCGTTCAGGCTCACTTGATGATGTTTTTGGGGTTGTTGCTAACAGATCTAGAGGCAGGGTTTGCAACCTCTGTTCTCTAAGTCTATTGAATTCAACCGGTCCTTCATCCTGATATTTCATTCTGGCTAGTGCCTTAACTTGCAATATTGACTCGGCTGAGGAGAATAGGTCATCGAACATATCTTCTTTATGATCAAACTTTGTCAATTTGGCCTGTTCAAGTGCATTATAAGCGACTTTTTTGGGATCAAATCGCCTATTAGGGAGAGTTGCTAGAGTTAATGATTTTATCTTTGTAGCTTCTTTCTCTGCATGTTTGAAATCATGCAACGTGTAGACACCACATCTCAAAGGAAAAGAGGGCCAAACCTGCTTCTTATTTTTCTTGAGATTCTGTGTAACACCCTCAGCAATGATCTGATAAGCTATTTCCCTCGCCAGCAGTTTATCAGGTATGTACAAAGGAAGGACATGAGGTTCGGCTTGGCTACCGAAAACTCTTATATAAGTGAACTTTTCCTCCCCGAACCATCTTCCTACTGATGTTAAGTCAATCCCGGCTTGGTAGGAAATCTTGGGAGCAGGTTTATCAAAAATAAAATAATGAATGGGTAACATAAAGCCATTGCAGACTTGGTACAAATGGTGCTTATAGGAAGCTTTCCACAATTTCTGATGATATATGTGAATAGGCATGGGGTCTTGTGATGTCCACCTCCAGCCGAGCACAGGAAATTCAGAATTAAAACATAGGGTATCTAGAATATAGGCACTGTAGTAAAATGGGGGAATTAACCTTTCAGTAACGCGGGTCTTATTCCTAAACTCAAGAACAACTATTGCTAGTTTATCTGACAGTATAGTTTCCCAATCCATTATTTCACTGTTACACGCCGCTTCCATCAAGGGAACCATTTATATAGTGAAATTAGCGGAATCATGTAACCCCCACAATATACACATCATTATCCCAGCATAACAATAAGGAGAACATAGGGAATCAACAGAATACTTACCTGAAGATTCATGCTTGTGTTTTGCTGGATTTTGTCTCCAATCCCGGATGGGTTTGGATTCAATTTCGTTTTCTTTTCGGAATTTCTCCAAAAACGGCTTGTTGTACTTCTTCTCTGGCTCAGGCAAATGATACATTTGCCTTAAATCATCAGCCTTGAATGAACCAAAAATTCTCCCATCTCTGGTGCAGAAAGTTCTGTCCATGATTGGGATTTCCTCAATTGCCCACCTCACTACATCCGTATATGGGAGAATTTGTTCCCGAACTGCTATCCGATGAAGGAAGGAGTTAGCTAAGTCCTTTAAAGTACCATCAGATTTCCGAGTCGAATCTATAGAGGCTTGTACTGTTGTCACTTCAGGTTCTTCGGCCTCAATCAAATTATAGGTACTTTGCCAAGTAGTTTTGCCGAGACCAGAACATATAGTATCAGATATCAATCCTTTCTTTTTATTTGTTGGATCAGCGACGGCTTGTCCTGTGGCTGGCACAGCGGAAGTGACTGTGGTTTTCTTAGACTTCTTCCCCATTCTGATTGAGTTTTATGCTTTGGAAGAATTCTGCACATGAGTGAAAATAAGCGTAACTCAAAGAATTGGTAGTGAAAACCAAATATGAGCAGGATATATTGATCAATGCGTGATGAGGGATTAACTTTAAAGTGGCCGCGGATATTATCTATGAGAAGATTTTAAGACTTACTATTACATTAAATGGCCGTTAAAACTTGCCAATCCTTTAAATGCCCATCATATCATTAATCGGCCGAATGATTCATTTAAGTGTGCCTTGGATGTTTTGGCGGTTGAGCACAGGTAAATCACTGTTCGACAGATAAGGCTTTTAATATGAATTGATCATAATATCCCTCTATTTTAACGGCTTTTTTGAAGTCTGCGCTTCTGGCTTTATCACAATCGGGCGTCGGGAAAACTTAAATCCTTATATTGACACCTTTTAAAATCCCCGATTGCCGATAGCGATATCGCATCGCATCGAGAGTATAAGCACTTTAAGAAAGTGTGGATAGTGTATCGCTAATCGCCGATAACAATATCGCATCGCATCGGGTGTATTACCTAGGGTGCTTTAAAAACATGCATAGTATATCGCCGATCGCCGATAGCGATATCGCATCGCATCGGAGTGAAAGGAACTTTTATCGCATCAGGGAAAACCAATGGGCCTTTAAAGTATGCCTCCTATGTTATTGCGATATGTGATCTCGCGATCACTTTATCGCAATAATAAAAGATTGCTTATTTATATTATAAGACCAAAATTGGTTTGTTCAAAAGGTATTTTATAATGTCTTCATTTTGGTTTCGGACCCTTTTGAATAATACAATGTTGATACCAATCAAAACTAAAAGGGACCCATTTCATATGATAGATTTTTTTATTATATATGTCAATAACCATGATATGAAATGGGGGGTTGTTGTAGAGCACAACAGATAGACAATCGTCTGTTGTTGTAGACTGGTGATTCTTCATATGAAGAGTCATCTTCCATGGCTTAGATGACTATCTGTGCAGCTTCTGTGTACAATCGATGTCTTTATTTTCCTGAATATATCGTAGCATGGATGGATGAAACTAGATCCGAGGTCTTCAAACTCATTCAATCTTCGCCCGATGTACAAGTCGATCCATGTGAAAAGATGTTTTGAAGTCGAACATGGAAAGACATCGCTTGATTACTAGCCAATAATGTAAGCTATTAACAGGCACGAGAGGAGTCACCGATAATGATAATGACCCTCAAGGTACTACAGTACAATTCACATGGTGTGAATATATGAGCCATTGTCAAACACCACGCAAAATCTTTTGATCGAAGGTCATTGATGTAAACCTGTCGCCAGAAGCGAGAAACTTGCCATTGATGCATGCAAGCTTCAAAGTACTGAAAGGGTTGTTTCTAAGTAAACTTCTTGGATAATGAGCTGATATCGACAAGAAGTGACCTATTGTAGGAGGGCCTTGATGTATCCCACATATATGACACGAAACAAAGCAAATGATTTTTTTGGAGGTGAAAATGTTCTGATGATACAAGGTTCTGGACTGGTGGCCATGAAAAATGAAGGGTGAAGGTATTGCAGCAGATGAGGCGTTTGTTGCATGGTAAATTCTCTGAATGACTTCTCTTGAACATGTCATTGACAATGAGATGGATTGGTAGTGTTAACCCCAAAATATGGATGGTACGGAGAACCAATGGTGATATGACCAGTGAACGGAATAACCCAACCTGACTCAATCATGGTGATGGAGTGAAAGTGTCATGTTCAGGAGCTACCAATAAAACTCTTCAAGTTTTCTTCCCTTTTTCCTCAGTCATTACTAACCAGTACCTCTTTATTTTTGTCAAGCTTGAGGAGGATAACATATGCTTGTTCTATAATTTTCCCTTCGGGAAAACTGGTCACTATATTTTAGCGAGCCTAGTGACAGTGAAACTAGTTCTTGTCTGGATGGACAATTTTGTCGGTATTATTTTAACGAGTTTAACGTCAAAGATAACTCGGTCCTTTTCATGTTTAGAGAGTTTGAAGGACGAAAAGGAAACTCCAATAGTCATTTTTCGTAGCATAATCCCTTAAGTCCAAAAAAGTATAAAATAATACGAAAGGGATGAATTTTCGATCGCTTTAGCGAGCCAAAAAAGACAAGCGCTCGATCTTTTTGCTTAATAATCCCTCAGGTCCAAAAAGATTAAAATGTATAGGAGGGATGGCGCTTCCCCTTACTTTAATGAGCTGGAAAGGCCAATAGCTTGACAATATTTTTATATTTAACGAGTCTAAAAAGAGTTTAAAAGAGACTTGTTTTTTAGGAACAAGTGGTGTTTTTGGGTAGCAACTGGTTCCAGGTAAGTTTGGAACTTATCAAAACATGGTAGTGTGAAGAGGGAGGTTAACAAGACCACTCGTCACAGCTATTCCTCAAAAGGGTAAACAATCAAGTGGAAGCGTATGATCGGCCAAAAGAATGGAGGTGATGGTAGGAACACAACCAAGGTTCAAAAGGCTAATAGCAGGACAATCACAAAGGTTATTTAATGAGGGTGGATTCATTTTTTAATGAGCTTGAGCTGGGAGAAACTATGCTCATAGGCGGGTTTATTTTTTAACGAGCTTAAACCTTGCAGAAACATTGCTCATGCCAGTCGTTTAAATATGTCTCTCATTGGTAGGTTATTTTTTAATGAGCTTGAACTCTACAATAGCATGTGCTCATCTCCTTTTTATGTAAGCTAGAAACGACCAAACTACGAAGCTAACTACACTAAAGCTAAGGAACTAGTGAGGTTAGGTAGGATGGTTTTGTCCTCCGCCGAGGAAAAACACTTCCTTTGCTTCGTCCACGTGATACAGAAAAAGGTGAATGGTGGATCAGACCAATCACCTAACCTAAGAAGTTGAACTAAAAGCTAAAAAGCTGAAAACACTAAAAAGCTAAAAAATGAAATTGGTCATTTTTTACTTGCATACAAAGGTTTGCATGCCCCCAGGTATTCAAAAAAGGAGAGTTTCCAGATCACCATATGGAAGTCCCTACCGTTAGGCAGGGATTTTTTTTGTCAGCAGTAGACAAAAACACTTCCTTGGCTTTGTCCATCGAAATAGACGAAGGTGAATGGTGTGAGCTTCCAATCACATAACCTGTTGGGAAACTTATCTTTTCCGTTGGGTTCGCCTATCGAGGCAAACCAAGGTGCATGCCCCCATGCTTCATTACATTCACTGGACCACTCGTCGTAATTAGGTGGATGAAATGAAGGTTGAAGAGACATTCTTGATGCAAAGATACCGTTTAGGGATGATGTTTGACTCGTAGTTGTGTTTGAACCGGGAAATGAAAGCTGGTCAATAAGTTGCACCACTTGACCTTCATGCGGGAAACACATCACTCAAAAGAGTGTGGAAACAATAGCTTCCATGCTATAAACGTAGTCACGTCCAAGGAGTAGATTGTAATCTAATGGCCCTTAGACTACCATCATGTTCAAGTGAACGATTTTACTTTTCAAATTTATTGGTAACTTTGGAAGGATCCCTAACGGTCGACTGGTTCCTTTGTTAAAGCCTGACAAATTTTGTGTCTCAGGCAGAAGTGATGGTGAACCAATCACTTTCCAAGCAGTTGAGGAAAGGATACTCACTGAAGCCCCTTCATCTATGCTACTGCCAGACACGATCATTTTGTAAACTTGTACTATGATCTGGAATGGTACAATAGATGGAAGGCAGGGTCTTGCTAGTTGATTCCAATCAAAGGAAACAACTATACTGCTTAGAGGATGTACCGGATAGATGGCTGGATGAACCTCATGAACTGGGGGGCTTTCCTCCTGTTGTAAAGGAACGGGTGGATTTCCCCCAAGTTCATCAGACTCTATATTGACAAAATTAATTTGAATGGTGTCGTTCTCATTCTCCTTGGAAATTGTATCGTCTGAAGGTGGACCTTCTGCAGGAAAGATTGGGTCAATTTCCATCTTGACCTGTTGACTTTGGTTCGGTATGGACTCAGAAGGTTCACTTTCAACGATAGGAATTTTGACTAACAATTGAGTTATGCTAGTCGGGTTTTCAACTAGTGATGGACTTGGTGAGAGTTTCTTATATTCAGGTGGAAGTCGCTGCGGTGAAGCAGGATGGTTATCAAAGACATTTTTGTCTTCATCCATAAAAGGACAACAGTGAAGAGCATGATTACCTTCACATAACCTACATGGAAATCTGACCTTTCCTTTTTGTCCATTGACTTCATTTTCACTAGTTGATGGTGTGCTGTCAACCTGATTGCTAGAGGTTGATGACATCGGATAGTGTGAACGGGGAGACCATTCTCTCAAGATCTATGGAATGCAAGGACAATCTCAATGAAGGTGGTCTCCCTTGCAAATTATGCATGGAGATCTATGCTTGGAAATTTTGGTGTGTAGATTTTCACCGGACAATGCATGGTTGCCCTCTTATTTAACTGACTTCTTCTTCTTCTTTTCCTTCCCTTTCTTCTTCTCAGCTACTTGGTTTTTAGGATCACTAGTTTCACCAAGTGAAGAGGAAGAAGGGGAGGGAGAAACAAGTAAAGTAGAAGGTGAAGGGACAACTTCAGTATCATCTAGTTGCTGATTCGATTACTGAGGAATCATGGTATTTTGAACGACAGATGTTGAGAATAGCCATACTGGCAAGCGAATTGTGATTCTCGGAAGGGAAAATGTAGCCATATATGGAGCACCAATATCTCCCCAATAAAAGAAAGGATTAGGATTCCCCCCAAGAGGGGTTCCTTGATTGGTGGACTCCATTATCTCAACTTAAGATCAACGAAGGAACAGGGATGTTATTCCCATTTAAATAAATTTTAAATGACACTTTGACACAGCTTTGTTTTTTCAATTTTTAAGAGTCTAAAAAAAGCTAAAGATGACTCTAGTCGCCTTCGATTTTTAATGAGCTTGAAGTGCCAAGTGCTCAGATGGACCTTTTCTTTTAAGGAGTCAAAAAGGAATGAAAGTGACTACTTTGGAAATCTAGATAGAGGGATTACCAAACCAATCGCAAAACTGCAAATACACCTTGGTGATAAATTAAAGAGAAATTACCAAGGGCTTATGTATGACAGTCAATCTTTCCGAATGCTGTGTTTAGTGCATTGTGATCGATAGGGTAGTAGACACGACTTCCTATGGATAAAGGATATTAGCCTATTGTGGTCTCATAATATATACTTGACGGTACGGGGAGCACAAGTCCATACTAGTACTTGTCGTATCAAAGAGGAGGAATCACCCAACCTTCAATGACAATGATAGTTACCAAGTTTTACGACGATGGAACACGTCTCTAGCCTAGACTTCTAGATGTGTTGCGTTAGGTTCCAAAGCATTTTTATGTTCATTGAGATTTATTTTAGAGTTGATCTTGCTTAGAAGTTTGTCTTTCAAGGTTCATCACATGATGTAGATGTAAAATTCCTAAATATGCAATCTAAAATGACAAACAGTCATTTATTTTCTTTTAGCAATGAAAATCCTAGCTATTAAGGAAAGACGATTACGATTCTTTCAACAGAGAGCAAAGAGCACACACTAAATGCAATTTTCCTAAATCATTTTCACACACAATCTAAATGCAAATGCACTTGCATGTATTTGTTTTTGGTTTCCTTAATGTGAGAATGCCAAAAAGGAAAAATAAGTATAGATCTGAACTATTTTTCTTCAAAGCGATATTTCAACAATTTCTTTTCAAAAAACGAAAGGAAGACTAGAATGACACTTTTCGATTTTGAATAGAAAATTGCTTTCGACACTTCAAATATTAACAATTCAAATCAAATACAATGATGAAAGTAAAATTGACTATCTATAAGAGCAAGACTTTACGACACTCTTGTTTTTGACTCAAAATGACAATTACGACACTTTTTTGCATCAAAACGACAATTCAATTAAGCTACTTTTGACAAAGAAGGACTATAAATGATGGAAAAATACATAAAAACATTCACTAATCCTAATCAAGGAGGCTTAAACATGTAAAGGAAAGAGGCTTGAACAATGAGATATTGATCATAAGCAGCAACACAATCAAACAGAGCTAAAAACAAGGACAAAAAACCAAATTTCGAAGAGAGAAATGAGATCACTCAGTCATCGCACCCGTTGTTGTGGAGGTAAATCCCCTCTACGGACAGAGGCGATCCCTACTAGCCCAAATGGGGTCTAGCAACAATCAAACGATGCTAACACGCAGGTTCCTAATTGCAAATCAAAGACCGATGATGAGGGCCTACCTGGATTCCAACGCTAATATTTGTAGAAGAGTCATTGCTCCCATTCCTTTGCTCCGGCTGGTCACAATCCCCACGATCCTCGTGAATGGACACCTGCACATGCAAAGAACGACACAAACACAAACATAAAATCCAATAGATGCAACTATATATCACTCAGAAAGGATATAACTCAATCATCATCACAAAGACAATAAGAGTGGAACCATAATGATAGTCGTCTATTATTGATAAACAAAGAAGAAAAAAACCATAGTTCTGACATCAAATCCTCCTTTGGCTGGGTGATCAGCAACAGATGCCTTGCAAAGCTTGTTGGGAATGGGGAACAAGCCTCTCTCTCCTTAGTTACTTGGACAAGAATCTCCTCACTTAAGATTTAGCCTCATGGGAATGAATAAGACTCCTTGTAGCATGAACTTGGCAATTCTCAGACTTTGAGACTTAGAATTTGGAACTTGGAGACTAACTTGTCAAAGGCAAAAGGAAAAGCTTTTATAGATAGAGGAGAAGGAGTTAAGGTCATCCACAAGATTCATGGGATTGGCTTTATCACTAAGAAGCTTCCATGAGAGGTGGAGAACTACTTTGCTTCTATGGAGATTCGAAGCCCAATTGAACTAACTCAAGATGGAATCAGTTCATGGATAGGTTAGGAAGAACCTTCATAAGTTTGTTTGTTAGAAACTTTACCCAACTGGGCTGGCGCGAGTGCGACTCTGAGACAGAGCGCCAGCTGGCGCGCCCTCTTTGGAGGATTTCGCTCATTGGCGCGAGTGGTACATAGTGGAACCACACCAATGGAAAAAGGGCTATTTTTATGGGTATTTTGCAGAAGGTGTCTTCAGGGCATATGAAGTACATACTCAAGGGGATACAATGCAAGTGTTTTCAGGTTATGACAGGTCCCGGAATAAGTCCTCCAATGTCTGGGAAAAGGGGTAACAGGGACGGTGACAAATTACTGTGTAACACCCGTCCTTCAGAGAAACAAGGATGCATCTCACGTGCTACACACGGGAGGTGTGATGCATACTAGTTTCCACTCACAGAAAGTGCGATGGGCCAGGGAGCGAAATTGAGTTGGATTTTTGGTCAAATTTGCAGCTGAGTTCAGGGATTAAGGCTAAGCTATTATGAATAGTAAAGAAAAAAGTACAGGGGTATGATCTTATGAGGTTATTGAGCTACCACAAGGGTGCTTAGAATGCTTGTAAGTCAGATATTTAGTTTATAAACCAACTCGGAGATTGACTGAAGCAGCATTCATCTACTTCGCAATTGCATAGCAAAGGTGGTTTGAAGGCTATCTGGCTAACTTCAGGCTCCATCTGTAGTTTATAAAGAAAACAAAAATAACAAACAACCAAATTATTCATTCCCCAGTATGGTCGCCATTTTGTTTTAAGGAAAAGTAGTGTCTTTTCGATCTGCTAGTCCCACTAAGACGAGTAGCTATCTTAGAAAAAAACAATCAAAGCAATTTGCAATTTCCTTTATCTATGATAGATAAGAGAGAAGCAAAGGGGACCAACCTGGATCCTCCGCTTGGCTCCTTATTGATTTCTCTCTCCCTTGATAGAACTTGCCACTCCTCTCCTACTTGTCCTACTTCAGAGAATACTAGTAGAGTCAAAGTAACAAAACACCATCAAAGCATCTCGATCTATAATATCATAAACAATGCAGAATCAAAAATACATTGACCATACAATTGCATTCACAAATAACAAGATTCACAAATACACGATTATATGGAGGAAAACTCAAAGAACTTTATTAATAGTAGAAGAGAGGATTACAACCCATCTGTCTGATCCAACATCATCCTCCCAGCATCAAAGCCCTCTTCACCTCATGAAAAGCAAGATCACCCAACAATACAATGTCTATACTCACAGATAAACCAACTACACTTCCTTACAAAATACAAAATTCCAGCCTCTGGATCTCTCAGATGAGGGATCCATTTATAGATGTCTTGCAAGGGTGTGAGTCAGCTCTGGGTTTCTGATTAGTGTCATTCCACTGATAGTTCTTAGTTCCACTTGGAGATTTCATTGATCTCTTACTCATCCCTAGGCGAACTCAGAGAGGCAAGTGTCCTGGGAGAAGTTTATGGAAGATTCCTTGAGCTTCCAATTAGCAAATTGTCTCTACCATTTGTCTATTCTCGCTCATCGCACCCTACAGAAGGCCTTTTCAGTATGCATCGCACCTGACTAGTGTAGCAACCAGTGTGCATCGCACCTTGACCATGGAGCTATCAGTATGGTCTAGTTTTGGCCAGTTCTGAGTGGTTTTTCAGGTGGAACTTCTGGGAAATGATGTAATCAATTGACCATGATACTTTAGGGTATGAAACAACACTTTTAGGGGTTAAAGAGCTCTTGGTTTATGGACATATGAGTTTGGGGTTGCAGTGCCCAAATATGTCTATAACACCCATATACATAATTTTCACAAAAATCAAAATCCAGAGAGCTATTAGTCATGCCTTCTACTATGCCTTTACCATGAAGTATTTGAAGGCCCTTCTCTCGAATATGTCCAAGCCTTTGATGCCATAGCATGGTGTTTTCTCTGGAGACCACTAGATTTTATGCTCCGCTTTCAGGAACCACAGAACTGTGGCACCCATGAATAACAGTGCTACCTTGCAGGTTGTACAAAGTTCCAATCTGAACTCCCCGCATCAATACTAGTGCTCCCCAAACCATCTTGCAGGTATCTTTCTCGAACACTATTTTTACACCTGCATCATCCAACTTGCTTACATAAATCAAATTTCTGGCTAATGCAGGAATACACAGAACACCTGGAAGTGTTCTAATCCTTCCACCTTGCAACTTCAACTTGACTTTGCTGCGAACAATGATTCTAGCCTTCCTGTCATCCCCCAAGAAGACATCACCACCATCATATTTATCATACTCATAGAACCACTCTCTATGGGGAGTGAAGTGAAAGGATGCACCTGAGTCAATCAACCATGGCTCATGATCTACATGTGTACTTGAAAAAGCCAAGTACACATCCCCACCTTCATCTCACGTGGTTTTCACCTCTGCAGAAGGAGCATCATCAAATCCCTTTCCTTTGTCAGGAGCTTTAGATTTATAGTCCCTTTTGTAGTGCCCTTCCTTTCTGCATTTCCAGCACACCTTCACAAGTTTTCCTAGAGATTTAGATCTCCCACTCAATGACTTATTTTTGTTTCTATTCTTGGACCGTCCTTGTATAGACAAGGAATCACCATTCTATTTATCCATATTTTTGCATCTCATCTCCTCCATCAGCAAGGATGAGATTATTTCATCAAACTGCAAGGTAGTTGCATTGCTACCTATTGCAATAACAAGACCATCCTACAAATCTAGTAGAGAACACAACAAACTGATGCACTTATATTGATCTGAAATTTTAATATCAACAAATAATAACTGACTTACCACAGTATTAAATGAATTCAGATGCTCTGTCACCAAGTCTCCATCTTTCATCCTTAGGTTATACAACTTTTTCCATATGAACAGTTTATTCACTAGAGAATTATATTGGTACAAAGTCCCTAACTTGTCCCACAAAACCTTAGTTGTAGCTTCCCCTGATACATTCAACGATACTAAATCTGAGACACACAATCATATTGTGCTCTTTGCCTTTTGATCTAGCTTCTTTCGTTCTTCATCGAACACTCCTGTTGGTTTATACCTATATCTACTGTGATCTACTGATCTTTATCCACCAACAGATCCTCCATCTTGAGTTTCCACAACTCAATACTCTGACCATTGAATTTCTCGATCTCTATCTTTCCACTGCTTGCCATCTTCTTTCACAACCAGAATCGATCCCGCAGATCTCCCACTAAACAGGGTCTACCACAGGCCTGAGCGAAACCCCTCATTAACAAAGGAATCCCCTTGAAGCCAAAACATCTTTGATACCAAATGTAGGTTTTATCCTCTTACAGAAATTACCTGCATACGGATTCTAAAACACTAAAAATAAACAATGCGAGAGCATAACACATAAAATACATATACACAAAGATTTTCCCATGGATCCCAAAACCGAGGTTACTAGCTTGATTTTTCATTATGTTCCTTTCAATGTTACAGTACATATATATACATGCTAAAGCATCTAATACCATGGAATGAAAACCATCGCGCCCAAAACCATGTGTGAAAACCATGCACAAAACCATAGGTAGGTCCGCCCACCTAATATAGGGTCCAAAAAAAATTTCTCCGAGGTGCTGCCCCACACCCCGTAGAGGGGGGCTAATTGCCCCCCTCAAACCCCGTGTGATCCCCCCACTGCGCAATCAGTGCAATGAAGGGGGGGCTTCGCCCCCCCTCTAACCCCCCGATAAACTAGGAAGGCTAGTCATGGAAAGAATATAACACAACCCAACATTAACAAAAGAGTTTGCTAAGTAAGATGCTTCCAGGATATGATAGATTAGATCATGAAAATAAAAAAAAATCCTCTTTAAAACCCCAAAATCCTTGAAAATACAAATTTTCAACTAGAAGCATAGAGTCGATATGAAAATCGTGTGAGAGACAATTGATTTGATCACATTCAACAGCCATGTCAAGAGAGTGAGGACTCGACATGGCCATCATTGAAGGTTGAAGTGCCTCAACTGCTTGATAATATCTGAATAGTGAGATGTTGAATGATGAATATCGAAGGATCTAAAACCATTATCATTGGATATACTGGTGGAAAAATGATAAAACAAATGACAGTCATCAGAAATAGAATGATGATCATATGGGATGACTAACGCATCAAATTCCTAATTTGTAGTTAACAAAGATAAATCAATTTGAATGGCTCTATGAATGCTCTGAACAATAGAACCAAATTCCTCACATGTCAAATGCGATAAACCATTTTCCTATAATTGGTGACAAACTATACAAGCATTGTAGTCATCGAAAGAATTTAAAAGGAATGCCAACACAACAAGCACATGAGACTAGTTAGGAAATAGTGAACTAAGAAGAATTTTATTTGCGGGATAAGTCATGCATTCCTTATCACTCAAGAGGATTTTAGGTGTGATGAAGGGAAATATTTGCAAGAAAAATCAGGAGTTGAATATTAAGAAATGACTCTGATAGACATGCTTCCTTCAGCCACTGATAGTATTTGAATTGATCAACTTTTCAATTCCACGACTCTATGAGATAAACATTTTCCAAATCGGAGTTAAGTACAAGAGCCTTACATGGAGATGAATAATGTGAAATACAATCTCAAATCTGATCAGAAGCTAAATCTCGATAGTTCAAAAGATTGCATCTGAAATACCAAAAATCTTTCAAAAGGAAATTTACATTGAGTGAAACCATGCAAAGAGAAGGATTGTGTGAGAGAAACTAGATCTAACTTAGTTCAGAGGGATTAGCAGAATCATGAGATCTTGACATAACCATCAATGGAAGTTGAAGTGCCTCAACTCCCTGGAAAGTCCCAGAACTTTCAAGGATTGTAAAATCACATTTTGAAAATTGAACTAGATCATGCATGGTTTGAGGGTAGCTACTACAATTAGTTTCAGTAATACCACAACTCATTGGATGACAACCATGTATGTTACTAATTTGACCGGATTTTTCAATTTGAATAATTAGATTACTCAAGTTGAAAGATTCTTTTAATCACAAATCTTAAGCTGTATGAATCAGAGAAATTTCATGAGCAAGCTGATTTGAAGAGTTGTCTTCATGCAAGAGAAGAGATGATGAGGGATGGAAAGAGTACTCAATGATTTGATTGTTTTCATTTTCATCATGGGTAATCTCACCACCTTGTGTCGATTGAGAAGTTAACTTATCAGTTGAAGAACTTAAAGAGAATGGAGTATCTTCTTTGCAAGTAGATGCATTGCAAACGATAGAGTGCAAGGGATAGTGAGATGAAGAGGAAGTTTTGATAAAAGCATATTCTTTGATTGAATTAGATTCTAGATCTAAATTAAAATATTCAAGAGAAACTGAAAGTTCAATTGGTGCACTTGGGAATTCATCATCACTTACATCAACATAATTATCACCATTAGAATGATTGTTGCCCAAGGATATAGATTGGTTAGAAGAATTGATAGCATTTGATTTACTAGCAATATTAACATGTTGAAAATCATCTAAGAATGGAAGTGCATGATCTTGACATGGGGGAATTTGAAAAAGAGAAGGGAGATATAAAGTATATTTACTTTCCTCCTCCTTTATCAGTGAAATTTATTGCCTTGTATCTGATCTCAATTTGAACCAACAACTTGAAAATTAGGAGAGCATGAAGAGCTAGTTGGTGGAGAAGATAGATTAAGAAGATCATGATACAAAAAGTTATGACATGTAGATGATAGATAATGACAGATGTCCCTTGAAGAAGTAACACATTTAATGGAACTAGTTCCAAGATTGATGTTAAGAGTGAATGTCATCTTGAGGAATGAAAGGTTTAGCCTTCACCCTAGGATCCATGAGCTACTCCAGGGTTTCTTTCATTATTTATGAATCATGAGAAGTACAAGGAGGATGAAGATATGGATTAGGAATTTTATTTGTGTATTTCCCAACTTTATCATCATCGCAAGAAGACACCCACATCGGAAGTGGAAAAGGAGGAAAAGGAACAAAAGGAGTAGTAGGTTCCTCCTATGAAATTTGAGGCATATCGTGATTTACAAGAGTTGGGGAGGTAAATGCAAAGAGGTATAATCCAATTTCTTAAACTTTTTTTTAAAGAAATCCCAATCCATGTATTCTCCCGAAAATTCATAACAAAGGTGAAGGAATCGATAGGAAAAATCCTCAATTGACTCCTTAGGATTCATTCTTAGTTGATTAATTCTTTTAAGAACATTCCAATAATCATACACGTTAAATGATTTATGAACCTCCTTCACAAGCTAGTCGAATCAATGGATAGAAGAAGCAGGTAATGTGTGACACCATCTCTTAACACGACCTTCAAGAGTGAGGGTGAGCAACCTATCCATGACGTATTTGCAATGTATTCCATTAGAAACGTAAAAATGGACAACTTGAAATAGATGTTTGCGAAGATTCAATTCACCCTCACCATCAAACTTAAATTGGGACAGGTAATGAAAAATTTCCACAGGAATGGTAAGATTAAGATTTTTAGAAAAATATATCTAGATTATGATTTGGGGAAGAGCCATTTTGAATAAGAGATTCAAAGTAGACTCAATAAGAACAACTTGTCATCTGGCACTCCTTTTAGTGAAATCTTTTCATGATTTTGGAAATCCATCAACCAAGGGGGTCTCCCTGATGTGAATCCCCAATTAGACCTCACATCGTTTCGAATAAGAGCCCCATCTAGGATATCGACCTTATTTCCATATATTCTTGTAGATTTTCCTCGGCTACAAAGTTCGGCACAATAGAGTAATGCAGAAATAATATTGGATCAAAACGTGAGCATGCTTGGTGAGTGTTTAGTTGTATGTGTGTTAATATTCTTCTACTGTAGAGGGAAAGGAAAGTGAACCTCTAGGAGATAGGTAATAGTACCACCCTAGTATAGACACACACACATAGAAAATATCCATCTAACATCTAGTAGAATAGTCCCCAAAGATGTGAAAACCATCGCAACTATTACAACACATTCTCAATAAGATAAGCACTAAAATAAATGAAATAGTTCAACTACTTTAGCATAGGTGGAAAACAAACATGAATTACAAACATTCAAAAAATAGTTTTACAAATATTCATAATCCATGCATGAAGGACAGTTAGCCATCAGGATTCATATATTAAGTAAAATTCCCGAGACACATTTATATAACAAACACCAATAGCTCCAATAATGGAGCATTGGAGCCACTCCCTGCTCCCCAAAAGAACTAGCATGTCTTTGTAATTCCTTGCGGGAGGAGACAAGGTGAAAATTATTTTACATGAATAATGATGGTGTACATGTAACAATGGGGTGATCCTTCACCTCCCTTATGGCTCTTGGACTACCCTCATGAATGTTTGACTTCTCATGAATTTTTGACATCCTACTTGACTCTTCACATTACATAGATGACTCTTGGACTTCCACTTAACATTACATTTTCCAATATATACTTACATAATCCAAAAATGAATTGGCACATGATGACTCGTGACAGGACATGACATGACACTGATGACATGCACTGCATGATGATGTGGTAGTACCAAGCTATCCTTCTTGCTACTTATTTCTTTTTGTCTTCAATAAGATATGTATCCAATGCTTCATCTTCATGAGTGATATGCTTTGTTCTTGATATCTACCTTTCAAAGGGTTGTGAATCAGATGGAGTCTTCATGCGGTCCTGATATTTTGTCTTTTGTTGTAATCAAGTGTTCCTCATCTTCTTTTTTGATGATCATCTTATCTCCTCATCTCCTTATGTATCTTCTAGCATGCCATCCTTCTCTATCTCCTTCTTCATCATCTTGCCATAACATGACAGACTTTCTGCATCTACAATCTACTCATGACAAAATGATATCAGTTTGATAAATGCTTAGTCTAAGATGTTGCATGAAGATCCACTAAATTAGCCAGAACCAGGCGGTAGGATGAGGGAGAGGCTCAGTGATTGCATATTTACGTAGCTCAAGTAGTCAAGGGTGAGGCTTGAGGCTTGAGACTACGCAATGCGTTGTTTAGGCTTGTATTGAGAAAAAATATTGCGGAGTTGGGGAGCTCAGGGAGCTAGGTTGAGGGCTTGAATCTTGATTTTTCACATTGTGCCATTCTGGAAGACAGAGGACCCCAGGTGATTATGCAGTTCAAGATCTCAGGGGTCAGGCTTGAGCCTTGATATTGCGCAATTCGCAGTTCAGGTTCAACTATGTAGGCAAATTGTGTAGATTTCAGGCTCAGTGAGTCAAGTTGTAGGGTTTTGCACTATTTCTGTCAACTACATAGCTCTGGGAGGCAGAGAAGATCTGGTGCTTGTGTAGTTACACAATTCAAGGGCTCAGGGTTTGGGCTTGAGCTCAAATACTGTGCAGTGCATAGTTGGGGCTAGGCTGGAGGGTTGAATTGTGTAATTTTAGAGGCCAAGGCTTGGGCTTGAGCACTGAAACTGTGTAGTGCACAATTGTGGAAGGCAGGAACTGCACATTTGCACAGTGTGAAGAGGTAGAGCTACAACTTGAAGTCTGGGACTGCACAATGTGCAGTTCAAGAAGGCTGGATGAGGCTAAGTTGCTAGGAATTTTCCGAAATTTGGCTAAGTGTGGGATTAGTGAAACTAATGTGAATAGTGATAGGACTTGACTATGATCGCACACTTAGAGTGCTTGATGAAACAACATAGATCATCCAGAACAAATTAACAACATATGTCCCTTAGTGCGACAACCTTTACGACAAATTACGATAAGTGTGACACCAAAGATACACTTTGCAATGACACTTTTGTGACAATTCTTAAATATTTGAAAATGAGTGCGACAAAGGTTTACATGGTAATATCAACTCATTTACACAAGTAGAACCTCTTGAAACCACCAAAACAAGATTATGTACATTGTGCGACACTTAACATGTTAGAAGATAGCAAGTGCTAAAGTGCGAAAGACACTTGTGATATGCGAACGATGATGAAAGAAATACATTCTAGAGTGAAAATAACATGAAAAGGACACTAATTAGAGTCAAAGAAAGAAAAAATGACAGTCGTTAAAATGAAGGTGTGTGAAAGCGACATTTGCAAAACTCACCGAAATAGAAGTACAAACGCAGATAGGAGTGAGAAATTGTCAATGTGAGTGTGCACTAACTGTCGACATGGATTATACATTGCATAGACATAGTCTTGATGGACTGTGCTATGATTTTTCAGGATTGCATAAAATAATGCTTTGATGAACTTATTATGGACTGGGCATGTGAGAAAGTACCCTTCACTCTTCTAATTGCAGAAGGGAGCTCAAAATAATCAACTAAGCAAGAAGTGACTATAGAACAATTGATCGTAAGATCCGTAGCAGGCTCTAAAATTCGAGTGTAGGAAACATTTTGGACGGTGTTTATCACAATGAAAACACCTGGGGGATAAAATTTTTCTCTTAAGCCTTGACAAAAGGCACCCCAAAATGTGATATGTGTGGATTTGGTCTCTGTTGTTTCCCCAAGCTTGACGACCAAGGATATATTCTCGAGTTGAGTATACCACCATGTTTGCGCCATGCCCTCCAATTTTAGACTAACGATTTGAAGCTTCATGTCCTCTTTCAACATGGGACATGTTTTGAAATACGTAGAGAGACTGCGGAACCAAGAATCGATAGCCTCTCCATTCATCTTCCCTGGAGGGTGCCTTTGTTGCTGCAACGTAATTATCTCTTTGAAGAGCCATGGCTAAATCATAGACTGGTGAGTCCTCGGTTGAGGGTTCTTGATGGGGTGGCATGATTTTCATCCACCAAAGGACTTGAAATGGATGACCCCAAGTGATAAGCTGTGACGGGAATCTAAAGCAAGGAGGGCACACTAAGAAGGGTGTTGAAATGTTAAGCCACAAATCAAGAAAATAAAACTCTTTGAATAGGTGGATGGCTTCTAAGATCTTATGGTTTGATACCAATTTATCTACATGCATATCTAAAAATATTAATAAATGAGAGAATAACACAAATGTTCTGGAAAACAATACCACCATCTTATTGTGAGGGAGAGATGAGTATTTTATAAACAATGCAAACATTCTCATTAATAATTTTTAATTACAAAATATATGAGATAAAAATAAATTACACTATTAGATAGAAAAAAAACTATAGAGATGTTTCCAATTTTACTAGTTTTTTGATGTTTCCTTCTTTTTGAGCTTTTAGATGTTGCCAAAAAAGCAATGTGATTTTTCCTTATTGCCCAACCAGTTAGATGTTTATGATTGGTGAGCCTTTATCAGTTACTCATCTATGGAGAATAAAGGAGGCCTATCCATCAGTACCATGAGCCTCAAGAACTGGATGCTGTTGTAAGGGCAGGGGGATAGGATGATGTAAGTCAATCTTGTGATGTTAGGCTCTTGGAAAATGAAGTGTTAGACACTAAATGTTAAAATTATTGTTTATTAAAATTGTGAGGATTATCAATTATGGACTAGGTTTTTTCTTGAAATTTTGGATTATGCGCATTCCAAGGGCATGACTATAATGAAGGCCATGCCATTAGAAGTTTTTCCTATGTCTTATCTACCAATGTTCCATGTCTAGCTAGTATTTTGAAGAAGATACTTCGATGTGACTTGCCTCCCACTATATGGCCATGCTTTCAACATTCTCATGAACCTACTCTTGTTTTTCCTCATTGGGATGTGAGGGGTGTTGATCTTGCAATTTAAACTATTTCTAGATCAGTGAGTGATATTTAGTTGGAAATTGCTGGAAGTAAGCTAGTGTTCCACTGGTTGCAAATTCTCAATCATAGCTTGCACTAGCCCCTGTTTGTGACAAGGGCTTGAGCTCAAAGCCCAAACCTTAATGAGTTTTTGTTTTATGTATTTTGAACTTAATTTTTTTTTGGTTATGCTCTCTAGGTCTTATGAAAGGTGTGTTGGTCTCTTGACATGAATAATAGGTGGAAGGGATAACTCCAACCATTGCCTCGATATAGATTCCTTCAGCTCTATACTTTGTAACCTCTCTCATGCAGTAGATTGAGATCTAAAGAAATTTTGGTGAAAGGCCAAAGATTCCATTTTGGGAATCATTAGGTGGATGAGATCATATAATGTTTTAAATCTGACGAAACAATATATTGGTTTCCAATTTTGTACCCTTTTTTTTAGTTAATCTAAGGGAAGGGGGAAGGTTTTTAAGTATATTTTGCAAAAGTTGTTTTTCAAAGGATTGTTTCTTTTGAAATGAACTTCTCACAGATCAAATCCTTTCCATCCATAGATATTTTAGGCCATTATTAATCCATTCTTGAGGATGGGAGGGCAATTAAATATTCTTCCAAGATACACTAGCACATATTATATTTGTTGTGAGTCAAGACTCAAATGGTGGTCAATCCTTTATAAGTTCATTTGCTAACCCAAAATTGTGAACACCATATCACAATGCGTAAAATATTACAATAAGTACATGAAAAGAAGGTAGCTAATCAACTTCATAATGAGGGACCCTTCAATTGTAGTTAGTTGTTGATGTATTGCAGGTAGAGAATGGAACACTTAAGAATAATTTGGTTCCAAACTACAACAATTATGAAAATCGTGAAAGGTTGATAATCTAGAGTCAACCATGGGAAAATATTTGCATAATATTACAGATGAATTTGAGACAACAGTAGACATCCTTTATGATTTGAAGGAGGAAGTTTAGTCCCCATCTGACTCAGAATATACTTTCTTGAAGAATTAAATTTACAAGTTGGAGGAGAAAAATGCTCAAAGTTATAAGGGTTTAGCCTCAATGGAAATCTTTTTGAAGAAGTTGCCCCTCTTCTAGCAATTAACATAATATATCAGACCATGTAAGAGGATCATGATGCATTATCTCCCCAGTTCACTAAGAAAAACAAGTTTATTCAAGGTTTACGAGAGTGCAAGAAAACCTTGAGAAGGAACTCAATGTTGTAAAAAATCCTAAGAAGGAGACCATTGTTATTGAACTTCCAAGCTGACCTTCTTCCACCTTTCATGATCTTGATTATAGCCTTTCTATTTGTGAGAAGCCTAATGTTCATGATTGTGAGTCATCACATAATTTTGTGTCACCTTATTTTGAAAAGCATATTATTGATATCAGATCCTGACTACTGAGTAAAATTAGTTATACTGGAGGAGGAATTGGGAATAATGGAGAGGTCATCATTGTTCTAATTGCCTTTGAAGTGTAGACATCTAGAGAAGGTCTTAGATATATTTTTCCTACTAGGTCCATTCTTATATCCAACCTTGTTGAATATGGAAAGATCTCTTTGTTGTAGGTGTTCTTCAAGCTAAGTGGATGAAAGAGTAGCCCCCTACTGATTGTGTTGCAAACACTGATAAATTGGTTTATAATGTCATTGTAGATGCGATGTTATTGTTGTAAAGACTTTTCCTCCTGTTTCTGCACAAGGATTTGATTTTGCAACTAAATATTTGAACCATAACAAATTCCTCATATGAAAAATAGGAATTTATCCAAGAATTAGGAAGTTGATTATGTAGTCGAAACATTGAAAAATGATGAGAAAGGTTGAACTATGGACCAATTATAATGATTAGGATCAATTGTGGTTAGATTGATAGATGGTTTTTGATTTTTTTTGTCTATATGTTTGTAGATTTAATACCATTGTCTCATTAGTTGTGCAGTTGTACAACATTCATATTATTTTTCGTTGATTGTTGCTAGTCCCTTAGTTGTGTTTCATTTGGGCGGGAGAGATTGATAATGAATTGAGTTTCATAGGTGGGGGGAGCGGGGAAGGGGTGTTGGGGGGGGGCATAGTTAGATGATGATAGATATTGTTGTCATTACTTTGTTTTCATTTCTTGTGTTTGATCGGGAGGGTTGTTGTGCCATGTTTGAGTTGTGTTCTCTTATTTAAATCCCTCATTGTTTGTTTGCTAGTTGACGGTGTTGCTTTTATCTTTCATTTGAAGTGTTTGTCCTGGTTCTTACTAGTGCCTATTTTCTTTGAAGAATTTATGAGGAAGTTGTTATCTTCCTTTCCTCCATCTCTACAACATCTTCTACTTCATATATTGCCAAACTCATTAAAGTTTATTGGCTTTCATCTTCATGCTTTTGGTACTTCTTGGCATGGGATTCAATTCTTGCAATTCAGTGGAGCATTATGGGATCTATAGTTTCAGTTCCATGTTTATTTGAGCAATTTCATCTTTATTTCTTTTGCACCTTATCCAACCTTGTTGCCATGACACAATTTTTTTTTATTTTTACTCCCTACATTTTGCTTAAACAAAGTATTAGTGTTGGTCTTTTCCAATGAGTTAAATATTGTGAGTTGTAAGCTCAAATAAAATTAGTATTTGCCTAATTTTCAGTGGTTCTCCTCCATTATTATAAATGAGAAACTTCTCTATTGATGAAACTATTGAGCAACCGATTTGGGTGTCTTTTCAACAATATTCTATAACATCAAGCCACTAGAATCGAGTGAAGACCACAAGGTTGTGGTCAAAACTTCAATGTGGACCCATTTACGTGATAACTCTTTGGCAACGCCTAACCATCCATCCCCAGGGTATTTAATGCCCGGGGATATGCACGCTGGTTAACGCGATAACACGGGAGCGGGCAGTTTCGGCCTTAAATAATATTTTGCCTTTCGCGTGTTATCGGGCTAAGCTGCGTGCATATCCCCAGGCATTAAATACCCTGGAGATGGCTGGTTAGGCGTAGCCTAACTCTTTTGACCCGCTCTTCACAAACTAAGAAATGATTTTCGTGAATCTGCTGAATCTGTAAGCTGGGTGTGAAAGAAATTGATTTAGGATATACTGCATAATGAAAAGTTAATTGTTGTGCATAGCAATATTAAACATTTGTTTTTTTGTTTATTATATGGCAACGTTATTTTACGAAGGGAAAGGAGAAAATGTTTGTCTTTCTTGTCCCTTACAGAGGACGACCATTAAACAAATGTCCGCCATTAATGTAAGATTGATTAGACTCACATATTTCATGAACTATTGGCACAACTTTATCAACGTTCTTAATCTCCCCTCTTTAATCGGTGAACACACAGTGCATTTCCATATAAGCATTACGTGGCTTTTTAGAGTCTTCCGCAAAATATATATGTGCCTCCAATGGCATTAATTATATAAATTATAAAAGTTTACTTCTCGCTTCTTCTTATTTTCCTTAATATCTTTGGTGTAAGAAAAATTTTATCATCGTTCTTAATCTCCACTCTTTAATTGGAGAACACAACTCATTTCCAATAAAACATTACGGGGCTTTTTAGCGTCTTCCGCAAAATATATATGTGCCCCAATGGCATTACTATATAAATTATAAAAGTTTACTTCTGGCTTCTTCTTATTTTGCTTAATATCTTTGGGAGAAGCACAACTTTATCAATGTTCTTAATCTCCACTCTTTAATCAGTGAACACAAGGCATTTCCATAGAAGCATTACAGGGATTTTTAGAGTCTTCCCCAAAATATATATGTGCCTCCAATAACATTAATTATATAAATTATAAAAGTTTACTTCTAGCTTCTTCTTATTTTGCTAAATATCTTTTTGGGGACGTTGTAAATTATTGTAAGATCAACATTGAGTTTTAACCTTTTTTTTATTAGATATTATATAAAATAGTATATATTTGTTTTTTAGAAACTTGTGTCTCGTCTTCCTCGGACGTAAGGAAACAGGTTAACGGCACAAAACCCAGAGGCATCTGGCAGGAGTGAAAGCCTGCTCCCTTACGGACCACCAGCGGGTTATTACAGGTGGCGTGGTTTTCCTTGATAACGGTGATGAGTCAAACCGACATTCGCGGATAGCAGCCAGAGATGGCTGTCCTCACTGTTGGTTTGACACCTGAGTTTGATAGGTTTTGCCACCTTCGGAAAAAAAAAAAAAAAAAAACAAACTCAGATTTATGACATAAAACATTTCTTAAATTGTTTTTTAAAATGTAAATCTTATATTGACTAAATTTAAAGTTTTTATGAGATTGTTTTTTTTATTTTGTTATTCCTCTTTCTTTTCAACTAAATGAATAAATAAATAAATAAATATATATATATATATATAGATATAATTATAATTATAATGACATTTAATTTTTAAATAATAATTTAATTGAATAATTATACAAAATCATTGTTTAGGTTAAATGACTGTGTTTAATTTGATTATATTAAATTATGCTTCAATTTCTGTATGTGTTATGATTAATTTTAATTTAATTATACTAAATTTTGTTTTAAAATAAACACAAGTTTTTTTTCTTAAATATGTTTTATTTTTATTTTTTTTTTAAATAATTATATCTTAAATCAAATTCTAAAATCAAATACCTATAACAAAGAAGGACTATGAATTTTTTCTTATCAATTATAATTATAATAATAATTAATTATATTTACTTTTATACTAAAATAATAATTTATTTAATTATAATAATAACACTTTTCACTTACTCAATTTAATTTTATTAATTTCTATACTAGAGTAATATATATATATATATATATACACACGAAACATGAATACGTTGACGTCACTAGATCCCGAGAGTCCAGATACGTAGATCTTCAGAATGAGATGGGTCTTCTTCAGTCGAATCAAGATTTGCTTTCCACGTCGGGAGCAAGCACCATCTCTAGTGTGAACCCGATTTCTTTTCCAACTCGATGATCAACATGGGGAACATAAGTCCTTTGACAGGAACAAGGGAAAGTCTACCAAATTGAAATAAGTGGACTCAATGTTGTGAAGATTTTTTTTTATAAGATATCGATTAAGAACAGCTGCCATCGTGAATGAATAGTGTTAATGAGGCCTTGACGAAGGGAAATGTTGTAAGTTCATCTGTATTAGCGTTACCAGAAATGTATGTATTAAACACCGCTTTTAAGTTTTCCATGCTTTTCTGCAATTAAGGGAGCTTTAAATATAGCAAATCACAAGCGTTGTGGACTCTGAACGATTAACCGTGGTTTACTTTGTTTATGTGGGGATAAGTATAATTGGTCTTCGTCCACTATAATGATTGGAATGTCCATGTTTTCTTCTGGTTTGTTTTTGGTAATTCTGTTGGTTCTGCGATAGCCTCTTTTGTGGACATAGGTAAGTTGCGGTAATGTGGCTGCTTCTTTTCTTATTTTAGGATTTTTTTTAAATGCAGAAATGATTTATTTTCTCTTTATCAATATAGATTTTGCATCCCGATATGCAGAAATGTTTTATTTTCTCTTTATCAATATAGATTTTGCATCCCGATATGCAGAAATGTTTTATTTTCTCTTTATCAATATAGATTTTGCATTACCATAGAAAGAAGAATATGAATTTAGTGGATTTTAGTTTCATGATTTTGGGAATGATTAAGGACCAATTAAACATTTGAGCACCAATGTTAAGGAAGGCTTGTAATGTACATGTTGTAAAGATTTTTTCTTATTTGGATTTCACCATGGGGTGGAAAATAAGCTATTAGAAGATATCATCCCTAGCATACAAGGTTTTTTTTAATATTATTATTTACAATGAGGAAAATCATAGTTCACGAATAAATTTCTCATAATTTGTTTAAAATTTCATATTTAAGAACTTGTATATATTTTCAATTATATACAAAACTATTTGACAAAACAATCTAACACCTATCACAATCAATGTCTCATCCATAGAGTTATTTTGTTCTCCCCTATTTTCATATCATGTCAAGCTTGTAAGATTTTTAACTATTACATGTGAAATAAGGATATCGGGTTCTCTTTGTTTTGAATATTTCAACAATGAGAATACATATCATAACTCAATTGTCAACCAATAATGGAGATAGACATCACTAGCTATTATCCACGAGTGTAAACTAACTCATCGCCATTATTCAAAGAAAACCATGCCACTTGAAATAACCCATTGGTGGTCTGTGAGGTTGTAGACTTTCAGTCCTACCAAATTCGTCTAGGTCCTAGGCCTTTAATCTGTCTCCTTACATACATAGAGGATGAGCTATTAGCTAAGCAAAAGAAATTTTAAGTCATACTCCAAGACCAATATTTTGTGTGGCTTTCCTCAAACATGTATCTCTTATTTTTTAGGAGAATTATTTTGTCTAGATTTCACCACGGGGAGTGCAAAATAAGATATGAGAAAGATATCATCCCTAACACAAAAGGTTTGTATACTATTATCATTTAAAAAAAGGAAAATTGTAGCATGGGAAAAACTTAGCCATAATTCCTTTAAAATTGCAGATTTAAGAAATAATATATCTATTTGACTATATACAAAACGATTTGAAAAAACAATATATTAACTATCACAAAAAAATAACTCATCTATAGAGTTATTTTGTTGTCAACTATTTCACATACGACTCGGCTTTTCACCATAAATATGAATCATATCCTTTTGTGAGACATTGATTAAGTCCAACTACAATATGATGGCATTCACTCTCACTTGTAAATTCTCATTTTCCTTGCTTTGTTTACTCTCATTGAGTTTTCTATAAAAGTTTATGATTCGTATTAAAAATGTTCTCTTTTATGTTAAATCTATTGTTTTCTTGTGTTGTTTTTCACTTTGAAATATTTTGTATTAATTTATCTATACAAGCCCTAATAAACTCCACAACGAAAGACAAATTATATTAGTGATAAAAAACACGTATTTATACATATGAAATCTAGGTACAAGACAATTGTGTCTCGGTAACTTATTAATGGAGAGAACTAAATCAAAAACTAATTACATAATATACAATAACAATCCCGAATGATTAGTTAACATTTCCTCGTTAATATAAAGGGACATCTGACATGCCAAGTAACATTATGAACTTTTCAAACTTGTCACGTTCCAATGCCTTAGTAAAAATGTCTACAATTTGCTATGAAATAGGACAATGTATCAGAAAAATAGCTTTGGCCTTTACATAATGTCGAATCAAGTGATATTTTGTGTTAATATGCTTATTTTGATCATGAAATTTGGTGTCCTTGGCCAACTGAATTGCAAAAGAGTTTTTAATAAATAGTGGAGTTGAAGCCTTTTGTTTCTCTTGCAAGTCTTAAAGTATTTTGCGAAGCCAAATGATTTCTTTTGTAGCTTGAGTTTCTGCAACATATTTGGCTTCGGTAGTAGAATCAACAAGAACATACATATTACGTGATCTCCAACTGACGGTTTCTGATGCAAGATTCACCAAATAATCAGAAGTAGAGACCCCATTCTCCTTATCTCTATCAAAATTAGAATTTGAATAGCCGGTGAGATGGCAATATGCAACTTTGAAATATTTGATGCCATATGTTCGAGTGTCTTTCAGATAATTGAGCACTCGATTCATTTCATTCCAATGACCTTGACATCACTGATGCATGAACCTGGAAAGTATCCCTACAACAAAAGTTATGTCAGATCTAGTAGTTGTTAGAAAATTCAAACTTCCAACAAGTTTCCTATACTTTGTTGGATCCTCAAACATATTTCCTTCAGTGGAAGTAAGCTTCGAACTTTGCTCCATGGGAGTAGAAATAGGGTTACAATCCTGCATTCGAAATATGTCTAATAAATGTCCAATATACGTTTTCTAATAAATAAAAATATATTTGGGTTCCTAATCAACTTCAATCCCTAAATAATATTGCAATAAACCCAAATCTGTCATGCCAAAAATTTTCATTAACTCTCTTTTAACATACATTATATAGTCATCATTATTTACTGTAATCATGAGATCATTTACACAGACAACCAAAGATACAATTGACATTCAAATTTTCTTAACAAAAAGCGTTGAATCATCCAGATCAAACAACTTATAGTTCAACTTGAGAAGCTGTTCAGTTAGTTTTTCATACCATGCACGGATGCTTATTTTAGTCCACAAAATTCCCTTACCAACTTACATACTTTTTTCTCTTTACCTTTAATAGAAAAACCTTCAAGATGAAATAGATAAACATCCTTCTTCAAATCGCCATTCAAAAAATTTGTTTTAACATTCATATGGCGTATCTTCCAATTATTCTGAGCTGCAAGAGAAAAAAAAGGTTTTAATTGTGCCCCATTTTGTTGTAGGAGCTAATCTCTCTATGTAGTCAATACCTTCCTTTTGTTACAAGCCTTGTACTTGATCTTATACACCCATTTACAACCAATAGGTTTGACACCAGCAAGAGGATCCACTAACCTCCAAGTTCCATTCTTAATAAGTGCATCATATTCCTTTTTCATTGCATCCTTCCATTCATCACATTTAGCAGCTTCTTCAAAAAAATTGGGTTCACTAATTGTAGAATGATTGAAACCACAGTAATGAGAAACGTTACCTAAACTCGAAGTAACATCACCTTTAGAAGAAATTATTGTTTCAAAGTCATCATACTTTCTTGAAAATCTCTAAACATGTGTGGATCTTCGTAAAGGTTGTTGAAGTAGTTCTGACGGTTGCTCATCTTGAAAAACATGCTCAAGAATAGGCTCTTCAAGAGAAGTTTTTGGTCCTACAGAAACATTACTATCATCCAAATTTTATTCAAAAATAAAATTCTCATGAGTCAAATATGGAAGAACCACAAACTGATCCAAAATGGGAACCCCAACTTTAGTATGTGGAACATCATTGCCAGATTCAAAATAAAAGAAATTGGATGCAAATTTCTCCAAATGAGTTAGTTGTCTATCAATAGTGGAATTATCTTTATCACATTCAACAAAAATAACATCTCTCAAAAGAATAAATTTCTTGTTCTTCTCATCATACAACATGTAAGATTTGGAACTAGCAAAATATCCCAAGAAATACATTTACGACTCCTCGCACCGAACTTATTGTGATGTTGTTTAGGAATCAATGCATAACATAGGGAACCAAAGACACTAAAATGTTGAACATCAAGAAGATGATTATACCACATTTCATAAGGAGAATTATTATTGATGGCAGAGGAAGGACAACGATTGTGAATGTAAGCTACACAAAGCACTACTTCTTGCCAAAACATCAACTTAACATTCTTAAAAACCATCATGGATATAACCATATTAAGAAATGTCCGATTCATACTCTCTGCAACAACATTCTGTTGTGGATTGTAAGGTATTATACTTTAATGTTTGATGCCATTGTCCTTCAAATATTATTCAAAATAATTAGAAGTATATTCATCACCAGTATTAGTTCTGAGAATGCCACTATGTAGTGGAGTTTCATTTTTTTATCATCGAAGGAAAAGTTTTAAAATTTTAAAATACTTGTGACTTATCTTTCAACAAATACACCCAACAAATTCTCTAATAATCATCCATAAATGTTAGCATACATTTATTATCATTGGTAGTTGTAACAAGGATATGACGACATAAATATGAATGTATGAGACCTAATTTTATTGAAGCTCTAGAAGAAGAACTATGAAAAGGTTTCTTAGAATGTTTCCCTAAAACACAAGCATCACATGGTGTAAGCTTTTTTGGAATTATAGGCAATCCTTTTATACCTTGTTATCTCATAATTCTGATACTATCATAGTTAATGTGACCAAAACGAGCATGCCATAATAAACTGGAAGATAGAGTATCATTTCGTTGTGCTAAAAGAGCATAACTATCATGAAAATTCATTACAGTAGATGATGTTCCATTCAATTTTAAATATGTACCTTCTTCAACATCGGTCCTGCATGATCATATTCTCTACATATCTCAATGATGCCATCAAAGATATGTATGGAATTCCCTTTTTGTCAAATATGTATACGAGACATTAGATTTCTTTGAAATTGTGGAATGTAAAGGACATCCTGTAGAACATAATCTCTAAGCTTCGGTATCTTCAAACGAATCGATCAAATTCTTGAAGGTTTAGCTTGAGATTTATTAGAAACATATACTACTCCTTAAATTTGGTCACTGGATGTTTCAAAAAAATCTCTCCTAAAAGTCATATGACATGTGGCTCTTGAATCCAAAATCCAACTATCTTAACAAGAATAAAATGCAGTACTAAAAAGATCATTAATATTAAAATTGCAATGAGAAACAATGTAATGTGCAGAATTTTATGATTTGCCCTTATTTGATGGTGGTTGATCTTTCTTTTCATTCAACTATTCTCTCCTTTCAGTGACTTTGTCTTGAGAATTCTATGATTAGTTATAGTGTGACCAAATTTTCCACATCTAAAACATTTGATAGGTGGTTTATCATTAAAATTTCTTTGTTGCCTGTCTCCCTAATTATTTCCCCCCTTGCCTCTATAATTTCCTCTACCACGACCTCTAGTACTTTTATCACCTCTAGAAGTTTCACCATGAGACTTCTAATCCTTTTGTGCAAGACACAAAGTTTCTAAGTTAGAATTTTGTGGAGACTCTTTCTTCCTAAATTCCTTTTCTCTCTCAACAGTTTTGTTCACTACTTCATCAAATGTAATATCTTTCAATTGTGCACTAGCTTGGAGAGATTCCAAGTAGTGTGAATAGACAAGGTGGATAAATTTAATAAAAGGAGTAAGTTGCAAGTCTACTTCAACACCAGTAGCTTTTATGTCATGAAAATAACTTTTATTTTAGAGGCCAAAATCAAAGGATCATTGTCTTTCATCTCTAAATGAAACAATTTTAACAACAACTGAATAATTTCAAGTTCTGAATGTGAATCATAAAGTTCTGCCAAATGCTGCAATGTTTCAAATCTAATATCACAAGAAACCACATGTATGTTTACCTCCTCTATGACTGATGCAGTGACTAATGCATATTCTTTCTTGTCTTTTGTCTCCCAAATTATACGCTTCTTTTTGTCATCGGGTGGCTGAAGTGCAATTTCTTTGTCGTCTCTATATTTCTTTCCATGATAGTCTCCTTCCCACAAATAGTTAAAAATAAGTGCACTTTTTAGCTTCCTAATCCATTCTTGATAATTCTCTTTTCTGCTAAGCACAACTCCAACTATTGATATCAATGAAGTCATGATTATTTGCAGCCAAACAAATCCTTTTGCAAATATGAATTATGTGCAATGTTCTCTAAAAAGAAAAACATAAATCTTTTTCTGCTTTATTTTAAACAAAGATTTGGTTTAATGGTTTGTTGGTGAGCTCCATAAATAACCCAATAGAGAGTTAGGTCCAAGCCTCACTACCACTTTTAACTCCAAGTTAATTAATTTATTAGTCACTTTTACTTTTACTTTCTGATTTCACTTTTTTTAAACCATTTTTTTCCTTAAATATAATTGATAAAAGAAATGGGAAATATTTTATCTAATCACACAATTTCCATTCACTATTTTTCTATTGTTAGCTTTCACTTTTCTATGTTTCTTTCTTTGTTAACTTTTACTTTTCTCCTTATGCCTACTTCCACACAATGTTATTTCTGAAAGTAATATAAAATATATAGGAAATGTATTCACATTACTTGTGGTCTCATATTCTGAAAAGTGTCTCTATATTAGTTTAATTTTTACAAATCCTTGTCAAAAAATTATGTAAATCCTCAAACGCCAAATATATATAAAAAAAAAAAAAAATTGCACTAAAAATAATTAATAATTCATTTTCAAAACTATGTAAATCTTTTCTTTTACTTTGAAGCATTCTCTACTTGTCAACAATATGCGGATTAAATTCAAAAATCAAATATGGAAAAATTATTCCACTAAAAATAATTAATAATTCACTTTCAAAAAAATGCTTCAAAGCTAACTAATATTGAATGTTATTTATTCACTGTAGATTGTGCCAACAATAAAAATTACTGATAAGTAATCACTTTTACTTTAGATATATTTTATGTTGGATACATCCATAAAATTCAAACAATACCTTAAAAACAAACTCAATAGGCATGAAGTTTATAAACAATTCAACGAAGCTCTGATACCACTTTACAAGCCCGAATAAAATCCACAATAAAAAAGCGAAATTTCGTTTTGTCCCTTTTTCAATACACTTAAATGAGCATTGAGTCTTCCTCTTCAAATCAGGTTTGCAGAGAAATTAATTCCCTTCGGTCATACTCTAATTTCAAAGCCAGATGAATTGTTCTCATAACGTTTCACAATAGTGGCAGCCCCATTTTCTCCCGGTAGCAAACTTTTATCAAGGTTATCAAGACTGTGCGATAACATTATTTTCTTTTTATGTAATTAAATTTACAAGGATGATGAATCAATAATACTAAACATTTACTCTATGTATATGCTGGTTGATAGGGTTTGAATTGGAATCTATGCGGAAGAAGTTTAAAGAAATCGACCGGGTTTAAGTGTACACCATGGGGCATACATAGGGACGATGAAAAGGTTTCCCAGAAAATTTACGAAACTATGAAGCAGCCGATTTTGATTTCTTTTCAACGATTTTCTGTCCCATCGCTCCGCTACAATCCAGTGAAGATACGAGTAATATGAAGTTGCGAGTCAAAATTTGAATCTGGACCCTTTACGTGATAACTCCTCTTATTCGTTCTGACAAAATTAAAAAACGATTTTGATGAACTGCTGAATCTGTAAGCTGAGGCGTGAAAGAAACTGATTTAGAATATAATGCATAGTAAAAAGTTAATTGGTGTACGTAGTAATATTAAACATTCGTTTTCCGGATTTTGTTTGGTGTTTACTAGAGGGTAACCTTATTTTTAAGAAGCTAAAAGCAAAAATGTTTGTCTTTTTGGCCTTTTACGGAGGACGACGATTAAACAACTGTCCGCCATTAATGTAAGGTTGATTAGAGTCACATATTTCATGAACTATCGGCACAACTTAATCAATGTTTCTTAATCACCACTCTTCCATTGGTAAACACAGGTCATTCCCATTGAAGCATTAGGACTTTTCAGAGGCTTCCGCAAAATACATATGCCTCTAATGGCATGAATTGTACATGAATCAACCTTTTATGAAACGCATGAATCATACAATCATATAAAAATTTGACATTGTAAAATTAAAGATTGAGTTTTTAGTTTTTTAATAGTTATATAAAATATTTTATATATTTTTTGGTTTGCAACCACAAATTTTTTTGATGAGAACTTTTCTTATATTCTTCTTTAATTAGGTGCAATAGGTGCAAATCATGATTCAAGTAATCTTTATATTGAAAAATGTTTTTTTTTAAATAAATTTTTCGGTATATTTGAAATAGTTAAAAATTATTGGACAAAGTTCATCTTTCTTTTTCAATTAATTATAATATATATATATATATAGATATATATATATATATATATTTTTAAATTATATATCTATATATAATTGTAATTATAATTTTTCTTTTAACAATTATATAAATCATATATGATTTGTTTTTTATCATTATTTATGTTAATAATATAGCACATAAAATTTCACTTTCCAATTTACATTTAAATTGGTTCACAATTAGTTTACATAAAAATGAAACACTTTCATAGCTTTTTATCATAGTTTTTTTTATCAATATTTCTAATTAAAATTTAAATTAAATTTTAATTTTAAATGTTAGTTAAGAGAAACAACTTGACTTATTGTAATACATATTATGATTATTTTAAATTTAATTATATTGATATTTATTTAAAACCAACATAGATTCATGTTAATTAGGGTTTAATATGAAGTCAGAAGGATCAAATTTTTCTATATGTAAACTTTTTTAGAGTGCAAAATACAATGTGTTATGACATTAAAATATTTTACATAAACATTTTATCAACCAAATTAAAATAGTTTATTATTATTAATATATTTTTAAGTATATGTGAATTGATAAAATTAAAATAGTTTATTATTATTGATATATTTTTAAGTATAAGTGAATATTAATTCATACTAAAATATTTAATTCATAATCCATATTGGATACAACATTAAAATATTTTATTTTAACAAAAAAATTCTATATATATGAAGTTAACATCTACATAAATTATTTAACATAGATTTTCAAATAACTTATTTAATTTTTGTTGAATCTTTTTTTAAAAATATAAGATTTAAACATCTTATTGTCACATTTTTTTACTTCTGATGATTCTACAACATATTTTTTTTAATTATAACTAACATTATTTTTTTATTTAAAACATAAATTTTTATTTTTATTTTAAAGAGAAATAAACAAATAGGTTAAAAAAAATTATAACTTCAATCAAATTCAAAAATCAAATACCCAATAATTTTTAATTATAATAACAATACTTTTTAATTATATAAATTTTTATACTTAATTAATATATATTTTGAATGTTTTATATCTTTGAAAATTATGTATATAGAAATAATAATAAATTTTAACTAATAATCATCCTTTCCTCTCAGGTCATCCCTCTAGCCAATCAACAAGTGAAATGATTTTATGATCTTTAAGCAGATATGGATGGACTCAAGACATACAGGATGGGAGCAGTCACTACAAAATTAGATACGAAGGGAATGAGTAAATATAAAAATTAATGGAACGATAAACGTTTCACGGGGAACATAAGTCGCTTGACGGGAACAAGCGGAGAAATCCGGTTGAATTGCGGGAAGGTTAATGGTTAGATTCCGCTGAAATATCGATTCTACCAAATGGAAATAAGTGCAACCAATGTTGTTAAAAAAAATATTAAGATATCGATTATCGTGAACGAGTAGTATTGATAAGGGGCCTTTCACCCAGGAAAATGTTGTAAGTTCATCTGTGTTATCAGAACTGTATGTATTAAACACCGCATTAAGTTTTTCATGCTTTTCAGCACTTCAGCGTTAAGCTTTATATATCGCGAGCGCTTCAAGTATAGCAAAATAAACACCCCTTGAAGTTTTCCATGCTTTTCTGCAATTAAGGGAGCTTTAAATATAGCAAATCACAAGCGTTGTGCACTGTAAACGATTAACCATGGTTTACCTTGTTTATGTGGTGATAAATATAATTGGTTTTTTTCCACGTAAATGTCCATGTTTTTTTCTGGTTTGTTTTTGGTAATTCTGTTGGTTCTGCTATAGCCTCTTCTCAAACAGCTATTTATTTCTTTCGGTTCATATATCATTTTCTTGCATGAGACCATGAAGTCGGTTCCCATTGTAATCAAATATTTCAGAAAGATGTTTCCGGAGTGGCACATGGCTGCCATTGGTTTATCGGGCGGTTTTGTGGGTCTATGGGACCTTCCGTGGGTGAGGGTTAGCGCCTTCTCATGTTTTGCTAGAATCCTTCTTCATGGTCATATTAGAGGTCTTTAAGGTTACTTACATATTTTCAATATCTATGCTCCATACAAAAATAGACTTGTTTCTTGGGACAAATTGATTTCATCACGGATTTTTGAGATAGTGTCTCTCATCATTGTGGGATATGAACTGCATGGTTGGCCTGGATGAGGTATGGGTACACTCTAGGAAAATTGACCCTATGGCGAAGGTGATCACAGATGTTATTATGGATTCCAATTATGTTGATATATGCCCACAAAAGGTGGTTCCTACATGGGGATAATGGCCGGACAGGGACATCATATTGCAAAGAGACTGGACTGTTTTATTATGCATGAAGAGGTTGTGGCGTGTCTGGGCAATGTACAATCAATGGTGATCAACAGTTATATCTCTGATCATCGGCCCATTTTATTACAATGGCGGAGGGGGGTGTGCAGGGAAGGTATTTCTTTTAAATTCAACTAGGTATGGTTGGATGACATGGACTTTAATGTTCTTGTCCGTACTGTCTGGGCACGAGATATTGAACAGGGTCTATCTCCCATAGATTATATGTTGTCTAAGCTTGGTTTTCTTCACACGGAGGTAAAAGCATGGCAGAAGAGGAAGATATTTTCACTTAAAAATGAATTGCAAGATAGTATTAGAGAATTGGATGCCATTAGCTCCTAGATGGCTACACATGATCTCCCAGATGCTACTTGTTGTCGTATTCATGAACTGGAGCACAAAAAGAAGCACATTCTCTCTATTATTGAATCCACCTGGTGCCCAAGAGTAGGGCCATTTGGATTCGGAAGGAAGACTGGAACACAAAATTCTTCCATAGATTTGCAAATCACATGGGTAAAATTAATACTATCTAGGAGATTAAAGATGCTGATGGGAATCAATGTGAGTCGTGGTACATTGTTTGTAATGCTATTGTCTCTCACTTTCAAAAGGCCTACATTTAGCATAATGAGATATATGCCGAGGATCTAAATTGGGGTGTGGAATTATATCCTATCATGTTTGATGCAGAAGCTAATTGTGAACTCTTCAAAGATGTCATTGAGGACAAGATAAAATCTTGGGGCCGGATGGGTGGACAGTGGAGCTATTCTCCCATTTTTTTGAACTTTTCAAACAGGATCTCCTTGGCATGTTCGAGGAGTCGAGGGCACAAGGATATATTCACCCACATATAAATTCCACTTAAATTGCTCTTATTTTGAAGCAGTGCCTAGCATCAGGGAAAATTTTAAGAACCCCCCCTAAATTTACATGTATAATAAATGGGCTAATCTCCATGGTATATAGGAAAAATGGAAGGCGATTTTATCAATAATATGATATGTATATATAATTTTTTGGCGAATCTCTCACCAGGCATGGCGAATATTTTACTCAATTATAAAATCTTGTGTTTATTGAATACACAAATGAAATCATTGCATTTCTTTAAAATATCTTTTGAAATCAAAATTACCGAAATTACATATCGATAACCTAGTGGGTGTAGGATAAAATTCACCCGTGCCATTCACAGAAAGCATGAGAAAAAACCTAATACTATATATAAAACCAAGAAAAATTCAAATTCATCCCTTCTAGGGACCTCGTAACCACCTTGCCAATACACAAGTATGTTCCTGTTTGCAATTAGAAAAATTACCCAAATTACAATCTGTTTACTCCAGCATATGTTGGAAAGTTATAGAAAGATGACTAGTGCAATCAATCCATTCCTTTTAGCCCTATATTTGTTTCAGTTTAAAATAGAAGTATACAAATATACTTGTGCAATGTCTATGCTTTAACCATTCACCTTAAGATGTTTTTACAATATAATTTCCTAAGTCTATTTAATATCTTCATTATCATAAAAACCAACCTATATCCATCTTAACTCCACATCTACCACTCTTAGGGGGATGAAATCTATTTATCCCTCTGAGCACTTGGTAGACCCAGAATTAAGATGGATCTAAGATGATAGAATTTCCCCTTTAAATAGTCTATGCTCACATGAATACGATGGTATTACCATGGGTTAATACCATGGGTTATCATAAACCTGGAGCTTAAAAATTACTATTAGTAATTTATAAAAATTAATAAAATTAATAGTTTATTTTTATTTTATTTTATTTTTTTAACCAAGCTAAAATGTTTAACATACATTAAATTACAACATCCATTTTTACTCTTGATCAGATCAAATATTTTTTCACTCTATGCTAGTTTGCATATCACAATATTTGATACCTCTCAAGGGTTAGTAGATCCTGAGTAAAGATCGATCTATGCTGGTTTAATTCCCCCATTTAAATAGGCTACATTCCATGTGAATACCATGGGTCAATACCATGTGCCATTTTGGTGAATACCATGGGTCAATATCATGTGCCATTTTTATTTTTATTAATACTAATATTAGGGTTAATAATGTTTTTTTGCATGGTATTAATAACAATCTAGTCCATGGTATTTGTCCCATAGTATTTTGCCCATAGGTTTCACCTAAATATAACGCATTTTTTGAGTGTTTGTAAATATAAGGTGACTTATGGAGTAAATATAAAAAAAATGTTTTATTTGTTTACCATACCTCTCGTTTATTTATATTTTTATTAATTTACCATACCTCTTTTACAAATATGGTATTTGGCCCATAGGATTCACTTAAATAAAACCTCTTTCTTGAGCCTTCATAAATAGAACGAGGGTTATGGAATAAATATAAAAAGAGGTTTTATTTATTTACCATGCGTCTAGTTTATTTATATTTTTATTTATTTACCATTCCTTTTGAGTAAGTATAAAAAGACGTTTTATTTATTTACCATACCTCCACTTTACTTATATTTTTATTTGTTTACACCCTTGCATGTATATAAGGTGACTTATGGAGTAAATATAAAAACATGTTTTATTTATTTACCATACCTCTCATTTATTTATATTTTTTTTAATTTACCATACATCTTTTATAAATATGGTATTTGGGTCTTTGGCCCATAGGATTCACTTAAATAAAACCTATTCTTGAAAATGGGCGAATGGATTCACTTAAATAAAACCTATTCTTGAAAATGGGCGAATGGAAGGTTGTAACTCCTAATTTCAAGGGCTAAATTTACTTTTTCTACCCTCTCCCTTAAAATAAGGTGGGCTATTTGAGGTGATTTGTAAAAATGTACAATGATACAAAATATTCGCCCACTAAAAAATTAAAACCCCTTAATTTCGCCAAAGGGCGAACATTCGCCCCTAAAATTTTCTATGCCTAGCATATACATTCTCGGACTTCCGGTCCATCTCTCTTTGTAATCTTATTTAAACGGTTATCTCCAAAACGATTGCGACATGGTTGAAGGGTACCCTGGTGGATTTACAAAAGACTTATGGCGGCTTGGATTGGGAATATCTAAGATTAGTCCTTCATAAAATTGGAATACATCCCAAGGTAGTGTAGTGGATTATGGCTTGCATCAAAAATATTAATTATGTTGTCATCATCAATAGATATCCCTCGAATTTTTTTAGGGCCAGAAGGGGTCTTCGACAGGGTTGCTCGCTTTTGCCGCTTGGATTGAGTTCACATATCAAAAAAGCAGTGGCAGGGACAGTTCTTGGCTTTGCACATGGGAAATGGCATTGATATTTCACATAGCTTCTTTGTGGATGATGCACTTATTATGGGGATACTTAATCGATTTGCTTGGCTGACTCTATTTCACATATTTTCTAAATTTGCAAGTGCTATTGGTCTATATATGAATCTCCAGAAGTCCATAATATATCATGCTATGTGCAATATGGAGATTGTAGATTATATTAAAGGTCTATTCGGGGTGGCTGCAAACCAAATGATGATCGGTATGAAATACTTGGGATTCCATATTAAACCATGTGGCTATAAGGTGGTGGATTGGTTAAGGTTTGCGGATCATTTTTTCAAAATAATATCGGGTTGGGAATTTAGATGTTTATCTTTGGGAGGCCGCATCATCCTGGCACAAATTGTTTTGATGCAGTTGGGAGTATATTGGGCACATCTCTATCATTTCCCCTTAACTATTGTGAAATGCCTCGATAGGATTATGGATAATTTTATATGTTCTGGTAGGAGGGAAAAATATAATTTCCATTTGGTTAAGATGACACAAATCTCGCTTCCGAAGTGTATGGGAGGCTGGGGTATTATGAATATGAGATGTTTTGGTTGGGTGTTATTGCTCAAATCACTATGGAGGGGGATCTTTGGAGAAGGAACCTAGGGTAAGATCATCAGGCAAAAATACCAAAAGGACCATGATTTCATGATATGGTATCATAGAAGAACAATTGGCATCACATCAGGCTCGACCATCTCGAATAGTTTCACAAAAGTAGATAAATTGTCTTTACAAAATCTTGCATGGAACATGGGGTTGGGAAATAACATAATTATTGGATCTGATCACATTCTAGGTTATCGGGAGGATGGCCACATTACGGAGGCCTTTTTCTGACATTTAAATGGCTGTGGGATATTTTTCTGGAGCCAAGTTATTTATGCATGGAGGGGTCCCCATCCTTCCTGGAAGAGCGTGAATGAGCTAGGTTTGGTAGGTCCAATGGTGGGGGTATGGGAACGAACTCGTTCAAATATGAACTTCATAGGCATCTGTCGTGACGACACATCATAGAATGGATTGTATGGTCTGGTAAGATGAAAGGGGGGAACATTATGGCGGCCGATGCATATACCAATCTTTGCGGAAGGGAGTTCCATCATTTGGAGTTAAGTGAATTTTACAAAATCTGGAAAACAAACACCTATCAAAATCATTCTTTTTTCTGGTTGGTATGCCACAACAAAAACCTCACATGGGAAAATCTTCAAAAGAGGAATTGGCATGGGTCGAGTGTTTATGTGATTTGTTGGAACACAGAGGAGAATAATGTTCATTTGTTTCTTAAATGCCCCTACACAGTATAGGTATGGAAAAAATTGGCACATACTATTGGTTTTCCATGTATTCGATTTGCCGATATCTAGGCTTGCATGATATGGTGGAGTTCTCAGAAATCCTATTCGAGGAGTATTCTCCCTATTCTATTTTGGATGATTTGGAAATGGAGAAATAGGAAAAATTTTTAGAACTCACAGGACAACTTTATGTTGGTTTTTGAACGTACTATCTCTTGTCATGCTATGGGTTTTTCTCATGATAATGGGCCCAAAAGAGAACCACGTAAGATACCATGCCCTCAAATGGAATACCCGGTTGGATTTTTTGACGGGGCAACACAGAGGAACAAATGTGGATGCGGATTTTGGATTGGAATATCCAAAGAACAGGAATTTTGGGTACACTGGAATGTGGGCAGTGGTACAAATACAAAGGCTGAAGCGATGGCTCTATGGGGATTGTTATGGTTTTCACACTTCCTCAACATCCCTGATATCCATATATTTGGTGATTCAAAAATCATTGTTGAGCATGTACAGGGAGGGGCTAAAATTGAACAACAAGCACTCTGTGGATGGCTCTGGAAAATTGACAATCTATGGACCTTATTAAGGAATTCCTCGATTATGCACATCGAAAGGGATTACAACCAACAAGATGGTCGATTGTCAAAGGAGGGTCTGCTGGCACAACTAGATGGTATGCACATTAAGGTCACGCTAGGAGACACTACATTAGACACGGGGATGTTTCCATTTCCTGGGTGACTATTGTTGTTTCTTTTTTGATAAATTCTATACTTATCTTATATATACGATTGAACATTTTCCTGGCCTATTTCCTACTACTGTGGCTTTGAAGATTATATCATGGAGTATGTGGATCATATGTATTATCCACATTGGATCTGAATACAACTTTATAAAATGTTTACATGTATATTTTGTTCTTTGTTTATATGTGGCTAAACTTTATAGGCCATCTCATGTGGAATTGTATGATTAAAATGATGTTTGATGTACTAGATGGGTAGCGAGATACTCGCACATGATTGATATGTCATATTTGACATGGTCTCTGGAATTTCACTATTTGTAATATGCTCCCATTATGAATATATATATCACTTTTTTCTTGCTGAAAAAAAGTTGTGATAATGTGCTTGTTTTTGTGATAGTCTTTGGTAAATTTGAACTGATAACCCTTAACATGGGTATGTTGGGTTTGAACATGTAACATGCACAAAAATGTAGTTTGGGATTTGAACATGGAATCCGTATAAAAGGAAGTAATTTGGGATTTGAATATTTAATTTATTGAAAAATCATCTTAACAAAAACACTTTAATATTAATTATTTCCGTTTCAAAATTAATTTTAATTAATTTTAATATTAAAAAAATTTACTATTGAATGTATATATATTAATTGATGAATTAAAATTATTTTAATATTTTTATTTTTTATTTTTTTTATATTAATATTTTTTAAATATTAACAATTTGTTAATATATAATTCACTTAAATTGTAATATTTTTAATAATTAAAATTATTTAATATATAATTAAAATTAACATATTAATTTTATATTAATTGGAGAGTATATTACAGCTATTTTAATATATTATTAAATTTTCATTCTTTACTTTATATTAATATAATATGATGTTTGACTTGATATTAATATTAATGTTTCACTTTATTTATAGTTTATTAATATATAGTTACCTTTAATTTTAATGCTTTAATAATTAAAAAAAATATATAACTAAAAATTAAATATTAATTAATATAAGTTTATTAACATTTAAAATTTAAAATTTAAAATATTTAAATTAATTATTTTTATTATAAAATTTAGGTGAAGATGTATGGTTGTAAAGTAATTGTTTAGAGAAAAACCAAGCCCCATTTATTCTTTTGAGTTTCATTTTATTTTATTTATTATCTCAAAAATCTAAGAAAAGAGAAAGTGTATCTAAAAGCACATTATATACTTATGCTTCTTGATTACTCTAGCTACTCTATAATAAAAAAAAAGGGTACTTATCTTAGAAACGAGGCTATGGATCCATGGTTATTTCAACATTTTCACTAGACTAACTTCTTTTTAGAATCAAGCTTGGACTTGTTCATTTTTCTTTAAAGGTGATGGTGTTGAGAGAAGCCCTTAACCTTTGCATCCTATACAACAACTAAAAGCCGAATACCAAATACTCTCTTTCATAATATATCCAACTTATCTTCAAAAATTGAAAGAGTATCTAAAATGTGTTTTAGGCCATCCAAGTTTTTTCCAAGGCTTAAGCCACTATGTTTTACATTCATTAAGCTGCGGCAATTTTGAAATTTTTTGGGTTCCTTGTTCTTAAGTATCTTGTCTCTCACTAGAGATATGGTATCTTGCCTTTCTTTAAAAATATGGTATAGTCTAATTTTTTCGAGAATTTGTGTTTTTTACTTTTGCTGGGGCTCATTTAACAACAACAACTTTTAGAAGTCTTAACCAATTGATATATGAAAAGCACTTGTTTATAAGAGGAAAGATCCATCTTTACAAATTCAATTATTAAAATTTATAAAAATTTATACCTAAACTATGTGTTTAGATTTGAACTTTTAAATAATCCTACGAAATAATATTTAAATTATTTAAAATTTATTAATATATACATATAATTTAAATATCTTTAAAATATACTATATAATATTTAAATTATTTAAAATTTATTACTATCGAATGGAATTTAAATATCAAATTTATTAGTATATACATATAATTTATGTATCTTTAAAATATATTATATAATATTTAAATTATTTAAAATTGATTACTACTTAATAGAATTTAAATATCTTTAATTGATTTTAGAGTGACTTACGAGATATATTATTCTAATCTTAAAATTAATTATCATTTACGAATAAAAAAATTTTGGATGATCAAATTTGCAATTTAATGAATGATATCATCAAACATTTTAATATTATTTGTCATTGATTTGGAAAAAATAACTTATAAATTTACATTTTAATCTAATTATAAATTTACATTTTAATCTAATTATAAATTTACATTTTAATCTAATTATATTAATCAACGAGTTTATTATTACTATTATTTTTTAATGTAATTACACATGTTTTGTATTTATGAAAACAAAATATTATTTAAAAATATTAAATTAGGGTAAATTTAATATAATATATTGAATATATATTTAAAAAATAAAAAGGTAATTTATAAATATATTTATTTTAATTTGGGATTTAATAAGTTTTGAGAGGAATTAAATTTTTCAAAATGTAAAATTTTTTTAGTATAAAAATTGAGGAAAATTTTGCAACTTTACAGATTTGATTTCTCTTTGTTCTTTGTAGATCTTAACTTAAAATGGATCTATACTAGTTTTGAGTGGCACGCTAACAAAATGTTTTAAAATACAAACAAATATTATCACTTGTCTTATACAACATATATGCACTCCACATTGAAATATATGATTTGTGATTCACATTCTCCACATCAAAATGTTAATACATGCCCCTTCATGTTTGGAAATATAGAAGATATATCTTAAATTAAACTAACTTGGATGCATCTTAAGTTGACATCTACTAAGCTGAGAGATGGATCAAATTTCTCAAGATGCAAACCTATTTTTAAGTCCAAATCTAGAGGAAATATTGTACCTCTATAGATTTGATTGCTTGTGGCTCTTGGTAAATCCTAAGTTAAAATGGATCTACGTTGGTTTTCAACACACTAATACAATGTTTTAATAACAAGAAATTCACTTCATATTGAAATATTTATTTATAATTCACAATCTTTACATCAAAATGTTAATACACGCCCCCTCGTATTTAGAACAGAGAACGTATATCCCATTCTATGCTAAGTTTGATCCATATTAACTTGCGATATACCAAGATCCCAAAGGGATCAAATATCTCAAGATGCAAACCTCTTTCTGAGTGCAAAACTTCAAGAAAGGTTTGTAGCTCAATAGATTTGATTACTCTTGGATTTGAAATTAAGATGAATCTATATTGGTTTTGAGTAACACACAAATAAAATGTTGTCAATACAGACATTTTTTATTTTCATATATTTATATAAGATATAAACAATATCCTTCTAAGTGAAAAGCTCAAAGAAAGATTTGAAAGTCTAGTTTTAATTTCTCTAGGATCTTGGTAGATCCGATGTTAAGATGAATCTATGTTGGTTTTGACCAACAAACTATATATATATATATATATATATATATATATATATATATATATATATATATATATATATATATATATATATATATATATATATATATATATATATATATATATATATATATATATATATATATATATATATATATATATATATCTATATATATATATATATATATATATATATATATATCTATATATCTATATATATATATATCTTTTTCTTTTTTTTGTCAATTGTTTATATAACATATAAACAATTCACAATGATATATTTTATGTATGATTTATTTTCTAAAATGTTAATAAATGCACACACACACACACACACACACATATATATATATATATTAACACGCTCTCTCATTGTACTTATTTAGCATTTACTGTCATTTGCTTTTATTATAGGATTAGAGGAAGAGCCTCGTGAAACTTTAAAAGTTAAAAAAAAATTATGTTATCATTTTGTTAATAAAAGATTTTGTGGAAATTTGGAAAACTCATGGAAAGACCCAAAAACGAATTTTCAACTTCCAAGACAATTGGAGGCAGTTATCTTCTCTCATTTCCCTAGAGATAACGAGTTATGAGTGGGAAAACAAGGGGTTAGCAATTGAAAGGAAGCATAACAACCTTGCGAGAGAGAAGTCTGTAAGCATGAACATGACGATGTGAAGCTAAGGTAGGGCACTACCTGCGGAGGGTTTCTTCAGTTGTACTGGAGCTAGTGGAAAACTTCGAGATAGATGAAAGTCTCCCTATTATAGGTTAGACTGAGTAGGTCTTGATGCCTGTGAATTAACCTGAAAAGGGTTGTTGTCAATTAATTGTCTGGAAATTGAGAAGCTTGGGGGGAGACTGGATGTAATTGCTAGATTCGTTGGAATGGTGGAGTGGTCTTTCTAGAATTGAGTTTCTTGAACGACTGCAAATTAACTCAGATAAGTGTATTTTATAGTCTTTATACTAACAACTCTCTATAAAAGTTATTAAAATTGTAGTGAAGCAAGGTAAATATGTAAATGATGAATCAAGTAAATTTGTATTCACTTAATAAATCAGAGTTGTGTATGTTATGTCGAATAAATGTTTTTGTGAATAGTTGTCTGATCAATCTTGAAGGTTATGGAAGTTATGTAAGTGAACGAAATTAGAAGTGTTCTTCCTATTAGGATTAACCTATAATGAAGGTTTTTCATAGGAAAAACAAGTAATGAAATAAAAGAGTTTTAGTCGCAGAGGCATTTACTAACCAAGGGCCAAATACAGTGGTGAATCCTAGTAAAAGGAGAACTAGGGAAGTGAAGACACGAGTGAAGTCTTGGCTGGTTTTGTGATTTACTAAAACTAAATTTTTTATTTAAAAATAAATAACAAGTATTTTACTAAGTAATAAAACTACAATTTCTAGTGGCATGATAGGGTTATCCCGGTTACCATAACAAAGTATGTTGGCTAGCGCAGTCCTGAACCACATGCATGTACATAAACCAAACAAAAAAAACTAACATCTCATGGGATGAGCAGAGACTGGATGAGCCTAGTTTCGCCTCACTTGAGAATTATTATTGTACTCTAACAAATGGGAACTGGAGAAAAAAATAAATCGACCCATTTAGAGGAAAACTACAAAATAAGAGTGTTACTGTACAACAACATAAACAATGTAAATACAATATAGGATAAACCTGAGAGCATGAATTTTTTCTAAAACTAATAAGTATTTTTTGTAAAAAAACCATTTCACTGAATTCCATTAGTTTTAGGCAAGCCATCTTGTACGCGGAAATACCACCATGAAAAGAAAGAAAAAATAACTACATAGGAGCGGGGATATAACAAGAGCAATCCATGTAAATTATGTAACTATTGAAATGAACAATTTAGGTTACAATAATATAGATAAACAAAAATTTCTTTTTATAAAATAAGTAGGAACATTGTTACAAGTGTCTTCAGTGCTGAAAGAGAGGTGTTCTAAAATAACAAGTGGCATGTATTCCCAATAAATAAGAAAAAGACCTTCTAGCAACAAAGGTAAATCTCAATATATGAAGGCTTTAAATATACAACCGCTTAGCATCCAAAACCTAACCTGAGTAGTTCCTATAATGGAAATAGTACATAAAAATAAATACGACTAGAAAATCCTGGCACACTATGGTGTAGGGCCATGCTCTGTTCCTCATATAGCCAAAGGTCTAGTCTGGAAGACTGACCGAACTTGAGAACAGTGTATGTACCTGGTTAGGTTGACATGGCAAGCTCTCACAACATCTATTGAAAAATTAAAGTATTGGGTCAGTTCAGAACCCACCTTCGTCTAAGGAAAAAGAAAGATGACCAAATGTCAGTGAGAAAGGAACCCTAAAACTCTGTAAATAAGTATATATAGAAAATAATAATAGAGAAATGAAAGGAAGTTATAACGTGCCTCCTCTCATATCTACCCACTTTAATCGGCTCACCCAGGGTAAACATGAGCTAAGGGGATACGACAACATGACTCAACCTCCTAGATGACCTTAAGCAAATGGAATCAACAAAACAATACCTTATTGACTTCCTTTAGGTGCTATAGGACCCCAAGAAAAAACCAACCATTCTAGGTGTCCAACCCTAGAGATAACTTTCTTTTTCAATGAACTAGACCCCTAGTCATTGCCATGACAAGGCCTCCAAGTGACTCTAACCTTCCAGTTGCTCCTAGAGGCCTATTTCTGAGCGACTACAGTCTCTTTTAGGTAGTTATGTGCTAACAACTATGAGATTTAAGCCACTTTCTCAGAGCTAGGATCCAAACCCCTACCCAAAACTTGATGAAACTTCCAGAAATGATAAATAACACACATACAAAGACTCTAACACAAAACTAACTTAAGGATGTTATGAAAAATACTAGGGGGGGGGGGGGGGTTGAATCATTATTTTTCACACTTTCAAATTCAATTTCTTATTCTAATTATAATACATGACTGTTGTAAAGGAAACTAGTGTATGTACACAACTATTACTATAGAAACCCACATATATCTAGATAAATTATCTGATCATCTATACAACCTTAATCAATGCATTATTACTCCATTATTTCATCAATTAAATAGTAAGTATGAGTAGTTAAGAAGAAGATAGAACACTAACACACACAACCATATGAACATCGGGATTTTTAGGTGGAAACCCATTGTGGGAGAAAACCACCATTGCTGTTGTCTTTGTCTTCTTCTTTTATTAAAATTAATCTTCCTACAATCTTGTACTGGTGAAAACTTTATGCAGGCTCCTACTTGCAGAAGGATACAACCTTTTCTCGTTTTCTAGCTCCTACTAGAAGGGAGCTACAACCCCCTTTTAGAATGTTTCAAATTGGATCCAATCTCAAAAATTTTGAAATCAACTACGCAAATATTGGATCATAAAATCACATAATATACTTCACACCGCTTACTGTCTCATGTTCATGTTAGAGTATCATTAACACCATTTATATATCATAGTTAGATATTTTTAATAAGCAAATCAAGCAAGTAAATATGATGCCATACTTCATATTTTTCCAGATTTGTGTCTTTTTCCTGCTCCTTATTACACACCTTTTTCAAATCAAACCATTCATAGAAAGCACAAAAATTGCACACCTAACACTTTTATCTCCATCTCCTTATATAGCTTAGGCCCTACCCAATACCTTAGGTCAATCCCTTAGTAATTTCGATGGTATTCTTTGACGGGATCAAATGTCTGTTGTCACGCTCATTACTATGGGTCAATACCATGGTAAAAACCCTTGGTATTGAAAATACCACGGTGCAGAAATTGTATGAGACTTTTATTTACCTTACCTGCGTATCTACATGAACTTTATTCATAGGACCCACTTATAATTTCCAAACTTCACTTTTATCATTCCTTTGTCTGAACTAATATCACTTTGTCTATCTCTCCTATATCATCTGTAGAACCATCATGTTGAAAACTTTATCAAGTAGGTTTCTATCAACGACAACACATTACTCATAATGCTAAGAATCTCCCCTTTGGACTTGATAGCAACCACTTTGGTGTTTGGTCACCACTCTCTATAGATATCTGTAAACAAATCTGTAGACATACCAAGCTTCTCTCCAAGAATTCTTCTCCAAACACAAAGCTACTCTCCCCTTTTGACATTAAGGGCAAAGGTTTAATCAATGTTGAATGAAGACTTCTTTATCCCTTTGCAGAGAGGATCACTATAGGGTTGATCTCCTGAACATGAATATGGACCATGCTCCCCCTGAGCATATGTTGAATCTTCTGGAAGTTTTTCAAGGAAGTGCGTGACTCTATGACTCAACCAAATATGACTATTCCTATCACCAAGGACTCATGCTTACATTAATCACCCAACATAGTGGGATTTCATGTTTGACTCAAAATTACATCAAATGCCAAAAATAATGGGATTACATACATAATTGACTTGACCCCAACAGTCCAAACAGGACTAATTTTTATAATGATTACATCACGGGTCTTTATATGACCTTTTCATCAAGAGATAGATATGACATTTATGAACAAAATCAAAGCAATACCATGAGAGTCTTCAAAAACCATCATATACCATATAGGATCCTGCATCATCATCATGTATCATCATCATAAATCAAGATAACATAATCATCTACTTAAGCAACATATAGTCATGGTCCAAAACTTCGGCAACAAGATTTTCATTAGCAACATCACCAATCATAAGCATCATTATGTAACAAGGAATTCTCAAGAAACCATAATGCTGACAATGTACTTCTATAAATATAGAAAATTCCCCCCCTGAACTTGTGGCAACTTATTCACTGTCAGGTTTGATCACATCCAACTCATTAATTAGTAAAGTCAAAACAACAACAGAAACTCATAACCATCATAAGCCAATATCACTTCTTAGTAGCATCTGAATATCAACAAACAGTAACCAAAAAATATTAGAACCAGAGGGCCAACTAAAAATTGAATGAAATGTTCCAGAACCTCTCCCTAAGACTATCCCTTTGTTTCTTCATCATAGAGAAACATACGCTACTTTCTAGAACCAAAATCACATATATACGTGACTGTCCTTCATGATAATCGTGTAGAGAAAGTAAACTGTAATAATTTTTAGTCTCAACTCCCCTTGAACATGAAAGATATATCAAAATAATTAAGAAGGTGATGAGGTAGAGGCCACTCCTAGTTTCCATCCGAGGTATTCAAATGAATCACGTGGAAGTGGCTTTGTAAATATATCTGCAACTTGTTCCTTTGAAGGAACATATTCCAGTTTGAACTATTGTTCAAGCACCTGTTCTTTCAGAAAGTGATATTTGATGGGAATATGCTTGATTTTTGAGTGCATGAGAGAATTTTTCAAAATACTTATGGCACTAGTATAATCACAAATAATAGATATAGGTTGATGACAAGTGATTTGAATGTCTTGCAATGTTTGCATCATCCATAAAAGTTGAGTACAATAACATGTAGCAGCAACATATTTTTCCTCAACAATAGATAAAGTAATGGAGCTTTGCTTTTTTCTAAACCATGATACCAAGCAAGGTCCCAAATAAAATTCTCCTCCACTAGTACTCTTTCGATCATCAATATTACCTGTCCAATCTGCGTCTGTGTAAGCATGAAGTGAAAATTCAACATCTTTAGGATACCATAGACCAAAAACTTGAGTTCCTTTTAAATACATGAATATCCGCTTGATTGAATGGAGATGAGTTTCTTTAGGATTTGCTTGAAATAATCCAATAGTCCCAATTACATAATATCTTGTCTCATGCCTATAAGCTAGAGAAAGATTTTGATCATAGATTTGTATTATGGTTGATTCACTAAAGGAGAATCATCATGTGAAATAAGATTTCATCTTGTTACCATTGGTGTTCATAAAGGCTTGTAGTCTTCCATTCCATATTTCTTAAAAATGAACTTGAGGTACTTGGTTTGTGAGAGAAGGATACTATTCTCTGGTTGTTGAACTTGAAGACCAAGAAAGTATGTTATTTCACCAAGTAGAGACATCACAAGTGCTTGTTACATAAATGAAGTGAATTATTGACTCATAGTTTCTACATTACTTCCAAATATGATGCCATCTACATAAACAACAACTATTAAAAGTTTATCTGTATTAAATTTTATATATAGGTTGTTATCTACTCCCCCCTTTTTAAAACCTTGTTGTTAAAGATACTTGTCAAGACAAGAATACCATGCACAAGGAGCTTATTTTAATCCATAGAAAGACTTCTTAAGCTTGTAAACAATATTTTTATCATTGCCTAAAATAAATCCTTCAGGTTGTTCAATTTAAAATTATTCTTCTAGATCCCCATTTAAAAAATCATATTTAACATCCATTTGAAATACTTTGAAGTTATGAAAGATTGAAAGTGTAAGAAACATTCTTATGGATTCAAGTCTAGCTATAGGTGCAAATGTTTCTTCAAATTCTATTCCTTCCTGTTGAGCATAACCTTTGCAAACAAGTCTTTCTTTGTTTCTAATCACTTCTCCATTTTCATTTAGTTTGTTTTTGAACACCCATTTTGTCCCAATAATATTTTTATCATGAGGTCTTGGTACTAACTCCCATGTATGGTTCTTTTCTATTTGATCAAGTTCTTCATCCATTTCCTTAACCCAACATTCATATTTTCTTGCTTGATTTACATTTTGAGGTTCAATTGTGGATAGTAAGGCTAGGTAACTGGAAGTTCTAACAAGAGTTCTTCTAGTTTGTACTCCAACTTCCTTTTCACCTAGAATTTGAGATTCTAGAAGATTTTTTGAACATACCTTGATAGAGTCTTTTCTTATGCTTCTGTGCTTTCAATTCCTTCTTTTGGTGCTTCATTAGTTCCCTCTCCTATAACCTCTTGGATTGTTGTAGAAACAAGTTCTTCATCTGTTGGTGCTTCTCTTTTGGTACCTATGGATGCTTCATCAATTACAACATAAATGCATTCAACAATCTTTTGAAGCCTTTTATTGTAGCATTTATATCCTTTGCTTCTAGAGGAGTATCCAAGGAGAATTCCTTCATTAGCTCTAGATTCAAATTTTCCAAGCTTATCATCATTATTCTTTATGTAACATTTTCTTCCAAAAACTCTAAAATGTTTGACAGTTGGAGGCTTACCAAATTGATATGATTTTCATATGTTGTTTTCTGGCAGATAGATGTTAGGAAAGTCACGTACTGCTCCCATTCTGCTTGACTTGTGTCATTGAGTGAAGCTTAGATGTCCCAATCTTCTGTGCCAAATCCAACTTTCTTTTGATTTCCTCTAGCGACAATGATCTTAGCCACCTTCCAAGACATAGACATTACCTGGAGTTCTTGTTCTGTTTATTATGATCTTACCTATATCGATATTATGTATGGCACAATTCTTTGATCTACAAACAACCTTATGACCTTGATCACACATTTGACTAACACTCAACAAGTATGTCTTAATCCATCAACAAACAAAATATTCTCAACTTTAACCTTATCGTTTAGCAAAAAATTTCCTTTCCCTTTAATAGTAGCAGGTGAGTTATTTCCAAAGATCACATTCTTTTCTTTCTTTATTTCAATAAAGGACATAAACTTATCCTTATCACCTATCATATGCTTTGAGAATCCATTGTCAATGTTCCATAGAATTTCTTGATCTCCTGTATACAAAGCTAAGCCACAATTTTCAGATTCTATGGTTTTCTTTTTCCATACCTTGGATGTCATTGCGTTTAGTTCATTCTGATGAGTTGGTCTCATTCTGCTTCTGCATTCAGTCTCTTTATGCCCAAATTTATTGCAAAAGGAAAATTATGTTTCATCTTGGAGACTTGAGAAAGTATTGTAAGAGTATTTCTTTAGTCCAACCTCATTATTTTGTTTTCTTGCTTCTCTATTCATGATAGTTTTATAAGCGACACATTAAGTGGCATTATGAAGAAAATTATGACAAGTGAAGCATTGACCATTGAAGTAGAAATTACTATATGATGAGGCTCATCAATGGGTAAATTATATGGACCGTAATGCAACTCCAACTTACTAAAATCAACTTTTCTCATCATTCTTTACATGTTTTAATTATGTTTTTCTTAATGAGGAGAGTAAAGATGAGATGTCATGTTTAGTGGTATAATGTGCATTGATTGCAGGTTTTGGAGAAAAGTTTGTCTAATTAAAGTGTAGGAACTCGAATGAAGACAAGTAATAGGGATTCTAGGAAATAGGATCTCCCTCAACTCCTCACTCACTTGAAGATTCCTCAATCAAATCTCATTAGCTCGGAGTTGCAAGCAGTCAAGTCATGAGGTTCATTGGTAGCCAAGCCAGTGACATTTGAAGACCATTTGATCTCGAGATTGGGAGCCAAGCCTCCCTAAATTTAAGGAAGTTATTGGTAACATCAGTTGTATAAATCAATAGGCTTAGAGCCTCATTAGGATTCATATTTTTGTGCAAGATAGCTAAGAATTTTTCGAGTTGAAGCATTGTAACCAAGCACTCTTATGTATTTATGATATTTTAAGGAAAATGAGCAGCATTCCCTTGATCTAGCACTGAGTTGACTCAGAGGGCTGAATATCTTGGATTAGGGTCAAACCCTAACAGCATAGGTTCCTATTGTTGTATATGTATGCTTAGGTTATACTCATAGTTAGTTGCTAAAATTATTTTGGTGTTGTTAATTGGTAATTATTGATAGGTTTAATTAGTTTCCTTCCATTTATGGATAGTTATAAAAGTAGCATTGTAGTGATAAGAAGATATTCCAAAAATTCTCATAGCAAGTGGTTTTCACCTAATTTCCCCCTTTTAGGGATCATGTCTTGACGAACACTTCCCATCCAGCCCAAACAGATAGAATTCTTGCCTTTTTCATAATCTAGTATTTTCCTGCTAATTAGGTCATTATCTTTTAGTTTCATAGGATAAGTTGCAATTGGTATTTATGATCCCTTAGGTTTTGCACTGATTTCATATCACTTTTATATTGGTTTCAAGCACTTCCATGCATGAACTTAGCAAATAAATGGTGATAATTCTATTTTCTTCTATTTTGAATAAACCCTTATTGTTTTTAAATGATTTTTTGTGTAAATGACAACAATGATGTGTGTTGTTGCAGGAGTTTCTACACTGCAGGGAGACCTCATCTCATCAACCTCATCCGAGCCATATCCACCCATGATTTCCAAAAGTCACTAAGGTATCAATTCGAATTCTTGATTTATGAGGAAATCTCACCATTTCCGTTGAGCAAATCCAACCATCTTAAAGATTTTTCTTGAGTTTTTAGTAAATTCCTACCACTCCCATGCCTTACCTCCTCCTTATTAACCTTTTCCAAGCTCCATCCCACCTTCTAGAACACTCCCTAAGCTTTCGGCCTGTTCCTGTAGTAAAACAGGGGATCTTATAGGTGAACTAGTACATCCTGTAGGAAAATCCGTAGCAGCCTGTTTTGATCATGAATTGAGAAAAATCATCACTAAAGCCATGATTAGGCCCCTAATTTACCTCCAAGCCATCATAACCATTGTACTCCTCATCCTCACACACTTGTATCCCCTGCCAAAGAACCAAAAAGGATTAGCATTTACATTTTTCAAGCAAAAGATAAAAGGAAAAAAGTTCCTTTATATTTATTCATGCACACAATAGTTAGTACTCTCTAGATCATATTTCATGCTTAGATTAGCTAAAGCCTCACATGTTTTAAAGTGGGGTTCTTTTCAAGAAAGGTATGCTAGCAAGTAGATAGAGGATTTCATGTTATTTTGCAAGAATTTATTTTAGTCTTTCATTTTTTCAATAAGCAACATTTATTTCCTCCCAATTAGGGTAAATTTCCCCTCTCCAAGTTGGTAATCAAACTTCTTCTAGTAAATAGAAGGTTGGTTTGAGAAACCGTAGTGGTCTATCACCGTAGCTTAGCAGTGACAAATAATAGACCAATTACATCTATTTGTGTATACAACACTGTCACCTCCAAGTTTGTATGAACCTCGGGTTGATGAAGTAAAGTCGATAGCCCTAGGAGTTGCAGTATCCTTGCTGCAATAATGGTGCTCATCACTTTTTGGCATCATTGCCGGGGAGGTGTCTAAGTAGATGTGATTGCTACTTTCTTTCTTCCTTTTCTTGTCTCTTTCATTCTACAATTAGTTTCATTCATCAAATAGTTGCAATTTAGTTCCATTTTCTTTCAAATTTGTTAGTAGTTTAAAACTTAAAAAAAAACACTCCTTTCATGCCTCGTAGGAATAGGGATAACTTAGGGAAATTTCTTCCAAATACCTCCGCCATTTCAAACAGCCAACCTCCCCTCTTCTTCGGTGGTTGTGAGCTAGAGGACCCCTTAGGTGAACAACCAAAGATTTTTAAACAACTTATAGGGGAAGAAGAAGAAATCATTCCAACAACTAAAACAATGGCTGAAAATAGAAATGAAAGGGGATATAGGGAAAGAGTTGAGGATATTTTCCTCATCATAGAAACTAATGTGGATGCTAAGATGAAAAACATAAGCTCCTCTTCTATTCCTCACTTCCATGGCCTGACCTCAGAATATCCAGATAATTTTTTGTTTGAATTTGTAGTCATATGTAGAACTTATGGTTACACCTCTGATGATGAGAAGTTGAAATTATTCCCATCCACTCTCAAGGATGCAGCCCTACACTAGTTCATGGGTTTACCTGGGGATAGTATCACCACTTTGGCTCAGATGTAATAGTCTTTCAACAAAAAGCATAGGGACTATTGTAGGTCCAAAGACGCCAAAGAGGAAATTTTTAGAATGACCTTGGGACATGATGAGTCCTTAGAGGATTATGAGGAAAGATTCCAACTCAGCTACAAAAGGGCCAGGTGCACCCTTGATCTTGAATCACTTAAGTTAGTCCTCCTTAGGGGGATCAGGGAAGACCTTCTAAACACTCTAAACCTGCTACTAGGATGGGGCATCTACCAGTTACCCTATGATGATATCAAGAAAATTTTCAAGAATCATTCTAGGGCATATAGAAAGAAGGGTAGGGCTAGTGAAGAGGTGGTCAGTTCATCCTCTTCTAATACATCCATAAAAAGTGAAATTGGGAACATGTTGGAAGACTTTAATAGTGAAATGATGACAACCCTTGCTTTGAAAATAGACACTATGCAAATCAAAAGGAAGCAGGAGGAAGTAGAGAGAGCATTGGCCATCCTCTGCCCTAGATGCATAAGGAGGCCAAAAACCACTCCATAGACAAGTGCCCTTCTATAATTAGATTAAAAGTTGTGTATCAGGGAATCGAAGGGGTGATTGAACAACTCTACTACATAAATCAAAGGAGGCCTCATGGACCTTGAACATACTAGTAAAGCATACAAGGGTCATCCTATTCATATTACAACCCTAATCAAAACACATCCATTCCCCCTTGGTGCCCCCTGCTCATCCTTCTTGGTCTACACCTTCTCCCCGGTCTTTTGCACCTCAATACCATTCCCAATCAGCTAACCAACCATTTCAACCATATACCCCTCCACAACCTCAGTGGAATGCACCACCCTAGGGGTGGAGTACCCCATACAGCCAAACTCCAACTTTATTTCCTTCACCTTCATCTCAACCACAACTCCTACACCGTGATGCCTGCCCAACCAAACCTGAACTTGAAAACTGACAGGAACAACAAGTCTACAGTGGAGAGACATCCTACCCTACCTATGCTATGGAAATTCTATAAATTAACCTTCGATGCCCCGTATAACCAACCTCCACCTCCACCTAGGGAGAGTGAGGAGGAAAGAGAGGAAAGTTTTCCTAGAATGAATCCACCCCCTTTCCTGAAAGGTTAACCCATCCAGTCCAACACATCCCATAAGAGTGAACTTTTGGGTGAGTTGAAAAGTCTATGTGTCAAAATCCCGCTTCTCCAAGATATCAAAGATGTCCTGATTTACAAAATTCTAATCAAATAAAAGTGTTTCAAACATCCAAGAAGGTGAAATAAAGACACCCGTACCATTAATGTCATTGGACAACCGTCTGACTTAATGTTGGGGTGGGTAATTTGCCTAAAGTATTTAGATCTTGGGAGTCCTGTAGTAGATGTACACATTGATGGCATCATTGTTCCCCATACCTTGATTGATTTTGGGGCTGCTATCAATGTGATGACTAAGGAAACTATGCTTAAGCTGAAGATCTAAGGATCATTAAGGAAGACCATGATAGTCTTGCAGCTTACAGAATGATCCACAATATCTCTTGAGGGAATTGTTGAGCATGTGATGGTCTCCATTGATTCCTGGGAATACACTACTCACTTATTAGTTCTCTAACCTAAGACGAAATTCAATGGTTATCCTCTCATCCTTGGGAGGCTTTGGTTAGCCCCTGTCGATGCCTACATAAGCTGTAGGGCTAGAAATATGACCATAAAAAATATGCATTTGTCAAAAAAATTGATCATGAACTCTCCTGCTTAACCATCCCTAGATCATGACTTACCTTTATGGCTAGAAGGGGAGGAAGAAGATGAAGTCTACTCCTCCCAAATATATAATCTAGAAAATGCCATAGGAGGAGGACAGCCTAATGAAGATGACTTGATTGAACACATTAGCCAAAATCAAACTCCCAACACCATGTCTTTGGAGGAAGTAGTGAAGGAAGCCAAAAAAAACCATAGGATTGATCTATGCCCTGTTGACTCAAACCCTACTCGTGCCAAGAAAATATAATTTTTCCCTGAAATAGCATTAAAAATAAACCGCTCTCTCTCTGTACAATAAGAAGAGGAGTTATGTAACATGCTAACAGATCATTTGGATGCCTTTGTTTGGAATTAGAAATAAATGAAGGGAGCATTAAAAATCAACCCCTCTCTCTCTGTACAACAAGAAGAGAAGTTATGTAACATGCTAACAGATCATTTGGATGCCTTTGCATGGAATTAGAAATAAATGAAGGGAGTACACACTTAGGTGTGTACTCACCACATTTACATCAAAGAAGGTTGTAAGTCAGTCTACCAACCCCAAAGGAAAATGAATATAACCCTCATGGATATAGTCAAAGTGGAACTGTGGAAGTTGTTGGATGCAGGATTCATTTACCCTATCTCGAACAGTGAGTGGGTGTCTTCTCTGGTGCTGGTTCCAAAGGGAAATGGAAAGTAGAGGATCTGTGTGGAAACTGAGGGCAATCAATTCAAGATTTCTCATCACCAGAGCATAGTAGAGGGAGGTAGGTGCCATACCTTCTGTGTTTCTCATTTAAAAAGAATAAATCCTCATTCCTTTTGAGTATTTGCAGGACACATAAAGGTAGAAAGAGTTCTATGAAGGTCGATGAACGATAAACTCTGAAACCTCATCACCTACCAGAGTTCTTAAACTATAGCCACCAAACCTCACTCAGATAAGAATTGCTAGAAAAATATGACAGGAGGTTTCAACTAAAGATATCCCACCAACACAACCAAAATACACTAGCATCCTCCTATGGTATAAATATTTACAAGGCATCAATGGATGGGGTTCTTTGAGCTATTGAGGGGATACAATGATGATGTGGCTAGAGAATTTTCAATGTCACTCATAGCTCTCACTAGAGTCAATGGCACTACTGTAGTGAAGGGTTTGTCAGTGGCAGTTACCCCTGAGAGTATTAGCAAGATAACTACACTCCCCCTAGGGTTGCAATGGAGAAAAGAAGACAAACCTAACAACACTCTTGCAAAGAAATTTTTTTTCTTGGAAGGAGAAGAACCAATTAAAGACACAAATGGGGTTAGAAGGGAAATAATTCCATATCCTTTGAAAGAAGTAATTTACCACATCATCAAGTATATTTCCTGTGAAGGTAGATACAGTGTAGTGTATGGGAGAAGACGAAAAAGAGGAAGAAATGGAGGATGAAAAATAAGAAGAAAAAGAGGATGAAGAAGAAGGTGAAAGAGAGGATGAAAAAGAGGATGAAGTAGAGAAGGATGATTTTTTTTATTTTGAAAAATAGAGCAAGGAAGAAGAAGAACCATCAAAACAAGCTTCTCATAAGTCACCAATCACCTATGTTAGGAGACTTGTCACCAGGTCAGCCTCGAAAAAAGGGAAAGGTCTCCTACATGAAACAAATTCAGAACTATAGGAAGAAAAAACGGTCCTACAGGAAACCCTATCAAAGCTATAGGAAACACAAAAAAAAGATCAGGAAACACTACAAGAGAAAAGGGAATGAAAAAAGGTAGGAATTACTGAAGAAAAAATAGAGGAAGAATCTGAGGAACTGAAGGAGCCTAGCCCACAACCAAACCTCAACTCCTACTATAGATTCATTGAAGGAGGTAGGGTGATACCACAAAAATTTTCCATTCCTCTATTCTTTGAACTTGAAAAAGAGAGAGCAAGGACACATAAGTGGATGAAAATTGCTAAATCAAAAGGGGTGGAGGATGTAGGCCACATGGAAGAGAAGCTGTAAGAAATGGGAAGAGAATTAAGTAGCATAAGAGATAGGGAAACAATGATGAAATATCAATTAGAGGCTGAGAACACATGGATAAGAAAATATCTACAGGAAAAGGAAGGCTAATTGGAAATTATGGCAAGTTTATCCATGGAGGCAATTCAATGCAGGATGCCAGCAAAGTCATATGCCTTATACCTTAAAGAAAAATGGTTGCAGTTTCAGATAAAAACACTAGCACGAAGAGGAACTATGCTTTTCCAAGACTACAAGAAATTCATTGACATTTGTGATCAAAGCACCGTGGAGGATAGAGAAAAGATATCTGATTTCTACCTATACAATTTAGCACTGAGAGATTTAAATGTGTGGGACACCAATCCAAAGCTAGGGGAATTACAACTAATGGCCTTAGCATCTTGGATGAGTCATGAGGAAGCCAAAGCTACATAAATGAAAAGGGTATTGGCAAGAGAGGAATTAGAACCCCTTTTCATTAGAGAAGAACAATATAACTCAATGGTTGTCATCAACACTCACAACCTCATTGCAAATGATCCCAAGCTTGCACCACGATACCTTGTTGTACAAGAACAAGTAGTCACTCATTTTGAAGACATGCTAAGATTGCTAGGAGATGAGAGCCAACAAGCCTACCAAAGGAGATGGAACACCTTACCCTACAACCTAAAGATCAAAGAATATCATTCTCCTGATAGAATGAGGGATGCACTAGAAAGAGTCCCAATGTATAAACAAACATTACACAGACTCAAAGTCAACTAGTATTTGATTCAAAATCAACCCACCATTGCTTTTAGGTATGTTAGAGGGGAGAAAGGAAGAAGAAGAAAGAAAGAAGTGGGAGGAGATAGAGAGGAATGCAGGGTTTTATCCACAAGAGGAGGAGACTACAACAGAAGCCTGGAATGTCAGGGAGGCCACCAAAGCAATGAAAGACATGGACATAGATTGAGTTTCTCAGAGGATGAGCAACATTTTCAGTAGGGGGTGATGATGAGGCTCATCAATGGGTAAACTATATGGACCATAATGCACCTCCATCTTACTAAAATCAACTTTTCTCATCATTCTTTACATGTTTTAATTATGTTTTTCTTAATGAGGAGAGTAAATATGAGATGTCATGTTTAGTGGTCTAATGTGCATTGATTGCAGGTTTTGGAGAAAATTTTGGCTAATTAAATTTAAGAACTAGAATGAAGACAAGCAAGAGGGATTCTAGGAGATAGGATCTCCCTCCTTAACTCCTCACTCACTCGAATATTCCTCAATCAAATCTCATCAGCTCAAAGTTGCAAGAAGCCAACTCATGAGGTTCATTGGCAGCCAAGTCAGTGACAGTTGAAGACCACTTGATCTCGAGATTTGGAGCCAAGCCTCCCTAAATTTAAGGAAGTTGTTGGTAACTTTAGTTGTATAAATCAATAGGCCTAGATCCTCATTAGTATTCGGATTTTTTGTGCAAGATAGCTAAGTAGTTTTCGAGTTGAAGCATTTTAACCAAGCACTCTTGTGTATTTCTGATATGTTAATGAAAATGACTAGCATTCCCTTGATCTAGCACTAAGTTGAGTCAGAGTGCTAAAACTCTTGGGTTAGGGACAAACCCTAGCAGCAGAGGTTCCTCTTATTTTATATGTATGCTTAGGTTATACTCATAGTTAGTTGCTAAACTGATTTTGGTGTTGTTAATTTGAAAGTATTAGTAGGTTTAATTAGTTTTCTTCCATTTGTGGATAGTTCTAACAGTAGCATTGTAGTGATATTAAAATATTCCAAAAATCCTGACAGTAATTGGTTTTCACCTCATTTCTCCCTTTCAGGGGTCATGGCTTGGGAACATTTCCCTTCTAGCCTAAAAAGACATAATTCTTGATTTTTGCGTAATCTAGGGTTTTCCTGCTAATTAGGTCATTATCTTTCACTTTCATAGGATAAATTGCAATTTTTATTTTTGATCCATTATGTTTTGCACTTATTTCATATCACTTTTATGTTGGTTCAAGAACTTCCATGCATGAACTTAGAAAATAAATGGTGATAATTCTGTGTTCTTCTATTTTGAATAAACCCTTCTTGTTTTTAGATGATTTTTTTTGTAAATGACAACAATGATGTGCGTTTTTGTAGGAGTTTCTATTAGCCTCATCCAAGACATATCCACCCTTGATTTCCAAAAGTCACTAAGGTCTCAATCCAAATTCTTTATTTAGGAGGAAAACTCATCATTTTCGTTGAGAAAATCCAACCATATTAAAGATTTAGCTTGAGTTCTAAGTAAACGTGTACCACTCCCATGACTTATTCCCTCTTTATTCCCCTTTTCCAAGCTCCATCCTACCTTCTAGACCACTCCCTAAGCTTTCACCTTGTTCCTGTAGTAAAACAAGGGATCATGTAGGTGAATTAGTACATCATGTAGACATCCTATAGAAAAACCTGTAGCAACTTGTTTTGAACCCAAATTGAGAAAAATCATCACTAAAGCTATGATTAGGCCCCTAATTGACCTCCAAGCCATCAGAACCACTGTAATTCTCTTCCTCCACACCTTTCTTCACTGCCAAAGAACCAAGAAGGATTAGCATTTACATTTTTCAAGCAAAAAGATAAAAGGAAAAAAGTTCCTTTATATTTAATCATGCACACAGCAGTTAGTACTCTCTAGATCATATTTCATGCTTAGATTAGATAAAGCCTCACATGTTTTAAGGTAGGGTTCTTTTCAAGCAAGGTATGTTAGCAAGTAGATAGAGAATTTCATGTTATTTTGCAAGCATTTCTTTCAACCTTTCATTATTGCAATATGTAGCACTTCTTTCCTCCCAATTAGGGTAAATTTCCTGTCTCGAAGTTAGTAATAAAACTTCTTCTAATTAATAGAAGGTTGGTTTGAGAAACCATAGTGGTATATCACCCCAACTCAGCAGTGAAAAAGAGTAGACCAATTACATCTATTTGTGTATACACCACTGTCACGTCCAAGTTTTTACGAACCCCAGGTTGATGAAGTAAAGTCGGTAGCCCACGGAGTTGCAGCGTCCTTGCTGCAATACTGGTGCTCATCAATATAATACATTTTTGTGTAGTTTCCCTTTTGAGTGTGGTAAGGATGTTTTTCCTGAGAGACATTTGATCCCTCATTCCTTTACTGAGAGTTGGAATTTTGTTGACTTCCCTTTACTACATTGAGATAACCTCATGTACTATTTCAAACAATTTTATAGTCTTTGATGATTCTACATTATATCCAAGGCCCATTTTTATTAGAGGAGAGTGTTTTAATTTGATGATTTCTTCTAGGGTCTCAGATCCTTTAGAAAATATAAGATTTAGACCTTTTGTTTTCTCAAGTTCGTCTCTTAGACTTACTATTTCCAGTTCTAGCTTTTCATTATGCCTCTCCCTTTATAGAATTTGTTTCTTTAGAGCTTCTTCTGCTAATTTAGATTATTGTAGATGAATTTTAAGATGAGTTATTTCTTCAATTAGATTATCCTTTTCTTCTAGGGAATACATAAAAACATCATCAGACTCATCAATACATTTATCTTCAAATTCCATAAGTAATTAATATTATTGATCAGACTCTCCTTCTTCGCCATTCAAAAGACCATCATTATCTTCGTGTGTATAGAAATTTTTCTTTTTTTCAAACCTTCCTCTAAAATTTACTTTGTAGAATTATTCCCTTTTTCGTGGTTGTCATTACAAGGGAATTTAGCAGCATAATGACCAACCCTTCCACAAGCAAAGCATTTGAAAGGAAGATTACTTCTAAATATGTCAGTTCCTACTTGGAGTTTCTTTATGAAGTTTGCCTCTTCTTCATATGATCTAAAAATGAGATCTTAAATCAATAGTAAGGTATTACAGACTCATGTGCAGAAAGGCCTATATTACTTAGTGCAATGGATTGAAAATATTGCGAATAATACAAACATTTAATAATAAAAAAACATAACAATTCAACACACCAACACAGTGAATAATCAAGGAGTTCACCAGACTTCCTGGCTCGTCTCTTGGTCCAGATTTCAGTGTCGACCTCTATATTATGTCCTCAAGAACAGAGTTTACATGTGTGAGCTCAATCAGAGCCATAACACAACAACATTGATATTACACAGGGATTTCACTCGAAAACCTCAAGTTTAAAGAGTACACAGACTCTCCCTCTTAGTGCCTTGATCAACTATTTGTAGCTACATTTTCTTTCACTCTTTGTCTCTGAGAAACTACTTCTCCCTCTTAGTCTCTGCCATTGAGTGGTTTTTAAGCCTCTCAGCCCTGTCCGTTCACCTTCCTTTTCGGGCTCTCTGCCTCCTGGTCTTTGTCCCTTCATTTCCCTACCGAGTGTTAAACACTCATTGCAAAATGCTTGAGGCACGTAGGCAGCTTCTCACAAATAGAAAGATCTTGGGCACGGGTGAAAATCTCCTGAAATTACACTTCTCTATTTACACAAAGAAATACCGGGAAAACACTAAAAAAAAAGGAAATCCCGACCAAAATGCCAAAGCCAGACTTCAAACGATATAAAGTCTGCCCCATAATCCTTTCAGGTCCACGCTTGATCGCTATCACAAGTCCACCATTGATCCATGATCTCCCAATCCAACGACTGACAGCCATTTTGGGTGGCCTATGTGCACGGAGATTACCCACCTGAAAAAGTGGTTTTCTCTCTCCTGCGGCGTGCTACATGTCGGCCAGTGTATGGGATTGGGCACAACCTCTCCAATACCACTTACCACCTAAAGTTCGCCCAAAATACCATTTACCACGGAACTCAAATTATATGAATCCATATTTATAAACCTTTCGGGTCCGCCATTCTATCGCAATATCTCAATATTGCATTGCATGTGACCAAACATCAATACACAGGGAAATACAAAGAAATGCATAAAAACCAGACTTCAAATATATTTAAATCGCATCCATACTCCCTATCGGGTCCGGCCTTTATCCCATGTCGCAAGGACCACGGTCCTCTTGCCATCACCCCTTTGTTATATTGCAATGCGATAAATCCCAATCACATATCGCTTGTGTCTCTGGCCTGTGGTAAGTCCTTCCCTTTTTAAATCTATGATGCGATATATGTGGTCTCCATCATTGATCTGCACACCGATCGTATGGTCCACGTTATATCGTCGGATTGCAATCACAGCTCACTCAGGGTTAGCGTCGATATGCCCCACTGACCTTTGTTGATGTGATATCGCCGATTTGATCTGGACCATTGATTAGCCTGATTTGACGGCTCCTGTGCAGCGCCATTTGAACCTCCGCTTACCTCTATTTACACCAACTCTTAGTGTTTTTCCATGCGATAGTGTTTTCTGATATTTCAAGATTTAGAGGCTTAGAGGGTTCAAGATCCATTTTGGATCACGCCTTCCCACTGAAAAGATTTTGGACCACCAAAAGTTGGTTTTAGGCATCGATCAAGTGAGGATATAGTTCCCTCACTTGTCCAATTTCTATCCATTGTGCCTTGCTTGGATTTGAACCTTTGAGTCCCACTCTCAAGTACTCAACATCCCCTTGACGCGTAGTTCTCACCTTCTTGTCCAGAACTCTGTCTTCCTCTAGCTCATTGAGATACTTAGGCAACAGATCCTCAATAGAAGGCAATTGATTTTGCTCTTCAGGATCCTCAATCAATGAAGGTTCATACAATCTCAAGTTTTTTACATTAATGACTGAATAAATCTGCATATAATCTGGCAAATCAAGGTGAAAAGGATTTTCACCAATTTTATCAAGTATCTTGAAAGGTCCATACCTTATTGGTTTTAGCTTCTTACCTTCACCCTGCATTCTGTCTTTGCTGATGTACAGCTAGACTTGATCACCGACTTGAAAACTATGTTCAGCTCGATGCTTGTCATGTCTTGCCTTGTACTTGGCTTGACTTCTTTCCAGTTGTTCCTGTACTGCCTAGTGAATTTCCTGGATTTGTTCAATGAACTTGGTTTCTTTGTCCACATCACTGTGTCCATCAATTGATATGTCTTTACAAAGACAAAATCCAAGGGAGACTTTGGTATACAACCAAAAAAAGTTTCAAAAGGAGATCTTTGAGTAGAAGAGTGCTTGGCATGGTTGTAAGCATGTTGCACATAACACAAATGCTCATCCCAAAGCTTGGGATGCTTGTTGCAATAGCCTCTGAGCAACTGGATCACTGTCATGTTGACCACTTCTGTCTGACCATCTGTTTGTGGATGAAATGTTGTGCTCTTCTTCAACTTGGTGTCCATCATCTCCCATAGACTTTAACAAAACTTCCCAACAAATCAAGAATCTCGATCAGATACAATAGAAGTGGGTAACCCAAAATGAAACCATACATTCTGAAAGAGATGCAATCAATGAAAAGTTAGAAATAAACTTTCTCCAGTATTGTTAGCAATAAACACCTGTTTCAATCCTGTTAAAGCATGTAATGGAGCTGTAATCAATCAAAAGTTAGCAATAAACTTTCTCCAGTATTGTGCTACCCCTAGGAAACTTCTAACCTCTGTAGCAAATTTGGGCTTAGGATAGTTCACAGTGACTTCAACCTTAGAGGGATCTATCTTCAATTCACCACCCCCTACAATATAACCCAAATAATTTAAACATGTTCTGCCAAATTCACATTTTGACAGTTTTACATAGAGATTTCTCTTTTTAAAACATCTAAAGTCTGCTTTACATGCTTTACCTAGTCTTCCCATTCCTTACTAGAAACAAGAATGTCATCTAAATAAACAATTACAAAGTCATCAATAAAAGGTCTGAGTACATCATTCATAACTCATAAATGTAGTAGGAGCATTAGTTAAACCAAAAGGCATAACCAACCATTCATATAGTCCTTGCTCTGTCTTGAAAGTAGTCTTCCATGCATCTTGTTTTGAAACTCTAACCTGATGATAACCACTTTGCAAGTCTAACTTAGAAAAGTAAACTACTTCTTTTAATTGATCTAATATATCATCAATATGAGGAAGAGGATAATGATTCTTGATCGTTATTTTATTTAGAGCTCTATAATCAATGCACATTCTCCACGAACCATCTTTCTTTCTCACCAGCATGATCGGAGATCCACATGGTGATGTGCTTGGTCGTATAAACCCTTTATCGAGCAACTCTTGTACCTTCTTCTTTATCTCCGCATTCTCTAAAGCTGACAACCTGTACATTCCAATGTTAGGTAATGGAGCATCTTGCTGCAAATAAATATCATGTACTATTTCTTGCTTGGGTGGTTGACCTTTTGGTTCTTGAAATAGAACATCATACTCTATAACAACTTTAACTAAATCAAATTTCTGTTTAGAATCACAGCCTTCAAATTCATTGGATTTTTCAGGGTCCTTTTCCTTTACAACCATTAGTAAAAATTGCTTACTTGAATTCACAATTCTTTTTCATCTGTCGTGAGTTGATGAGAGAATAGTTACCCTTGAGTTTATGAGCTCTTACAATATATTCCATTCCATCTTTAGTGAGTTGATACTTATTTTCAGCTCTATAAAAAATAGCTTTCCAATCATACAAGTATGGACTTCCCAAAACAATACCACATATATTCAATGGAACTATATATAACTCAACCTCATCTACAAATGTTGATCCAATAGCAAACCTAAGTTTACATTGTCTCGTTACTTGTAGCTTTGTTTTATCACACACCCAACCTAATGGATATGGCTTCTCATGAGGTTTTGTTTGTAATCCCAACTTCTTTACAATTGTTTTAGAAATCAAATTTACTTGTGATCCACTATCAAATAAAGTATCAATCTTATTGTGCTTGGAAATTACTCTAATACAAAAAGCCCATATCTTTCCCTATCATTACTTTCATTATCAACAGATTGTGCACAATTACTTGTGGATGCTTCAGAATATTTACCTTTAATACCTGTGGCTGTAACTGTTGTTTCATCGCCTGAATCTGATCCCAAGTCTTGCTGAATAGTTGCAACATTCTTTTTCTTCTTTCCACCGAACTTCTTAGGTTTTCGTTCTAGATGCAAAAGCCAGCAGTGTGCCTCATCGTGTCCTTCTTTCTTGCAATGAGTGCATGAAGGTTTATCCTTCTTTACATTGTTTTCTTTCCTCTCCTTCCATTTCAGTTTCTTCTTTTCCTTACTCTTGCTTACAGAATATTTAGAGGATGCCCCAAACTCTGGGTTTATATTCTTACCTCTAGCCTCTAGATGTGTGGCTTCAACTGATACATCATCTAAGCTAGTGGGATTAAACATGAGAATAGTATGCTTTAAATAGCTATGAAGACGACCTATATACTTTAGTAAAGTCTTAGGTGAATCTAATGATATACCTAGGGTTAAAGCTCTCTTTATGAATTCCTGAGTATAACTTTGTACACTTTGACCATTCAATTGATGAAGAGTTTTCCAACTCATCATTACCTACTGTATGTAAGATAAAGGATAGAATTGCTTTTTTATAGTAGAAACAAATTCATTCCAGGTAGAAATGATTTAACCATGTTTTTGCATATCATCTTGTGTCTTGCCTTCCCACCATACTAGTGCAGTTCCTCCAAGTCCAAGGCTAGCCAGCTGAATCTTCTTCCTTTCTGAATCAATGTTCTGTACCATACAATATACATTAGTTTGTCTTATCCAATTATCTATCTTTTCTACATTGAGTTCTCCATCATAAATTGGCAAATCAAACTTCACATCTAATTTGATTAAGGAAGTTTTCTTCTTCTTCTTAGAAGAGCTAGAAGATGATGAGGATGATGAAGGTGATGATGGAGGAGATGGTGGAGGAGGCATTCCTCCTTTTCCTTTGCCTTCTGGAGAGGCAACTAGAAAAGGTTCCCTACTCCTTTGTCTGGTTTAGGTGTTGAAGTGCTTCCACCTAGACCCTTCTTAAATTCCAGATACATCTCTTCCACCATGGCTTGGAGTGTCTTAAAACTTTCTATAAATTGAGATTTTGATCCCAATGGAGTTTCTTTTACCATTCTCCTTTGAGAATAGACTCTTCCAATCTTTGGATTAGCCTCAACAATTTCTCCTTCTCCTAGTCTGAGCTTTAATCTAGTTAGCATTCAAAATCTAGCACACGCTTGTCTAACCTTAACAAAACCAGATGCTCTGATACCACTTGATCTGAAAATGATATCTTAAATCAATATTAAGGTATTACAAACTCATGTGTAGGAATTCTTATATTACTTAGTGCAATAGATCAAAAAGATTGTGAATAATACAGACATTTAACAATCAGAAAACATAACAATTAAACACATCAACACAATGAATAATTAAGGAACGTCTCTTGGTCCAGCTTTTAGTGTCGACCTCTATATTATGTCCTCAAGAACAAAGTCTACAGGTGTGAGCTCAATCAGAGCCATAACACAACAACAGTGATATTACATTGGGATTTCACTCGAAAACCTCGAGTTTAAAGAGTACACAGACTCTCCCTCTTAGTGCCTCTGATCAGTTATTCGTAGCTTCATTTTATCTGACTCTCTGTCTCTAAACAACTACTTCTCCCTCTTAGTCTCTGCCATTGAGTGGTTTTTAAGACACTCGACCTTGTCCATTCACCTTCCTTTTCAGGTTCTCTGCCTTCCAGCCTTTGTCCCTTCATCTCCCTTCCAAGCGTTAAATACTCATTGCAAAACGCTTAAGGCATGTGTTCATAAATGGAAAAATCTTGGGTGTGGGTGAAAATCCCCTGAAATTACACTTCTCTGTTTACACATAGAAATATTGGGAAAACACTAAAAACATAGGAAATCCCAGCCAAAATTCCAAATCCGGACTTCAAACGATATAAAGTCTGCCCCATAATCCTTTTGGGTCCGTGCTTGATCGCTATCACAAGTACATCATTGATCCATGATCTCCAATCCAATGGCTAATAACCATTTTGAGTGGCCTATGTGCATGGAGATTAATTGCCTAAAAAAGCAATTTTCTCTCTCCTGTGGCATGCTACATGTCAGCCAGTGTATGGGATCGGGCAGAGCCTCTCCAATACCACTTACTGCCTGAAGTCTGCCTGAAATATCGTTTACCATGGAACTCAAATTATATGAAGCCGTATTTATAAACCTTTTAGGTCCTCCATTCTATTGCAATATCACAATATCGCATTGCATGTGGCCAAACATCAATACACGGGGAAATACAAAGAAACCTGTAAAACTGGACTTCAAATATATTTAAATCACATCCATAATCCTTATCAGCTTCGGCCTTTATCGCATGTCACAAGGCCTGTGGTCCTTTATGCATCACCCCTTTGTTATATTGCGATGTGATATTGTAATCACATATCGCTTGTGTCTCTGGCCTGCGATAAGTCCTTCCCTTTTCAAATCTGCGATGCGATATATGTGGTCTTTGCTGTTGATCTGCACGTCGATCCGACAATCCATGTTATATCGCTGGATCACAGTCGCAACTCACTTAGGGTTAGCGCTGATATGCCCTGTTGACCTCCGCTGATGTGATATTACTAAATTGATCTAGACCGTTGATCGGCCTGATCCGACGGCTCCTGTGCAGTGCCATTTGGACCTCCTCTTAGCTTTGTTTCCACCAATTCTTACTGTTTTTCCATGTGATAGTGTTTTCCGATATTTCAAGACTTAGAGGTTTAGAGGGTTTAAGGTCCATTTTGGATCATCATATGATATGTAAGTTGATTCCTTAAGCTCCTCCTTTTCTTTTCCTTTTGAAGTAGCTTTGAATGTTTCTTCTCTGATATCTGAGGAACTAGTTGATTCCTTAAGCTCCTCCTTTTCTTTTCCTTTAGAAGTAGCTTTGAATGTTTCTTCTCTGATATCTAAGGAGCCCCCTTTCTCATCTCAAAAGTTGTTGAGATCCCATGAAGTTTTTCAACAAATTGATTCTTCAAGTCCTGCATTTCTTCAATTGAAGATATTTTCGAATCAAATTTTGGGGGTTAAAAATATTAGGGTTTTCTTAAAGCATTGAATATTTCACTTCATCACCAATATTTCTCATTGAATTAATGATCTTATCTACCCTAAGTAAGAAGCTTGTAATACTTTCATCACTATGTGTTCTGAGAGTTTCACATTGAATTATAAATGTTTGAATTCTGACACTCTTTACCTTATTATCACCTTCATAACTTTGGATGATCTTGTCCCATATAGCCTTTTCTGTATTCAACTACGTGACCTTCACAAATTTTGACTCTTCTAAGCTTCCCAACAGAGCATTGTGAACCTTTGCATTGGTCTCATATTTTTTCTTTTCTACTTCAACTATAGGAATGGAGGATGGGTATTGATAACCTCATTCAACGATTCCCCAAACATCATCTCCAAGTGATTGTAGATAAGCTATTGTTTTGACTTTCCGAAAAACCAATTTGGTTCCATTAAACAATGGTGGCCTGATAGATGTTACTCCCTCTTGATTTCTCATCTTGATGAATCTTCCTTCAAGCGATCAAGCCTCATTTGAAGTACCTTCTCTGATACCAATTGTTAGGAAAAAGAATGATGGGGGTCGGGGGGGGATTAATCAGTAATTTTCACACTTTTAAATTTAATTACTTATGCTGATTATTATACACGATTGTTGTAAAGGAAACTAGCATATGTACACGATTGTTACTTCAAAAACCCGTGTATATCTGGATAACTCATTTCATCATTTGTACAACATCAATGAATGCATTATTGTTCCATTATTCATGAGTTAAAAAATAAGTATGTGATGTTAAGAAGAAGATAGAACATAAACACACACAACCATATGAACACCAGGGTTTTTAGGTGGAAACCTAATGTGGGAGAAAACCGTTGTTGTTGTTGTCTTTGTCTTCTTCTTTTATTAAAATAATCTTCTTACAATCTTGTACTAGTGCATAATTTAACTAGTACATAGGCTTCTACCTGTAGAAGGCTCCAACCTTTTCTCATTTTCCAACTCCTACTAGAAGGGAGCTACAACCCCCCTTTCAAAATGTTTCAAACTAGATCCACTCTCAACAATTCTGAAATCAACTACTCAAATATTGGATCATCAAATCTTCTAATGTAATCGCTGTGACTTGATCAATTCAAAATAAATCATACCAATGCATACCCACTCATCAATATACCAAGTCAAACACTATTACTCATCACATAAACCAACTACTGCCACTGCAAACCCTGATCAAACATGCATTAGATTTATATGCTACCGTTATTGATCATACTTTCCTAATTACACGTTTCTCCTGAAGAATACCCACGTGCAAATTTCAAAATATTGATAACTGAATATGAATCACTATGATACTGAATCAATCACCCAAATAGATACTGAATCCAACATAACTTACTGAACCAAATACACACTATCACACAAAAATATCATCACTTAGTCAACTTGTAATTCATAATTAATTCCGCCCAAACAATACTACCAAACACAAATCATTATTATAAAGACTTCATCGATAGACAATAGTAAACATAACAAAACAGATCAAGCATATCATCATCTCATCTTGTAAGACCCTAGTAGATGTACGTGACTCTTATAAAGCACTCCTACGTATGTATGCACCTTTCATACTTGACACCTGCATACAGATTTGGCCATATTGCATAAAATATACGTGATTATTCATACAGAGATCTATGTATGTACGTGATATTTCATTGGCAAACTAGTGTATATATTTGAAATAATTGAGTCATTCTTTTGCTTCAATCATAGAATATACCTCGCACCCCTTACAACCTCATATTCATGTTAGAGTATCATTAACACCACATATCTATCACAGTTAGATATTTTTAATAAGGAAATCAAGAAAGTACATATGATATCATACTTAAGATTTTTCCATATCTGTGTCTTTTCACTTCTCCTTGGTGCACACTTGTTTCATATCAAATCATTCATAGAAAGCAAAAGAATTCCACACCTAACACTTTGATATCTATCTCCTTAAATAACTTAGGACTTAGCCATTACCATAGTCCAATCCCTTGGTAATGCCGATGGTATTATTTGACGGGATAAAATATCTATTGTCATGCTCATTAATATGGGCCAATACCATGCTAAATACCCCTCGTATTGACAATACCATGGTGCAAAAATTGTATGCAAAATTTCTTTACCTTACCTGTGTATGTACGTGGCCTTTGTTCACATGACCCACGTATACTTTCAAAACTTCGCTTTTATCATTCCTTTGTCTCTTAATTGATATTCCTTTGTCTATATCCCCTGTAGCATTTGTAGAATGATCATGATGATAGCTTTATCAAGTAGGCTTCCATCAAGGAAAACACAATATTCGTAATGCTGACAAAGGACTTGACCTAACCCAGTCTAACCATGACAGTCATTTCATCAAACAAATAGTGATATGCAATATATAGGGTCATGAATTCATATTTGAACATAGAGATGTGAAAATTATCTAGGGTTTACCAAGAAGGACTAATTCCCTCTCACAATAGTTGCAATAATATCAATGAGGTCATGCATTCATTAACCACTCATTCATCAATTAAAAGGTGATAAGAGCCATGCTTAAACTGGTCATAACACCATTCTTATAACTAGCCTATAACTAGATAATCAACAATAATAGAACAACCATTAAATCCACATAATAAAAAGTACATATACTCATAAAGACAAGCAGAACTTATCTCTTATTAACCATATGTAAAAGCCAACCAAGTCAGGGACTTCCACATACCACCCAACCATAGATTGGGTTGAACCAAAGCGGTTGAACCAAATATTTATTTCATCTAATCACCCTTGTGCCATATTCCAAGCACGAATCAGGGATCTCATGGGATCAACCAATCCATTAAAAACCAAGTGAATCTATAGGTTAAGCCAAATCCACCCTCACACTATTTTGATCTCACCTAAACCGGTCTCGAGATCACAAAACCAAACTGAGATTGGGTGCCTCATAATTCCTTCACTATGCCTTGAGGAATTTTCCTATATCCACCCACCTATTGAGGGCTTCCCATAGAAAACCATCTCCACCCCCAACCCTTAGGATTTTTCGAAGACCACCTCACTTAGATCCAAAACCTTTTGGAAATCCAAAGCTAAAATAAGAATGAATCCCATTACACCATGGCTATCCAGAAATGGAAATGCAAAGGATAAAACCACTATCGAAACTGGACAAAATCCATTCCAATGACAAAAAATGAACCAAATACACATGCATATACCATACACGAAACCTATTACCTGCAATTATTCCCATTGAAGCTGCTTGATCCAACCTTTCCTTGCTTGATCCTTGCTTCCCTTTACTTTCCTTGTTTTTTCTTTTCTTTCCTTATCCTTTTTTTTCTTTCTTTATTTCCTTATCCTCTTGGTGCTCTTCTCCTCTCTCTAGCTAATTCCAAAACTAAATTGATAAAAGGCTGTGAACTGATCCACAAAAGCCTTTTTATCATTGATGCCTCTAATTTCCTCATTTTCCTCTATTTTTCCTTCAAATTTCCTCTCATTAAAATATGTGACCTTTCATCTCCCTTTTCTCCTATTTTTCTTTATTTCATAAATAAATGCCAATAATTCTCACTTTTCCTTTTCAAAGCCTTTGTCAATTTCCTTAGCCATAATAAACAACAAGTGATGCCATTATGATGTTCTACTTAACATTAAGCTTGGAAAACATATCCCATGTCCTTGGTCTTATTTTTCATTTATTAACTTTATTACATGAACTTTTAACTTGGGGCTATTACAGAGCCCTACCCCTTACGGGAACACTATTCCTTGTGTTCAATGACACCTAAAACCAATAAAACCAATAAAAATAGAAACATACTTCCCATGGATCTTTATAACCTAACTAGTTGTAGTATGTACAATGAACAACTTGGTCAAAAGAAAAACCATGATGACAAACATGACAACCATACTGCTTACTGTAGCTTTATGAAACAACTCATTACTATATTTACAATAAAAACCACATATACTTATACATATTTTCTTCAACCAAAAGATAACCATACTATTTATGGAGCTTTATAAATCCAATTTGATATAGTATTTACAATAAAATACACAGATATACATATGCACATTTTCTTTAATGAAAAAATAAAAGGATACGATGTCTACATCAATAACAAGGGAATCTGGAGGCTCACACCTCCACCCTTAAAGTAATACTAGGATTCACCTCATTCCTAGGATGACCATAATCCAATGCCAAAGTCAAACCTGCATCCAATGTCGAGTGCTACAATCCCTGCGCTATTTGTTCCCTCAGTGAACAATTACTGACTCATTGTTCTAGGACACACTCCCAATGTGCATCTCTTCCATCTAGTATTTATAATGACCAAAAAAGAAAATATTTCCTCGACCTTCCCTTCTTTGCTACATAGTACCTTAAGACATTTGGTCACTCCCTTCTGTGTAGTCACTCACCTTCCAAGTTCCCCAGCATCCCCATTCCCAGGTGATCCATCCCTTGGCAAGGTTTACTCTCATCAGAACATTCAAAAACCAAGGCATATCCCTACCTCAAAATCATCATACTGGTCATAGAATGCTCATGGAAATCAATGGACACTATTGGGTACCAGTGTCCGACAATGTCCCTTCTCTTGAATACTTTTACCAACATACTATTTCTTGTTCCAATTCCTTTTTTTTGTTGGTGCTAATTCTTGTATTCAATTTCAAGCAACCAAATCCACATTTTTGTGCATTCTTGCACCAATCACATAACTTCCATTAGACTAAAAGGAATTGAAATAAATTCAAATCATACCTCATTGGTGGTCCATCAATATGGTACACTTAGCAATTTTGTTTACTTCTTGTCACAAGAAGTCAAACTAGTTGTTCGATCAATCATCATGAATAAACATATCACATTCGTTTAGCTTAAAATGCAACCATCATAAATCAAAATCATAGATCACATGTAACCATCATAAATTAGAGTCATAGATCCCATGAATAATAAAACTAGAAAAAATATTAATACTTATCTTTCGAATGATTGTTTGTTTCTTCATTTGTTCCTTATCCTTTCTGTACACACACTGAATCGATTTCCAAACTCGGCAAGAACCCCGTGCCTTATCTTCTGTTTAAGCAACAAGGGAATCTGGAGACTAAAACACCTTCTCCCTCAATATCAGCAACAAGGATATCTCGAGACTAAGCCGTCTCAACCCTCAATAGGAAAAAGGATATCCCGAGACTAAACCTGCTCAATGCTCAATATCAACAACAAGGGCCCACATCAAACCTCAATAGAATCAAGGGTATCCTGTGAATAAATCGTCTCAACTCTCAATATCAAAAACAAGGGCATCCAAAGACTAAACTGCCTCAACCCTCAATAGTAATAAGGGTATCCCAAGACCAAAATGCCTCAACCCTCAATATCAACAACAAGGGCCAAGACAGTCCCGTACATTCTTGTTCTATCACATTAAATAAAACATACACGTAAAAAATGTACATCACAACAGATACACCTACACCTGGTATACAACATGACACATACACCTACACCTAGTGTACAACACAACACATACACCTGCATTCGGTGTACAACATGACACATACACCTGCACTTGGTGTACAACACAACACAAACACTTGCACCCGACGTACATTATGACACATACACCTACACTTGGTGTACAAAATGACATATCCACCTACACCTAGTGTACAACAAGACACATACACCTACACCCAATGTAACTATACAATACTATGAATATGCATGTCACAATACAACCACTACAGAATACACATAACATAGTACCACATGGACATAGCACTACCTGCACAACATGTAGACAGCACCTCATGTAGATAACACTACCTTTGCAACATCTACACAACACCACATGCACATGGCACCACATGTACAACATGCACACAACACCGTATGTACACAAAACTGCATATACAACATGTACATAGCACCATATGTACACAACATTGAATATACAACATGTAAATAATACCACATGTATGCAACACCATGTATACAACACATACACAACAATAGTACTACACATCTAGAGACCACACAGTCTAGACAAGGCAAACTTGCTTCTAGTGTCTTTCCACAAATTACACTGCTTTCATTTTGTTGATGTATCCTTTAGCATTTCTGACCATAGCATAAACATATACATAGTATAAACACATAATATCAATTCATATCCATATGATATTAACCTCATATATCTGTTAGAGATACTCTTCCACTGGATTCCTCATAAACCAAGAACCTCTTCATGCCATTCGCTTGCATAATCAATCATGATCCCTGACAACCACGTCACTCAACAATATACATACATACATATATATATATACATATATATATATATATATATATATATATATATATATATATATATATATATATATATATATATATATATATATATATATATATATATATAGACATACACGTAAACACTAGCATAAAACAATAATGATCCCTAACAACCCCATCAAACAACAACACACGCACGCACACACACACACACATGTAATCATCATCGTAATCAAGATCACAACATAATTACCAGATATCATAATGTCAAGGTTAAGAGAACTCCCTTTATTCGTGCACAACATACAAATCATTGAGAGCAATAGTTCCCAATATATCCAAGGCATCTGATGCGTAAAATCCATTCACCTTGCATTTCTTGATTACCTTTATCATGTTTATTCTACCATTGTCCTTTTATCTCAATGGACCCAACCAATCCAACCCATTGTCATACTCTTGCCTTATGATGCCCTTTACTCATGCAACGAGCTTCATCCAGGCCTTACATTACCCTTTGGGTTTAATTAAGCTCTCCCTGAGCTCCATTAACTTTCCTCCTTCCCAACCAGTTCCCAAGACCCTCAAAACATAAAAGGAAAGAACAAGAAACTACACGAAGAAAACCATGAAAGCTAATAGCAATATGACACCACAAACCAAGTGGCATGAACATGCACTAGACAAAACAAAATTGAAAATCAAGTGCAAACGAATAACAAAGAACCCAAGGCACAAAATTAGAAGCAAACACCATGATTCAATCCCCATGGGTTCCCAGTGCTTCCAAAGGAAAGCTCAATCCAAAGCCTTCTCCAATATTTCATGGAAGCCTATTTTTTGTACAATCCCCTGCATCATACTTCGACAAACACACAACTGTCAATGCACAAGAAAATATAAAATTGTATAGGTTACCTTACCTTGTTGTGCCAAGCATGTTGCCTTGTAATTGAACACGTGCATATATCATCTCTAAAGGGACTCCAACTCCTTGATGAATCTAGCCATAACTAAAAACCAACTATTATACCTGTCAAATACATGTTCAAGAATATAGAACATATCCAAATAATTTCAAACAAAATCAAGGTTAAGAAGACTTCTTGTATTCTTTCAAAGCACTCATTCATTTGGAATTGCGGTTTTCAAACATAGCCAAAGGAATTCTCACCCAATTCCTTTCTCTTATATTTTAACTTGTTGCAATTTAGTTTTATTATATGCTGTCACATCACGCAACTATTATTTATATAAAAAAATCAACGGTTACCTTATCATGCTAATACCAAACATGTTTCCCTGCAATTGTTCACATATGTCAGTCACATGTTTCAAATATAAAGACATCATGTCTATAAATTTCAAATAAACATTTACCAAGACTAATAGCCATGGCATAATCTACAATCAAGTCATAGTCACTAGACATAATTCTACAACTATCACCTACTTACACTAAAGTTCATATCATATGTCTCAACAAATATTATGTTAGCATGATCGTCTTAAAATAATATCATTCCTTCATGCAATATTATAGACACATACTAATATCCTGCAATCAAACAATCAGACATTTGTATAAATTTACCATGTTATATAAACCAAATAGATGACATAATCAAATTCATACCTCAATGTTTCTCAGGGGAGGCTATCACATATGCACAAGTTAGCCTAGATCAATACCACACATTATCAGTAATATATCAACTCATACCTGAATATCATAACTATGACCATTTGCACAGGCCAGTATGTATTAACATGATGGATATAACATCAATATCTTAATGAAATGACCATAATCATCATGGATATGGACTCAATGCATATAACAACAAGTTACTACCATTCACGACTATCCAATGCATGTGCATATGGCTACACTGATCAACTAGCATTCATCATGCATATAACTATAACAACACTAGAATGACAAGCATGTACATAACCATAATGATTATAGCAATCATTAACCAACATACCTACATTCCCAACGTACAAACCTATATGACAAGTTGCTCTTATCGTGAGGTCTAGAACCACAACCTCGCTCTATTGATCTACTTCTCTTATTATATATAAACCAACACATTAACATCATAACATACCAAAAACATCATGATGACATAAATTTCATACCATGAACTTATGTAGGACAACCTTAACCATGACAATGCATGCATAACAACATGCATCTAGCCCATCTAGTCCAAGTTTTGAATCACGCTCTGATACCACTCCGTAACATGCCTCCTCTCATATCTACCCACTTTCACCAACTTTTCCATGGTAAACATGAGCTAAGGGTATAATATGACATTAATCAACATCGTAGATGACCTTAAGGATATGGAATTGACAAAACAAGACCTTACTGACTTCCCTCAAGTGCTACAGGACCCCTAGGAACCAACCAACCATTCCAAGTGTCCAACCCATGAGGTAAGTTTATTTATCAGTGAACTATACCCCCAGTTTCTCCGATGACAAGGAATCCAAGAGACTCTAACCCTCCAATTGCTCCCACAAGCCTGCTCCCAAATTATTGAAGTCTCTTTCAGGCTATTCTATGCCAATGACTGCAAGATTTAAGCCACTTTCTCAGGGATAGGATCTGTACCCCTGCCCAGAACTTGATGAAGCTTTGAGAAATGATAAATAACAAAGAGAAAAAACCCTCTAGCACAAAAATCACACAAGGACTTGACCTAATCCAGTCTAACCATGAAATTCATTCGATCAAACACATAGTGAGCATGCAACCTACAGGTTATGAATGCATATGTGAACATAGAGATTTGAAACTTATTCGAGGGTTACTAAGAAGGACTAATGCCCTCTCACAATATCTGATATAATACCAATTAGGTCATGCATTGATTAATGAGTCATTCATTAATTAAAAGGTGATAAGAGCCATACTTAAAATTGTCATAATATCATGCTTATAACCAGAATATAACAATATGATCAAGAATAATAGAAAAACCATTAAAGCCACATAATAACAAGTACATATACTAATAAATAAAATAAGAACTTAGCTCTTATTAACCATATGAAAGAGACAACCAATTCAAGGACTTCCATGTACCACTTGACCATAGATTGGGCTAAAACAAATATTTATATCAACCAATCACCCCTGTGCCATATTCCAAGTATGAATGTGGGATCTAATGGGATAATCCAATACATAAAAAACTAATGGAATCCAAAGCTTAAACCATCTCCACCCTCATACTACCGTGATCTCACCTAAACGGGCCCTAATATCACAAAAACAAACTGAGCTTGGAATGCCTCAAAACTCCTTAACCATTCCTTAAGGAATGTTCTTGTCTCCACCCACCTGTTGAGGGCTTCCCAGATAAAACCATCTCCACCCCCAACCCTTGAGATTTTCCTAAGACTACCTCAACCAGATCCAAAACCTTTTGACAATCCAAAGCTAAACAAAGAATGAATGCCATCACACCATGGCTATCTGGAAATGGAAATGCATGGCTAAAACCACTATCGAAACCGAAAAAATCCATGCCAATGACAACAAATGAACCAAATACAAAAATCCATATACCAAGCATGCCAAAACTAGCTAGGAATTCAAACATGAAACCTGTTACCTGCAAGTATTCCTGCTAAAACTGTTTGATCCAACCTTTCCTTGCTTGATCCTTGCTTCCCTTTGCTTTCCTTGTCCATCCTTTGCTTGTTTTCTTTCCTTATCCTAGTGGTTCTCTTATCCTCTCTTTGGGTAATTCCAAAACTAAATTGACAAGAGGCTGTGAACTCATCCTCAAAATCCTTTTTATCTTTGATGCCTCTAATTTCTTCATTTTCCTCTATTTTTCCTTCAATTTTCCTCTCATGCAAATCTATGACCTTTCATCTCCCTCTTCTCCTATTTTCCTTTATTTCATAAATAAATGCCAATAATTGCCACTTTTCCTTTTCAAAGCCTTTTCCAATTACATCATCCATAATAAACAACAAGCGATGCCCACTAGGATGTTCTACCCAACATTCATCTTAGAATATGTGTCCCGTGACCTTGGTCTTTTTTCCCCGTATTAACCTTATTACATTAACTTTTAACCCAAGATTTTTACAGAAGTTACCTAGTGGATGGCCTTGTTAGGCCGGTCAGTGATGTAAGGGTTTGAGGTCAACCATTTGAAGTAACCAGTGTTGGCTAGGAGTTCTGCAGATGGAGAGCTGCTAAATGAATCATTAAGTCAAGATCTCCCACCTTGGGCACACTAATGACTGAATAGTCCATAGCATGAGCTCAGTTGCAGCTTGGATGTGAGATAACAAAATTGAGGAGCAACAAATCAAGAAGGCCAACGGAAATTTTTTTGCAAAAATGAACCCTAGTTGTAGTAGCTCGAAACAATTAGCATAAAATAAAATGTAATATATACTTCGAAATGTTAATTGGTAAATCCTCAGTAAGGCCAACGAGGAAGGAAGGAGAATCCAACTAGTTTCAAAGACTTCCACCAAACCTGCGAGTGAGAAAATGGTTGAAAGTCAGCAGAGAAACTGATGGTTTGTTACCGTAACTACCTTCTACTGAATATTGACTATAAAATACTCACTCAATCAATCGACCGTGGAGAATTCAACAGGTGATTATCCGTCCTCTATTACATATTCATTGCGTGCAATAGGTGGCACCAAGAATGATCCATGTTATGAAGAAAAATAAATAATCATACCATAATATGCATGCCAATTTCCTTGGGTCACCAAGTTCTAAACAATCAAGAAACTTAGGTTATAGAGCCTCATGCACATAAAGAAAACTATGTTGTCCCTTGAAATAACCCTCAAAGTACACCGATGCATAGCATAACCTTTGGTACTATGGTATGGGAAATATGTATAATATAAAGTTACTATAACAACTCAAAGGCATGCGCAAAACCTTATTAGAAAATAATTAAATCCGATTTAAGGATTAGGTTTAATACTAAAGTAATAATGTTGTTTCTTTACCACTAACCTTGCTATCTTTCTTAAAAAAAATTTGTTTTACTCTAGTGTGTACATGTTAATTTCTTTTTTGGATGGGTGTTTTATATCTATATCTATATATATATATATATATAGATATATATATATATATATATATATACCAAATTCATATTAAATATGGAAGAGATTTAAGTCTCCCTCGTAAGTTAAATTAGAAAATACCTATTAATAGAATAATAATTCTCTCTATATATATATGAATGTTAAAATATTTTATTCAAGATACATATTGAAATATTTAATTTATAATCCACTTTGAACTTATATATATATGCTTTATAATTCACCTTGACCATTTTCTTTAATTAATATTTTTTAAATGTTATATATCAATGCCATAATTAAAATGAAATAAATTACACATTAAGGAAAATTTTAATATAAATTAGTTTGGTTTTAGTTTCATAGATTGATATAAAATCATGTTATTTACTATGGACATGGAAATATTATATTTATGCGATGGTAAAATATTTTTTTTATTAATATATTTTTATTTTAAATATTGCATGTACATTGAACATAAAATAAATTACACGTCTTGTAATATCAATATTATTAATTTTACATGATATTTTTCAACTATATATATATATATATATATATATATGAAATTGATGTAAACTTAAGATGGAAAATAAAGTATTCTATCTATTTATAGTAATCTTTCTGTTATTACTATTTTTAATTTGTTAATGTAACTATTATTTTATTATTTTTAATTAGAATTTTTTGGAAAAACACTCCCACATACTAAATTATAAAACATATATATATATATATATATATATCTATATATATATATATAACACCCCTCAATAAAAATTGTAAATATTTAAGTTACATTTACTAGATTAACTTGGAAGATTGTATCCTAATAGTAGGCCTAACATCATATTAAACATAAATGTTTATTTTATGTTAAATAAAGTAACAATATTAGTTATGGTTCCTAAGGAAATTAGGAGAAGGAAGAAAATTCTAAATGAAAATTTCACTCACCAGGAAATTACTAGATAGTTACTCCTCTCCCAAGTGATAGTTATCTCAGTTTTGGGAAAAGAGGGGGAGAGGGTAGAGAGGAGAGATGGGAGACAAACAAGAAAGAGGAGAAGTGAATAAAACTTAGACAGAATGATGTTGAGGGTAGGTAGGAAACTGTCATATAGGAAATTCTTGAGCTGGTGGGTGGTCAGTGGAATTCGTAATCAAACCTGTGAGTGTGTGGAAATCCTGGGCAAGAGTTGGAGAGGTCAGAGAAGCCCTAGGTAGACCTGCTTGGGTGTCTATCTAGAATGACTAAACTAAAAGTGGAAGTGGTTAAGGGGGAGCATTGGTGATGTTACCTTTCTCATTGGTTTGGAGGAGAAACCTTCCTTCCCTAGTGATTCCTTGTAGCAATCTAAATCACTTGGAAATATGAGTAATTCTGAATGACTCCTTAACTAATTTTTTCTTTCTATAAATTAAATTTGTGTATTTATTATGGAATGTTTCTCACAAAATATTTTCTTTCTGGTGAAGTGTTTCTATGATAATACCAGGTTTTGAATAAGATCATATTGAAAATTAATTACAAAACCTAACCTATATGGCCCAGATTAGTTCCCTAGGCCTAGTGAGAAAGACCCAATAGCTAGGGGATAGTTCTGAGCCTTCTTTGGATAAACATGACGTAAAATAGCTGGTACTCCCAATACAAAAAATATTAATTGTTGAAAAGTTGTAATTTCAATTAAACGGAATAACAATGCAATTGAGAGTCTTCTAATAAATGAATAAGATTGACAGTTTTTGGGTTAATGCTTCTTTCCTGACATATACATTTATATAAGAGATAATGAGGGTTAATAGAGTTCGGGCTTCTGTGATCCATATCAATTTAGAGAGAGATTCTTCGGCGAAAATCACATGGAAAATCATTTGTCATGATTTTCCATGTGATTTTCGCCGAAGAATCTCTCTCTAAATATAATGAGGGTTATGATTTAGGCCAATAGAAGATAAGGGTTCTTGTAGAGAAAAGGGAAATATATTTCTGTATAAGGAATTTATTTTGGTTAGTTTGAGCCAAAGTCAACATGGGTTAACCAACCCAAAAGAATCCTAACCACTGGAGGAAGAACAAATAATTATGAATGGACAACCAACATTGTCATATAAATTTTAAAGACAATAAACGTTGACAATTACCATAATCCTTGAATCTGCATGTAAGAATAAATGTAATCAATTCCACTTTACAACTACATTCACAAATATTCTCAAAGACCATTCTCAAATGAGACAATTGCAAAATAATTCTACACAACATTTCTCTCAAGGAGCCCTACTAAAAATCATTCAGAACTGAACCTAGTTATTAAACAAGATATGCATTCATTTAATATAGAGAAACAAGCCACAGAATCACATTCATAATAGAAATATGTATAATTTAAATATTTCCAAAATAACCCCATGGAGTATACAACAATCGGTCTCTAGAACACATGCAACCTAGCAGCAACCCTACGAGCATTTTAACACAAATTCAATATCTATGGTGGATGCCAAAACCCAACAACAAGGTTTGTTCAGGTAGTAAAATGAAGGAAGAAAGTTACTAAAAGAACCTAGTAGAGTAATGAAGTCACACACAAAAGAAACCTCTTGTAGCATATAATTCCTCAGAAATTACTAGAGAGATAGGGTTAGTGTGGAATCAAGGTAGACATGAGCTCATAATCAATTTATTACAATAGAGGAAGGTAAACAAAACTATTTCCTATGGCTTAGAATGACAATGGTTGCATGTTTCCTGAAGCTCTGCTAATAAAAGTGGGGGAACAAAATCAAAGAAGCAATTCATAGAATTAGAAACCATAGTAATGAATAGACATTAAAGATAAATTTGGAGAGAAAGAGTTCACTTGATGAATAACGTTGAACATAAAACCCTCGATTGTCACATACACAACCATAATATCCTTAGGTATTCAAAAACTGTAAAATTGGTTGGGAAAAATGAACACTTCGTTACCTCGATAATAAGTTGGGCAAGGTTTTACTCTTAGCATTGGGGACAATTGGGAATTGTTGGGATGGGGTCCCTTGGAACAATTTTGGGGTTAAGATAACTCAAGTTTTGATACATTTTTGTAACTAATGTATAGTCTCCTTTATTTGTGGATGCAGAGCGCGTAGATGATTAAGAGTCAAAGGGTTTTAGCCCCTAGCTTTATGTAAAATATGAGTCAGCTTTGAGATCCACCCATGGTCCGCAGACCTTGGCATTGTATGCTAGAGGCTATAAATAGTTGTGTCTTAGAGGGTCTAAGGCATATGTTTTGAGATTTGATAAGCAATGGGTCAATAGAAGAGAAGTGATAGCGAAGAGAAGTGGGTTAGATAGGAGAAGAAAGGATTTGTAGCTAAGTGCATAGAGGCCTAGGTAGAGTCCGCAGCTGAGTGCATGGACCCCTGCAGCTGAGAGCACAAGGTAGTTTTGAGTATGAAAATATGAATTGAAGACCAATAAAGATAGTTCACGAAGAATTCCTATGTATATATGTTTTATATTTGTTTTTGTTACTGCTATATGTTGTCTATGAATAATGCATTTTATGGAATATTGATTGAATATTGTGTGATTGTTGAAAAACTTTTAATGATGTACGCAAACCATGTTTATGTGTTTTCGTGAAGACTTGGATGACTTCTCTGATCTTTATTAATAACTTAAGTAAATCTCCGTGAACCCTAATTTAGGACTACTTTCTGATGTGCGTAAGTAGATAGATTGAATGCTAAATATCCGCAAAGACTGATCATAAACCTTCACGAAGGTCTAAAGACCATTTTGACAGAGCTGTAGCAGTGAACCCTAGAAGTGTATAAATTTGCGTGAAGGAAGATCTGAGGCACTAAAAGACATCACACTAGTCTCTAGATGCAGAAACATGGTTCTTGCATCCCCCCATACTGCTTCGGGTGAGACTGTAGCCTGCACTACACAGGTTGTTGCCGAAAGGGCCAATAGTGTAGGGATTTGTTTGTTGGTGCAACTAACTCTGAACTTAGATCAGGACCCCCTAAGCCAACAAATGGTTCCGTTGTCAGGATCAGGATCTTCTTGAAAGAGATGTGTGATGTTGCATCATTGGAATCCGACCAAAAAGGAAATTGAAAAGTGGTTGGACAAGAAGATTCACGAATTCATAGCAAAAGAAAACAGGAATTCACACCTGTCAAAAGAAAAGTGGTTGAATAGTTATATATATGGAGATACATGATATCTTCTTCTGCACCTTCCCCATTGAGCTGTATGAATGGTTGGCTAAATTGACAGACAACCAAGGAAGGTGTAAGCTTGATAATCCTATAGTGTGGACTCCTCAATTAGTGTGATGATCAGAATCTTCTAAGAACAAGATCATGCGGGTTGTTGATCATTGTCCTGATCGGATTCTGGGAGGATTTGTTACAAAATTTCCATTGAATACCTCAGTCATCTACAATGAAGCGGAGCGACGATTTTTTAAAGGACCACGAGGTAAGTATTTAAGATCTTTGAATACCTGGATTAAAACGTTTTTATGTGAAAAACGGGTTATGCCATTTCCTTGATGTTCGGAGCTAGGCAAAGTGGAAGACTCTTTAGAGATCGAGAGGGATCAGGTCCAAAATATAGTCTGTTGATCGAAGCTCCTTTGAGCGACTACGAAGGAGCGGTATAGGCTTCACCACGAATTTTTGTCCACCTAATAACACAGGTTTTCCCACGAATGCATCATCCATCCACTCCACCTCCACCGCATACACCTTCGCCCACACCTCCACCTCCACCACCACCATTCAACATGGTGAACACAATCAAGATGTTGATTTTCAAGGGCATCGAGAGTCAAGATACAAAGAATTTTTGGTTTGTTTGGAATGATGTGTGGACAACACAACTTATTACTGATGACAATATAAAGAAGGCACAATTGCTTACCGCTCTCAAGGATCATGCATTGACTTGCTATATTAAGTATTGTTTTGATAATCCTCTTGCAACACTAGCGGAGACTAAGGTGGCTTTAAACAAGGATTTTAGTAAGCCTAAGTCTGACTCATAGTCAATAGTTGGATTTAAAGAAATCATGGTGAGGGTTGATGAGACACCATGGGAATTAGATCAAAGGTTGAAGTTTCAGATTCGAGAAGCTAACATGTAGGTCACATATGGTTAGCTGTTGGAGTGGTTTATAGCTTCACTTCTGCCCCACCTGAGAATTTCTCTGCCACAATAGAAGATAGGAACTCAAGAAGAAGCCCTGCAAATCATGATGAGGTTACATGCAATGCCTATTCAAGATGCGACCTTGGGGGTACAATAGATCCACTCCTAGTTACATAGCCTCTGCTTAGAATTGGAGAGCTTGAAGAAAGACAGGGAGACTAAACTATAGGTGCGCACAGAAGTCTGGTGTCTAAAGTGCAAGAGCCAAGGGCATGACAAAGACCACTCTCTAGTGTATTCAAATTATATTATAGGAGGGGTATCGATTCCCCTAAAGCCAGAAGCTCTAGCAGGGCTGACCATGGGGCTGCTTTATGGTGCACTATTTTAGAGGTTGTTGGACATTATGCGATGGATAATTGCCATTTTCTTCAAAATTTCATCCAAACACCTCAGCAGTTGTTCTATAACTTCTACAAATTGGTGGGCCATGATGAGCACCACCGTCGTATCTATGAGCTCATGATGGAAATAAAACCTACATACTGGATGCAAGAAGAAACACGGTCTCGAAATTAGGGGGTTGGGGGGGAGGGGGGGAAAGGTTATCAGGGACAAGGATGTGGCCAAGGAGGAGGAGTGCCTGGTAGAGTTCGGGGTTAGGTTATCTGTTAGAACTCTAGAACACCAGAGAACTATGTACGAGAATGTTAGAATCAGACACACCCGTCATGTCAATATTTTAGCTATTTTGACCATACCATATAAGAATTCTTGGTTCTGATAGATAAAATACAAGAGAAGAAATCAAAGCATCAACAACCTACGCAAAACTTATAGATGATGAGATTTGAGCCCCGCGAGGAATATCAGAGCATGAATAAAGTGTTGAGAAGAAGAATAACGACTAGCGATGATAGAGGCAAAGAACCTGAAGAGGATGGATGGGTCCACAAGGCCCCAGAGAAGGAAGTTGGTTTTGATTCAAATCGTGCTAAGGAAATATTTATGGAGGCCAAGAAAAGCTTTGCTAGGGCATCCACCTCAGGAAGTCAGGACAAGGTGCAAGAAACTAGTGTGCCTATAGAGGTTGATCCCTCTGTATTTACCATGTTTTTGGAAACCTGCATAAAAATGCAACATGATAGAAAACTTGTGGAAGGCCTGCAGGAATTAATAAACAAATGTGCCAACAAAGAGAAGGTACCTGATGGACATCAGGTGGTCAGAAAAATTGGCAAACATAAGGCAAGAATGAGGTGCGAGATGATGCTCACCGTGCAGATAGGTTATTATGAGATGGACCAGGTCATTGTTGACTTGGGGTCTGATGCGAACATTTTTCCAAAACAAAGATGGGAAAGAATGGGGAGACTTGCACTACAGTGGTCTCTAATTCATCTCAAAATGAAAAACTAGCAGAAAATCATCCCTATGGGATGACTATATGGAGTAACTGTCGATATTGAAGGTGCAAGTGCGATGGCTAACTTTGAGGTAATAGAGATCGTTGATGACAGTAGTCCATACCCTACACTCCTAGGAATTGACTGAGCCATTGATATGAATGGGGTCTTCAATTTGAAGAAGAGGACAGTGTCGTTTGAAAATAAATTGCTTCGAGTTGTAGTATCGTTGGACCCTACAGAAGGGGCGCACTATGCTGAACCAGTCCATGATTATGAAGAAATTGAGGATGAACTAGATCAAATCTACAAAATAACAACGCGAGACTAGGACTGGATCAACCCAATGGTATATGGATGGATTGCATGGGACTAGGATAGTTCCTGCACCTCTGATTAAGACAAATAGTTAGAACATTGGCAGAATGGGTTGCATGAAGTATCCACAATATGGTGCAATATGATGAAGAAGTCGCTGCACTGTCTCGTTGGAGGTAAGGAAAATACCCTATTATGATGGTTTAACTAACATAGGTAAGTTTTTGGATAGATTTGAGCGTGAAGTCCCTGAGAATCACTAGTTTCAAGCATTAGATTTGGCATTGCGCGCTACACCTGCGCGATGGTAGGGTACACATAAAGATAGCTTTGATGGATGGCAAGATTACAGAAAAATGACGCGGTTATAGTTTTGGCATCCTAATACTAAATTAACTTAGAAATATAATAGAAGGGATGATCCACTTGATCACCTAGTGAAATGGACTAAAGCATGGGGGACAAAACCACAACCAGAGTGGGTACACATATTATATCATACTTTGGATACCATTCCTATAATCTGGTACCTAGAAATGGAGCTCTGCCATGGCACCATAGAGTGGGATATATTGAGGGAATGGTTCTTATTGACCTTAGACTTTGAAGACGACTTCTCAAGTAGCGATGAAGACCTACAGGAGATTAAGGTAGTTATCTTTATAATGCCGCAAGAACCTATGGAATGGATCCAATCAGATTGGAGCACCAAGCTGCGCCATGCACTGGAATGTTATAATTTGAGTGCTAAAGGGGAAGATGACAACTTGAGAAACATTAATATTCTAGAGGCAGAGGGTAATTATGAAGCCGAGAGCCCTCAAATAGACAACCCAGACATCACTATGCCATTCAAGACAAAGAATGTAAACATTGGTACTGAAGAAGAACTGAAGTTTGTAAATATTGGAGATTATTGGGATGACGTTACTGTGGATAAATTTACTGAGTTACTCTGCGAATATCAGGATCTCTTCCATACCAAGTTTTTGGATTTGAAGGGCATAATTGGTGATTTTGGTTTTATGAAGATCACTCTAAATCCAGAAGTGAAGCCTATTAAACAGAGGTTGTATCACATTAATCCTAAGTACAAGGAGAAGATTCGCCTAGAGTTGGATAAGATGCTAGAAGCAGGCATCATAAAACTGGTTGAAGAATCTGATTAGGTGAGACTAATGGTGGTTCAGGAGAAGAAATAGAAGGGTGAGATAAGGATTTGTGTAGACCTGCGGAAGCTTAATGATGCATGTGTCCATGACCCATTCCCAACGCCATTTACCGATGAAGTATTAGAAAATGTTGGAGGGCAGGAGGTCTACTCATTCATTGATGGGTTTTCAGGGTATCATCAAATTAGATCATGCCTAAGGATAGGAACAAAACGGCCTTCACAATGAAACATGTTTTTTTTTTTTTTTCAGTACAATATGATGTCATTCGTACTCAAGAATGTGCCTGCGATATTTTCTCGCATAGTCATCACCGCATTCAAGGAGTTCATCCATAAGTTCCTGGAAGTATACTTTGATGATTGGACGATGTTTGGATTAGTAAATCACCATGCAGTAAGTTTGCACTTGATGTTGGATGCTTGTCGTCGGTACCAGATCATGCTAAACTTGAAGAAATGTATATTCTATGTTCCCTTTGGAATCTCGCTGGGTCACATTGTGTGCAAGCAAGGGTTGATGGTGGACCTAGCAAAGGTTGTGTTGATAGTGAATATAGAAGCCCCGAGGAATGTTAAGCAAGTATGTGCAACACTGGGACATACAAGATATTACAGAAAATTTATCAAAGAATATGCTCAAATTACTACATCTATGGAGACACGGCTGAAGAAGGATGTGGCATTCTATTGGGACAAAGAATGTCACTGCAACTTAGATGTATTGAAAGGAAAGATGGTCACCGCATCGATCTTGGTATTCCCCAATTAGAAGAAGGAATTTCACGTACATGTGGATACCTCTTGCATTACATTGGGTGCAGTGCTAACATAGGATAGTGAAGGGGAAATGGACCATCCCATAGCCTTTGCGAGTAGGAAATTATTGAAGGTCGAGAATAATTACTCTACGACTAAGCGCAAAGGATTGGCCATGGTGTACACACAACAAAAGTTCAGGCATTATCAGTTAGGAGGGCATTTCAAAATGTACACAGATCATTCTGCCTTGAAATACTTGGTCAATACACCTGTGTTGGGGGGTGAATATCTGCATATGGTTGCTACTATTCTAGGAGTATGACTTTGAGTAATTGTGAAGCCAGGGATGTTGAATGCGGGACTTAATCATCTGTCGTGGATCAAAATAGGAGAGGAGCCCAATAATATGGAGGAAGGGTTTCTAGATGCACAACTCTTTGCGGTGCACATAGTGGATAATCATTTTGCAGATATTATTCACTTCTTGACTACGGGGATGGCATCGAAAGGGTATACAAGTCAACAAAAGAAGGAACTAGTAGTGCACGATGCAGATTTTTTAGTTATTGCGGAACATTTGTATAAAGTGGGTGCTGATAAAATATTGCGAAGATATGTGCTGGATTTTGAGAGGGATAGGATTCTCATTGAATCTCATGAAGGGGTTGCAGGAGATCATTATCCATGAAAGGCGATTATGCAAAAGATTTTGTGCACAGGTCTATGGTGGCCAGTGCTGCACAAGTATTCCAAGGCATATTGTAAGGCATGTGATGCGTGTCAGAGAACGAGTAGACCATCGTAAAGGGATAACTTTCCGTTACATCCTCAAGTATCTTTGCAGCCATTTGAGAAAGGGGAAATTGATTTCATTGGGCCAATTCAACCCCCAGGAAAGAAAATAGGTGCGCGCTATATCATCACCACAATGGAATATCTCACCAGATGGGTGGAAGCACAATCCGTTAAGGATTTTATAGGGGCTACGATAGCAAAGTTTTTGTTTGAATATGTATTAACCAGGTTCAGTTACCTGAAAGTGTTGATGATGGAAAGGGGTACGTACTTTCAGAATGAGACGATCAGCACCCTAACTGAAGAATTCCAAGTCTACCATTAGAAGAGTACACCGTATCACCCATAGGCCAATGGAACTATTGAAGCCTTCAACAATATTTTGGAGAACGTGGTGACGAAGATCTGCAACACGTAGCGAAATGTCTGGGGTGTGCACGTACCTACAGTGCTATGGGCTTATAAAACTACTTGAAAGAAGCTGACAAGGCAAACTCCATTTAGATTGGTATATGGTGTCGAAGTTGTAATGTCAATGGAGTATATTATGACTAGTCTGCACATAATAGCTCTCATAGGTATGGTGGATGGCAAGGCCTTGGAAGACCAACTCGCGCAGCTGATGGAGCTCAAAGAGGATCGATTTTTGGCAAGATTTCATCAGCAAGTATAGAAGGAATGTGAAAAATCTTGGCATGATCACCACATCAAGCTTCACACGTTCAAGGTAAATGATCTTGTCCTATTATATGATAGTAAATTCACTAAGTTTCCAGGGAAATTCCGGATGCATTGGCTAGAACCATATATTATCAAATAAATTACAGATAAAGGTGCAATTCAACTCACGAAGCTCAATGGAGAACCTTTTCTGGGAAGAGTGAATGGGAGCCAATTGAAGCTATATACAAGGGATCCTGCACAATGACTATATGACGATAGGATAGTCTTAGTGATCCAGGAAGTTGCAAGGGAGCGCAGGACTATAAACTACATTCCCCGGTTTGGAGTACAATGTAGCAAGCAGGTTGCGTGGAAAATAATGAAGTTGCAACCTAGGAAGTTTCATGCAGGAAGCTATGCCATGTAGGGAGAAGCCGCGCAACACAACAAAAAAGTGACTGTTGGAATCACTATTCATGACTTGACAGCCAGAAGATGGTTAAGAGGAGCGGACTGGCGGCATTTAAGGCAAAAATATTTGAAGATCTGCTACCAAAACAACATTTATTATCAGAATTTGGGGGGAACAGTTAGATTTTAATTCAAAACTCCCTATAAATTACGGGTGCTAGTCTAATAGAGAACACTTTGTGCTCTCAGAATTGTTAGTGAGATTTCTTGTCTATTGCCTATGAACTGATCGTATTGGGAAAATTTTGATCCAGATCTTGGGGGAGGCCCCCAAGATCTGGAAAAATAAAATGCCGAAAGAAAAAGAGGAGAATTCCCAATAAACAAAACCACAAAGAAAATTTTTATTAAAACGGAGAATAACTGTAAAAGCTACATTGTGGTGGACCAAATGTCCTTTTAGAAAATGTGACGTATTACTTATAGTATTTTTCAGTTACAATACCATGGGTCAAGTCCACGGGTGAATGAATACCATGGGTGGATGTCACAATACCATAGAAAAATACCATGGGTGAATGAATACCATGGGTGGATGTCACAATACCATCAAAAAATACCATGGGTGGATGTCACTTACAATACCATGGGTGGATGCCACTTACAATACCATAGGTAAACGCCATGGGTTGATGAATACCATGGGTCAATGCCATTTTCTATTCGATCAAATTTAGTCACGAGCTCCAGATTTTCTAAGTTGTTTGAGATAGACCAAAAATTTATCCTAGCGAAAATGCAGGAGGATCCAAACCTACAAATGCTGAATACAGAAGTAAGGGAGCTATAGCGAAAATACAATGAAGTCAGGACAACTGTGTGTAGCGCCTTGCCAAATTATAGGAGGGAAAGCAACTCCTAGCACAGGTGGAGGAAGCACAGAATAAGGAGGCCTTGCTAAAGGCTAGGCTATAGCCATGATTGGAATAATCTTATCAAGTCACGACCACTATCTACAATAAGCTAAAAGGGTTGCAACAGATATCGTAGACAATGAGGCTAGCAGTCGAAGGACCAACTATAGAAAAACTTGTGGAGGAAGTCAAGCAGGAAATAACACAGAACGCTACCGAAGTCATAGTGATCCAAGTGGAGCTAGGGGCTATTCATAGCAAGATCGCAGTGCCATCTGAGTGACTCGAGGATGAGTCACGATATTTGTGTTGGGGGCCTATTGGGATGGGCTCCCCTAGGTCAGTTTTGCGGGTAAATATAACCCATGTTTTGGTACATTTTTGTAACTAATGTAAAGTCTCCGTGATTTGTGGATGCAGAGCCTGAAGATGATTAAGTTTCAATGGGGTTTAGCCCCTTGTTTTATGTAAAATTTGAGTCAGCTTTGAGATCCGCCCATGGTCTGTGGACCATGGCATTGTATGCTAAAGGCTATAAATAGGTGTGTCTTAGAGAGTCTAAGGCATATGTTTTGAGATTTGATAAGAAATGGGTCAATAGAAGAGAAGTGATAGTGAAGAGAAGTGGGTCAGATAGGAGAAGAAAGGATCTGTAGTTGAGTACATAGAGGCCTAGGTAGAGTCTGCAGCTGAGTGTGCGGACCCCTGCAGCTGAGTGCGTAGGGTAGTTTTGAGCCTGTAAATCTAAATTGAAGATCGATAAAGACTATTACCGAAGAAGTCCTGTGTATATCTATTTTATCTATGTTTCTATTAATGCTATATGTTGTCTATGAATGATGTGCTTTATGGAATATTGATTGAATATTGTGTGATTCTATTGAAAAACTGTTAGTTATGTACGCAAAGAATGTTTATGTATTTTCGTGAAGATTTGGATGAATCCTTTGATTCTTACTAATAACTTAACTAAATCTTCATGAACCCTAATTTAGCATTGCTTTTTGATGCGCTTAAGTAGATAGATTGAGTGTTAAAGATTTGCAAACACCAATCGTAGACCTTTATGGAGGTCTAAAGAACATTTTGACAGAGTTGTAGTAGTGAGCCCTAAAAGTGTATAAATCTGCATGAAGGCAGATCTGACGCGCTAAAATACATCACACTAGTCTCTGGATGCAGAAACTTGGTTCTTTCATCCCACCATACTGCTTCGGGTGGGACTGCAGATTGCGTTATGGGGTTGTTTCTGAAAGGGCCAGTAGTGTATGGATTTGTTGGTTGGCATAACTAACTCTAAACCTGGGTCAAGACCCCCTAAGTCAACAGGCATGAAAGGATTATTGGATAGGGTTTAGTTGCATAGCCATTTCCTCAAGCACGAAATGCTCGAATGAGCGGGAAGTTTCACGTAGGGGTAGGGTTCATTATTCTCATAACTTCCCAAACCCCAATCGATGGCTGAAATTGATACCCTAATCCTATCGCTGAGGGATGAATGCCATCACATAAGACATGAGTCAACATAGTTGTACCCTCTAGAAGTTTCAAAGCCTCATAGGACAAGTATTTTATTATAAGCTAAGGTATGTGAGTAAGTGTAAGGACCATGAGAAAGATGATGGATCCATAAAAACAAAGACTATAAGCATGCACATATATAAAGTATATCAAGGAGTAATAGACAGAATACACGGTACTTTAAATATGATCCTAAGTTGAAGTGTCTGTATAATTGGATGTTCGAAGTATATATGCCACTCTAGGTCAATTTATCCAAGATCCCAACTTAATCTTAGACATTAAAAAATCGTCATTGGAAGGTGTATCTTTGTCCACTCATGTGGTGAGGTATAGTTCACATACATAAATTTGACATCTTGATCATTTTACAACAATGGTACTAGTATTGGAGTCTTGGGATAACACTCTACTCTATTCAACCATTAGAGTTTCAAAGCATAAGTGAAGTCAATTACTTAAATAACACTATTAATAAATATCTAAAGGACAAGTTATGGATCACCTATCAAGTTGTTTTATGTATATAATTTTATTGTTTTTACTAAAATGTAGAAGTAGGATGTTACAAGTGGTATCAGAGTTGAAGGGTTAAACATTGTGGCCTATTAAGGGAAAATAGTAACAAATTATGTTGTGTTCCATAGTAAAGAATAATTGGAAATATGGAAAGTTTTCCTATACGACCAAAATTCTACACCCTTACCTAAATCAGATCCTAATATGTGGGTGAAGTTAGGTGAAGAAATTTTGTCCAAATCCACTATGTTGTTGTAAAAAATGTAGAATTGAGGCCATAAATTACCAGTTAAGAGTTGGTAATGAAGAATACATGATAAACTAAATAAATTTCTATGATATCATTCCAGCACTAAAGAAGTGACAAATCCTATTATGAGAACATCGAAGTAATTCCGTTATGTCAAATAAGATATCAAAATATTAATTGACTCATAGTTAAGGCCACCCTTACCTACATGTATTGATATATTGGGTACCTATAAAAACAAATGACTATTTGGAAGATAAATTTAATAAACATGGTAAGTATGCAAATTATACCTCGTCACTGTTGTGTAATGAGAGAAGTTCTTGATTTGGAATGATGAGGAAGTGTATTGCACAGACAAATTAGAAGATATGTATAGGAGTAGAGTAATACAGTGACATTTCCTATATTATAGATATGTTTGAAAAGGAAGGTTCGAGTTTTGTAGGTGAAATCACCCTGAAACATTGGGATTATTCATATGATGATTGCCTGATTATAAATGTGAGACCCTTTTGTTAATTTACACAAAATATTGTTTCAATACATAATTTATAAGACCAATTTTCATAAATATTTCTTCAAGAGAGGAGATAGGTATGAAAAAGGGATTAAAGGTACTACTAATGTCAAGTAACATTTAATCGTAACACCAGATATATTGGGAAGCAATTACTAGATGTTAACTGAGAACCTTGCGGAAAGAATGAGCAAAGAAATTCATTGATTGTAAAATAAAACTTTTGAATCTTGGATGGAAGTTGTAGCAACATGGTGAGACATTCAAAATAATAAGTGCATTGTAATGTCTTTAAAAGAAAAATAATATACATAATAAAGTGCATATAGAAATAAAGGGAACAAGCACCTTGTAATACATAAAGACATAAAGAAAAATATAGGGTGTATTGGTATACCCGAAGAAGCAGTTTGGGCATACTTAATGACAAATTTGTCAAATTTGAATGGAGAAAATAGAATACTTTTGATTATCAAAATATATGTAGGGGTTATCTTGGGTAATTGGTTAGAAGGGTTGGAACCTTGTTCACCAAATTAAGCATTGGAATGTGACATAGTATAAATTGATAATGATGACAACAAAATATGCAAACCTAAATGTTAACAATATAACTCATGCATAAATAAGTTTAATGCATCAATAACTAGCTAGCATGAGTAAGCTTGACTTTTATTATGGACAAAAACTGGTAAGAGAAATTAATGAACTTATTCACTGGGGAGTCCCTAGCACACGCCTTCAGTTTGGAGGAATGTATTTAAATTAATACCATTTGATAATTCTTTAAAATTGTAAGAAGTTTTGATATGCAGTGAGATACTATGACATTTTATAGTTGTTATATTTTCGAGAACTCCTTTTGATTCCTTAGAATAAAAGAAATTGTGTTTTTTTTTTATATAATTGAAACTTTAGTATGAGTGACTAAAATAAATGGAAATTTCTATCAAACATGTTACACAAGAATGAGTCAATAATTGAGGCACAAAATATGATCCATAAGTTCTCTTATCTTCAAACAATCAAAACCAAAATAACTAAATTACAAAAAATGGGGTATTAGGCAATTGAGGATTGTAGTAGAATAGTTGTGTAAATTATTTGTTTAAGAACTATCGAGATGGAGATAAGTTATGATAAAATAATGGAAGAAGATCAGTCTCGGAAATAATAAAGTAATATTATTTATTCCTTTAAGTTGGAATTAACATGATAATAGTGTTTGGGTTATTCCTCAATACCAAATAAATATGGAAGCGCATCAGAACAATGATGCTAATTTCCAAAAAGATATCAACTTTAAACCAAAATTCAAAAAATATAAAGTAAGTAAGATTGGAGTCAATTTTAAGCATATGCGATTTTAATAAAGAAGGAGTGCAATGACCCCTAAAAGATAGAAAAGGAATCCATATACTTTTGAAATTACTATACCTGATGGATGCAAAGGGATCGAGGATTTTTTGAGTTACAGACTCGCAATATTGAATCATAGAATGATTGGATGAATGGTTTACTTAATAGTCGTGTCACAGATGGGGAGGCTTTGTATGATCGAAAACAAGATGAAAAGATAACTTTTTATTGATTGAAATGACTGATCTGATATCTAAATATTTTCTTTGAGTCAGTACAACAAGATAATTAGGAACATATGCAGGCTAGGTTCCATGACCAACCTTGAAGAAATGAAAAAAAAATATATGAGTTAAGGCTAAATGATACAACCATAATCTACAAGAGAAAGCTCTTAACTTGGTCATTACTAGTTTGACGCTTGTTTTTTTTTAAGTTTTGGAAGATAACATAAGCTAGAAAAGAAAAACATACGAAATCTTCTTGATAACATACACACAATAATGAATGTGTATATTGAATACTCTGAGGAGTCTATTTTCCTTATGTGAAGGGAAGGATTGGTTGTATATATAGTTGGAAAAAAAAAAGTGATTAGAAATAGGCAGATGGCTGAGTAAATAACTAAGGAAATGTGGCATAAGAAAATTTAAAAACTATGATAAAAATGTTGGTAGCCTATTGGAAGAAATGTTACCTATTCCTGTTGACATGGGAAGGGCAACATGCCATCCATCAATGTTACCCTAGAAAAGTACTTAAGGAGATTTAATATGAATTTTATAGACACAAATGAAGTATTGTCAAATAGTTTATTAGAATGAACATATGCTTACAAAATTGTTATGTCAAGATAACCACACTAACATAATGTGTTGAGGCAACTGACAGGAATGAATATGTAAGGGGAAAAGACCCAAAATTGATTGAACTTCAACTACAAGGGGGAGCACATGTGATCTTCGGGCACTTTAATTAATAAATTTTAGTATAGAAAGGGATGTAAACCCAAGAAGGGTGTCATAATGGAATCATACAAAACTGTGAAAGGTAAGAAAGTTACAATATGAATTGCAGCCATAGGTGAGAAGGTATAAAATTATAATATGTGAGAATGGTATTATTTGTCTAAAACTACATGCTGATAATTATGTTGGAAATTTGAATCAAATACCACCTGTATGACATATGATGATTTATTGTTAATTTAATTTGACAGATTGTGGGACCCATGTTGGGGTCCACGGTATGAATGCATGAGCTACACAAATTTTGCTTTATTTTAATGATAATATGCATACTATTAGTTATGTAAATTACAGTGGAAAGAGGTGTTAAAGAGAATTTCACATGGTAGACAACTATGGATAGTCGTGAAAGGTCAAGAGGCCTTAGGTTAATTGCAGTTGCCTACCTAGATGGGTTGATGGTATTTTCTTGCCAATATTTCCTCTCCCTAGAGATAGATGATATCAATAAGGGTAAATATAGACAAGAGGGCGATAGGGATATATCTTGAGGAAAATCTAACCATTTTGGAGCATGTTGGAGAGGGCCCAAAGGGTGAGTTATTGAGCTATAAATTCCTAATAGACAAGATGTTTTCAGAGGAATAGATATGATGATGTCAAGAGTAATGATGTATTATACCTAGTATGGTCTCTATCATAGAACTCTCTAGATATGAAAATGGATCAATATGGTTATAGAAACTAGTCCCCATTGGTTGGGAAGAGAATTATTTTACCATTGTGGTTCTCATAGCAGAACATGTTAACCAATTAGATAAGTAATTTGTTAATTTTATCTCTCTCTCTCTCTCTCTCTCTCTCTCTCTCTCTCTCTCTCTCTCTCTCTCTCTCTCTATATATATATATATATAATTATGTAAATATTTTATGTACATCTTGTTAGGAAAGGAGCTTAGGGCTTAGAAAAGAATTACTGGAAGTGTAAGTTCCCTTATTGTATTACCTATTCTGTGAATGTCTTTAGAAGGGGCTAAGACAATTTGCACTTGATGCAATTAATGATCATTTTCATTATTAGAGAGCTTAGATATATTTTATTACTTTTAGAATTATTGTGTGGATGTCTTTTAACAAGAGCTAAGACAATGTGCACATGGTACAATGATATATCATTTTGTTGATTAGAAGGTTGGTGGTATGAAATGTATAGTGGGACCACATGGTCTGACCCTTGTCATTTGGCATAACCATCTGGTAAGTAAAATTATTAAATTCCATTATTAATGAGTTTACAATGACGTTGCTAACTGTTATTGAGTGTAGGTTACTGATCCTTGTCCGGTTGTGATACATGCTGATAACCCATTCTGGGTACGTAAATAACAATTGAAAATGTCTGTAATAATGTTTGATATATGTGTGTGTGTGTGTTCTTAAATGATGATTGACAGAAACTAATGATAACCATATTGATTCTGAATGTAAATCAGACTAGATGGATTATTCTGGGTTCAACCTCTGTGCATTCTCAATCAGAGAGAAATAATGTAATGGAGGAAATCTATCACACAAGTTAAAGAGCAGTGGATGCACTTTAGCCTAGAAGAGGCAAATTGCAAGAAGAATAAAATAGATTGTATCAAAAGGGATTGGAACAAACACCAAGGATGGTGCTTTGCTTGAGGGGGGATATGTAACACCACTTAATAAAAATTGTAAATATTTAAGTTACATCTACTAGAGTAACATGGAAGATTGTAGGATAATAGTAGGCCTAACATCATATTAAACATAAATGTTTCTTTATTTCACCTAATTTTAAATAAAGTAACAATATTAGTTATGGTTTCCAAGGAAATTACAAGAAGGAAAAAAATGCTAAATGAGAATTCCACTCAACAGATAATTACGGGAAAATTATTCCTATCCCAAGAGATAATTATCTCAATTTTGGGAAAATAGGTGAAGATGATATAGAGGAGAGATGGGAGCCAATAAGAAAGGGGAGTGGCAAATAAAGATATTAGAAAAAACATTGTTTAGGGTAGGTAGGACACTGTCATACATGAAATTTTTGAGCTGGTGGGTAGTTAGTGAAATTCCTAAACAAACTTGTGAGTTTGTGGAAATCCTAGGCAAGACTTCGAGAGATTAGAGAAGCTCTAGGTAGACCTAGTTGGGTCTTTGTTATGAAACCAGCTCACAAAAAGATAGAAAAGAGAGATCAACACCTTCAAAATAAGCTTCTTCGAGGTGGCAACCTCCTTTACATTACACAAATGAATAATTCTTGGATGATATAAATGGCGAGACCTCCTTTCTATATATAGGAGTCTAAGGGGTCATAATATAATCAGAACTAACATAACAATAATAATGTAAGGGCACAATAATAATAATAGTGGGCTTCTATGGGGCACAATAATAACAATATGGGGACTACATGAGCACAACAATATAATAAGGAGGTTGTACTAATAACAATAAGGGGTTACACTAGTAGTATATGGACCTAACATGCCCTTCTCCTTCAAAAAGTGTTGTCCTCGACGATTGAGTAGTTCTTGATGTTTCTATATAAAATTATTGTCCTCCTATGTGGAATCTTCAGTGGGTAAGTTCTTCCACTTGATGAGATACTCATAAATTGATCGATTTCGTAGCTGTTGGGTTCTTGTTTCTGTGACTGCTCTAGGTTCTAATATTATTTTTCCTTCCTCATCAAGTTCTAGTAATATTGTTTGAACTGGGATCTTCTTCAACTTTTGAATGAGTGGCCACACTTCTTCACCCTTCTTCCATTCATCACTTGCTTCATTTATCCAATCTGGTTGGATAATATAAATAGCACAAAACAATGCTTCCACATCCTCATCCTTTATTGACAGTGCATCTGCAACAACATTTTGCTTCCCTTTTTGGTAGATGATTTCAAAGTCATAACCCATCATATTTGTGACCCATTTTTTTTGTTCTTCTAAAGATAATCTTTGTTCTAAAAAGTATTTAAGACTATCATGATCCACTTTTACCTTGAAGTGTCTTCCCATTAGGTAAGGTTGCCATTTATTAAGTGCATGCACTATTGCCAACATTTCCTTCTCATAAATAGCTTACTTGAGATGTAGCCATAAAAATACCAAATCACCTACATCAAAAATTCTTTCACTGTGACTTTGATCTACTTGTTGTTTCATTCGATTCTGCACCAAAGTGGCGTTATCCTTTAAAATTTGGAGAACTTGTTGTTGATGCTCGATGTCATATTTCACTGCTTGAATCTTTTTCTTCTTGATATGTCCTTCTATCTTGATAATTTGAGGAGTGGTAATTTCTCCCAATGCACTACAAGATATGTTCGGATTCATTTCTTGATGCTCGATGTGATCTTCACTTCTTGAACATTTTTCTTCTTGATATGTCCTTCTATCTTGATAGTTTGAGGAGTGGTAATTCTGGCCAATGTATTACAAGATATGGTCAGATTCATTTCTTCTTTCTCGATGTGATATTTCACTTCTTGAACATTTTTCTTCTTGATATGTCCTTCTATCTTGAGAGTTTGAGGAGTGGTAATTTTTGCCAATGCTTTATAAGATGTCGTCAGGTTCATTTCTTCTTTCTCTAGGGTTGGTTCCTAGTGTATATCCTCTTCTTTTGACGTTTCTTGATCCTCTTCTTCCTCATCTTCACAACCAATGTAAAATAATTTCTTCTCAGGTCACTTATGACCTTTAATGTATTTGTTATCACAATTCTAACAAATCCCTTTTGCTATTTTTTCTTCCAATTTTTGTGGTGTCAGCCTTGTAGGTTGTGGAAGGTTAGGAGAAGCAACACTTCCATCATTATAGTTGTGAGTTCTAGACTTCCTTGTTACCATAATTTTGGTTTCTAGTTTTCTTGCCAACCTCAATGCCTTCTCCAATGAATCAGGTTCCTAAAGATGAACCTCGTGTTGAATGTTATCCTTTAAAGTCCCTATCGAGACATCAATCATTTGCTTCTCTGGAATATCATTTTCCCTTATATTCAATTTTTGAAAGTCCTCAATGTGCTCTGCCATTGAACACTTTTATTTGAGATTGATCAATTGGCTAAAGAAGGTGTTGCTCTTTGTATCCTCATAATGTGTTATCATTTCCTCTGTGAAAATTGACCACGTAACAAGTGGTTTATGAGAAAAAAGCCCTTTATACCATAAAAATTGATCTGGTTCTAAATATGAAGATGCAATACGAACCTTTTGTAACAGTCACACCTCATGTAGATCAAAATATTGCTCCATCTGTAGAATCCAATTTATGGATCCTTGCCATCAAACTTCCTCATATCACCCTTTCTTGATTTTAGGAGTTCGATCTTGAAGCAACTGTCACTCTATAATTTCATATCTCCCAGATCTGAAACCATGACCTGAAATAGTCATCTGCATCCTACTCCCAATGCTACTAGTCTTATTGAAATTGGATTCCCCAAGAAGGAGTTATGCATAATCTTCCAAGATGGCCTGATTGTATACCTTTTCAAAAGAGCTAACTTGTATGAAGTGACACATCTCACTATTTCAACCTTCGGATCTAAAAAATGTACAAAGACATCTACAATCCATCTATTTTTTGTAACTTTTTACAAAATTTCAGTCTGATGCTCAGAGAGACAGTTATGACGATTTTCCCTAGGTCACTTGTTTGGGATGTAATTTGGGAGCCTGCAAAAACCCTAAATGTCTTGGACTATATCTTTGAAAATATAGAGAAACAAGATGTAAAATTTGGGTCCGATCTTCCCCACGATTTTGACTCAAATGGGTTTTAATTTAAGAGTCTAAACCTTCGTATAAAACACATTATAGCTAAACTTCCACAATGATCTGTTTGAGATTGAATTTTGGAGCTTGCAAAAACCCTAACTTCCACAGATTACATCTCCAAAAATATAGCGAGAGAAGATCTGAAATTTGGACCCAATGTTCAGAATGATTTCATCTCAAATGGGTTTTTTAATCATCTGAAACATCGTAGAAAACAAAACTATAGCGAAAATTCCACAAAGACCTGCTTGGAGCAGCGAATCCCTAGAATCCAAATCTCTAATACCAAATGTTATGAAACCAGCTCACAAAAAGATAGAAAAGAGAGATCAACGCCTTCAAAATAAGCCTCTTTGAGGGAGCAACCTCCTTTACATTACACAAATGAATAGTTCTTGGATGATACAAATGACAAGACCTCCTTTCTATATATAGGAGTCTAAGGGGTCATAATATAATCAGAGCCAACATAACAATAATAATGTAAGGGCACAATAAAAATAATAGTGGGGTTCTATGGGGCACACTAATAAAAATATGGGGACTACATTGGCACAACAATATAATAAGGGGGTTGTACTAATAACAATAAGGAGTTACACTAGTAGTATAGGGACCTAATAGTCTCTATCTAGAAAGACTAACTTGAAAGTGGAAGTGGATCAAGGGGATCATTAGTTGTGTTACCTTGCTCGTTGGTTAGGAGGAAAATCCTTCCTTCCCTGATGATTCCCTATGAAAATCTAACTGACTTGGAAAGATAAGTAATTCTAGATGACTCTTGAACTAGTTTTTTCTTTCTATAAATCAAATCCATGTATTTATTCTGGAATGTTACTTGAAAAATATTTTATTTCTATTGAAATGTTTCTATGATAATACCAAGTTGTGAATAATTTTCTATTGAAAATTAATTACAAAACCTAACCCCTATGGCCTTGATTAGTTCCGTAAGACCAACTGGAAAGACTCAGTAGCCAGGGGATAGTTTTTTACCTTATTTGGATAAACAACAAGATGTAAACCAGGTGGTACTTCCAATACGAAATTATTAACTATTCAAAAGATGTAATTGCAATTAAAGAGAATAACAACACAATTGAGAATATTCTAATAAACGAGTAAACTTGACAGTTTCTGGGTTATTGCTTCTTTTCTGACATATAAGTTTATATAAAATATAGTAAGCATTATGATTCAAGCTAATAGAAGACCAGGGGTCTTGTAGAGAAAAGGGAAATATATTTATGTATAAGGAATAAATTTTGGTTAGTTTCGATCCAGGGCCGACATGGGTTAGCCTACCAAAACAATTCTAACCACTAGAGGAAGAACAAATAATTTTGAATGGACAACTAACATTGTGATATAAATTTTAAAGAAAATAAAAATTTCAAATACCATAATTCCTTAATATGAATATAATAATAAATGTAATCAGTTCCACTTTACAACTACATTCATAAATATTGTCAAAGACCATTCTGCGTCGAAACCATTGCTAAATAATTCTACACAACCTTGCTCTCAAGGAAGCCCTAATGAAAATGATTAAGAATTGAATCCAGATCTTAAACAACAAATGTATTCATTTAATCTAGAGAAACAAGTCATAGAATCAAATTCATGAAAAAAATATGCATAATTTAAATATTGTTAGAACGACCCCATAGAGTAGACTATAGTCAGTCTGTAGATCACATGCAACCTAGCAACAACCGTACAAGAATTTTAACAAAAATTAAATATCTACGGTGGATTTCAAAATCCAAAAACAATGAACAGTTGAATAGTAAAATGGAAGAAGAAAGTTAGTAAAATAACCTAGAAGGGTAACGAAGTTGCACACAAAAGAAAACTCTTGTAGCATATAATACCTGAGAAATCACAAGAGAGATAGGGTTAGTGTTGAATCAAGATAGACATGAGCTTGTAGTCAATTTATTACAATAAAGTAAGGTAAAAAAAAATATTACGAGTGGCTTAGTGATGGGTACCATCAATGGCTACATTATAAGGCCATTTTTTCATCCTCCGGAGTATAAATTCTTGTTTTCTCACATTACTTAACATCTCTTTGGATATAATGTTCTTAGTAGGAAGACAAAATGGTCTTTGTCATACTTCGTGGCCTAATGTGGTTAATGTGCTAGAAAAATAGTAGCTTTGATTCATTTACTATACAAAGGCACGTTACAGGCATCTAGAGGAGATGTAGGAGGCTTGTCCCCTACTTTTACTCTCCTTCAACTCAAATTGATCTCTAGAATCTCTCATTAATGGTTTGAGGTCTATTGGTAGCCAATGAACTCAGGTAATTGCAAGGGTGTAAGGGAGAAGATCCACTTTTCTCGAGATTTTGGAGGGAAGAATTCCTCTTCCCAAGGAGGCTCCCCTCAGTCATCTTTGTATAAATCAACAAGCCCAAGGGCTCACTAGGATTCATACTTTTAGAGCAAGGAAAGCTACTAAGAGCCAAGTGCTTAAGACTATCATTTCCATTTTTTTGCAAGATGTATTTGAACTCCATTTTATGTTAATGAAATTCCTACTATTGTTTCACATTTCAGGTTGTTTTAGAGGTCTAATTCCCCTTGGGTTAGTGCCCAACCCAGAGGCTTTAGTCTCTCTTTATGTATCTAATTAAGGCATTATTTTAGTAGCAACATTTCCTTCTTTGTTTGAGTCAAAATTTACTTTCCAAAAAGATTGTGGTTGTAGACCTGATTTCCACCTTTCCCGTGGGATGTTTGGTTAATAATTATACAGTAGCAAGCCAAAAATATGTGGTTTCCTTCTGTTGCAGATTGTAAGGATTTAGCGCATTGATCTCTTGCATACTTTGTTTCTGCAATATAAGAGTTAAAATAATCTCTCAAGATTTAATGTATGTAGGTTATATGCATGTTATCAAGTGAATCATTTCTTAATGAAATAAAATCCTTCCTTTTTTAATTTCATAAAAATTGACTCATCCTTTCATGCTTAGCCTGTTATGCTGGAATTGGATCATTATTTTGGCATTCATTTCGAGAATGGGAAGGGATGGATTGTTGGTCTACAGGTACTACCAGTGGCTTGCATGGTTGGCACACTCATCCTACATCTCTTCTGTCACCATCAACCTCTTCCTTGACCACTCATATTTCCATCAAAATGTTTCTACTGAGGTCACTTAAGGACACCATGAACACTTGATTTTCTGCGATATGGGCCTCTAAGGGGTGCTAAGCTTGGGAAAGTCCTCATATAGCCTTTTTATGCCTTCATATACATGTATCCACCTTCAGAACACTTTTTCTACCCTTAGGATGCTCACATATCCAATATTGTAGCAAAACATGGCAATCATGTAGCATCCTATAGCAATCTTGTAGCATCCTATAGCATTGTCCAAACTTTACCAGATTTGCTATAAGAGCTTGATTTTTTCCTCTTCAAATTGAATAATGACCACTAGGTTTTCAATCCATAATTGGGGAGGACCAAAGACCACTCTAGACCCACATTTCCTTCACTGCAAGTACAAATCTGCAATTAGAATTAGAAGACAAATTTCCACATTTGAATAGAAATCAATGTTTTCTTATGAAATGTACATGGATTATAGTACTAAGGTAAAGTTTCATTGAACATAGTGATAAATAGGGTGATTCACCAATGCAAAGTAGATTAGACCTAATTCTTTAGTTTATGCCTTCTTAGGATTTTTATCACATGCATTGTTGTTGAAAAGATCAAATTTCAGTTTTCAAAGCAACATTCCACATTTTGCAAGTAGAATATTGATTTGAATTCCACAAGTAGAATAACACTTTTCATTTCTGCAATTAGCATAATCTTTACATTCCTGAAACTAGAGTAAATATTTACATTTTGATGAATATCACTTTCATTTCTGCAATTAGAATAATGTTTTCGTTCCTCGAAATAGAGTAGAAATATTTCTTTTCATCAGATTTCTTTCTCTAAGCTAACTGAAGGAGTGGTCTTTTTATACCTTGATCTAATCCATCGATTGAAGGTGGCATGAGTAGTACTTAAGCTACTGTGCATATAGCACTACCACTTCTAAGTTTGTATGAACCTGAGGTTGATAATTAAAGTTGGTAGGTTTAGGAGTCTCGATATTCCTGTTGAGATACTCATGCTCATACCCTTTTGGCACCATTTCCAAGGAGGTTTCCAAGTAGGTGTTGCTTCTACTTATAATTTTCCTTTATTTTTTCTATCTTTTGCTTTTCATCAATTCCATTGACTTGGGAATTTCAAAAAAAGGAAAAAAGTCCAAAAAGCAAAATACAAAACTAGTTCTTTCATGCCTCATAGGAGTAGGGATAATGAAGGAAAATTCCTACAAAAAATCCCCACCCATTTAAGCAATCAACCATTGCTTTGCTTTGGTGATTCTGATGTTCCCTCTATGACCATGTGGGAGTTAGAAAATCCTCTAGGTGAGAAAATTTAAATTTCTGAATAACCCATCAGGGAGGAAGATCCCATATCACCTATTTAAAATATGGATGAAAATAGGAATAAGGAGTTCTTTCTCAACAGAAAAAATAATGGGGAGACTAGGATGAAGAATATCAACCCCACTACCCTTCCACACTTCCATGGCTTAACCTCTAAGGACCCTGACACATTTATGTTTGAGTTTGTTGTAGTTTGTAGGACATGCGACTATACCTCTGAAGAAAAAAAGTTGAAGTTCTTCTCCTCCACCCTTAAAGATGCAGCTTGGCGTTGGTTCATGAGTCTACTTGGAGGTAGCATCACTACCTAGGTGGAGATGTAGCAAGCCTTTAGTGAGAAGTATAGGTATTATTATAGGTCTAAGGAGACAAAGAAATGTTTAGGATAACCCTAAGGCCATATGATTCCTTAGGAGATTATGAGGAGAGGTTCCAACTCAATTATACGAGGGATAACTACCTTGATCCCGAATCACTCAAGATTGTACTTCTCTGAGGGATTAAGGAGGATGTAATGGAGACCCACACTATGTTTTTTGGAGAACATATTTACTAGTTTACCTTTAATGACATCAATGTAGTATATAAGAACCATTCGAGGGTTGTTATGAAAAGGGGAAGGTCTAGTCAAGGTGTGGTTAACTCTTCTCCCACCACCTCAACCGTCAAACATGAGATATGAAGTATTTTGCAATATTTCAAGAGTGAAATTTTGAATGCCTTTGTCTTGTATATGGACACTATGCAAGTTAAATGGAAGCAAGATGAAGCACAAAGGGAACTATCTATCTTTTGCACCAGATGCACAAAGAGACACCCAAGAAATGAGTGCCCACTAAACACTGTAGAGCTCTATTTGTTTGTGAGGGAAACAATGAAACATATAAATTCCCCTCTCTTCCAGGCCTAAAGTTTGTATATCAAGGAGTAGATAATGGTTTGGACAATTCTATTTCATTAACTAGAGGAGGTCGCAAGGCCCAGGACAATATCAATAGGGAATGTAAGGTGCACAATATCCTCCTTACAATTCAAATCATAATGCACCCTTCCATATTTGGTACCCGCCAACTCATACATCATGGTCCATTCCCTCTCCTTGGTCCTATTCTCCTCATTATACCCTTCATATTTTCAACTCACCTTTCTAGCCATATCAACCTCAGTCTCCTTAATGGGATAACGATTCACAAGGATGGAGGCCTCAGATAGCCCAACCTCTTTCCTCACTGCCTCCTCCTCAACCTCAACCATATCTACCTCACCAACACCCACCTATGAAACCTCAAGTGCCTACCCAACCCAATATAAGCCTAAACAATACACAGGCACACCAAGTTTATAGTGTGGAAACATCCTATCCTGTGTATGTCGTGGAAGTACAAGAGATCAAACTTTGGTTGGGAGGGTATTTATAGATGATCACCCACCTTCTCCACCTGAATTTATTGAATCAGAGAAGGAATATGGTAACCCTCAAGCCAATTCACATCCCTATCTCAAAAGGTTGGTCCAACTTAAAAAGGACACCACAGAAGAGGTTGAACTTCTAGTAGAATTGAAGAAATTGTGTGTTAAAATAACCCTTCTCCGGGATATCAAAGATGTCCCCATATAAAACAAGCTTATCAAGGAAGAATGTTTCAAGAGGCTTGGGAAAAGAAGTATATATGCCCCCACTATCAATGTTCTTGGGTAGTTGTCTGAGCTAATCCTTGGGAGGGTAATCTCCCCAAAGTACTTGGAACTTGGTAGCCTAGTAGGGGATGTGCACATTTATAGCATTGTGTTCCCTAATACTTTGATTGACCTTGGTGATGTAATCAATGTTTTGACCAAGGAAACTACGCTAAGCCTCAACCTCCAAGGATCCCTGAGGAAGACAACCACATAAATGCAGCTTGTAGCCAGGTCCATAATATCCCCTCAAGGAGTTATTAAGGACATGATGGTTTCTATAAACTCTTGGGATTATCCAAAAAAATTCCTTGTCCTCCAGCCCAAGACCAGGTTTAGTGGTTATCCTCTCATCCTAGGTAGACCTTGGTTGGCCACTAATGATGCTTACACATGGGGGCTTCATTGGGGGAGCAATACCATCCCACATGCATTTATATTGGGGGATATATATCATGAAAAAAATGACATATTATATAAAGAATATAATAGGGGGTAAAGGATTTTTATATTGGTGTGTATAGAAAATGGAGCTCAAAGGTAATAAAAAAATATAAAGGGGGTATAAAAAACATTAATGGAAAAATGGATACCTACAATATCTAGTGAAAGTATTGTTTTTTTAAATTGGGAAAGTGCATTGGGTTCATATTGGTAGGGGGTTCAATAAGGTGATTTTTAGAGGCATTTTTCAATCTGTAGTCAAAATAATGTTATTTTTTATTATGCCACGAGCACACGTGATATGTCAAATGTTCAATGAGTGAAGCCCCCATGTGCTTACATTAGTGGCAGGGTTGGCAACATGACAATCACGAATGGTAATCTCTCAAATAAGCTTGTATTATATCCCCCTGCTCAACCCTGTTTTGGAAATTACTTACCCTCGTGGATATAGGAAAAGGAATAAGAAGACCTTTATCAATCATCCCTATAGTCGGTTTGTACACTAGAAACTACTGTGGGAACTAAGCAACTAGATGAAGATTTACTTATTGACAAATTCTTATAGAATCAACCTCCTAATGCCATGCTCTACCGATTTTGACCTACACCATTCCAAGGTTGTCAAAATCAACCCATCTAGGTATCTAAGAATCAACCCTTCCCTCTATGTTGAGAAAGAAGAGAAATTATGTACAGTGTTGAGAAAGCATCTTGATGCCTTTGCATGGGACTACAAGGAAATGAAATGGGTGTATACCTCAGTTTTTACTCATCATATCTACATCAAGGAGGTATGCAAGCCTGTGCACGAATGCTAGATGATGCGGGATCATTAGAGCTTCCAAGCCATAAATATTTTTGAAGAAAAGCTATGAAAGGGGTTTCAATATTGTAAAGGAATTATAATTCCTTAATTAAAAATATTATTAGATTCTTTTAATTATTATAGAATAATTTTAGAAAAGCTATGGATAAGAGAGTTTTTTTCCAGAAGGAAAAATAAAATTTGCCTTGAAAATAATGAGAGATTTAGTGAATAAATCATGACAGCTTTAGGGAATAAATCACGGAGTGGTTTATGGATTTACTAAAATATAATTTTATTGTAACTTTTTATTTAATCATTGTGAGCATGAGGGAAAACTAATGGCCAAACATATGTAGTATCAGGCCATAGAGAGTGAATGCAGAGAAATGAGAGTTTTATTAGTGTATGTGTATGTACATAGTTTATTTAATGAAATAGAGTTTCATATATTTGCCGTGCTCATGAATTTCCTTTGTGTGAATGGAAGAATTTTAATTTGTTCATGCTCTAGAATTCATTGTAAGTGAAGTAGAATTTTTATATGAAATACTTTTGCAGAAAAAATTAACAGCTTGATGATGAAGTGATTTGTCGTGTGATCTAGAGAAGGTGAATTTCCAGGAAAAGTAAAATTTTCTTGCATCAAGTGGTATCAGAGATGGTATACTATTTTGAATTAAGGATTGCAACCAGAATATGGGCGACTTCCAACAAGTAGCAGTTAGGTAGAAGTTGTAAGAGGGAAGTTCCACAGTGAGTGTGGGTAGAATTTCCAAGAGAAGCTTCCAGATAAGGAATCATACATACAAAAAGGCTAAGCATGGAAGGAAGCTTGGTGAGGTATTGGCAGCAGGTACAATGTTTACGATAGAGGGGAGGTTTGGTTGTAGTTCACTTTTCAGCATGGAGAAGCTCACAAAGATAGAGAGAATAATGACTATAGAGGGTCATTACAAAGGTTCAGGTAAAAGCCACAGGATAAGGAAGGAAGATGTCAAGGAAAATGACATCAAGAAGAAAATGAGGGATGAAGATTTTAATAGGGAACTTGCTGAAATGAAAGCATAGTTGAATGTGCTTATGGAACTAATACAACAAGAAGCTAAAGATCAGAAATACAGATGTATTTTTAAGAAGGAAGTTAAATGTCTAGTTAAGGAATTTTTTACAAGAAAGTTGCAAAAGAAGATGAGGCACATGACAAGAATCTTGTTGAAATAAGGGGAAATAAAAGAAATTGAGTACGAGGAAGAAAAATTTCACTATTGTGAACTAGAGAAAGGGTCATTACTTGATGAAGAAGAGGATATAAAAATGGATGAGATCCAAGAATCTCATATTGATGAAAGTAATGAATTTTTTGTGAATCTAGGGATAAAAATTGGAGATGAGTATGAGGAGATAATTAAAGATATAAAAGACAATCTATTTCCTAATGATAACACTAAACCTCAAGTAAAACATTCAAATTTAGTGTTTAATGTTGGGTGTGGAGCCTGATTATCGTCTTTATTTATAGGTATCACCACATTGGACCCTAGTTCGTAATGTGGCAGAAATGCCATGAGTAAAATGTACACTGCAAGGGGGTCCACGGGCAGGTGCGATATTTGGGAGCCCCGCCCTTGGCAGGGGATCAGGGGTAGCGCCCTCGAAGATAAAAATAGATGTAAAATTGCCTTGTAAAATGTTGTAATTTCGTAGTCAATCTGGGATGTTCATTAGGCAGAGATCTAACACTAGAAGTTATGTTTAATTTAGTGTTTGTTTTTTCCCTAGAAGACAACCCCTCACTATATATGAGGGAATTGTATTGAGTGTATGTAGATCCATATTCTGAGTGAGAAAGAGACATGAGATTTTGTGAGAGCGAAGATGGAGCTATAGTTAATCTGTTGTAGGTTGTATCTCTTCAATTTGCTGGGTAATATAAAACGAAGGACTCGTTGTTTCTCTGTGGATGTAGCCCAAATTTGGTGAACCATGTATATCTATGTCTCTCTTGTTTTAAGTGTTTTCTCTGTTTAGATTTCAGCAATATATTTTATGTGTTCCATTTCTCCGTAATATATAATTCTCTAAAAACTGGTATCCGAGCCGAAGGTCTATTTGGATGATAAACTCACAAGATAGAAGGATTCCTAGTTCGACTGGGAGTAATGGTGGAAGATGGTAGGTTTAGGGTCGAAAAATTTAATTGCAAAAACTACCAGCTGTGGAATATGGAGATGGAAGATTATCTATATCAGAAAGATCTATACCTACCATTGAGTGGAAAGAAAAAGAAGCTAACGAGTATGATCGACATAGAATGGGATATTCTCGATAGAAAGGCACTTGGAATAACATAGAATTGCCTAGCAGCATCGATAGCGTTTAATATTTCAATGGAAACGACAACAGAGTGTTTAATTTCGGCATTGGCCAAACTATATGAAAAACCCTCGGCCTCAAATAAGGTATTTCTTATGAATATTTTATTTAATGTGAAGATGTTAGAAGGTGGATCTGTTGCTGATCATTTAAATGAATTTAATATAGTTACCAGTCAATTAAGTTCTATAGGGGTAACTTTTGATGATGAATTTAGGGCTCTGTTATTTCTGTGCTCATTTCCAGAAAGTTGGAATGGTTTATTTATGGCCATTAGTAACTCTGTCTCTGGATCTATTACTTTAAAGCCTAATGTTGTTGTTGGTGCAATCCTTAGCAAGGAAAGGCGACAAAAAATCTCTAGTGAGACATCAGGTAATGCTTTGACTGCAGAGACTAGGGGAAGAAAAATGGAAAGAAGAAAGAGCCCATGATATCACAGTAAGTCAAGGAAAGGTAGATCCAAGTCCAGATTGGGTATGGTGTGCTGGAAATGTGGGAAGATAGGACACCTGAAGAAAGACTGAAAGTCTCAGAAGGGAAAATAAGGAGACACACAACAAGAAAACAATCATGAAGCGAATGTGACAGGTGATGTGTTGTAAGATCAATGCTTTGATTCCTTCATTAGAAAATATTATTGATGTGTGGGTGGTAGATTCAGGGGCTTCATTCCATGCCACACCTGATAGGAAACATTTTCATGATTATGTTCAAGGAGATTTTGGAGAGGTTCGATTGGGTGAGGATAAACCCTGTGAAATCGTTGGAATGGGTAAAATTTTCATAAAACAACAGAATGGAAATCAATGGTTGTTGAAAGAGGTAAGGCATGTTCTAGATCTAAAGAAAAATCTGATTTCAATAGGGTAGCTGGGAGGTGAAGGCTATGTAACTACTTTTACAGATAATACCTGGAAGGTCACTAAAGGAGCCTTGGTAATAGAAAAAGGAGAAAAGGTTGGTACATTGTTTTTATCTAATGGTATTTCTAATTATCTTAATTCTTTAACCTCTACAGGAGAAGATATGTCACTGTGACATCATAGTCGCAAGTACATGAGTGAAAGGGCGATGTAGATTCTTCACTCAAGAAATTTGTTGCCAAGTTTGAAGCATGTTGATTTAAAATTTTGTGAGAATTGTGTTTATGGAAAACAGAGGAGAGTCAAATTACTTATAGTTGGGAAAGAAAAGAAGAGCAAAAAATTAGAGCTTTTGCATACATATGTATGGGGACTTTCTCAGGTATCATCTCTCGGTGGTTCTCATTATTATGTAACTTTTATTGATGATGCAACCAGAAAAACCTGGATTTATTATATTCGAAATAAATTTGATGTATTTGATACTTTCAAGAAATGGAAAGTTTTGGTTGAAAATGAGATAGAGAAAAGGTTGAAGTGTCTCAGATCAGACAATGGAGGTGAATATTGCAACAAAGAGTTTGATAGGTATTGTTTAGAGAATGGAATTGGCAAAGAGAAGACAGTTCCAAGAACAACAGAAGAAAATGGTGTGTCAGAAAGGATGAACAAGACAATCATGGAGTGTGCAAGGTGCATGATATTGCATGCATGATTTCCTTTACAATTTTGGGCAGATGTTGTAGATACTGCCATTTTTCTATTAAAAAAAGAGCCTTCAAGTTCCTTGGATGGTGGTATTCCAGAGGAGGTACTATGGCGAAGTAAAATTATAAGTGCGGACACAAACAAATTCCTCTAGCTTGATGATGGGTCTAGCCACAATAGATACATTCTATGGAAGGTTTCCTTAGGTTAGAACCAATTAAGAGGGCCTACCTGTTAGTATGCTTATCGCATTTGATGATGTCCTTGCTTGCTTGCTCCTGTTATATCTCGCTTCCCTCTTCAAGCACCTGAAACAAGGAAACAACTAAAAACAACAACCGTGATAATAGACAAATTGTAATTCAACCTACTTAACAAGTAAAGAAACACTAAGCCATGAATATGTAAGATGAAAAAACATGTAGGAAATAAATCGATAGTTGCATATATATTGATATCAAAGAGAGATTACAGCCATTGTCTTAATGTTGCAGTTCTCCTCTAACAAGACTAGGTTCCCACACACTTCTACTAGAATTCCATGATGGCCTGAATCAACAATAGTTTTAAGACTCTTCCCTTTAGGCATCACTCCAAACCAAACCACACTTCTCCCTCACACAACTAGATAGCTACAATTATGAATAGCTTTTTGTTTACTCCAAACAAAAATAGCGCTAGCACACTAACCTTAACACCAGCTTGTGCTTGGGAAGAAGTGAGGTTTATATAGGATGAATCGATGGTAGATGGATCCTCTTCTCATGGGAGAAGGTTTTATTTGTTGAGGTAGTTCCATCATTATAGGGGAAAGGATCCCAAACTGACATCCTCGACCCCATCCAGCCAAACCATTTACCATAATTTTGTTTCGAAGCTTCTAATGTTGGAAGCTTCGGCTCCTAATTTAAAAAAAATTCCATAATAGGACCGGTGCAACTAGAACACAGCTCAGTCACTGTAGTTGGTTCTAGGGATAGTGCTAATCTATGCACATCGGCATGGGGGAGACAAAGGTCATTAGCGTCGGTCTTGTAAATTTGGAAAAACAAAAGTTTTAGGGGAAATGGTGCAAAAGGGAATTTATCTGCTCATGAAGAGGGACACAATGGGAGTTTCTTCATGAAGGGAAAGCATGTGGGGTTCACTATAGGGGTCCTTCAGGATCAAGGAATGGGGAGTACAGGGACAATGAAAAAATTATATGTAACAGATGCTCCCTAAAGCGTGAAGGCCGAACTAGAGTGAGGGATGAAATGCTTTATGAATCAGTGCGGGGAACCATACTTTGCCGTCGGAAAACCTGCAAGAAAGTGCAGATACATATACATAACTGAAAACTCTGTCAAATGATACATGAATTGTGGCATGGACACAACAATCCAGAGAGTGATCATGTAAAATTCATCCAGGTATGGGTGCAACCATCCATCAAAGAGGATCGGAATGAAACCAAGGTATGGTCGCAGCCATCCAATAATGAGAAGTATCACATATGACAACTCATGGTATGGTCACAACCATCCATCTGAAAGAGACATGCATATTAACATAATCATGTCACTTCACTTCACAACCTGGAATTTTGGGTGTGAGCCTAGGGTCTTATTCTCCAACACGACTTGATCAAAGTACAAATTCTAACACATGAATAGATGTGTTGATGTCGAACATGCTAGAAAATCTCTTGATTACGAGTCAATGGTGTAAACTGTTAACAAGTGTAAGAGAAACCACCAATAATGACAATGGTCCTCAAGGTACTCTCAGCACAATCCACGGAATGTGAATAGAGGAACTGAAGTCAAACACCCGTGAAATCACTCGATCGAAAGCCAATGATGTGAACTTGTCATCAAGTGCGAAGAACTTACCATTAGGGCATGCAAGCTCTAAGGTATTGGAAGCGAGTCCCTCGGTCAAATTCCCAGATAATGAGTTGAAGTCGACAGAAAGTGACCATGTCGAAGGAGGGCCATAATGTTTCCCACATCATTGACACGGGATGAAAGGATGCAAAATGATTTTGGATGATACATAGAATTAGAGGCAAATGTAACTATAGAAAGACAACTCTTGAACATATCAGTGACACAATTGGAAGTTTGGGAGATTTTGGATCCATAGGATTGGTGGTCATGATGACATGGCAGAGATCAAATGGAAGGAAACAATGAGTGGCCCAACCCATGAAGGTCAATGATAAAAATGAGGATATCCAAACCCAACACGAAGCAGAAAGTGTCATGTTCAAGACACAACTGATAGATTTCCAAATTTGCCCCCACCATTTCTGGCAGGTACCCCAATTATATTTTAGTCGCAATCTTGAAGGGGATAGCATATGCTTGCACTATAAGTTTATCCTTCAGATGAATCCAACCTAGTAAGTTCAACGATCCCTAGGAACGAGAAGTTCATGTTCGTCATAGTGACGAATCTGATGTCATTTAATAGTTTAATGAGTCCGACAAAGGTGTAACTCAGTATCCTTTTCATGTTAAGAGAGTTTGAAAAAGACACGTAAAAGAAAACTCCATATAGTCCCTTTTCGTATGTTTGTGTCTCTCACACCTAAAAAGGTAGAAAATGATACTTGAGAGAACCGCTTGACCATTTCAGTCAAGGAGTACCTTTTTCGTAAATAGTGCCTTCCAACCCGAAAAAGGGGTAAACTTATACTCGGCAGATGACATTTCACGTCTGTTAACGAGTTCGAAATGATAAGCTATCGATCGTCTTTTTGCTTCTAAAGGGTTGGAAAAGAGCTTGAAAGCAAATCCCCCATTCTATTTTCTTTTTACAAGTCAAAAGGTAAAAACACTCGGCAATATTTTCATATGATCCTGACGAGTCGAGAAAAGAGCTGAAACATGCCTCGTAACCATCGTCGAACATCCATCACCTGTCGCTGCGCAAAAGGGTAAAGTGTATTATCTAGTTCCTGAGGAAAAATAGGTTAAAATATTTACAAAAACCTGATATTTTCATGAAAAAATGAATAAAAAGGAGAAAAATAAATATATTTTCACCATCTACCATTTTACCTTGTTGTGAAAACTTTTTACTCACTTTTTCCCTAACTATTCCGGAGTAGATTGGGGGAGATCCGGGAGTTCAATCGCTGAGGCGCCAATTATAGGTAAAAACCAAAGCCTTGAGCTCCATTTCCATGTCCTTTATTTCTGTTCTTAACCATTTTTTTTAGTTTTTTGAGGGGATTTTTGGAAAAAAAATCGCCCTCGGTCGGCACGACTTCCAGGAACAGAATCACGCCGACCAAGGGTGACTAACAAAGCCAGCCACGCTGTTCGGTGCAACTATTTTAAAAAGAGGTGCGCCGGCATCGTGAATAAGGCAAAACCCTATTTCCTCAAAAAATCACCATTTAAACTCAAATTTTATTGGCCAAGCATGATTGTTGACTCAATTTAATGGCTTTTGCAGGAAAGAATCATGGAAAATGGTGGACTAGAAAGAACGAGAACATGACGATGTTGACACCCAAGCAATGAATGACCCAAATTGTCTGGAAGCTTTGAGGGCTTGCAGGCTTGTCAAATTCTTTCTCACACCAGGGATGCGGGCCCAACCCGAGTCGCTTCAGTACCTGATTAGGCTTTGGGACATTAATCAGGAGATATTTGTCATTAGTGACCAGGAGTTGGAGTTGGAAACTTTAGATATATACTTCATCACTGGACTATCCTGCTGAGGGGAACTAGTGAACTTGTATGGGTCACGATCGATTGGGGCAAGCATATATTCATTGCTTACTGAACATTGCCATGGGGCCCTGAAATCCAAAAGTGGGAAGATAGAGATTTCTAGTGTTTGGGATTTGACACTAAGAGTGCTTCTGTTGACCATCAACAGAGTGGTGGGGTCCCAGGTGGAACATGATACTAACAAGTTGAAGTTCCTTTATGCTATCGAATGTATAGCTCCTATGATTTTCAACTGGGCCGAGGCCATGGAGATGAACATCAAGCGCCAATTGTCCAAAGCCAAGGCGGGGAATCTGAAGCAATTTTGCTTCGAATCGGTGCTTGTGACCTTGTTCTTGGAATGGGTACCACTATTCCAGTATCATCTAACTAAGGTAGATCCTCCTATGCCACGCGATCCACGGATGGCTCATTGGAGTCGTTTGATGCCCAGGATCACTGGGGTCAGCACATGTCATACCAACATGCATACTTTTCATGGATACAATGATAAAAAATCATTGTGGAGGATTGGCCATACAGTGCCACCGACTTCTATGGAGATCCAGATATGCCCTTACCAGATGGAGAGGATTTCGACGATAAAGGTAAAAAATCAACTTTTTAATTTTGAGATTTCTTATTGTTTTTGGTTATATATGTGCTTATAACATTTCTCTTGTTAATGCAGACGTTGGACCAAAGCATCCTGCTCGGATGTCCCCAATAGCCAGGTGCGTCCCCCATCCTATTGATGTTGTTGCTCCTTATCAGGAAGGGAGTGACAATGAGGAGGAGATCGCGAGGGACCTTGAGGGGTTGACTCATGGCATCCCGGAGTATGCACGGGTAGGAGACATTCCTCGTCAGTACCAAAGTCACATGGTGGGAGTCTCGGATCGTATCCATTGATTTCTGACTCATGTTGCATGAGCCGTATCATGCTACCATGGTCACCATGTTGATTAGTTCCTAGGTCCAACACTTCCATTTTTTGAGGCTTGCGTGCCACAGATATATGAGGCGTGCGATCCACCAATGTTATTTTAGACACACATATTATTTTTTGGGGTTATGATGTATCAAACATTATCATCATATATATATATATATGCTTTATTTTCTTGTCTACTACGGTACAAATGGTTTGTTTTATATTTTCACATGTTTCATAAATGCCTAGCTAACACATTATTAGCTAATGCATCTCTCAATGTATTCATGTGTCTAGGAATATGATGATATGTAATGTAATCAAAATGTCTTTCCAATAGACGGATACGGAGATACATTCTCAATATTTGAGGGTTTTTGATGGAATATTACCCGTTGAGTTGAAGGACGACAAGATGTGAATCCAGGTTGACAACCAACTCTCTAATGTCAAGATACATGGCTTCTAACAATAGTTCGATGACTGCATTGTATTCAGCAATGTTATTAGTTGTGCGACTTAGACAAATACCTTGAAGGTCAATCAACTCACTGTTTGGGTTATAAATAGACCACGCCGTGGATGATAATTTTTGAGTACTACGACAAGCACCATCAGCGAAACTAATCTGGGGAGTGGCAGACATCTGCAAAACAAGAAAAGCATAGTAAATAGGAAAGATGTTTGAAAACTACCACACAAAACCACACTGCACAAAAATGTATGACACACTAATGTACATAACTAACCATGCAAGATGACCTAAGCATAGTACTTCTTGAGGTAAATCCTATTTTGGGGCTTATTGAGAGGATTTCCTTCCTAATCAATAAGCTCGTAGGCTCCTTTCTACAAAACATGGTTCATAATGTAGGGCCCATGCCACATGGGTTCGAACTTGCGTACCCCCAGCTTATCGTTAGCTTGGTTGTATAGTAAGACCAAATCACCCTCAGAGAATGCGCGTGGGGAGACAAATTGGTCGAAATGGGAATTGGCCCATTTATTTTGTGCTTTTATGACCAAGGTAGCCAAATGACGATTCTCGTCTAGTCATTCTAAATATAAGAGGCTTTTCTCTTGAGGTGACATTTCGAGGATAAGTTCAACAGCTAACATGAGTGAAGGAATCTCGCATTTGATCAACAATGTTGCTTCAAGACCATAGACCAGCTAGAATGGTGTGAAACCAGTTGGGTCTTTGGTTGAGGTTCGGTAGGCCCACAGAGCTAAAAGGAGCATGAGATGTCAATTTAACTTGTGCATCCCAATAGTACGCTGAAGCATTGTGACCAAGACTTTGTTCATGGCTTCAACTTGGCAATTGGCTTGAGGGTAATATGAGGTCGAGCCATCGTGGCGCAAGCCCAATCCATATGTCAGCTCAACCATCATGTAATCTCTCAAATGGGAGCCATGGTCTATGACAATGGCTTGAGGTACGTCAAACCTGGAAATAACATGGTTGAAAAGGAATTGAGCTGCCGTCTTACCATCTACAGAGTATGTAGGCATCGCTTCAACCCATTTGGTGAAATAAGCCATAGCGATGATAATATATCCATGCCCACCGACCGGACAAGGGTTACATGTCATATAATTGATGCCCCATTTGGCAAAAGGACCAATGGTAATGACGGGGTGTAGGTGAGCGGGTGGGGCACACATCTTGCATTGGTAAATTTGGCATTTGTGGCACTTCCAAATAGCAAGAATGTAGTCCTTGAAGATAGACGACCAGAAATAACTAGCGCGAAGGATATTTTGAGCGGTAGCATAACTATACATATGACCACCAAATGCCTCGAAGTGGCAATCATTGAGAACTCTTTCAGCTTCCTCGATCATAAGGCATTGGCGAAGAATTGAATCGACACCGACACGATATAAAGTATCACCAATAATACGATAGGGTTGGGAGTGATGTTGAATCCTGCGACGATCATCCTCAGTCAACGTGGACTGGAACATGGATGTCTGGAGATACATGATGATATCACCATACCATGGATCAAGGATGCTAATAAGAAAGAGGGTCTCATCTGGGAGTTGTTCATCTGCACCAGTAGGGAGAGACTTAGAGGGAAGGGAACAAATCAATTCAGCGAAAATGAGTGACTTCTTAGATATGGCAGTGGTAAATACCAAATAAAATTATTGCAGGATCACGATCCATTTAGAATATTTCCCCCCCAAGAACTGACGAGTTAGGATATAGGTCATGGGGTTGCATTCAGAAATAATTGTAGTCATGGGCAGAAGGATATAGTGCTGAAAGTGTTGAACAACTTGAACAATAGCCAAAGCCAACTTCTTGACATGTGCATAACACATTTCTATGTCAAGGAGTTTCCAACTAAGGTAGTAGATTACATGTTCGTTGCCTTCGTCGTCATCTTGGATGAATACCATAACAATGGTGCTAGGGGCTGCAGCTAGGTAAAGGAAGTAATCTCAATAATAATCCAGTGGGTGCAATAGAGGAGCACTTATGTGGATGGCCTTGAGATCATCAAAATGTTTTTGGGCCACCTCATCCCATACAAAGGGCATTCCTTATTTTAGCAACTGAGTAAATCCTGTGGCTAAACCGACATAGTTGGGTAGAAAATGATGGAGAAAGTTGGAATTTCATTGTAGGCTCTGGAGTTGGTGCAGTGAAGATGGAGGGGGTAAATTTACAATGGCCTTGACTTTTAACGGATCAAGGCGAATACCATCCTTCGAAATGATGAAGCCGAGGAGTCATCTGGATTCTACGCAGAAAAAATTTTCTACGGGTTCAACCGAATGTTATAGTGTCTGCAACACAGAAAAATCTGTCGAAGATGGTCTGGGTGGTCTTAGCGCCGACGAGAATGAGCCAAAAGTTCATCCAAGTAGGGTTGGACAATGTTGCAAATATCATGAAACACATAGGACATTTCCCTCTAAAACATAGCCCTCACATTTTTGAGGGCAAAAGGGAACCTTTTGTACGTGAACATACCCCATGGACGGATAAAAGCTATCTTTTCTTGATCGGCTAGTGCGATGTTGATCTGGTTGTAACTAGAAAAACTACCCATGAAGGAAAAGATCTCGCTCCTGGAACATTCATCAATAATTTGATCAATGAAGGGAGTAGGATAGTTATCATCTTTACGATAGGCATGATTGAGATCTCTATAATCAACGCAAATGCAGATCATGCCTTGTTTTTTAGTCACTAGGACAATATTGGACACCCAGTCTATAAGGGGAATGGGGTAGATGAACCCAGCTTTAAGAAGTTTTTCAACTTCACCCTTAATCCTGGTGGCCTTCCTATGGTGCACCAGGCGAAGCCATTGACGGATGGGCTTTGCTTATGGATAAGTTGGGATTTCGTGCAATACAATGCTAGGATCAATTTCGGGCATTTCTTCATAGCACCATGCAAAGACATCACAAAATTCCTAAAATAGACGAGTATATGTCTTGATCTCATTCGGAGAACAAGATACCCCAATATGAACGTGTTCAACGATACCAAGTTTGATAGAAATGTCAATCGGAATCGTTTGGGTAATATTACCCAAATTTCCTTCCGACCATACTTCACGAGTGATGATCGGTAGTGGAAACAGAGAAGAGGACTCTTCGAAAATGGTAGACATGACCGCTGGACGAGGCAGGAACAAGGAGCAATGATCAATATTGATCCAAGGTGGTTCCTTGAGAGACATGAATTCCATGATACCTTCATCAGCAAGGAGGGTCTCGGCTAAGGGATCATCCAAAGCGCTAAGCCACAGGGATTGAGAGTACGTATCGAGAGAGGTATTCCACATTAAAAAATTAGAGGACTAAGCAGCATAACCTCGCCCTAGGTATCAACAAGATCTGGTGAAGGTATGACCCAAGGATAATATTTGACTAAGATCATGTTGATAGAGGCAACATGAGGAGGTGGTAGTGGAAAAATTCCCATTAAGGTAGAATCTTTGAAAAGACCTGCCCCCACACTCCCATAGGGAGCACCAGTGTGCTTAACGTATGGAAAATTACCATTTGAGGAGGAAGAGGCAAAGAAAGACAGCTGGTCAACAGTGACAATCTTCCCTTGATGTGGAAAACAAATCAAGAAAAATAAAGAAGAGGCCATGACATGCATGGCATGGGTCTAGCTTCGGCTGAGTAGAAGATTATAATTGAGATTGGTGTCAACAATGTCTACCTCGACTTCCACTGTCTTGCCTTCTAGAGTGATAGCAAGGTTAGAAAAGACATCGAAGGGTCACGAATCACGCCCATTGAAAGATTCTCGAGTGTTCGAAGATTGGTTCAAAGCAGGAGAACCAATAGCCTTCCAACATGTGGTTGACATGATGCAGGTGGAGGCACCTTCATCAATGACAGTCTGGTGGATGGTCTTGTCATTGATGATTACCTGAATAAGAAAGGAAATCTGATGAGGAAGACGGGGAATATGGTTCTTGAGATCAAAACATATCAAATTGGAATCGGTGGGATCGATGCCCCCGATAGCTGACAACAAAGATTTCCACTGTGATGTGCAGCTTTGGAGCACTTCGAGGGTTGACATACCTGATGGCACCTGAGCCAAATCATCAACAATATTATAGTGCTGAGCGGCTCGGGCATTGGGATTATATGAGGATTTCCACAACACACCTCGAGAGGGTGGCTGTATAGCGGAGTCAGGGTTAGGGCGCTCAATATGAAGAGGACCGAAACTCAGGGCAAAAGAAGAAGGTGCAACTTCTTTCTCCTTCCCAGTTGTTGAAGTAGGAGTTTGATAATATTTCGATCTACTAACCACATTAATAGGCGTACTCATCATGAACACTTGAGATCTGGAGGAAGCATATTGGGGTTGGTCTACCATTTGGGTTTGCTGAGACAGAAATGGCTCTTTGAGGACAGAGGGGGTCCCTTTAAGAAAGTGGCTAACTTCGGATCATCATGGAAAATCCTTAGTGTAGTAATCTTCCTCGAAAATGAGGCAACGATACTTAGGTTTCCGTTCCTGTAGATGATTTGGGAGGACCCTGTTTCGGGGTATCGACTTTACCCTTTCCTTTTCCTTTCTTCTTTCCTTTCAAGGATTTATCCGTTGTGGTAGAATGGACAACATGGACCTCAAAGGTTTTACTAGGGTCAGGTGGATTCTGGGACGAACTATTAGGAATAGTATTTGAGACCGACTTCTGTTTGGAAGAAGTTTTAGTAGGGGTCTGGGATACTGAACCAATAACTCCCTCAACGGGAGGTACAACTTGTGAATTTGATGCTACGAGATCGAATGATGGCCATGGAGCATTAGGTAATAAATCATACAAAGTTTGAGACTGATGTATTCAAAAAACCTGGATTTATTGTATTCGAAATAAATCTGATGTATTTGATACTTTCAAGAAATGGAAAGTTTTGTTTGAAAATGAGATAGAAAAAAGGTTGAAGTGTCTCAGATCATACGATGGAGGTGAATATTGCAACAAAGAGTTTTATAGGTATTGTTTAGAGAATGGAATTAGCAAAGAGAAGACAGTTCCAAGAACAACAGAAGAAAATGGTGTGTCAGAAAGGATGAACAAGACAATCATGGAGTGTGCAAGGTGCATGATATTGCATGCATGATTTCCTTTACAATTTTGGGCAGATTTTGTAGATACTGCTATTTTTCTAATTAAAAAAGAGCCTTCAAGTTCCTTGGATGGTGGTATTCCAAAGGAGGCATTGTGGTGAAGTAAAATTATAAGTGCAGACATAAACAAATTCCTCTATCCCGATGATGGGTCTAGCCACAACAGATACATTCTATGGGAGATTTTCTCAGGTTAGAACCAATTAATAAGGCTCACCCCTTAGTATGCTTATCTCATTTTATGATGTACTTGCTTGCTTGCTCCAGCTATCTCTCGCTTCCTTCTTCAAGCACTTGAAACAAGTAAACAACAGCAAACAACAACAGTGATAATAGAAAAATTGTAATTCAACCTACTTAACAAGTCAAGAAACATTAAGCCATGAATATGTAAGATGAAAAAACATGTAGGAAATCAATCGATAGTTGCATATATATTGATATCAAAGAGAGATTACAACCATTGTCTTCATGGTGCAGTTTTCCTCTGACAAGACGAGGTTCCCAAACACTTTTGCTAGTATTCCATGATGGCCTCAATCAACAATAGTTTTAGACTCTTCCCTTTAGGCTTCACTCCAAACCAAATCAAACTTCTCCCTCACACAACTACATAGCTACAATTATGAATAGCTTGTTGTTTACTCCAAACCAAAATAGCACTAGCACACCAACATTAACACTAGCTTGTGCTTGGGAAGAAGGGAGGTTTATATAGGATGAATGGATGGGAGACGAATCCTCTTATCGTGGGAGAAGGTCTTATCCCTTGAGGTATTTCCATCATTATAGGGAAAGGAGCCCAAACTGACATCCTCGACCCCATACGGCCAAACCATTTACTAGACTTCCGTTACAAAGCTTCTAGAGCTAGAAGCTTTGGCTCCTCATTTAAAATACTTTCCATAATAGGACCAGTGCGACTATAACACAGCTCAGTCACTTCGGTAGGTGCTAGGGATAGTGCTATTCTCTACACATTGGCGTGGGGGAGATAAAGGCCATTAGTGTCAGTCTTCTAAACTGGGAAAAACAGAAGTTTCAGGGGAAATGGTGCAAAATGGAATTGATCTGTTCATGGAGAGGGACATAATGGGAGTTTTTTCATGAAGGGAAAGCATGTGGGGTTCACTGTAGGGGTCCTCCAGGATCAAAGAATGGGGAGTATAGGGACATTGAAAAAATGTTGTGTAACAGATGCCCCCTAAAGAGTGAAGATCGAACTATAGTGAGGGATGAAATGATTTATGAATAAGTGAGAGGAACCATAGTCTTCCATTGGAAAAACTGAAAGCAAGTATAGATACAAATATATAACTGAGAAATCTGTCAAATGCTACATGAATCATGGCATGGACACAGACATCCATAGAATGATCATGTAAAATGGATCCAGGTATGGGTACAGCCATCCATCAAAGAGGATTAGAATGAAACCAAGGTATGGTCGCATCCATCCAATAATGAGAAGGATCACATATGACAACTCATGGTATGGTCACATCCATCCATCTGAAAGAGACATACATATCAACATAATCATGTCACATCACTTTGCAACCTGGAAATTTGTGATCTGAGCCCAGGGTCTTGCGATCCAACACGACCTGATCAAATTACAAATTGTAACACATGAATAGATGCGTTGATGTCGAACATGCTAGAAAATAGCTTGATTACCACTCAATGATGTAAATGGTTAACAAGCGCGAGAGAAACCACCAATAATGAAAATGGTCCTCAAGGTACTATCAACACAATCCATGGAATGTGAATAGAGGAGCTAAAGTCGAAAACCCGTGAAATCACTTGATCAAAAGCCAATAATGTGAACTTGTCGTCGAGTGCGAAGAACTTGCCATTAGGGCATGCAAGCTCTAAGGTATTGGAAGCGAGTCCCTCGGTCAAATTCCCAGATAATGAGTTGAAGTCGACAGAAAGTGATGATGTCGAAGGAGGGCCATAATGTTTCCCACATAATCGACACGGGATGAAAGGATGCAAAATGATTTTGGATGATACATAGAATTAGAGGCAAATGTAACTATAGAAAGACAACTCTTGAACATATCAGTGACACAATTGGAAGTTTGGTAGCTTTTGGTGATCATGATGACGTGGCAGAGATCAAATGGAAGGAAAAAATGAACGGCCCAACCCAGGAAGGTCAATGATATAAAGGAGGATATACCAACCCGACATGAAGCAGAAAGTGTCATGTTCAAGAGTGAGCTGCCGAAACAACTGATAGATTTCCAAAATTTTCCCCACCATTTCTAGCAAGTACCCCAATTATTTTTCAATGGAAAGCTTGAAGGGGATAGCATATGCTTACACTGTCGAGAAAAGAGCTGAAATGTGACTCGTTACCATCATCGAACATCCATCACCTGTCGTTGCACAAAAATGTAAAGTGTATTATCTAGATCTTGAGGCAAAATAGGTTAACATATTTACAAAAACCTGACATTTCATGAAAACATTAATAAAAAGGAGAAAAGTAAATATATTTTCAAAATTTACCATTTTACCTTGTTGTGAAAACTTTTTACTCACTTTTTCCCTAATTGTTCTGGAGAAAATTATGGATGATTCGGGAGTTCAATCACCGAGCCGCCAGTTACAAGTAAAAACCAAAGCCCTGAGCTCCATTTCCATGTCCTTTATTTCTGTTTTTAACCATTTTTTTTTAGTTTTTTGAGGGGGTTTTTGAAAAACTTTTTCGCCTTCGCTCGACATGACTTCTAGCCACGGAATCGCGCTGGCCAAGGGTGATTAACAAAGCTAATCATGTCGTTCAATGCAACTATTTTTAAAACAGGTGTGTCAATGTCGTGAATAAGGAAAAACCATATTTCCTAAAAAAATCACCATTTAAACTCAAATTTTATGGCCCAAGCATGATTGTTGACTCAAATTAATGGCTTCTACAGGAATGAATCACTAAAAATGGTGGACTGGAAAGAACGGGAACATGAGGATGTTGACACCTAGGCAATTAATGACCCAAATTGCCTATAAACTTTGAGGGATTGCAGGGTCCTCAAATTATTTCTCACGCTAGGGATGCACGCCCAACCTGAGTTGCTTTGGCACTTGATTAGTCTTTGGGACATTAATCAGGAGATATTTGTCATTGGTGACCAGGAGCTGGAGTTGGAAACTTCAGATATATACTTCATCATTGGACTGTCCCGATAAGGGGAACTAGTGAACTTGTATGCGTCACGACTCACAACCAATTGGAGCAAGGATATATTCATTGCTTACTAAACATTGCCCTGAGACCCTGAAATCTAAAAGTGGGAAGATATATATTTCTAGTGTTCGAGATCTGACACTGAGAGTGCTTCTGTTGACCATCAATAGAGTGGCGGGGTCCCAGGTGGAACATGAGACTAACAAGTCGAATTTCCTTTACGCTATCGACAGTATAGCTCCTACGATTTTCAACTGGGCCAAGGCCTTGAATATTAACATCAAGTGCCAGCTATCCGAAGCCAAGGCGGGGAATCTGAAGAAATTTTGCTTCAGATCGGTGCTTGTGACCTTCTTCTTGGAATATGTACCACTATTCTAGTATCATCTAAATGTGGTAGATTCTCCTATGCCACGCGATCCGTGGATGGCTCACTGGAGTTGTTTGATGCTCAGGATCACTAAGGGTCAGCACATGTCATACCGACATAAATTCTTTTCATGGCTATGATGACAAAAAATCATCGTGGAGGACTAGCCATATAGTGGCACTGACTTCCGTGGAGATCCAGATATGCCCTTACCAGATGGAGAGAATTTCGACAATGAAGGTAAAAAATAAACTTTTTAATTTTGAGACTTTTAATTGTTTTTGGTTACATATGTGCTTATAACATTTCTCTTGTTAGTGTAGACGTTGGACCAGAGCGGCTTGCTAGGATGTCCCCAATAGCTAGGAGCGTCCCCCGTGCTATTGATGTTGTCACTCCTTATCAAGAAGGGAGTGACAACGAGGAGGAGATCACGAGGAACCTTGAGGGTTTGACTCGTGGCATCCCAGAGTATGCTCGGGTAGGAGGCATTCCTCGTCAATACCAGTGACACATGGTCGAAGTCTCGGATCGGATTCACCAATTGTTGACTTGTGTTGCATGCGCTGTATCATGCTACCACGATCACCATGCTGATTAGTTCCTAAGTCTAGCACTTACATTCTTTAAGGCCTGCGTGCCACGGATATACGAGGTGTGCGAGCCACCGATGTTATTTTGGAAACACATATTATCTTTTTGGGTTCTAATGTATCAAACATTATCACCATATCTATATATATATATGTGTGTGTGTGTGTTGTATTTTCTTGTCTACTATTTTATAAATGTCTTGTTTTATATTTTCACATGTTTCATAAATGCCTATCCAACACATGATTAGCTAATGCATCTATCAATGTATTCATGCATCTAGGAATATGATGATATGTAATGTAATTAAAATGTCTTTCCAATAGACAGATACAGAGATACATTCTCAATATTTGAGGGTTTCTGATGGAATATTTCCCATTGGGTTGAAGGACGACAAGCTGTGAATCCATGTTGACAACTAACTCTCTAATGTCAAGGGAAATGGCTTCTGACAATAGTTCGATGACCGAATTGTATTCAACAATGTTGTTAGTTGTGTGACCTAGACAGATACTATCCTTCACTATATTATGTATAGTTGACTGATTCTAGTGAACTATAATGTTATGAAGAAGCAGTGCAGGTAGAAACCAGGAAGAAGTGGGAGCAAGCCATGAAAGAAGAGATGGACTCTTTAGCACATAACCAGACTTGGGACTTAGTCAGGTTGCCTACAGTTAAAACAAAATCGGAGAATAAATGGGTTTACAGGTTGAAGGAAGAATATGGAGGTAGAAAAATGTATAAATCTAGACTTGTGGTGAAGGGGTTTGCACAAAAAAAGGTTATAGACTTTGATGAGATATTTTTTCTTGTTGTTAAAATGACTTCAATCAGAACTATTTTAAGTCTTGTAGCAGCTGAAGATTTCCATCTTGAACAGTTAGATGTAATGACAACCTTTCTCCATGGGAATTTGGAGGAAGAGATATATATGCAGCAACCACAAGGATATGAGGTAAAAGGGAAGGATAAACTAGTGTGTAGGTTGAAGAAGAGCTTGTATGGCTTAAACAGGCTCCAAGGTAGTGGTATCTAAAATTTGACAGGTTTATGTCTGAACAAGGTTATACTAGATGTCACTCTAAACATTGTGTTTATCTCAAAAGGAAAAATGATGGTAGCTATATTATATTATTATTGTAAGTAGATGTCATGCTTTTTGTAGGTTCTAACACACAGTAAATAAATGTGCTCAAAAGAAAATTGGCAAACTCATTTTCAATGAAGGATTTAGGTGTTGCAAAAGAAATCCTTGGTATGAGAATAATTAGAGACAGGAAGAATAGAAAATTAACATTGTCTCAGAGTGAGTACATACAAAAGGTGTTGAAAATGATTAATATGTAGAATGGAAAACCAATTAGTATACCTTTGGCTAGCCATTTCAAACTAAGGAAATGTGTCGCAAGACTCAGGAAGAAATGGATTATATGTCTAAAGTTCCATATGCATCAGCAGTTCAAAGCTTAATGTATGCAATGGTCTGCACAAGGCCTAATATTGGACATACAGTGGGTGTTGTAAGTAGGTACATGAACAATCCAAGAAAATAACAATAGATGGTAGTGAAATGGATTCTCAGGTATTTGAGAGGTACCACAAATCAAGCATTATGCTTTTGTGGTTCAAGCATTACTCTATAGGGATATGTTGATGCAGATATGGCAGGTTATAGAGATATCAGGAGGAGCACCACAAGGTATATGTTTATTGTAGGTGGAACAATTGTCAGTTGGGTCTCAAAACTGTAAAGTGTTGTTGCACTCTCAACAATGGAAGCAGAGTATGTTGTTTCTACAGAGGCTAGTAAAGAAATGATTTGGTAACAAAGGTTTCTGAATGAATTGGGTAAGAAGAAGGAGTTGGGCAAGTTATAAAGTGATAGCCAGAGTGACATACATCTTGCGAAGAACTCTGCATTTCATTCCAAGACTAAACATATATAGGTCAAGTACCATTTCATACGGTCAGCATTGGAAGATGGATAGTTGAAGCTAGAAAAGGTACAAACTAGCTAGAATCATGCTGATATGTTAACAAAAGTTGTAACTAGGGAGAAACTGAGATTCTTCTCAGTATCAATTGGTCTTCAAGTATTATGAAGAAGATGAGAAACAACCAAGTCCAAGGTGGACTCATTTTCCATAAAATGAAGTAGTAGTGGAGTTGTTATAATCAGTCTCCAAGTGGGAGGTTGTTGGGTGTGGAACCTGATTATCTTCTTTATATAGAGGTATCACCACATTGGACCCCAGTTCGTAATGTGGTGGCACCCGTAAAATGTATGCTACAATGGGGGTCTAGGGGGCAGTGGTTGAGATCTTTGGGAGGCCCCCCCCTGGTGGGGGATTTGGAGTAGTGCCCCCGAAGCTAAAAATAGATGTAAAATTACCTTGTAAAATGTTGTAATTTCATAGTCAATCTGGGTCATTCATTAGGTGGAGATCTGATGGTAGAAGTTGTGTTTAATTTAGGGTTTTTTTTCCTTATAAGGAAACCCCTCGCTATATATGAAGGAATTGTATTGCATCTATGTAGATTTGTATTCTGAGTGAGAAAGAGAGAGGAGTTTATGTGAGAGCGAAGAGGGAATTAAGATGGATCTACTGTAAGTTGTATTTCTTCAGTTTTCTTGATAATATAAAAGGAAGGACTAGATGTTTCTCCGTGGACGTAGCCCAAATTGGGTGAACCATGTATATCTTTGTCTCTCTTGATTTATGTGTTTTCTGTGTTTATATTTCTACAATATATTTTATGTGTTCCATTTATCTGTAATATATAATTCTCTAACATTTAATGATTTTCAAGTGGAGATGAGGTATTTAGAGGAATGGCTAGTAAGAGATGCATGTGACTGCATAGAGGTTGCATGAATAGTTCAATTTTATTTAGAGAAACATATCAGAGTATCATACAACAATAGTATGGAGGAAGAGAGCATGCAACAAATGGAAGTTGAAAACTTAATATTTCAACAACTAATAATAAAATTGGATTAAGAAATTAATGGTATTTGGCTGTTAACGAAGAGAGTGTCCATACAGAGGTACTGTAGAAGGAAGAACAACTAAATCAAAGGAAGTTTGCAATTTAAATTTTGGAAACCTGGAGATATAAAGGAAACCATAGTTGAAGAAGTCGAGTAAAACATAATGAAGTGAATGAAAAATTACAAACTAAATTTTTTGATCTAGGATGACTTAACAATTAACGACACATGACTAAGAGGTCATGAATTTTTTCTACCTTGGGAGTTTGATGCAAGAGCATCATAGCTTCCAAGCCATCAAGATTTTTGAATAAAATCTACAAAAGGGGTTTCCATATTGTAAAGAAATTCTAATTCATTAATTGTAAATATTCTTAGTTTCTTTTAATTATTATAGAATAGTTTTATAAAAGCTATGGATAAGAGAGTTTTTTTCCATAAGGAAAAAGAAAAGTTTCCCGGAAAATAATGAGAGATTTATGGAATAAATCATGAGAGATTTAGTGAATAAATCATGAGAGATTTAGTGAATAAATCATGAGAGATTTAGGTAATAAATCCCACAGTGATTTATGGATTTACTGAAATCTAATTTTCTTGTAACTTTGTATTTGATCATTATAAGCATGAGGGGAAAAACTAATGGCCAAACGTATGTAGTATCAGGTGATAGATAGTGAATGGAGAGAAATGAGAGTATTTTGAGTGTATGTGTATGTACTGAGTGTATGTGTATGTACATATTTGATTTAATGAAATAGAGTTTCATGTATTTGTGGTGCTCACAATTTGTCTTTGTATGAATGGAAGAATTTTAATTTGTGCATGCTCTAGAATTCACTATAAGTGAAGTAGAATTTCTATATGAAATACTTTTGCAAAAAAAATTAAGAGCTTGATTATGAAGTGATTTGTCGTGAAATCTAGAGAAGGTGAATTTATAGGAAAAGTCAAATTTTCTTGCATCGTTAGAGGAGGATGAATCCTTCCCTTAAGGATATCATAAAGGAAGAATCACAAAAGCTACTAGATGTAGGGTTTATATATCCCATTTAATATAGTGAATGGGTGTCCTCTCTTGTCATAGTACCCAAGAAAAATGCGAAGTGAATAATTTGTGTTGATTATAGAGAACTTAATAAGGCTACAAAGAAAGACCATTCCCCACTACCTTTTATTGTTAAAATCCTAGATGGCCTTGCATGAAAGAAATTATTTTCCTTCTTAGATGGATCTAGTGGGTATAATTAAATTCAAATCAACTCTAAGGACCAAAATAAGACTACATTCACATGCTCGTGGAGGACCTTTTCCTATAGGGTCGTTCTATTTTGTTTTTTTAATGTTATTGCTACTTTCTAGAGGGAGGTATTGAGTATCTTTGTTGACCTTGTGCATGACATTGTTGAGATATACATGGATGATTTGACCCCTTATAGGACTGATTTTCCGGAAGCCCTTTCTAATCTATGTAAAGTCTTGAGAAAATGTATTGAGATGAATCTTTCATTGAGTCCCAAGAAATGTGAATTTATGATGAATGTAGGGACTGTCATAGGCCATTTCATATCCAAGGAAGGGATCTAGGTTAACCTCAATAAAGTTTTCATTCTTAGAAAGGTCCCTACCCCTAAAAAAAAGAGGGATATCAGAATCTTCCTTAGGTTGGATGGATATTACAGAAGATTCATCAAGGACTTCAATGCGTTTGCCTCACACGTATTCATATTTTTGGCTGAATATTCATACTTTTTTTGGACATACAAGTCCCAAGGCATTTAAAAAGTTGAGAGAAAAATTAACCACTGCACCAATACTTAGAGGCCTCAATTGGGCATTGCCTTTCCATATCCACACATATGCATTAGATAAAGTTGTAGGAGAAACCTTAGGGCAAGTGGAAGATAATTTTCACTTCATTAGTAAGAACCTTTCTAAAGTTCAACTCAACTATACAGTCACCAAAAAGGAGCTCCTAGATGTGGTGCATTATTTGAATAATTTTAGGCACCGTATGACTCGATATTAAGTCTTTGTTCATACTAATCATGAAACCATTATATACTTACTGAATAAACCTAATGTCAATGCAGAATCATTAGAAGGTTTTTATTATTATAGAAATTTGATCTAACTATTGTTGGCAAGTTAGGAAAGGAGAAAGTGGTTGCAGATTTTCTATCAATACTAACCTTGCCTGTAGAAAATGAGGAGATGTTAGATGATCAACTTCTAGATGAACACATCTTTATCATGTAGAGGCTATCTCCTTGGTTTGTTGATATATAGAATTACTTGGTTGTTGGGAGGTTCTATCCTAATATATCCTCCAGGGTGAAGAGGAAGATTGTTAGGTAGAGTCTTTCACCTAGACTGGGGGAAATATCTTTAAGTTGGGGCTAGATCAGTTTCTAGGAAGATGTGTGAGAGAGGAGGAGGTCTTTGAAATCCTCTCAGCATGCCATGATGGGCCTTGTAGCGGCCATTTTTATGCTAAAAAGACAATATTAAAAGTTCTACAAGCTGAATACTACTGGCCTACTCTACATGAAGATGTAAGGAGGTATATTGAAATGTGTGATGAGTTCCAAAACATGGGAAAGCCTACACCGAAAGATGAGATTCCCCTGCAACATCAAGTGACCCTGGAGCCATTTGATAAGTGGAGAGTGGATTTCATTGGGTCCATTGATCACCCATCTTGGAAGAAGAGGTATATCATTGTTTGCATCGATTACTTGACCAAGTGGGATGAAGCAAAGGTACTAAAGGTAGAAACTAACTAGAAAGTGTTTGAATTCCTAAGGGATAACATTTTTTACAAGTTTGGTTTTCTGAGGGAGCTGTCCACTGATAAAGGGACATACTTCACCTTGAATTTGATTGATGACATCATGGAGCAACACCACATCAAGCATAGGAAATCCACTGCCTATCGCCCTCATGCAAATAGGAAAGTGGAGGTCACAAACAGAGAATTGGAGAACATTTTGATCAAGGTTGTTAGGAGTAGAAAAAGGGATTGGGAAGATCAACTTGTACAATCCACTTGGGCCTACAATACCACATGAAAGACCACCACTGGATTTACCCCATTTAAATTGGTTTATGGAAAGAAATCCATGTTGTCCATTGAGTTTGAATACTATACCTTGAGGATGGAAACACAGTTGGACATAGACCTCATTGCAATGCAACAAAATAGGATGCTCCAACTCAATAGTTTGGATGAGTTCAGACTGTGGGCTCTCATGCCCACTGAGGTAGGCCAACTATAGAGGAAGGTTTGGCATGACAAAAACATTAGAGGGAGATCCTTCATAGAGGGTGATTTGGCCCTTCTATATGATTCAAGGTTCAATTATTTCCAGGGGAAATTGATGACAAGGTGGTTGGGCCCCTATCTAGTGGAAACATGTTATGAAAATGGGTCTATCAAAATCAAAACAATCAACGAGGAAGGTATTACATTGATTTTTAATGGTTAATGGTTGAAGTTATATAAGAATCCTTTGTAAAAAGGGGAGTTTACTAGTTCAATAAGTATGGAGTTGAATGTAATTGGGCCTCACAACCCTCAGTTCATCCAACATTTGAGCAAAAAAGAAGGAAAAGAAAAAAAAGAGAGAAAAAGAGAATAAGAGGCCTAGGTGAAAACCTCCATGAGACAGCTAAGGCCAAATATATGGTTGAAACCTCCCATAGGCAACCCAAGAGAAAACAAAAAAAAAAGGAAAAAAAAAATTCCCCAATGAAAACCTCCTTTGAGGCACCTGAGGCAGGCTTGTAGATTGAAAACATCTTTAGACAAAGCCTACAAGTCTAAAAAGAAAAAAGGAAAAGAGGAGAGGAAAGAAAAGAGAAAAATGATAAACACACATAGAGGTAAAGAATCCCTTATAGTAGTTCTTCTAACAAATTTTGCAGGGTTCAAGTCATGGTCAAAGAAAAACAACAAAGGGAAATAGGGCATACGGATTGCATTTTTCCACCACCCAAGCTAGCCTCGTACATGTAACTCATCACTCCATCCATCTCCCCACCTTCCTCCATCACAAAGCTACTCATCTAATCAACTCTACCCCAATCATGAAGCTTCTACATGATTTCCATGAACTGCTACAAGATTGACGAAAATTGCTACAGGATTGAAATCAACATAGGAAAAGGGGTCAGATGTCATGTTTTTGTTGGGGAATGAATTGATAGGTTCACCACACCTCCATCCACTTCCATCCATATCACTTAGCCATTTTTTTCCATCCAAATATTCACTCTTGTTCATGAAAAATCTATTTATACCACTTCTTCATGATTTCTCATCCTCATCAGAGTTTCCAGTGCTTTTCAATAGGCTTAACACGAATTATCCAAGCCTATAATAATATTTCACAAAGGAGATTGTGATTTTGGAAGGTTTTGTGTGACTTCTACAACAAAACTATAATCCTATAACAACCTTCGCAAACCCTACATAACCACAATAAAAAGTACCTCACAGCTCCAGAATGAAAATTCAGACAACCAAAAGCATTGAGAGACCATTTTTGAGATCCTAGGAAGCCACAAATATCTTTAGGATCATATATAGGTTCATTGATCACATTTAGGAACAACAAATTATCCCTAAAGAACCTATATCAGAAGACTTCACTCAATCAAACATACATTAGAGGATATCTATAAAACAATTTATATGTTTTATGCAAACAATGACTATTATGAGAGATAAAACCTCCATAAGCCATTAGATCGATCACTGGAGTATCATACATGCATAAAAACAAGCTTGAAATCACCAAGAAGGCTCAGGTATGACACTCCTTTCCTCTTCCTTTAAGCGAATAATGGTTCAAAAGTGTTCTTAACGAATGAGGGATGAATATTATAGGCTAGAGGTGGCCAGTAAACTTGGCAACCCTTAGGCAGTTAAAGTGCAGTTCACTCACCTTTCATGCAATGTGAAAAATTTAAATGAATGGGGGTGATGATTACAAGGACTAGGGTTCAACTGTCCAAAAAAGGAAATGCATGTATCGAAGGTAGGGGCTAGCTCATAAAGTGTGTTGAGCCCACCACCACAAGAAGAAATAAAATGACAAACCCAACTTCAGTTGTACCAAGGAGCTCATTCCCAAAACGGTTAGCGATTCCCACTAAGGAAATTATGGGTGATCTTGCTATGATTAGGGGGTCCCTAAGGTGCTACATAGAAGCTATGAAGTCAGCTAGCAGGTTGTTATATACATTTTTGTGCCTTACAGCTATAAGCATGAAATGTCCATAATCTAAGGGATCCAAAGTCCCTAAACATGTTGTTCCTACCCCTAGAGGAACAAGGCTAACAAACCACAACAATTCACAGAAGTTCTCCACCAGAAACTGCTCAAAACCAAGTCAATTCAGGATCAATTCAGAGGCTCCACTAGCTGTCTGCGATGAAATGCAGAGATTACACTGGCTAGGTGCACTGCAACGTAGGTAGAAGCACTACCAGGGTGCGCTGAGTGGGATGTGACAAATGGAAAGTTCATTCAACGAGGTGGAAAGACCCTGGAAGCTTCCAGAATCTTCTCCAATGACACTTGCCTCAAGGAATTCGACTAGTGATGAGTAAGAGGCTCTTAGTCTCCAAGTGGAAGCAAGAACTGACAGAGGGAGAGGACACTAGTCAGATATCAAGCTGACTCATCCTCTCTCCAAACATCTATATATGGATCTCTCCTCCATGAGATCTACAGGCTGGAATTTTTTTATTGCAAAGAATTGTTGTTGGTTTGAGATTGGAATCATTGGGTGCTTAATGCTTTGAAGGAAGGTGAAGATAGGAATTTCATTTGCTGGGAAGGAGATGCTGGATTGGAGCCCTCTGGGTTGTATCTCCTCCTGAACCTTGTTATTTCATCAATAAATCTATCTTGGTTTCTCCTATATGCTGATGTGTCTTTGATGTATGATTGCATTAGTATATTTGGTTTACTTGTAATCCTGAACTAGTTATGAATATGAATCTATGTCTTTGTGTAGTGTTCTCTTCTTGTGATCTTACAAAAACCTGTTGAAGCTGGGCGAGCAAGAAGGCAAGTAGCTGGGAACTCTCAAAGAGAAGAGAAACCGGATCGAGGGACAAACAGAAGACACTGGTTAGTCCATCCATCTCTCTTCATTCTTAATTCATAAAGGAAGAATACTAGAATAGTTGTTTCTGTTTATTGCTAAGGCACTGTCACACCTTAGGTGGATAGGATCGTCCTGCATAGGCATTTTTCCCCACAACAAATTGGCGACTCCGCTGGGGAGATCTGTTTAGTCATTTTTTTTGTGTTTCTATCATTGTTTGTTTCATAGACTCAACAGCAACAATCAAACTGTATCTGCTATTTTCAGATGCAAAGTAGACAGCTGCTGCTTTGATCCAATCACTGGATTTGTCACAAATGATTTGATGATCCTTTGTGATAGATCTTAGCCCTCCTTCAAATCATCCCTTTGATTGTACCTTGCTTGTTGCTTTTATTTGGCCTGAAACCGTAGATTAATCAGCAAACTGTAACCCAGAACCCAGAAACAACTCTCGTTTCTGCTTCAGCGCAGACTCTGTGAAGAGGTTCTGCATTTCAACGCAGGTCCCGTGAAGGCTACCTGCGCTGAATGTCAAAACCTCTGTGTTGGGAGTGCGCTGATCCAGTTTAGGCCTTGTGCAGCTGGGGTTCTCTGCTCTGTTTTGCCTTGTTTTGATCTCTGATTTCTACAGCCTGTAACCAGCATAGGTACCTGTCTGATAACTCCTTTTCTCTGCTTAAATTCCGCCTCCTTTTGTACAAAAAGACTGTGAGTGTTTTTATGTGTTTGTGGCGTCATTTACAGTTTTCCTTTGCAAGAGTGAAATAGTCATCCTGTAGCTCTTGATTCAAATCTGTTGATTGTGATCTTAGGAGAGAGTTCATTGGCTAATTGACAGTTGATTATACATTCATTTTTGCTTTTGGTTTGAGTTTGTCTCTTTTGAGTGTCAAAACAAGTATTCATTTCGAAAATCATTAAGTGTTGTAATCTCTTCTACCCTTTCTGATTTCGAAAAAGTAAACTTGTTTGTATTTGTCATTTAAAAGCAAATTCAAAGTTGTACAAAAAGCTTTCTTTTTAGGCATCAATATTAAGAGATCGGAAAACAAACACCTGCATTGTGCATTTGCATCTTGATAGTTTGCATGCTTGATTTAGGAAAAGTGCATTAGAGTGTGCTGATTGCTCTTTGAGAAAATATGGTGTCTTTCTTTTCCCTTTGTGGCTAGGATTTTCATTGTTGAAAAAGAGATAAAGCTTGCTTATCATCTTTAGACTGCATTTAGGAATTGTATCATACATCTCGTGGTGAACCTCAAAAGGCAAACTTCTAAAAAGATCAACCTAAAATAAATTGAATGAACTTAACAACGCTTTGTAACTTAACACACAACATAGAGGTCTAGGCTAGAGACGTGTTCCGGCGTCGTAAAGCCTGGTGACTGTCGATCTCGCTGATGGTGGGTGATTCCTCCTGAGGGAAGATAGCGCCAGTACGGATTGTGCTCCCACGTACCGTCGAGTATATATTGGGAGACCCCTATAGGAATAAAACCTTTATCCTTAGGAAGCCGTTTCGGCTGCCCTACTGATTGCAATACACTGAACACAGCATTCAGGAAGATTGACTGCCCGTACCTTAAAAAGTATTCTGCAGTTTTGCGAAAAGTTTGGCACACCCTCTACCTAGAACTCCAGAGTAGTTCCTTTTGGCCTTTTTCAGACTCTATAACGGAAAAAGTCCATCCGAGCATTTGTCACTTCGGGCTCGTTAAAACATCGAAGGAGACTAGAGTCATCTTTAGCTTTTTCTCGACTCTTTAAAATTGAAAAAGCAAGTTGTGTCTAAAGCGTCGTTAAAATTTATTTTAAACAGAACAATCACCCCTTTTTCCTGCGTTGATCTTTAGGTTGAGAAAATGGAGCACACCAACCAAGGAATTCCCCTTTGTGGAAATCCTAGTCCCTTCTCCTCTTGGGGAGATGTTGGTGCGCCCCATATGGCCACATTGTCGCTTCCAGGACTGACAATTGGCTTGCCGGTCTGGCTCTTCTCAACCAATGTCGTTCAGAACACCACTATTCCTGAATAGTCGAATCAACAGTTAGACCAGACCAGAGTTACCCACCAGCCTTCTACTTCATCTAATTCTTCCTCTCCTCCTTCCTCTTCGCTTGACAGAACTGGTAAAACAAAAAACCAAGTTCCTAAGGAGAACAAGGAAAAGAAGAAGAAGGAGAAAAAGAAGAAGGAGCCAAAAGCGACTGGGGGAAAACAAGTGTCGTCTGACAAAAATCCACACACAGCACTGACTAGGCTTAAATCGCCATGTGCCATATGCAAGGGAGACCACTTCCACAGAGATTGTCCCTGCATCCCTCAGATACTAAGGGACTGGTCTCCCCGTTTGCACAATTCGGTGGCGTCAACCTCTGATAGCCATGTTGACAGCACACCGTCAACTAGTGAAAGTGAAGCCACAGGACAGAGAGGGAAAGCTAGATTTCCTTGCAAACTGTGTGAAGGTGACCATGCCATCCACCGTTGTCCCTTCTTAGACGAGGCTAAAAGAGTTTTGGAAGATCGCCCGGTTTTATCAGTGCAACTTCCTCCTGGATATCAAAAACTCCTGCCAAGTCCTTCACCAGTTGAGAACCCGGCTGGCCCGCTCAGGTGGTCAGCCGAAGCACCTATCATTGAGGATGAACCATCTGAATCCATACCTGATGAAAGTCAAAAGGTTGAGGCGGCAGTTGACCTAGTTTTGCCTTCAGAGGCTCTATCTTCGAATGATACCATCACAGATGAGAATAAAGATGACACCGTCCAAATTCTCTTCATCAACACAGACTCCAACGAACAAGGGGGCAATTTGCCCATTCCTTTATTGCAGGAAGGAACTTCGTCAGAGTCATACCTGGCCGTATATTCGGTCCCACCACCAAGCAACCTAGTTGTCTCGTTCAACTGGAACCAACTAGGCAGACCCCGTTTTCCACCAAGCATACCATTCTGAATTATCGTTCAAATATACAGAATGGTCATGGCTGGCACCATCATTGATGAGGGGGCATCTGTGAGTATCCTTTCCTCTATTGCTTGGAAAGTGCTTGGTTCACCAATGGTTTTGCCTAAAATGAGAAATCTGACAGGCTTTGATAAAGGAACCAGTCGACCTTTAGGGATCCTCCCTAATGTGCCCGTCACATTGAAAGGGAAGACCGTTCAAATGAACGTGATGGTCATTCAAGGACCCTTGGATTATAACCTACTCCTTGGACGAGACTATATATATTGCATGGGAGCCATCGTCTCCTCACTCTTTAGAGTAATGTGTTTTCCGCATGAAGGAAGAGTGGTCAAGCTCGTAGACCAGCTTTCATTTCCCGGATCACGCATCGCAAATAGTCATATACCATCCCTAAATGGTCTCTTCACGCAAGAAATGTCTCAACCCACGGTCCGTCCTCCTGATGAGCGCGAGTAATCCGGGAGGATATGACTGGAACCCAGGGGGCATGCGTCCTGGTCTGCTTCGGCAGGAAAACTTTGGGTATAGGGTAGGTTTCCGCGGGAGAATATGACTAGTCTGTACCCCGCCCATGCTGGAAGAGGGTTATTCTAGAATAAGATTCTTTTGTTAAAGTTATGTGAGTTGACAGACGGAGTCTCTCACCTTTGTCTATTTAGATAGATATCGCCGAAGAAGTGTTTTGTTTGAAAGATTAACGAGACAATCTTTGGGTAACCTGAAAGAGGTAGGCCTCTCCCAGTAAAACAAATGTTTTATTCGACTAAGAAGGGGTAACCTTGAAATCTTACTTTATGCCTGGGGGCATGCAAACCTTTTGGAGTGCAAGTAAGGGGCGGCTATTTATTTTTTAAATTTTTAGGACCTCTAACCCTTTAAACTCGTAGGATTAGTCGTTTCCGAACTTGCATAAAGAAAGGATTCCAGAGCAAAGCTTTATAAGATCTAAGCTCCATAAAAAATAGCATCTTCCATGAGACATTCTTATCATATGACTGGGTTATCGAGCAGTTTTTGCACACAGTTCATGCTCGTTAAAAAATAAATGCAAGATTCGAGCAGTTTTAGCACATAGTTCATGCTCGTTAAAAAATAAACATAAGATTGAGCAGTGTTTTTCCGTGTTTAAGCTCGTTAAAAAATGAACTATCTTCCGGTAAATAACCACTGTGAATGTAACATTATCAGCCATTAAAGCCTTGGTCGTGTTTGCACCGTCACCTCCACTTTTCCATTGGCCGATCGTTCACCTCCATATGATTGTTTACCCATTTTTAGGAACAGCTACGAAGAGTGATTTCACTAGCCATCCTTGTGACACTGCCGTGATTGGAAAATTCCAACCTGTACCTGGAATCAGCTGCTAACCCGTTTTATCACTCGTTCCTCAAAAGACGAGTATCCTTTAAGCTCTTTTCATCTGACTCGTAAAATATGAAAAGATTGCCGAGTTTTGGCCTTCCAGCTCGATAAAGTGACTGGAAGAGCTATCCCTCCTCTAGATTTTAATATTTTTGGACCTGAGGGATTATTGCACAAAAAGATCGAGCGCTTGTTTTATTCGGCTCGTTAAAACTATCGAAAACTCATCCCTTTTGTATTGTTTTATACTTTTTCGGACTTAAGGGATTAGATGACGAAAAAGGACTTTCGGAGTTAACTTTACGTACCTTTTCAGACTCTCTAAAAATGAAAAGGACCGAGTTATCTTTGTTGTTAGACTCGTTAAAAGCATTAAATAGCGACAAACTTGTCTTTAGACGAGAACGAGTTTCACTATCGCTAGGCTCGTTAAAACATAGCGATGGGCTTGCCCGAAGGGCAAGTTATAGAACAAGCATATGTTATCCTCCTCAAGCTTGACAAAAATAAAGAGGTACTGGTCAGCAATGACTGGGGAAAAATTGGGAGAAACTCAAGAAAACTTTGATGGTAGCAAGTCGCTCTTGAACATGACACTTTTCCTCCGTACCACAGTCGGGTTGGGTTGTTTCATTCACCGGTCACATCACCATGGTCTCGCCATACCATCCATATTTGGGGTAATGCTACCGATCCATCACATAAGTGTCGCCATATGTTCAAGAGAAGTCGTTCAGAGAAGTCAACCATGTCCCATCCACTGCCATACATTATCCTTCATCCTTTCATGACCGCCACCCTGAATCATATGTCATCAGATCGTTTTCACCTCCATCAAAATCATTTGCTCCATTCCGTGTCACTGATGTGGGATTCATTAAGGCCCTCCTTTGACGGATCACCTCTTGTCGACATCAGCTCATTATCCAAGAAGTTGATCTAGGAACAACCCCTTCAGTACTTTGAAGCTTGCATGCCTCAATGGCAAGTTTCTCACTTCCGGCAACAGGTATACATCAATGACCTTCGACCAAAAGATTTTGCGTGGTGTTCGATGCCAAGTCCTTTATTCACACCACGTGAATTGTACTACAGTACCTTGAGGGTCATTATCATTATCGGTGATTCCTCTCGCGCTTGTAAATGGTTTACCTCATTGACCGGTAATCAAGCGATGTCTTTCCATGCTCGACTTCAGAACATTTCTCACATGGATCGACTTGTACTTAGAGTGAAGATCGAACGAGTTTGAAGACCCCGGATCTAGTTTCATCCATCCGGGCTGCAATATATATTCAGGAAATATAAATACATTGATATGTACATCATTGCAGCAGATAATCATCCTACCCAAAGGATGATAATTTCATCAAAATTATCAGTCTACAATCAGACGATTGTCTGTTCTATGTACAGAAAAATGAATTTATAAAGTTGAGCATGGGAATGCCCGCCTCAGCTAGATCATGAAAGAAGTATGAAAAATAATGTATTGTATTGTATCTTATTACAGGTCTCCTCCCAGCATTGAATGAACTTCGGATCCTCCTAATAAAGCATTTCACCCGATAAACGGCCTCATACTTTAGGGGGAAACTGTTATAGACATTTTTGTGCCTTACAGCTATAAGCATGAAATGTCCACAATCTAAGGGATCCAAAGTCCCTAAACATGTTGTTCCTACCCCTAGAGGAAAAAGGCTAACAAACCACAGCAATTCACAGAAGTTCTCCACCAGAAACTGCTCAAAAACAAGTCAATTCAGGATCAATTCAGAGGCTCCACTAGCTGTCTGCACTGAAATGCAGAGATTACACTGGCTAGGTGCACTGCAACATAGGTAGAAGCACTACCAGGGTGCGCTGAGCGGGAAGTGACAAATGGCAAGTTCATTCAACGAGGTGGAAAGACCCTCGAAGCTTCCAGAATCTTCTCCAATGACACTTGCCTCAAGGAATTCGACTAGTGATGAGTAAGAGGTTCTTAGTCTCCAAGTGGAAGCAAGAACTGACAGAGGGAGAGGACACTAGTCAGATCTCAAGCTGACTCATCCTCTCTCCAAAAATCTATATATGGATCTCTCCTCCATGAGATCTACAGGCTGGAATTTTGTTATTGCAAAGAATTGTTGTTGGTTTGAGATTGGAATCATTGGGTGCTTAATGCTTTGAAGGAAGGTGAAGATAGGAATTTCATTTGCTGGGAAGGAGATGCTGGATTGGAGCCCTCTGGGTTGTATCTCCTCCTGAACCTTGTTATTTCATCAATAAAGCTATCTTGGTTTCTCCTATATGTTGATCTATCTTTGATGTATGATTGCATTAGTATATTTGGTTTACTTCTAATCCTGAACTAGTTATGAATATGAATCTATGTCTTTGTGTAGTGTTCTCTTCTTGTGATCTTATAGAAACCTGTTGAAGCTAGGCGAGCGAGAAGGCAAGTAGCTGGGAACTCTCAAAGAGAAGAGAAACCGGATCGAGGGACAAACGGAAGACACCGGTTAGTCCATCCATCTCTCTTAATTCTTAATTCATAAAGGAAGAATACTAGAATAGCTGTTTCTGTTTGTTGCTAAGGCACTGTCACACCTTAGGTGGATAGGATCGTCCTGCATAGGCATTTTTCCCCACAACATAGGTGCTAAAGGGTTGAAAGTGAACACTACAATATCGAAGGAAAGTGCTACAAGATCACAAAATTCTCTATTGGATTGGGTTGAGAAAGGAAAGAGGGTCTAAATCGACAAAATTCTTCCTTCACTTACCCATGATCCCAAAGAAATGACCTAGGGAGGGCTAAGTAGTCGTTTTCTCATCACCTTTCATAATAAAAAATGAAGGGGATTTATTTGAAATTCTTGTTGTGTAGATATTCTGTAGCAAATCCCTATATAATAGAATTTCCTTTAACAAAAAATAAAATCTTTTTATATGTGGGAGGAGAGGTGGTAGTAGAGATAGTCTAGTTGATTTTTTTTCCTATAATTCTCCTTCCTTTGACCAGAAGTAAAGTGCCAACCCTTTCACCCATCTCTTGAAACCCTAGGTTGCTCATAAAATAACCTCCATAGAAACGTCTTTGGGAAATTTGAGGAAAAAACTATAGAAAACATGGGAGGGGGTTTCAATAAAAGGGAACCCACAAACACTAACAAAATTCTTCAACACCCTCCTATCAGAGATATCTTCTTGACCCGTCAATGGAGCAGGTTATTTTAAAAATTGAAGGGGTATGATGATGATATGGCCCATGAACTTTCCATGTCCCTTCACTCTAAAGGGGAAGACAATGACACCACTGATGTTAGGGGAATTGCCATCCATGTGAATGCAAAGCTCATTAGCAAAATAACCACCATACCCTTTGCATGGGGCCTTCACTAGGGGAGAAATACCATACCACATGGGTTCATATTGGGGGATATTTATTTAGGAAAAAATGACACAATATATTGGGGGATATATAGGGGGTAAAGGGTTTTTATATTGGAGGGTATAAAAAATGGAGCCTAAAGTTAATGAAAAAATATAAAAGGGTATAATGAAAAATTGGATACCTACAATATTTAGTGAAAGTGTGGGTTTTTAAATTGGGAAGGTTTATTGGGTTCATATTGGTAGGGGGTTAAATCATGTAATTTTTAGAGGTCAAATGGGGCAAGGAAAATAGGAAAAATCCATCACAACCATGAGAAATTTCTTCCTCCTCGAAGAGAAGCTTGTTGAAGACAAAAATGGAGTAAGAAGGGAGATCCTCCCTTACTAAATGGATGAAGTGGAATATAGCATCCTCAAGTACATATCTTGTGAAGTGAGTTTGAGTGTTGTATACGCTTATCAATTTAGGATACTCTATGAGCTAAGGTTCCAAACAAAATTTCCCATTCCAAGTAGGCTCAATGTTCCATATTTCATCCATACCATGATTAAAATGACCTAGAGGGTGAGGAAAGGGAAGCACTAATATGGACTCATAAGGCTCATTTTTATGAATGCCTTAAGCCACCTTAGGAGCCCTATGTTTTGGAATGACTTTATGGACATGTATAGGGAAACCTTCATTAAAACACAAACCCAAACCCTCACACAACATGAAGAGACCATAAAATATATTGTTGGAGATAATAATAAGAAGAAGGAGAGGCTAAAGAACAAGGATAAGAAACTAGAGATAAATAAGAGGAGAAAGAATAAGAGATTGAAGGAGAAGCTAGAGAAGAGAGGAAAGAAGGAATAAGGAAACAAAATGAAGTAGAAGAGACCCTTGGAGAGCCCTCTATACCTCCGAAGATGGGAAAACAAAAGAAACAGATAAGCCTCTTAGAGGGGAATACATAACGAGAGGTGGATGCTACTATGGAAACCCGTAGCACACCTATCAAACTAAAAAGGAGGTAGCCCAGGAAAGGCCCCTTATAATTTAAAGTAAGAAAGAGCACCGAGATCAAACAAGGGAAGCCTCAACCTCCTTCAATAGTCCCAATCACAATTGATAAATCAATTAGCCATCGAGAAGGAAAATTATGTCTAGGTGAAGGGAAAATTGAGGAGGCCACCTCCATCAAAACCATGGGAGAGTAGGCTTTGACACCCATGAGAAGGAAAATCACAAGGGAAATCACATCCAAGAAAGTAAAAGAAAAAATTTCCTTGCTACAAGAAAGAAAAGAGTTGGTATAGGAAAGAACGTAGCTATTATAGGAAGGAAAAAAATTGCTACAACATAAGGAAAAAGCTCTATAACAAAGGATAACAACACCTCAAGAGGAGGAAATATTCCAAGGACTCTAAGAGCCTAATCCACAACCTAATCTTTGGTCCTATTACAAGTTTGTTGAAGCAGAAAGAATTATACCTAAAAAGTTTGCAATTCCCCTCCTATTTGAGTTAAAAAAATAGAGGATCATAACTCACCAATGGATGCATATCGCAAAATCCAAGAAAACATATGATGTGGGTTTCATGGAGGAAAAGATGCAACAAATGGGTAAGGAAATGGCTGGCTTGAGGCTAAAGGAATTAGTCATGAAGGAGAAGCTACAGTTAGAAACTAATAGGCTGAGAATAGAAACTACAGGTAAAGGAGGCACACCTTCTCACCATGACAAGCTTTTCCACGGAGGTCATCCAATGCAGGAAACCATCCAAATAATATGCCATTTTTTTCAAAGAGGAATGGTTGGAATCCTAAATCAAGACATTGGCACAATATGGATCTCTACCATTTTATGATTATAGGAGGTCCATTGACTTCTGCTAGTAGGTAAGCATTGAGGACAGGTCCAAATTGGCTGAATTTTATATGCGCAACATTTTTCTCATAGACATGAACTTTTGGGACCCCATTTCAATATTGGGGGATGCACAACTAATGAAACTAACCTATTGGCTAGACCATGAATAAAAAATGGCTAAGAAAGTAAATATGGTTATGGTGAAAGAATAAAATGAGCCCCTATACATCAGAGCAGAGCTAATAAACCCCAAGGATGTCATAAGTAACCATATAATTATCTTTGCATATCCCAAATTGGTTCCTTGCTACCTAACAACACAAGAACAAGCCATCCTCCATCTCAAAGATATGTTTAGGCTATTGGGGACTAATAGTTTGTAGGCTTGCCAAATAAGATGGCATGCTCTGCTATAGAGTCTACAAATAAGGGAATATCACTCCCCTCAAAGGTGAAATCTATGGTGACATCCCTATAAAAACAAACCTTTCAAGGGTCCATTTACTCTATGGTGACATCCTTCTAGAAGCAAACTCTTACCTCCGTTGCATCCGGGTGCACTGCTCGGGCTCCTCTATCCAACTCCTTTGATAACATGTGCATCATTTTCTTGAGTGTGGCCGGACCAACAACATATTGATGCATGGTGTTTGCACTAATCACCAAGTCTGCGCTAGTTGCTATGCACATCAACTCGTCAAAGTACGAGTCAAGCTCAAGCCAGAATTGTTCCTTCGCCTTTTCCTCCATGAGTGTCCCAATAGATGGGATCGCATGTGCGTGCACACCAACATCCATACTCCTGAATACTCGTGCATGGGAAACCTATACACTAGTGATGAGCTGCGAGAGATCTTCATAGTTCCAGATCTAACTTCAGATGCTTGCCTTCAATTCAACCACTCTGGGCTTCAGAATCTTGGGCAAGTGTAATGGGGCTCCCTTATATCTCATTGTCCATGTTTTCATGTAGTCAACAACAGTATGCAAGTTCGACAAGATACATGCTCTCCTAGCACATCGTTGTTGCCAACCGTTGAGATGGCCAAATCCCTTATGCATGGTGCCAAACTTGGAATACAACACTCGCATGATTGTCTCAAGGGAAAATACTTCATATAATATTGCCTTCTTCAACTTTTCTTGGGCAGATGTTGTAGCCACTTCTCCTTCCTGCTAGGTTGTCTTAACTCCTTAACCATTCACTCATTTTCAACTATCAAGAAGTGAACACTCGAGCTATTGGCTTCGACATATTCTCTTGTAGCATTGGCCAATGTTGTTGGATGCTTGTGCATGTCAGACACAATCACTTGTTCCTCAAACTACGCAGGAGATGTGTTGTCATCCGGAATAGACACTTTGCGTGATTTGGAAACTCTATGTTGCAACTCGTCGAATGATATGTTGTGCATATCTCCTTATGGATTGTCTCTAAGGATATGAGTATCTCCTTGGTCGCTAGGGAATTGCTATACTTCTGGATCCGGTCAGGCTAGTGGGTCAACCTCTTGGTGGTAAGGCATGAGGTTGATGTCTTGATCTAACTCTTGCTGCTCCATATCCATATCCATTTACTCAAGTGCTTGTTCAATCTCTTAAGCAAAGTCCTTCTCCTATGACTGCTCACCCTGTCCCCTTGGTGCCAACTGTTTAGATGAGTCTACTACCTATACGGGTGCAGTTCCATCTATCTATACATGCTACGACCCCTACTGTACCTGTTCTTGTTACGCTTACTTCTCATGTCTGTGTAGCTCCTTTTCGTTCTGGAGTTTCTCATTCAACTCATGTAACTCCTTCATTGCTTCCTCCATCCTCCATTTTTCTGTCTACCTTTATACATTCCTCCTATCACTATGTTTCCTCTTCGCCTCTATTTCCAAAGATGCTTTCTGCACAAGTGGGTCTATTTTAAACTTGCAGCTTTGTTATACCTCTACGCTGTCGACAATATTTCTCTTACCTTTGTCACATGCTGGTATGTTTACCTTTGTTGTTTCTCCTACTGCTGCTCTCTTGTATGTTGCTTCACGCTGCTTTGTTAACCATTCCATAATGATGTCGACCAGTTCATTGGGCCTAGATAAGATATGACAATATCTCTATGGGTCTTCCTCCACCCAATGACTCTACCTATGGATCCACTGAAACTATACTCTCGCATAGTGATATTTCACAATACAATGTGGGTCATACAGATTGAAGCTTCATATGTTGAAGGGATATATATTGATCTCCTTTGTTTTGACATCCGCATGCTTGAGGTTCTATATCCCATACAACTTGATCCGCAATGGAAGAGTGGGCCAAGGTGCCTTCTTCTTTCGTTGTAGCCTAGCTGACATTCCTAGCGAGATGTGGTATGATGCTTCTTAATGACGATCTTGTCCATGGAAAACTTTGGCAAAACATGCAGAGGATTCTTCATTCTGTACATTCGTTTGAAGCTGTCGGACAGTGAGGCATACCAATCCACAATATTGATTAGTGCCTCCGTTGTTGCCTTCGACATGCAAGGTGGATCCCGTTCAAATATCATTCTGTACACCGGGGTGACAAAATGATCTGATAGCTATATGATAACTTCTCTTTAGCTGAATTTGAAAAATGGTTTACAATAAGTATTGACGGAGGTATTCGTCGATGTCCATGCCCACTTCATGCCTGAGAACTGATGATGGGCATAGATTACATCTAAGATGTAAGCAAACATGTGCTTTCTATTTTCTGACCTTTGGGTGGCTATCAAGATACTATTATCTATTCCTTTAGCCTCTGAGCCAACATGTTGGACCAGTTGTATGCTTTGCCTTCACTGGCCAGTTGGTCCAACACGATCACCCAAATCTGCAGGAAGGTCTCTGTGCTCTCTTGGCCATAAAAGCAACATGAAAATATGACCACGTATTGATACGCCTTATGCAATATATTCATCATATAAATATGGTTGGGTGTCATCCTCAATTTGGCCAGCCCCTTTACCTAGTTCTTCGAGATGTCCCTAGAATTTGCATTACTACAGAGTATGTTGAAGGGTGTCTCCATGGTGATCACTAGCTTCAAAATATGGTACATCTACTGATAATCTTGTGCCCCGAAGGTAGCAATATTTGTCGCACTAACACTTCTCATTGTCTTCGTGATGAGATCAGTGTGCAAGATGATCCAAATTATCATGTCTGCACATGGGAATGTGGGATACCTGCATGCAATCCAGTACAAGACAGACTTGTGAATTTTCACATAGACATAGCAGTCTTCGAGATCTTCCCCAAATGTGCCTGAGAATGCATCATTGACCTCTTGCCATTGCAACTTGATGTCTTCGTCTACAATCAACTTGGTGTCTTCATAGATTGGCAAACACGTAGACACACACTCAATTGCTTCTCCAGTTGTGCTTTCATCTATGTCCTTTGATCCTACTCTCTTGGAGCCCATTGATCCTAAACTGCTAAGAGGCAAATGAACACTTGCTATGTCTAGAGACTTGGCGACATGCATGGTAAGAAATATGTTAGTTAAAATCAAAGCAAACTTGAGAGTTCACATGCAACATACCTGGGGACTGACTGGTAAGGATTGTGCAATTTCCACTGGGAGGGCAAGAGATTGACTGCCAGAACTTTGAAAAAGGTAGTTCAGAATGTTGGAAGGCTAGTTGACTGTTGGGATTGCACAATACGTAATCCAGACTGACCTGCTGGTTGCTGGGTGATGAGCCCCAGAAATGGGTAACTATATGGGCTCATTTTGCCTATTATTCTCATCCAATCCACCATTCTCCATAGTTTTATGCATTCTTTTGAATATATTTATGTTAATTGAGTGAATGGGAATAGTCACTTTACCACAAAGTCTAATACGTGCTTATTGCAAATATTTGGAAATTGTTGGACCAAGATCAGGTATTTATGAGCAGATTGGTAGCCAAATTCGAGGAAACAAGACTGAGGATTTATAGGAGGGGTGTCTCTTGCACTAAATTACCCCTTCCTTGAGTTCTCCACCAACAGCTCGAAGTTCAACAACCCACCAAAGATGATTTCAAGGGGCAGCCGAGCAGGTCTAGTGAAGTGGTTGTTATCTGAAGTTTTGGTCAGCCAAGCTCCTAAAGTTAAGGAGGACTATTGGAAGTCATAATTTTCATAAATAGGAAGGCTTCAAGCTTTAGTAGTTTAGCCATTTGATAGTCCATTTTTGCACTTTAGTGCAGCCCTGTAATCAACACATTTTCGAGCTTCTTCTTGCAGACAGTTTTTGTGATGTAACTATTATTTTTTGATCAGTGAAGATGAATCCAGCTTTAAACCGGCTCCGAGCTTTCTTAGGAGGCTATAGCTCTTGGGGTTGGCCCCAACCCAAGTGCCCAACACCTCCATTGTGTACTTTTATGTGTTCTTATTGCATTCATAGAATAATTTCTGCTATATAGGTTAAAATCTTGCTTCGTTACTTAGGTTGTTTTTGATGATTAAGATAGTTGTTCTTGCTTCAGGTTGATTTGATAGTTTGGTGATAGAAAACATCCACAAAAAGGCTACCGGGCAATCCTTGATCTCCTTTCTCCCTCCTTGAGACCATGAATTGAGACCAAGGCACACTTGCTGCCACAAAAATATTGTTTTTGCCTTCCAATGCAATTGCTAGTGTTAGATTTTGAGTTGGAGAAGTTGATATTAGTTGTGTTTTCATACTTAAAAATGTTCTTGCTTAGTTTCCATAGCTTTCTTGCATGATTTCCTGTCTATAAACTTCTGTTCATCACGTTTCTAGTTTTTAGGTCAGATTAGGTCAAAATAAATAAATCTCTGTTTTTTTAGTCTTTGCTTGGATCAGTTTTGGAAAGTAGTGTGCAGAACACCTGTAAGACACTCCAGCCTATCCTTCCTCCACCATACAACCTGCTCCAGTCCCTCGCTCAAGATCTCCTTCACTCATTCTCCACACTTTCCTAACTTAACAATGTAAACTTTGAAATGGGAACTGATACTGTTACCCGTTTTGTAGAGATAGCAAAAAAGTGACCTGATTTTGAAAAGGGGTGATGCAGAACACACATGTTTTTTTTAGAGCATAGTTTTTGGCACTTTAATTTTTTTAAATTCTTGTTATGTACATTGCGTTTTAGAATGGTAGTGATTTTCATGCTGATTTAAAAAAGTGGTTATTCTGCATCACACCCTTTTTTTAAAAAACCTATTTTTTTGACTTTAACTTTTCTAATGTATGAAATGTAAATAATTATTTTGTAAATTTAATAATTTTCGAAGTGGTCTTCCTCTTCATATTTTCTTGTTTTTGTTTTTATTTTTATTTTTTTTGTAGTGAGGTTTTTATTGATTTGCATATTTAAAGAAGAAGGTCGATATTTTTCATTTTTGATATTTTACATATTTATACATCGTTAATTAAATTTTCAATCCAAATGAAATAATTGTCTCTAAAAAAAAAAAAAAAAATTATATATAAAAAAAGACAAAAATAAAAAATAAAAAATGTTAAAAAAAATATCTTATAAACCATAAAACAATTTGGAAAAAAAAAAAAAACAAAATTAATATAGATATATATAAGTCAGTAAAAATTGAGGAAAAGAAAAAAACATGAGCAAAAACTAGGGAAAAAAATTAAAAACAAACTAATTAAAAAAAAAATTAATTAATGAAAAAAATTTAGAAAATAGTAAAATTAATATTTGAAAAAAAAATGTTAAAAAAATTATCTCACAAACCATAAAAGAATTTGGAAAACAAAAAAAAATAAAAATTATATATATATATATATAGATATATATATATATATATATATATATATATATATATATATATATATATATATATATATATATATATATATATATATATATATATATATTAAGTAAGTAAAATAGAGAAATTAAAAAAAAACATTAGAAAAAACTGGGGAAAAAAAAATTAAAAACAAACTACTTTAAAAAAAAATAGAAAAAAATTTAAAAACTAATAAATTAATATTAAAAAAAAACAAAAAAAATTCAAATTATAAAAAAAAAAAAAAAAAAAAAAAAGAAAAAAAAAAGTGTATTTTTTATTTAATAAAAAAAAATGTAAAATTTTTTTATTAAACATAGATATTTTGTTTAAAAAAAAATTAAAATTTAATTTTTTTTTTAAACAATCTCTTTTATTATTAAAATCAAATTTTATTTTTATTTCTATTTTTTATTTAAAAATAAAATTATTCAACATATCTTTTATATTTAAAAAAATAAAAAAAATAAACCTATATTTTATATTTAAAAAAAAAAATTACATTTAAATTTTTTTTTAAACAATGTTTTTTTATTAAAAAAAAAAGTGGATTTTTTTTTTTTTTTTTTAACAATTATTTTTTTAAAACCATTTTTTTTGTTATAATTAAAAGTAGTTTTTTTTTTTTAAACCAATTTAATTTTTTTTTTTTTTAATTTAAAATTATAAAAATTATTAAAAAAAAATAAAAATTTTAAAAATTAAAAATTTTAAGATTTTAAAAATTAAAATCGTTGTTTTTTAATTATAAATTAAAAATTTAAAAACTAAAAATCGATTTTTTAATTATTAAAAAAAAAAAATACAATCGACGGCCCCCCTGGCCGCCCACGGCAGCGCCACCACGGGCGGCCGGGGGCCGTCGATTGTATTTTTTTTATTAATTAAAAAATCGATTTTTAATTTTTAATTTATAATAAAAAAAAAAAACGATTTTAATTTTTAAAATTTTAAAATTTTTAATTTTTAAAATTTTTATGTTTTTTTTAATAATTTTTAAAATTTTAAATTAAAAAAAAATAAAATTAAATTGGTTTAAAAAAAAAAAACTATTTTTAATTATAACAAAAAAAAATGGTTTTAAAAAAACAATTGTTAAAAAAAAAAATTAATTTTCACCTTTTTTCTTTTAAATAAAAAAACATTGTTAAAAAAAAAATTTAAATGTAATTTTTTTTTTAAAATATAAAATATAGGTTTATTTTTTTTTTAAATATAAAAGATATGTTGAATAATTTTATTTTTAAATAAAAAATAAAAATAAAAATAAAATTTGATTTTAATAATAAAAAAGATTGTTTAAAAAAAAAAATTAAATTTTGCTTTTTTTTTTTAAACAAAATATCTATGTTTAATAAAAAATAATTAAATATTTTTTTTTTAATAAAAAATACACTTTTTTTTGGTTTATTTTTTTTTATAATTTGAATTTTTTTTTTTGTTTTTTGTAATATTAATTTTATTAGTTTTTAAATTTTTTTCATTAATTTCTATTTTTTTTTTAAACTAGTTTGTTTTTAATTTTTTTTTTTTCCTAGTTTTTTCTATTGTTTTTTTTTTTAAATTTCTCTATTTTTACTTACTTAATATATATATATTTTAATTTTTTTTTTGTTTTCCAAATTCTTTTATTTTTGTCACATCACTGTCCAGCCCTCTGCGGGCATTCTGTGCTCGCATATATATCTTCGGTGAATCCATATTTGCTGGGTGAATCCATATATATCTGCGGCATTCCAATTCTTCGAACGCAAATCATATAACCGCAAAGGCATGTCTATTCAATATATATATATACGTTCTGAGGCTTTCATTTATCCAATCAGGTCTGCGGGCATTCTGTGCTCGCATATATATCTTCGGTGAATCCATATTTGCTAGGTGAATCCATATATATCTGCGGCATTCCAATTCTTCGGTGCTCGCATATATATCTTCAGATTATATGTCCAGCATATATATCTTCCAATCTTCCATTATATATCTGCGGCATTCCAATTATTCAGACGCAAATCATATAACCGCAAAGGCCTGTTTATTCAATATATATATATACGTTCTGAGGCTTTCATTTATCCAATCAGGTCTACGGGCATCCCAATCCTCACATATATATCTTCTGTGCTCGCATATATATCTTCGGTGAATCCATATTTGTTGGGTGAATCCATATATATCTGCGGCATTCCAATTCTTCGGTGCTCGCATATGTATCTTCGGTGAATCCATCCAGCATATATATCCAGCATTTGAACTCGCATATATATCTTCGGTGCTCTGAACTCGCATTTGAACTCGGCTCGGCGGCATTCTAATCCTCGCATATATAGCTTCGGTGCTCGCATATATATCTTCGGTGAATCCATCCAGCATTTTTTTAACTCGGCTCTGAGGCATTCTCTCATATTTGAACGAAAGTGATTTGAGGCTCCGATTCTGAAGCTCGCAGTCAAACATTATATATATCTCCGATATACCTTCCGCACTCCTCGCTCTAGTTCTGAACTCACATATCTTTGGTCTGCGGGCTACGGTGGACACGGACGATCTGCAGTCAGGTTTGCTAGTACCAGGTGCACACATTCCTTACTTTTTTCTTTTCTAATACATAGTTTGCTCATATAATTTCAAGTATGAATATTTCACCACAGTTACCAAAGATTACCAATGAAACGTAGAGAAGAAAGAGAAGCCAAGTTACAAAAAAGAGTTAGAAGCCGTGCTGGAAAACAAATTTGCATCTCTTGAAAACACTATCCAAAAACAAATAGAAAATAAAATAGAACTACTGGAGAATAAAATGGAGGCAATGGAGACTAGATTGCATGTTATAGAAAAACAAAACCAAGATACTAACCAACCATCCCAGCAAGGAGACGCTGATACCTTAGAGGGTATTAAAATGAAAGACATGATTAAAGAATTAGAAGAAAAAGTTAATAGTCGCCTCACCCTAAATAGTGTGGTAGATAAGTTAGATATTAAACCAATTAAAGACGAAATCAAAAAATTAATAGAATTAGACCACGAACGTAACAAAAGGACCTTAAATCTTATAATCTTCGGTTTAAAAGAAGAAGAAGATGAGGATACTTTAGCCTTAGTCCAGACAAAATTACATAATAGATTACAAATTGAAACAGTGTGTCTCACAGAAGCAACAAGGTTGGGGAAATTAACCGAGAATAAAGGAAGATTAATCCGCATAAAGGTGAGCTCTACTGATCATAAGCACAACATACTTAGTAAAACCTCAAGTCTAAAAGGAACGGGAATATTCATAAATGAAGATCTCATTCCAGAAGATCAAGAAGAATTAAGAAAGGAGGTTCAAAAGGTAAAAGAAGCTAGAAAGGAAGGAAAATGGGCAATAATCAGAAATAGAAAAGCCTTTATTCGAGACAAAAACCAAAAAGATAGTAATCAATAGCAATTAAACATGCTCCGGATCCTTTCTTGGAACTGTCGGGGCTTCCCATGGAACAAAGGCCCCAAGCTAAGTTGGATTTCAAATGATGTTGATATTATTTTGCTTGTTGAAACTTGGGAGCACGAAGAATCTAAGGTCCCTAACATAGATGGCTTTACGCTATGGTCTACATGGAACAAGCGATCCTCCCGTAGAGGCATTGGGGGAATAGCTTGTTACATTAAGAAGAACATCTCCCCCTATGTTAGGATTTATAAAAACGACCCTTACAACCAATTTAGTTGGATAGAGATCAGAGACATTAATAATAAAAAGTCCTACATAGCAATATGTTATTTCCCCCCATTAATTCTAACTTCTATAAGAAGAAGAATCTAGATAAAACTAACCCTTACAATAGTTTAGAGAACGATATTTCTAGCCTAAGGAATGATGGTAATATCCTTTTAATAGGTGACTTCAATGCTCGAACTTCAAACAACCAAGCTATTATTTTAAGCAATCGTTCTAACCCTAATCCTCTTTGGTTAGACGAAGACCCTACCCTGGCTAGTAGGTACAAAAGGAGCTCTGAAGACCTCGGGGAAAATTTGTTTGGGTCAGAGCTAGTCAAGCTCTGTAGTGCTCAGGATCTCATAATTTGCAACGGTCTAAAAAAGTGGCCCAATTCCAGCAAGATGACCTGCATCCATGGACTTGGTAGCAGCGTGGTAGACTACGTTATTTCTGATCTTCCATTATACAACGAAATGATAAACTTTGACATCTTAAAAGACCACGAGCCTGACTTTGATCATAGGCCTTTACTTATAACCCTCAATTTTGTCATGCATAGAGTTCCCATAGAAAATAATACTTACAACCAAAAGAAATTAATATTTGATAAAAATAAAAAGGACCTCTTTCTAAATGAATTAAAAACTAATTTGCCTCCTTTATCTAGTATAGACAACATAGAAGACCTATATCATAATTTTACTACAACCCTCTCATATTCTATTAGAAAGTTCTCAATTGAAGTCTCAAATAATAAAAGAAATAGCAAAATCAATCCTTGGTATGACAAAGATTGTAAGAATGCGAGGAGAGCAATTAAGGAAGCTGTTGATGATTATCTTAAAATGGACAAGATAAGAATATACAAAGCCCTAATTAAAAGGAAAAAGAGGCAGTACATTCATCAAAGACAGGAGAATCTCTTACACCTCTCTAAGGTAGCTCCTAAGAAATTTTGGAGGCAGATTCTGACTAGGAAGACTAAGGATAATAATAAAATTGCTCTTCACGATTGGAATTCTTATCTTAAAAAGCTTTATGAATCTCCTAATGTCATGGATAATTTGGAAACCCTGCTCACTACGAAAGAAGTCTTCTCTTTAGAAGACATTAAGTTTGGGGTTAATCGCCTCGCGAATGGGAAAGCTAAGGACATGGAAGGTTACCAGGCAGAAATCTTAAAAATTGGAGGCCCTGTCCTCATCCCCCACATCCATAAGCTTTTCAATCAAGCTGTTAAGCAAGGGTTCCCTAAACCTTGGACCGAGAGCCTCATTATCCCTATTTTTAAAAGTGGAGATACAAATAACCCCTCTAATTATCGGACAATTATGATCATCCCTCTCTTAGCCAAGTTGTATGGTAGTATTCTGGAAAAAAAGTTAAGCATATGGCTTGAAAGTGAAGGTAAGCGGGCTAAAGGCCAAGCAGGTTTCAGAAGGCATCACTCAACAACAGACCACCTTTTTACGCTTAGGATCATTGCGGAGGAATGTCGTAATGATAAATCCAATTTATTTTGTTGCTTTGTAGACTTTAGAAAGGCTTTCGATACGGTTCCTAGATACAACCTTTGGAATAGGTTAGAAGAGCTAAAGGTTCCTCTTGAGTTGAGAGCTGCTGCTATAAGGCTATACGAGAATGTAATTGCCAAGCTAAAGAACAATGAGGGGTGGTCAAAAGATATTAAGTGTAACATCAGAGTTAAACAAGGTTGCCCCCTCTCCCCTACCCTTTTTGGCATTTACATCGATAAGCTCGAAGGTTATTTAGAAGAAGCAGGATGTGGTGGCGCAATCTTAGCTGGGATAGTCGTTATCCTTCTTCTCTATGCTGACGATATTGTTCTTTTGGCAAGGTGCCCTTCTGATCTTGATAAGCAACTCAAGCTTCTTAAGGATTTCTGCTCTACCATGGGTATGACTGTTAACACTGACAAAACAAAAGTTATGATTATCAAATCCAAGAAGGACACTTGCGCTAATTTTATGTATGACAATAATAACTTGGAGGAAGTGTATTCTTACAAGTACCTAGGAATTGATATCCATCACAAGCTCAACTGGAACCATAGCATTGAGAAAAGGATCAATGGGGGATGGAAATCTTATTTTGGTCTTGAAAATAATTGTAAAACAACAAACCTCATAATGTGGGATAAAAAGAAGTTCCTCTTTGAAACTTTAGTCACTCCTGTTATCTTATATGGCTGTGAAGTTTGGGGCTGCAGCATCTCCAGAGAATCATGGAAAAAGATTGAGCAAATCCAGAAGCGTTTTATAATTTATAACATGAAAATTAAAAGTAATACACCCTATCCTATTCTCCTTATAGAAGCAGGTCTTTCTCCTATTGAGAGCCTAGCTATGCTCAGGTTTCTGTTGTACAAGCACAAGCTCAATAACATAGACAATCATAGACTTCCTAAGCTAGCTTTAAATTCCAGCCAAAACCACCTAAGGCTTAACCGAGGATGACATAAGGACACAAGGGCCTGGTTAAACTATTGGGAGATCAATGAGAATGATGCTTTGCAAAACATAAATAACATTAAATATATTGTTACTTCTAAGTTCAAAGAAAAATTGTGGTGTGAGAAAGATTTAGTGTCTAAAAGAAAATTAAGTTATTATAAGAAGGTCATCAACCCCACCCTTGAAGATCAAAAGTATCTCTCTATTTTAACTAGCTCAAAGAAGAAAATTAATATAGCAAAGATTAGAACGAATTCTCATGAGCTCCATAGTGAAACTGGCCGTTGGGCAGTTCCTAAAACGCCATGGATGGAAAGGATCTGCCATATTTGTGAGAATAGGAGCATCGAGGATGAAAACCACTTCCTCTTAGAGTGCCCTGCATACAACCACATTAGATCTCAATTTCACAACCTTTGTTACAGTATTGACCTTCCTAGCCTTTTACAATGCCAAAATTATAGTGAACTCGGGAGGCTTCTCTCCAAGCTTTTTGAGCGTAGAAATAAAATCTTAAATCAAAATAAATAATTTGTCTTTTTAGGTCCGATAGATCATTATTTGGTCTCAGCGGACGTTAACCATCATCATCATTTGTTTTTTTAAGTAATCAACATTTTAATTAGCTTTTAATTTTTTTAATTTTCTATTTTCACCCACTTAATTTTTTGTTTCTTTCAAATGTTTTTTTTCTTTTCCATATATATTTTATTTTGCCAATTTTTTTTGGTTTACAAGATTACTCCTTTTTTCCCCCATTTTTTTAAAATATTTTTTTTACTATTTAATTGTTTATAATTTTTTTTTTTAGTTTTTTAATTCTTATCATTAATTTCGTTCTTTTTACATTTTATGATTGTTTTTTTTTTTCATTTTTTATTTTTGTTTTATATTTTTCTTTTAATATATATTTTAATCTATGTTTTGTTTTTTTGTTTTATTTTTTTTTACTTTTTTGTGTTTTTTCATTGTTTTAATTTTTTTTTTATTTTTTTTAAATTTTATGTTTTCATTATTTTTTTAAATTTAATGTTTTTTCGGGGTCATGATAAAATATTTCATGCCATTATTTCGAAATGTTGAAATTTTACTTTTGAAAAAAAAGTCTTCTTCCAAAATTAACCCTTTTCGTTTTGAGGGTGTTTTTTGGATAATTTTTGCGCAAAAAATTGGTTTTCATCACCATTTTTAAAACATGTTGAAAATTTACCCAAGAAAAGAAAAGGTTTTATTCCAACATCAACACTTTTCACTTTTAGCACTGTTTTTGATGTTTTTTCGGGGTTTTTTGGCCAGAGTTCCCATTTTGAGTTTATAGTTCCCGTTTCAAAGTTTACATTGTTACTTGCCCTAATTTCTACATTTTTGTGCAACATTTCTTTCTTTATCCTTGAACAAATCCAACCATCTTCATCACTCCTGAGCTTCATTTACCAGGTTCTATATCCCTTAACATTCCTATCCACCCTTCATTTCCACTTTCCCACCATTTTTCCACCATCAGCCCTCTAAAAACTACTTTTGGCCTGTTCCTGTAGAACTTCCTGTAGAATTTCCTATAGATCCCTTGCAGCCTCCTGTAGAAGTTCACGTGAGTAATTTTTCAAGATTTGAGCATGGTGGAAATCTCTAGAAGGGTGCTAGGGACCCCTCAGGTCCTCTCCACACCTTCCCAACCTCCTACAAACGCCCACTCCATTTCCCTTCACCAATAAATCTCTGCACAGTCAAAAATAGTTAAAACACATGCATAATAATTCTACATAAAATTGCTCAAAAATACAAAAAGTTAATTTTTCCATATTTTCCTTCAAAAGTAGCTTAAACGCATGCATTCTACCTTTTCAATAGTCAATGGCATCCATTTCAGTAGCTTACATCTCTTTTCTTGCACAAGTAGGGTTAATTGATAAAACTAGGGTTTTCTAGGGTTTGTGTTTCCTTTCAGCTTTCATCTTCTTTCTGCAAGTAGACTAGCCTCTTTTGAGTTAGCTTTCATCCATCACAGTTAAAAGCTTCTTCTAATAACTCATAGAAGTTGGCTTAAGCTCCTAGCGAACTTGTACTAGCTGATCAAGTGACAGCCTGCAGTAAGAGCTAGTACTTGTGCATATAGCACCGTCGCTTCCAAGTTTGTTACGAACTACTGTGTTGATAAAAGTAAATTAGGGAGTCCCCGAAGAGTTGCAGAATCATTGCTGCAATACTGGAGCTCACCATCATTTTGGCGTTGTTGCTGGGGAAGCATCAGAGTATTTTGTGATTACTTCTTTTCTTCTATTTTCTACTCCAACCTTCTGGTAAGTATTTTATTTCAGCATGAGTAGAGTAGTTGTTTCATTTCCATTATGCAAATTCACTTCAGCAAGCATAGATGAGATATTTCCTACTTTCCTTCTAGTTCTACAATTTCAATCTTGCAAAAGTAGATTAGACATTTCCTGCTTTCATTTCAATTCCACAATTTCATTTCATCAAAATAGATTAGTCATTTCCTACTTTCATTTCAATTCTGCAATTTCATCTCAACAAGATAGATTATTCATTTCCTACTTTCATTTCAATTCTACAATTTCATTTCAGCAAAATAGATTAGTCCTTTCCTACTTTCATTTCAATTCTGCATTTTCATTTCAGTAAGATAGATTTTAGTTAGTTGCAGTTCAATCTATTTTAGTTTTTGACAGTACAAGCAGAAAAAAGAATCAAAAATCACCCAAAAAAGAGATTTCCTTTCATGCCTCATAGGAACAGAGACAATTTAGGAAAATTCCTACCCAACACACCCACCACATCGCTAAGTCACCCTTCTCTCTTCTTTGGTCGCAGTGATCCAGAAGAACCTATAGGTGAACCTCCTGAGATATACAAAGATCCTATAACAGAAGAAGAGCAAGAAACCATTCCTCCTAAGACCATGGCTGAAAACAGAAATGGTAGAGGAAATGGGGAGAGAGTAGAAGGTGCCTTTCCCATCTGAGAGACCAATGGGGACACAAAAATGAAAAACATAAGTCCCTCAGTGTTACCTCACTTCCATGGATTGACTACTGAAGACCCTGATACCTTCTTATTTGAGTTTACTGTCCTTTGTCGAATTTATGACTATGCAAAAGACGAGAAAAAAGTTGAAACTCTTTCCCTCTACCCTCAAGGATGCAGCACTACGCTAGTTCATGGGGCTACCTAGAAATAGTATCACAACTTGGGCTCAGATGCAGCAAGCCTTTAACAACAAATGTCGGGACTACTGTAGGTCAAAGGATACAAAAGAATAAATCTTTCGAATGACCATGGGAAGTGATGAACCTTTAGAAGAATATGAAGAGAGGTTTCAACTCAGTTATAAAAGGGCCAGGTGCACAGGAGACCCCGAATCTCTGAAGTTGGTTTTGCTCAGAGGAGTCCCTGAAGACCTTCTAGATACCCTCCATTTGTTAGCTGGGGGAGACATCTACCAGCTACCTTATGATGACATAAAGACTGTGTTTAGAAACCATTCTAGGGTAGCTAGAAAGAGAGGTAGAGGAAGTCAACTCTTAGCTAGTACCCCCTTGTCTAGTTCATTCCTTAAAAACAAGTTTTCAAATCAGATGGAAGATTTCAAAAGCTAGATGAGACAGACCATTGCCATGCAAATGGATACCTTGCGAATCCAAAAGAAGCAAGAGGAAGCCAAGAGGGTTTTCGCCATTTTTGTCCCAAGTGCACCAAAAAGCATCCTAGGAATGAATGTCCATTGCACTCTGTAGAAGTGTGTTTTGACTGTGAAGAAGACCATCCTACAAATCAGTGCCCTTCCTTGCCTGGATTTAAAGCTATGTAATAAGAGGCTGAAGGAGCCACTGAACCACTCTACTTCATGAACCAAAGGAGGCCACATCGGCCCAGACCTTACTAGCAGGGAATGTAAGGGACATCCAGACTTATTACAAACCCAATCAAGCCACTTCCATGCCTTCTTGGGGTCCCCCTACTCATCCTTCCTGGTCCACACCCCGTCCTTGGTCGTATCCATCTCAATACCATACTCAACCAGTTTCTCACTCGTTTCATTCTCACACTCAGCTACAACCTCAGTGGAATGCACCTCATCAAGGGTGGAGGCCCCAATACAACTCTCCTCCTACTCTTTTGCCTCCACCACTTTCTCAACTACAACTATTACCTCCTGCTCCTCCAACACAACCCGAGATACCTGCTCAACTAAACCTGAACCCCAATAATAGAAAAGCCCAACAGGTATATACTGGAGAAACAACATGCCCTACCTATGCTGTGGAGATTTAGAAGATCAACGTATGATCTGGGAAGATCCTCCCAGATAGCCAACCTCCTCCTAAGGAGGATGAGGAAGAAAAACAGGAAAGTAAACCCAAAGTCATTCCACCCTTTCTCAAGAGACTAACTGGAACCACGCAACCAAACCCAGAAGAAACTGCACTTTTGGGAGAACTTAAATAGTTATGTGTGAAAGTACCACTTATCCGGGCCATAAAAGATGTACCCATCTATAATAAGTTGATCAAATAGAAGCGTTTCAGGCACCCAGGCAGGCACAAGAGAGATTCCCCAACTATCAATGTCATAGGAAAACTGTCTGACTTGATTTTGGGGCAGGTAATCTGTCCAAAATATCTAGACCCTGGGAGTCCTGTAGTCGATGTCCACATCAATGGCACCATAACCCCCCACACTTTGATTGATCTAGGGGTTGCCATTAATTTAATGACCAGGGACACTATGCTCAAACTCAACCTTTAGAGTTCCCTAAGAAAGACCTCAACAGTACTGTAGTTGGCAGACTGCTCCACTGTGACTCCTGAGGGGATTGTGGAAGATGTCATGGTCTCCATTGATTCCTGGGAGTCCCCTGCTGACTTCTTGGTCCTTCAGCCAAAGGAAAAACTCACTGGGTATCCCCTCATCTTAGGAAGGCCTTGGTTAGCTACTGCAGATGCCTACATGAGTTGTCAAGCTAGGAGCATGACCATCAAGAATGGGCATATGTCCAAACATCTAGTCCTATATCCTCCTACCCAACCTCTACTAAAACATGACTTACCTCTCTTGTTGGAGGAGGAAGATGATGATGAAGTATACTCTACACCATTGTGCACAGTGGAAGCCACCAGGGGAGGTCCTCATGTTGGGTTGTGTTATATTTTTTCCATGTAGTTAATAGGGGGCTTGAAGGGCACCCGTAACCCCACTTTATGGGGTCTGGGGCAGCGCCCTGGAAAATTTTGGTTTTGGACCCTATGTTAGGTTGGGCGGACCCACATATGGTTTTTTTGCATGATTTTTGCACATGTTTTTTGGACGCGATGGTTTTCCGTCCATGGTATTGGATGCTTTGGGATGTATAAATATGTATTGTAACATTGAAAGGAACATAATGAAAAATCAAGCTGGTAGTCCCGGTTTTGGGATCCAATGGGAAAATCTCTGTGTATATGTGTTTTATGTGTTATGCTCTTGCATTGTTTATTTTTCAGTGTTTTAGAATTCGTATGTAGGTAATTTATGTACGGGGTTAAAACCTACATTTGGTATCAGAGCTGTTTTGGCTTCAAGGGGATGCCTTTGTTGCTGAGGGGTTTCGCTTGGGCCTGTGGTAGACCCTGTTCAGTGGGAGATTTGCGAGATTGATTCTGGTGGTGAAAGAAGATGGTGAGCAGTGGAAAGATAGAGATCGAGAAATTTAATGGTCAGAGTTTTGAGTTGTGGATACTCAATATGGAGGATCTGTTGGTGGATAAAGACCAGTGGATTGTGGTAGATCCAGGTACTAAGCCAATAGGAGTGACCAATGAAGAATGGAAGAAGTTGGATCGGAAGGCAAAGAGCACAATACATTGTGTGTCTCAGATTCAGTATTGTTGAATGTATCAGGGGAAGCTACAATAAAGGCTTTGTGGGACAAGTTAGGGACTTTGTACCAATCTAAGTCTCTGGTGAATAAATTGTTCCTGCGAAAAAAGTTGTATAACCTGAGGATGAAAGATGGAGACTCGGTGACAGAGCATCTAAATGCATTTAATATTGTGGTAAGTCAGTTAGCATCTGTTGATATTAAAATTTCAAATGAAGATAAGTGCATCAGTTTGTTGTGTTCTCTACCAGATTCATGGGATAGTCTGGTTATTGCAATAGGTAGCAATGCAACTACCTTAAATTTTGATGAAAGTCTCATCCTTGCTAACGGAGGAGATGAGACAGAAAAATATGGAGAGCCAGAATGGTGATGCCTTGTCTGTACGAGGGCAGACTCAGAACAAAAACAAAACTAAGTCATCGAATGGGAGATCTAAATCTAAAGGGAGATCTAAATCTCCAGGAAAACCTGTAAAGGTGGTGTGTTGGAAATGTGGAAAGGAAGGGCACTACAAAAGGGACTGTAAATCTAAAGCTCTTGACAAAGGAAAGGGATCTGATGAGGCTCCTTCTGCATAGGTGAAAACCACCTCAGATGAAGGTGGGGATGTGTACTTGGCTTCTTCAAGTACGCATGTAGATCATGAGGCATGGTTGATTAACTCAGGTGCATCCTTTCACTTCACTCCCCATAGAGAGTGGTTCTGCGAGTATGAGAAATATGATGGTGGTGATGTCTTCTTGGGGATGACAGGAAGGCTAGAATCGTTGGTCGTGGAAAAGTAAAGTTGAAGTTGGAAGGTGGAAGGGTTAGAACACTTCCAGGTGTTCTACATATTCCTACATTAGCCAGAAATCTTATTTATGTTAGCAAGCTGGATGATGCAGGTGTAGAAACAATGTTTGAGAAGGATACCTACAAGATGGTTCGCAGAGCACTGGTATTGATGTGGGGAGTTTGGATTGGAAATTTGTACAAGCTGCAAGGTAGCACTATTATTGATGGGTGTAATAGTTCTGTGGTTCCTGAAAGTGGAGTAGAAAATCTAGTGGTCTTTGGAGAGAAGACCATGCTGCGACATCAAAAGCTTGGAAATATTGGAGAAAAGGGCCTTCGGATAGTTCATGGTAAAGGTATGGTAGAAGGTATGAGTAATATCTCTCTGGATTTTGATTTCTGTGAAAATTGTGCATATGGGAAGCAGAATTGGGTGATTTTCCCCTCTGGTAGTAAGAGGGCAAAACAGATATTAGAACTTGTGCACAATGATGTGTTTGGACCTCTGAAGGTTCCATCATTGGGTAAGTTTGTGTACTATGTATCATTTATAGATGACTTCTCAAGGAATACATGGATATATTTCCTTAAGAAGAAATATGAAGTCTTTGACAGGTTTAAAGAATTTAAGGCTCTGGTGGAAAACCAGACAAAGAAGAAGATAAGGTGCTGAGGAGAGATAACGGTGGAGAGTTTTGCATTAACGAATTTGAAGAATTATGTAAGAAGTGTGGTATAGCATGGCAAAAGACTACTCCATATACACCTCAGCAAAATGGAGTTTCAGAAAGAATGAATAAGACATTGATGGAAAGGGCAAGAAGCATGCTCAATGGTGCCAGGTTAGGATAGGAATTCTGGGCAGAGGTGGTGGATACTGCATGTTACCTGGTCAACAGGTCACCTTCATCAACATTGGAGGATATGACTCCACCAGAGGTATGGACTGGTAAGAAACCCTCTCTTTCACATCTGAGGGTATTTGGATGTGATGCATATGTACATGTTCCAAAGGAGAAAGGAACCAAGTTGGATAGTAAATATGAAAAGTGCATCTTTATTGGGTATACGGATGGTTTAAAGGGTTATAAGCTTTGGAACCCAATCACACAGAAGGTTGTGCACAACTGAGATGTGGTGTTTAAAGAAGTGAAATATTTTATTAAACATGAAGTCTGATGAAAGGAACCTAAGAAGATAGAGTTTGAGCTAAAGGAGGAAGAATCAGACTCTATCGCTGAGGAGGAATCAGAAGATGAAGGGCTACAAACTCCAGCTGTGAGAAGATCAGTTCGAGAAAGAAGGCAGCCTGAAAGATATAGTCCATTTGCTTTCTGTTCAAATTTTGCTTTATCTATTACTGACAATGATCCTAGAACTGTGAAGGAAGCAGTGGATTCAGAGGATGGAAAAGTCTGGAGAGAGGCCATGGTTGATGAAATGGCATATTTGCACAAAACTGAGGCTTGGGATCTGGTGGAGTTGCCGGCTGGAAGGAAACCCATTGGCAGAAAATGGGTGTTCAAAAAGAAGACAAATGTAGAAGGAAAAGTGGAGAAATACAAGGCTCGGTTGGTAGCAAAAGGTTATTCCCAGGTGCCGGGAATTGATTTTGGTGATATTTTTTCTCCTGTTGCCAAGGTAAATTCTATTAGATTACTTATTTGTTGCTGCTGCTTTTGATTTTGAGGTAGAACAGATGGATGTGAAGATAAAATTTCTTCATGGGGATCTGGAAGAGGAGATATAAATGAAACAACCTGAAGGCTTTGCGGTGAAGGGTAAGAAAGATCTGGTATGCAAGTTAAAGAAGTCTCTGTATGGGTTAAAACATTCACCAAGGATGTGGTATCAGAAATTTGATACATTTATAAGGGGACTTGGCTTCCCCAGAAGAAAAGAAGATCATTGTGTGTATTTTAAATTAATTGGTGACCGTGTTATTTATCTGGTCTTATATGTGGATGATATGTTGCTGGTTGGAAATGACAAAGAAATTATCTAGGATTTGAAGACCCAATTCTCCTCCAAATTTGACATGAAAGATCTTGGTGCTGCAAACTATATTTTGGGCATGGAAATTAAAAGAGATCAGGAAAAGAGGAAGCTCTGGTTAAACCAGAGGAAGTATGTCTAGACAATATTGCAGAGGTTTAATATGCAGGATAGTAAACCGGTGAAGGTTCCTATTTCTGTAGGTGTAAAGTTATCTGCTGAACAGTGTCCCAATACACAAGAAGAGGAAGAGGATATGTCTTTTGTTCCATATGCAAGTGCAGTTGGTAGCCTGATGTATGCAACAGTATGTACTAGACCAGACATTACACATGCAGTGGGAGAATTGAGCAGGTTTATGTTAAAACCAGGAAAGGAGCATTGGACAACAATGAAGCGGGTTTTCAAGTATTTGCGTGGCATTAGTGATTATGGTTTGTGCTACCAAGGAAGACTAGGATTGGACAAAGTGTTGGATATCCATGGCTTTGTTGATGCAGACTGGGCTGGAGATCTGGATCAGAGAAGATCTACAAGTGGGTATGTGTTTAACCTATTTGGAGGCGCAGTCAGTTAGATGAGTAAGAAACAATATGTAGTGGCACTATCAACTACAGAGGCGGAATACATGGCAAAAGAAAGGAAGCGGTTTAGTTGCAGAGATTGTGTTCAAGTATGGGATTAGTACACGAAGCTATAAGGATATACTGTGACAGCCAAAGTGCAATTTTCTTGGCAAAGAACCTTGCATATCATTCAAAGACAAAGCACATTGATGTTCAGTATCACTTTGTGAGGGATATGATAGAAGAAAAAAAGGTGTTGCTGGTAAAGGTGGACACTTAAAAGAATACTGTAGATGCATCAACAAAACCTGTGAGCCTTGAGAACTTCTCCTGGTGTAGAGAAACAATGGGCATTTCAGGGTTGGAAAAGTGACTAAGCTCTGCTGTGGCCCATGTGGAAAGAAAACAACAAGTGGGAGAATGCTGGGTTGTGTTATATTCTTTCCATGTAGTTAACAGGGGGTTTGTAGGGCACATGTAACCCCAATTTAGGAAATTTTGGTTTTGGACCCTATGTTAGGTTGGGCGGACCCATCTATGGTTTTGTGCATGATTTTCGCACATGTTTTTTGGATGTGATGGTTTTCGGTCCATGGTATTGGATGCGATGGTTTTCGGTCCATGTTCGGTCCATGGTATTGGATGCTTCGACATGTATAAATATGTATTGTAACATTGAAAGGAACATAATGAAAAATCAAGCTAGTAGTCCCGGTTTTGGGATCTAGTGGGAAAATATCTGTGTATATGTGTTTTATGTATTATGCTCTCGCATTGTTTATTTTTCAGTGTTTTAGAATTCGTATGCAAGTAATTTATGTACGGGGTTAAAACCTACACCTCAAACCGAGGATGATCTTATTGAGAATTTGATTCAAAATCCACCCCCCAGTGTGTTGCCATTAGAAGAGTTGGTGGAAGAAACCCAAGCTAGTGCTTTAGTTGATCTCTGTGTGGTTGATCCAACCTCTCTCTGAGTTAAGAATGTGGAATTTGGCCATGAAAGAACCTTGAAGATTAACTCATCCCTATCCACCTCTCAGGAGAAAGAGCTGTGTAGCTTATTGAACAATCATTTGGATGCTTTTGCTTGGAGCTATAAGGTGATGAAATGAGTCCACCCTTTAGTCTGTACTCATCACATCTACATTAAAGAGGATTGTAAACCAGTCAGGCAGCCTCAAAGGAGGATGAATCCAACCCTCAAGGACATTGTCAAAGAAGAACTGCAAAAGTAGTTGGATGCAGGATTCATCTACCCCATCTCTAACAGTGAGTGGGTTTCTCCTTTGGTGCTTATACCCGAGAAAAATAGGAAGTGGAGAATCTGTGTAGATTATCGAGAACTTAACAAAGCCACCAAGAAGGACAATTTCCCTTTGCCTTTCATAGATCAAGTGTTAGATGGCCTCGAAGGGAAGAAGTTATTTTCCTTCCTAGATGAGTTTAGCAGGTACAATCAGATCCAAATCAGCCCAGAAGACCAAGATAAGAGCACTTTCACTTGTCCATGGGGTACCTTTGCCTACCGGGTCCTTCCCTTTGGGTTATGCAATGCTCCTGCCACTTTTCAGAGAGCAGTACTGAGTATATTCGTTGAGATGATTCATGATTCAGAGGAAATCTATATGGATGACTTTACCCCTTATGGTTCTAACTTCCAAGAAGCTCTAACTAACGTGAGGAAGTTTTAGCCAAGTGTATTGAAATGAACTTGTCCCTCAGTCCTGATAAATGTGAATTCCTAATGATTGAAGGGACCGTGGTAGGTGATACAATTTCTCAACAACATTTACAGGTGGATCCCAACAAGATTGCTATCATCCAAAGGGTTCCACCTCCTCAAAATGTATGAGATGTTCGGAGTTTTCTAGGCTTAGAATGATATTATAGAAGATTCATTAATGATTTTAGTAAGCTATCCTCTCCATTGTTTGGTCTTTTGGGAGAATTTTGAGTTCATGTGGACTGACAACTGTCAAGGGGCTCTAGATGCTTTGAAAGGTAAGATGATAACTGCCCCAATATTGAGAGGTCCAAACTGGGCCCTACCTTTCCACATTCACACCGATGCCTCGAACAAAGCCATAGGAGAAACCTTAGGACAATTTGAAGAGAAGCTACCGTATGCCATATATTTTGTCAATAAAAACCTATCTAAAGTAGAGTTAAACTATATTGTAACCGAGAAAGAGTTCCTCGTTGTAGTCCATTCCCTAAACAAGTTCAAACACTACATCACTGGCTATCAAACATTTGTGCATAGTGATCATGCTGCAATTAGGTATTTGATGAATAAACCTGATGTAAATGCTCGTATCATTAGATGGTTACTTTTATTGCAGCAATTTGATTTGATCATTGTTGATAAGCAAGGTAAGGAAAATGTTGTTGTTGATTTTCTATCTAGACTAGATCTACCTGCAGGTGAAGAAGGGATGGTGGATGATCAAATGCCAAATGAACACTTATTTGATATTTCAGTACTCTCTCCATGGTTTTCTGATATAGCAAATTATTTGGTTGCAACACAGTTTATGCCATACCTATCCTCAAAAGAGAAGAGAAATACCGTGAGGAAAAGTGCCCCATTCACTTGGATTGGGGGCAATCTTTTTAAACTTGGCCCAGATTAGGTTTTGAGGCGATGTGTTAAGGAGGAGGAAATTTTTTGACATCCTCCTAACCTGTCATGATGGGCCCTGTGGGGGCCACTTTGCAACAAGGAGAACCACCTTCAAAACTCTACAGGCAAGGTACTATAGGCCCACTCTTCATCAAGATGTTAGGAGATACATTAGCCAATGTGGCAGATGTCAAAGGATGGGGAAACCTACTCCAAAGGATGAGACACCCTTGCAGCGACAAGTGGCTTTCGAGCCATTCAAGAAGTGGGGCATGGACTTTGTGGGTCCTATAAACCCTCCTTCAAAATAGAAGTCCTACATCATTGTGTGCACAGATTACCTGACAAAGTCGACAAAAACAAAGGCAATCAAAGCAGCAACAGAAAGAAAAAGTAGCTGAGTTTTTGAGGGAAAATATCTTCTACAAGTTTGGCTACCCAAGAGAATTAGTCACGAATCAAGGAAGTAACTTTACATCTAATCTAATTGAAGACTTGATCACTCATCACAAGATTAAGCACAGAACTTCCACCCCTTATCATCCGCAAACAAATGGATAGGTGGAAGTTACTAATAGAGCTTTCGAAGGGATTTTGACTAAGGTAGTGAGCAGAAACAGAAAAGATTGGGTAGATCGCCTGGTTGAGGCCACCTGGGCCTATAACACTACTTGGAAAACTACAACAGGTTTCACACCCTATAAGCTGGTCTACGGGAAGAAGGCTTTGTTGTCCATAGAATTTGAATATAACACATTGAGGTTGGTAGCTCAGCTGGACCTAGATCTTAGCAATGCACAATAGGAAAGATTGCTTCAGCTGAATGGATTAGATGAATAGAGAATATAGGCCCTTCTCCACTCAGAGGTAGTCCAACTTCAAAGAAAGATATGGCATGATCGACACCTCAAAGAAAATCAATTTCAGCCAGGAGATTGGGCGTTGCTATATGATTCAAGATAGAAGGATTTCAAGGGCAAGCTGAGGACAAGATGGTTGGGACCATATATAGTGGAAACATGCAATGACAAAGGTTTAATCCTTATTCGGACCATTGATGAAGAAGCCATCCCCATTCTCGTCAATGCGCGTAGATTGAAGATCTACAGGAAGCCCTTTTCCAAGCAGGAGTTCATTGAGACTCTTGGTAAATCAGTATTGGTAGTGGAGGAGGTCCTTGTCTCCACTCCACCTACACCATGAGCAAAAAAAAAGACAGAAAAAAATAGAAAAAAGAAAAAAGGAATAAAAGATCCTTGGGTGAAAACCTCTTGGAGGTCCCCAGGGCAGACAGTGAGCATGAAAACCTCCTGGAGGCACCCCAACGGTCTTAGACTAAGAAAAAGAAAAAATAAACCTAATTTCTTTTGAATAAATTGCAGGTTGCAGGAAGGTCATTGCAAGTTTTAAGAGGATCGCACAAGACAAAGACAGAGGAAATGACCAGGCTACCTTCATCCCTCATATTCCATTTCTCCATCACCATTACCCTTCCTTAAGATTTGGTCTCATTTGGTCTTAAATTTCACATCCTATAGGAAAATCTGTATCTTCTACAGGTGGATCCTGTAGAAACTACAGAAAAGCCAAAATCGATCTCAAAAGAGGGCCCGAGGGTTGGAAATCTGTCTATGCTGCCTATGAACCTCCCTACCTCCATCCATTGCCCTATGTCTCCTTTTCCATCTTTGTACACCTTCATTACACTCATTTTTATGTCCCTGCACAGTCACACACAGAAATTCTGTTTCCTTGATGCTGCAAACAAAAAATTTAATGACAAATCAAGGTAGTAACCTTTTCACTCACCATACCTGATACCTTCCATCTATGATTCCTTGTCAGCCAAGAATCTCGTCAGTAGTTTAGCCCTACTCAGATATTAGCCTGAATTTTAGAAGGAGAAGCAGCTACAGGAAATCCTACAGGATTCTTGTAGCAGCTGATCCCTCTGAAAAACATACTCCAGAGACAGGGACAACAAATTAGGGCATATGAAACATGCAACAAGCTCTATTTGAATGTGAGAACATCAGAAAAAGCCCGAGGCTAAGCATGCAGAGTGCAAGCAACAACAACAATGAAGAAATGGGTTCCAAATCCGAAATATGCATAACACGACCGCGACTGAGAAGGTAAGTGCCTAAACCTATCCCTCAATTACATGAATCATATTTCAAGGCTGCATGACTATGGGAATGGCTTTGATTGAATGGAATGAGTGACTAGTTAACTGGAAACCCTCATTCAGTTGCACATCCTCATGGAATTCAAACAAGCCCTGTCGAATTCAAAATTGCTGATCAGATACACAACCAGCACATGTGGTATGTCCACTCAGGAAGAAACATTTGGGACTGGTAGTGGTGTTGGCGGATTACGAGAGTAAGGGAGGTGATGGTGGTCAGATGGCATGCAGAGACATTATGACCGTGACGTAGGACCAACGGTCCGGATGGGGATAACGTACCCATCCGGCCACCTCATCTCCTCACCACAAATCACGCCAGTAGTTAAAAGACAGCTCAGTTGAAACATTCACCACCCTTTGTTCATTTTGCATTCACGACGTTCTCAACTGGAGTATGCACCTACCACTTCCAGAGTAGCTAACCAGTCATCCTCTGCCAGTTTTCTACCTACTTTTTAAAAATCTCCCACCTATCGGGCTCTACAGGAGCACAGTTTCATTCTACAGGAGCCGGGTGATTTCTACAAGAAGGTTTCTATAGGAAAGGCAGAGAACAGCTCTGTAGAAAGAAAACCTGGGATTTTTGTCGAAATTAAAGCTCAAAACAAGGTAGGCTCAGGAAAACTTCTCTGTGCATGATTTGTTTGAGTAAGGTGATGAATTAAACACGGCATTAGATTGAAAAAAGAAAGTGAAAGTCTGCCTACACATTGAAAAAAGTGAAAGTCTGCCTGCATATTTCCCTGAGTCTACACAGTTTCTTTTTTTTCTCTGCATCTGAAATCTCCTCATCCTTTTTCAAATTCTCCTATAAGGAAGATACATGCAGCAGTAGAGGCCAACCTGTGTGTGTGTGAAAAAAATAATTTGCATACCTAACTACTTGTTGAGGAAAGAACTTGTGTCCTTATCCTCTATTCTGTAGAAAAGAAAAAATATTTTCAAAAATAGAAAGTCAAATTTAGGGTGACAGCAGTTTAAAACAAGGGAATTATTTCCATTTGATGTTGTAAGGAGCACACAGGAAATTCCTTCTTGGTTTCAGAGAAAATCAAATTCAGTTATCCTCTGTTTCAGTGATTGACTGTTTTTCTTTCCACCTGGGCATTTTCTTTTCTCGTTAAAACACAAAAAAAAGAAGCACTCAACACCATGCTAGGAGGATTCATGAGAAAAGGACCTTTAAACTCTAGCAAATTGTATGAGCACCCTGAGGTGGTGGCCCTTTTCACCAGGGAAAATTGGATGTCCTTCTTTGATAGAATTCATGGTTATGATGAGGAGGTGATTGAAGAGTTTTTGATGTCGCTAAGACCACATTCGAAGACACATGCCATAGTTAGCTTTAGGGGTTTGACCCTAGAATTTACACATGATTCCATCAGTAGAATTACCAGTATCCAATTGGGGCTCCCTTGGAGCAAAGAGGAGAAATCATTAGGATAAGTTGCTAAGAAGACATTTTTTCTGCTTGAGGAGCATCCTGTAGAAGATAAAAACGGGGTCAGAAGGACAAGCTTGCCTCCTCTTTGGAGTGAAGTCAGTTACCAAATAATGAAGTATATCACATGTGAAGGGAGGTTCAACATCATCTATAGTTACCATTTCAGGTTGTTACATCAATTGAGGTACGAGATGGACTTGTCTCCAGCTAGAAAACTGAGCATCCCATATTTCCTCCTTCTGCCTTTAATTGAATGTGGTACAAAGCTAAATGCAGGGGTCCCGTATCAATTGGCCCACCATGGGCTCATCAAACTACCTTACACACCTATACTATCCCCATAGCATAGGAAATATTTAGAAATATGTCTACGGATGATGACATCAGAACTTTAACTGAGGATATTAGCCCATCGAGCAGTGATCAAGAGGTGCAAACTAAAGCAATTGAGAAGAACAATGATGAGGGAGCACAACACATTCAAGTAGAGGGCAAAATAGAGGAAGAATAGGAGGAAGACGAGGAATTTGACAAGACCGCTATTGAGCTTAAGAAAAGGAGACAAAAACAAAAACAAAGAAGGGAAAAAGGACAAAGGTTAGGAAGAAAAAGGCCAAGAAAGCCCAAAATAAGACTGCCACAGCCAAGGCAGGGACCCAGCAAGAGAAAGAAAAAACCCACCCTGAGATATTAGTGACACAAGCAGAAATGGTGGGCATAGATATTTCTATAGGAAGTGAAGGAAAAGAACAACAGAAAGAAACATCCCCTGAAATGTTGGCAAGGGAAGCAGCAATTGTGCTTGCTACATTAAGCACACCTACAAAAGAAAAAGAAAAAATAAAAAGGCAAACCTTTGCGTACTTTAAAGCCAGAAAAAGCACAAGGATCAAAGTGGGCAAACCCCAGCCACCATCAAAGGAACCAATTGTCATTGAGGACACACCCACTAAAAATAAGGAAGAGTCTCCTTCCAAGATATCTATCACCTATGAAAGAGGAAGCCCAAGAACCTCCACATGGAAAGAGAGAATTAAGTTGATGGACTTAAAGGCAGTTCTACAGGAAGCTGAAACATCTCTACAGGAAACTCTAGCCAAGTAAAAGAAACTGAGAAATTAGAGGAGAAGGCAGCCAAACAGTCATAGGGGAAGAGAAAGGCCAAAGAAATACCTGAACCAACCCCTCAGTGTAATTTGGGCTCATACTACAATCTGTTAGAGGGTGAGAAAATCATCCCATAGAAATTTGTTGTACTGTTATTCTTTGAATTAGAGAAAGAGAGGGTCAGAACCAACACATGGATGCAAATCGCCAAATCTAAAGGAGTTGAGGACATAGGCCACATGGAGGACAAGCTAAAGGAATTAAGAGGGGATTTTGCCATGGTGAGTCACGTAAAAAGCATTAAAAGAGCCCAGCTATAGGAAGAGAATGAGTTGTTGAAAAAGCAGTTGCAGCTACAGGGAGTTCATAAGGGAGATAGGTTGTCCATTTTGGGAGGGCAGTAGCAGCAAGAAGGCGCTCCAACAGACAAGGAAACAACTAAGAAACAGAAGAAGGAGGGAGAGCTACAAGCTGATGTTGAGATGCTAACAAAACTACTGCAAGAAAAGGAGTCTCAGGCAACAGAAGAAGTGCAGGTTTTAAAACAATAGTTGCAAGGAAAAGAAGCCCAAATTGTCTGCATGGCTAGCTTAGAAATAGAAGCCTTAAAATGTAGGCAACCTACTAAATCCTATGCATTATATCTTAAAGACCAATGGTTGCAATTTCAAATTAACACATTGGCCCGAAGGGGCACCATCCCATTCCAGAATTACAATCAGTTTATGCATTTGTGTGACAATAGCTCAGCTAAAGATAAGGCCAAGTTAGCAAAATTCTATTTACACAACTTGGAACTTCCTAACATGAATATATGGGACCCAAACACTACATTCATACATCTACAACTCATGGCCATTGATTCTTGGTTAAGACATGAAGAAAAGAGGGCAGTAGAGATTCATAAGATTATGACCAAGGAACTAAGTGAGACACTCATGATAAGGGCAGAACCAGAAGATCCCTCAACTTTCATATATTCCCATCGGCACCTTGCAGACAACCCTCACATTGCATCTGACTATGTTGAAAGGCAAGCTCAGGCCATTGCTCACTTTGAAGATATGGAAAGACTATTTTGTGATAATTGCATTCATGCTTGCATAAGGAGATGGAATACATTTTGCCATAGTCTAAAAATAAGAGAGTACCACTTCCCAACCAAAATGAGGGAGGCTATGAGAAGAGTACCCCTATACAAACAATCAATGCAGAACTTGAAAGCCAATTGGATTGGCCTTAAGTTAAGCCCTCCACTATTGCTAAGGCTGTTAAAAGGGGTCAAGGAAGAAGAGGAACAAAGACAATGGGAGGAAGTGGACAGAAAGACAGGGTTTCATGATAGAGAAGAGGACATCACCTCAAAGGCCTGGGATGTCAGAGAGGCAATCAAAGATATCAAAGATCATGAACTGGATTAGTTGCTCAGAGGATGAGCAACACGTTCAGTAGGGGGGTGATGATGAGCCTTGGAAATGAGTAACTATATTGGCTCATTTTGCCTATTATTCTCATTTAATCCACCATTCTCGATATTTTTGTGCATGCTTTTGAATATATTTATGTTAATTGAGTGAATGGGAATAATCACTTTACCACAAAGTCTAATATGTGCTTATTGCAGATTTTTGGACATTTTTGGACCAAGATCAGGCATTTATGAGCAGATTGGCAGCCAAATTCGAAATAACAAGGCTGGGGATTTATAGGAGGGGTGTCTCCTGCACTAAATTACCCCTTCCTTGAGTTCTCCACCAACAGCTCGGAGTTCAACAACCCACTAAAGATGATTTCAAGGGGCAACCGAGCAGGTCTAGTGAAGTGGTTGTTATCTGCAGTTTTGGGCAGTGAAGCTCCTAAAGTTAAGGAGGAATGTTGGGAGTCCTCATTTACATAAATAGGAAGGCTTCAAGCCTTAGTATTTTATCCATTTGATAGTCTATTTTCACACTTTAGTGCAGCCTTGTAATCACCACATTTTCGAGCTTTTTCTTGCAGACAGTTTTTGTGATGTAACTATTATTTTTTGATCAATGAAGATGAATCCAGCTTTGAACCAGATATGAGCTTTCATAGGAGGCTGTAGCTCTTGGGGTTTGGTCCAACCCAAGTGCCCAGTACCTCCTTTGTGCACTTTTATGTGTTCTTATTGCATTCATAGAATAATTTCTGTTATATAGGTTAAATCTTGCTTCGTTACTGAGGTTGTTTTTGATGATTAAGATAGATGTTCTTGCTTCAGGTTGATTTGATAGTTTGGTAATAGAAAATATCCACAAAAAGGCTACAAAGCAATCCATGATCTCCTTTCTCCCTCATTGGGACCATGAATTGAGACCAAGGCACACTTGTTGCCATAAAAACACTATTTTTGCCTTCCAATGCAATTGCAAGTGCTAGATTTTGAGTTGGAGAAGTTGATATCAGTTGTGTTTTCATGCTTAGATCTATTATTTATTAGTTTCCATAGCTTTCTTGCATGATTTCCTATCTATAAACTTTTGTTCATCATGTTTCTGGTTTTTAGGTCAGATTAGGTCAAAATAAATAAATCTTTGTTTTTTTAGTCTTTGCTTGGATCAGTTTTGGAAAGTAGTGTGTAGAACACTTGTAAGAAACTCCAACCTATCCTTCCTCCACCATACAATCTACTCCAATCCCTCACTCAAGATCTCCTTCAATCATTCGCCCCACTTTCCCAACTTGACCTAATTTCTACATTTTTGTGCAACATCTCTTTCTTCATCCTTGAACAAATCCAACCATCTTCATCACTCCCGAGCTTCATTTACCAAGTCCTAGATCCCTTAACATCCCTATCCACCCTCCATTTCCACTTTCCTACCATTTTTACACCATCAACCCTCTAAAAAACACTTTCGGCCTATTCCTGTAGAACTTCCTATAGAATTTCCTATAGATCCCCTATAGCCTCTTGTAGAAGTTCATGCCAGTGATTTTTTGAGATCTAAGCATGGTGGAAATCTCCAAAATGGTGCTAGGGACCCCTTAGGTCCTCTTCACACCTTCCCAACCTCCTACAAATGCCCACTCCATTTCCTTTTGCCAATAGACCTCTGCACAATAAAAAATAGTTAAAACACATGCATAATAATTTAGCATAAAATTGCTCAAAAATACAAAAAGATTATTTTTCCATATTTTCCTTTAGAATTAGCTTAAACACATGCATTCTACCCTTTCAATAGTCAATGACATCCATTTTAGTAGCTTACATATCTTTTCTTGCACAAGTAGGGTTAATCGGTAAAACTAGGGTTTTCTAGGGTTTGTGTTTCCTTTCATCTTTCATCTTCTTTCTGCAAGTAGACTAGCCTCTTTTGAGTTAGCTTTCATCCATCACAGTTAAAAGCTTCTTCTAAGAACTCATAGAAGTTTTCTTAAGCTCCTAGCAAACTTGTGCCAGCTGATCAAGTGATAGCCTGCAGTAAGAGCTAGTACTTGTGCATATAGCACCATCACTTCCAAGTTTGTTACAAACTACTGGGTTGATAAAAGTAAAGTAGGGAGTCCTAGGAGTTGTAGCGTCATTGCTGCAATACTGGAGCTCACCACTGGGATTGTGGAATGTGCATTCCCATCTAGAAAGTGATGCAGGCCCAGGGACTGCATTGGGCAATTTTCTGGGCCAATAGCCACTGCATCTCAAAATTGCGCAAGGAAAGACTAAAGGGAATTCACTGGCTAGAATTGTGCATTTTTTGCAATGAAGGCAGAGCCTTCCCTCTTAGAATTGCATAATGTTGTCTCGGTGAGGCAGTGTTCGGGCCAAGGTTGCCTAGACTCACTAATGGGAAAATGAAAGAAAATGAAGATGTGAATGCATGGCGATACTGAGTGTAATGAGGATTGAATGACCATGCATGAAAATAGTGAATGTAAGATTGAGAAAATGGAACAACATGAATGTATGCGAAACGGGTCGCCGATTCGGAGATCAGTTGTGCAAAACAATGCCATGCATGCGACAATAGTGACATGCTAACAAAAATTAAAACAATGCTTATACAAGCTGACATGCATGCAAACGACATCAAGCATTCATAGAAATCAAGCAGACAACACTCACACAAGCCAAAACATAAAAAGCGACAGAAATGCTGCAAAAAGACAAGTTAAGCAGACTTAACCAGAAATAGCTAAGTTGGATGTGCCAAAGAATCATAGATGTGTTGTGGGATGAAAGAGCACCAAGATTGATGTGAAGAATGATCTCTTAAGTGTTGAATAAATAAGTTTGAGGCTGATGATGCACATGCGAGAAAACTAAGAAAAAGCGACACTTGGAGGAAAGTTTCTAAAACGATATTTGCATGTAATCTCAATTGCTAAAAATAGCTCCCTAAAATCTAGGGATGATTTTTGCATGTAGCTTTCTACTATTTTTTGAAAAGGAAGCCCATGCATGAAAGTAATGTTTTCTCAGTCTTGGGTGGATCAGGTCAACTTGAGGGCAGCCTGCTTGACTGAGGGATATTTTTGTGCAATTTCTGGGAGGAAGCTGGGCTAGCTATCCAGAGGGATTGCGCAATTTGTAGGAGTAGCTGACTACTACCCATAATTGCTTAATTTCTGGGCTTAGCTGTCTTGCTAGGCTAGATTGCACAATTTTCCAGAGGAAGGATGCTTGATAGGATTATGCAATTTCTAAGCCTAGCAAACTGCTAGTTAGATTTGTGCAATTTCTGTAGGGAAGGATGGTTCCCCTCCAGAATTGCACAATTTCTTGAGGGAGATGCTCAACCAGTAGCTGGACCAAGTCATGAGTGGCAGCCTGTGAGGGGGCTAAAATAAGCTATCATGCACACGATGGAAAGCTGCTAGAAAACCGATGAAGCTCATGTACTTAACAGTGCAAGACATGCTGCTGAGGATAGTTGATAGGGAGGCTCCAAAATTGAGCTAAGGAAAAATTTTGGAGGGTGTTTGTAGCAGCTACAACACTTGGTGACACACTGGTAGAAGTCCAACTCTATGAATGAACCTTGTTCGTGAAAACCAAGTCTAACACCTCCAGAAGTATTGTTCAATTCTCAGTTTGTCTTGGTTTTCCACACTTGCTTGATTGTAAGAAGTAGCATCTACCAAGCTCTTGGTCGGTCGACCCACATTCCAAGAAAAGTCAACAAGTTTGTTTCGATTGGGGATGAGAGGCATATTGGTGCACAAGCAGTATAGTCGTTAGAGTTGTAGTTTCATCTCTGATGTTCCTCCACTGCCAACAGACCTAGACAGTACCCCGACAGAGTCACACAGGAACATAAGCATCAATCTACTACCAACGAGCCTGTTCAGTACACCGGCGGAGTTACTTGCATCACCTCTTTGAACAGGAAGCCTTTCTCTTCTTTCAACTGATTCATTTTTCATTTTTGAAAATTTTCACTTTTTTTTACTTTTTCCATTTTTCATTTTTCATAACTGTGCATAGCACTTATTTATTTCAAAGGCGTAAGATGGATCCCGACTTATTGAGAGCAGAAGTGGTTGTTCCTTCATAGAAGTAGTTTATATATACCTTTGATGTGCTTGTTAAGATTTTCCTACTCACCTTACTCTACTTAACTGAGCTGGCAAGGGTTAACCCAAAAATAACCAACTAGAGTAGGTGACACTAGTTAGTGCGCAAGCATTTTATTTTCACCAAGGTTCACTTTGAACAATACATATTTTCCATTGGTGTATCATGGGTTGAGGATAACAAGTTCTTCAGACATAGGTAGGACGATAGATAACCAAGTAATGATAACTGTACAAGTCCTCTTGGAATTTACCCATCTAGTTTCAAGAGTCACACATGGTTTCATGCGAAACTAACCTACGAAAGTAAACAAGAAAACAAACACAAAACAAATAAAAAGAAGAAGTAAATGTGAAAGAGAATCATGTAAGAAAACAAGGGTGTAGGCACACAAACATGCAAGGTAAGAAGAAAACATACATGCAAGCAAACAAACCAAAAGAAAACACTACTCCTAAGCTAATGGTTCATGGGCCTAATCACGTGAAGTGATACTTCCAATGCACCCACCGGCACATTGGTCGACCCATGTTGGTGAAGGCATTCTTCGTGAGAAAAATAGCTCTGCGAACTAGTAACAAGAAATATATAACAATGAAGACAAACACACTCCAAGTTTAAATGTTTCCACAGAACAAAAGTGAGTGCGTGCGTGGACTTGTCATGGTGTTGTGTGATACTGTGTGCAAATGTTAAGCATGCGCATACTCTTGACTGTGACATGCAAGAAAATGAAAGAAACAAACATAGTTTGCATCATGTACATGTGCTTGCTATGTAAGATTCCTCCATTGCATGAGCGACATGATCATGTAGCTCGACTGGAGGAAGCATAATGTGTGTGTGAGATTGATCTTCAATGCATACAAATGAGTGATGAGGAGCCTCGTGTGTTTCAACAATTTCTTGATTGGAAATGATACCGACCTTAGGACAACGAGGCCCTGATAGAACCATCAGCTCTGGCTGAAGTGCCTCGACAATTTGTGGGTTTTCGATTTCATCGACAAATAGATCATCATAAACAGGTGGCTTGGAAAAATAAACTACAATAGAATCATCATCGTGATCAAATACGAGAGTAAATAGATCATGATAGCTACGATCAACAAAATCAATGATTTCATTAGCATCCTCACGATCTAATGAATAAAACAAAGGGGTAGATGAGAAGCGGAAAAATTCACCCTCTATGTTTCTGGAAAAAGCAAATGAAAAGTCAAGTGGATTTTCAATGAATAATTTATCCTCTCCATTGTCAGATGATGGACTAACATCCAGTGTGTTATGCGAATCAACAACAATGGGTGCATCCATAGGTGGAGATACACATGCAAAATTAGGGATGTGTCGGTTGAATAGATGTGTGTGCATGCTCTCCCACATCACTCTGCGATTGTGGAGCTATTTGACGAGGGAATGGTGGATAGTCACTTGTGACAATGACTGTTTCCATCTGTGATTATGCAGCTCCATCACCGAAGTATGCTAAGTGGGGCTTCGGCTTGAATTTCTTCTTGGGATGGGAAAATTTGTTAAGATAGTATTAGAATCTATCCCAAAGATATGGAAATTTCATTTGGCTCTTCAAAGCTTGAAACAGAAACACACGGAAGCATTCCCAAAATTCCATAGGCAATTTATGTGGGGCCTTCTGTTGTTGTAACAATTTTTGGTCAAGAGGTTTTGAATCAAAATGATGGAAAGTAGATTCAATGAGATCACAAAAATACTCAAGTGAGTACATGCTGCCAGGAGGCAGACTGTAGCACCACAGTTATGGGGATTTACGAAGTGTGTATGAAAGCAGCAGGATGACCTCTCCACCATAGAACTCGTTTGCATTATCAAGGAATGCATAGAACTCTTCTAAGTACTCAAAACAAGATACCTCGCCTTCAACAATGTGGAGTACTAAAAAGGTATGCTTTTGATGGTCATTTCAGTGGCGTTTCAGTAGAATTTGTAAACCTTTTTGCATCATGAACTTCGAAAACAATAAAGAAGTATAACAAAACATGTGGGATTAATACGCAAGACTTAACCACTGATAGTTGTCATTCTCCTGTGCAGGAAAGGGTGAAAACGAGGAGCTGCTGTTCCAAAGAAAAAGACAAGAACAAGGTAACTGTTGTCCCTTTGACGGGGGACCGAGTACAAACAAGGCTTAACAGATCAAAGCAAACTAGCCCGAAAAAGGAGGAGAAGACACCAGCTCGGCGGAGGAGAAAATAAATGATTAAGGATTAACACTTTGGTGAATCCCTCAAGATATTTGATCCTGAGGGATCACTGCTTTATTTATCTTGTTACTTAGAATCTCCGCCGTCACCCTTATATAAAGGGATAGCACTGTTAGCTTTGGAGGATGCTTTTATGTAACTTTCTGTTAAAGATTGAACTTTGATCATCGAGTCTCGTTGAAACTGGTTCATTGTAATTTTGTTCTATGCATTAACATAAACTTGGTCATTATGCTATCTCTGCGTCTGAATTAACTTAAAGCGGTGTACCCTTGGAGGCTAAGGGCCCAGCCCCGGAGGACACTTGCTTCTATATCACTACGATTTGATTTCTGCGTGGTTTGCTTATCGTCGTTATTTGGTAATCTGATATGCTTTATAAGTTGCTATCATATGCTTTGTTAAGATTCATTCATTAAGGTTTTTATAGACAGAACTATTGTATTGACTCCACATTATATTACTAATCCTTTCAGAGTTGATTGAATATTACTAGTCTTGACCGAATATTGTTACTATTTTGTTACAGGTCTCTTATGTTGTACATTCATGTGATAGAATTTATCTGAAGGTTGTGTTCTTTACGATTCAAGAGTGATGCTGTTCCATTTTGAAACGCAGTTGTATTCCTGTTAATGAAGATTGATGCTAGATTAGATTACTCTTCAAGCGTGTTGTGTGTGTGTATGATTTCCAAACGCTGTTCCATAACTTATTAGTAATTAATGCTGTTCCATTAGTGTGTGCTGCTTGATTTGCCTGGAGAATGAAAGATTGCTGTTTGATTACAATGAGTGCATTTGAGTTAGTAGAATAAAGCTTGATTACTGCTCACGAGACTTAGTTGTTTGATTATTGTTCCATTTCAGAATTGTTGTTCCATTTTAGCATTGTTGTTCCATTCCAGATTTGTTGTTCGATTTCTTATTTGTTGTTCCATTTTTCTACCTGCCGTTTCATTTACTCGCATTTGTTGTTTTGGTGTGAGAGACGATCTGTGGCTGTAGTGAGCCTCGGCATTTACTGTCTAGCTCCTAGACCTGTGGTCCATGCTCTAATTTCCTTTCCATCAGTTTCCAAAGGGATGAGCTATCGCTGCCGAACCCTTGACTAATAAGTTTCCTAGCTTTAGAGTGTGTGATTTATTCATTTGAAGTAACTTACTTAATAGAAAAGCATCCGTTTACTCTTGTATTTTTGTTGAATGCTGTACTACTAGCATTACTCTGACAAATGATAGCTTCAGACTGAGTCACTCTTTGAAATAACAAAACGCTCCCGGATTGACATATTAATGTGAGGTAATTAGAGGTGAAAGAGACCCTTTTTATAGCTCTACATTTTGGCGCTGTTGCCAGGGAAAGAGTGTAGCCATTTGTCTTTTTCAATGTAGTGTATGAACCTGCTAGGGAAGACTTGGATATTAAAAACAGAAGGTAAGAACCTGCGTTCGGAGCATGTAAAAGCCCTGCTCCACTGTCCGCTTTCCTAACAGATTTGTTGTTGCTTTGTTTGAATATAATTTAGTAGTTCATTTGAGTGCATGACTAAGCAGAAAAAACCAGAAAAGAATATTAAGCTTCCATCCAAACCTAAAAAAGCTAAGGGGCTGGTGATCCTTGGCCGAACGACCTTCATAGACAAAATCTATAAGAAAACAGATTCTCAACCATCAGTAGGCCCCAGGAAAATCATTTCTAAACAACATACTAGTTCCCTTCAGGCCACAGGATCACCATCTGTAGCCTTTGCTGAGGTGCATAGTCAAATTGAAGAGCAGGACTTTCAAGAAATTGAAAATTCTACTCCAGAACTATTGCAGGAAGGGAATTTCAGCAAATTTTGTGAAGGAGAAGGAGAAACAGGGGAAACCAAGGAACCAAAATCTCCCATTGGAACAAATCAGCCATTAAATAGCCCAGATAAGGGGAGCGCTGCAAAAATCATTGTTGAAGGAATCCAATCTCCTCAGACATCAGGTATTCCCATTATCCCAGATAAAGGAAGTGCTATTAAAACTATCCCTGCCAAAACCGTTCCCTCTCAACCTAGGAATACCCTCCTAGATATCCCAGAAGGTTATTGGCATATATTCGATCCTATGGCTCAGAACCAGCCAAATACTCAAACCTCTACATTACAATATCCTATAGTCGATTATGCAGCAAATGCGCCCATGAAAGTTATCCCTCTTCAACATATCCCTACATTTCACGATCTCACATCAGAAGATCCGGATGCATTTTTATTCGAATTCGATGTGTTGTGAAGCGGATATGATTACACCACCGATCCCCAGAAATTGACATTATTCCCCTCTACATTAAAAGGGGCTGCTTTAAGATGGTTTATGGGACTAGGTGGTGGGGTCATCAACAATTGGGATCAAATGAAAGAATCTTTCTTAAAAAAATATTAGGACTATTGTAGGTCTAGAGAATTAAAGGACGAAATATTCCAAATGACAGCCAAACCAAATGAAACATTAGAGGAGTATGTGGAACGTTTTCAGTACAATCTACAAAGATCTCCTTATGCATCACTACCTTTACTTGATAACGTGTTAAAAACTGCATTGATAAGGGGCATGAAGGAACAATGGATTGAAACATTAAACAATGGGAAAAGGGGATATTTATCAAGAGAATTTTGCTGACATCATTGATTTATGTATCAGGAGTTCGAGAGGCAGCACAAGAGTAAAACCGGCAGAATATGATCGGTTTGCAAGAGACAACAAAATGTCAATAGAAGGAGTACCATGTGTAGAGATTGGAAATTTATTAGAAAATTTTAAAACTGATATTCTAGGGACACTAACTACACAACTTGATATCATGCAGGCTAAACAGAAGCAGATGGAGGCAAAATAGAATTTGGCGATCTTCTACCCCCGATGTAGGAAAAAGCATAGTCACAAGGAGTGTCCACTGGATACAGTCCAAACATGTGCCATCTGTACAAAAGATCATCTTACAGAAAGCTGCCCCTCACTTCCTGGATTAAAAGAAATATATAAGGAAGCGGAGGAAGAACCAGAATCGGTGTACTTGATCAACCAGCGCCGCCAGTGGCAGCCGAGACAATATGGTATGTTTCCAGACCCAACTTCTTCTTTTCAGCCTCCACAATATAATGCTCAACAATATAGTATGTGGCAAAGTCAGTCCCAACCCCCATTTTCAAACTGGTCACCATCGTTGTTTCCTTCTTCAAACCCGTGGCTAAATCAGGCAAGCCAATCTGGTTGGCCGAATTTCCCTTACACTCCACCATATTGGAAAAATAGCCCATATCCTCCACCATGGACTCCCCCTACTTCACAAAGTTCACCCTGGTAGACAAACTGGCAAAGACCGATGCACCAGTTAGTAGGAACTATTCCGCTCCCTCAACCTACTCTGCCAGCTTTACAACAAAATCCCCAGTCTAATCTGAGACCGCAACTCCCAGCCCAACCCAACCCCAATCCAAATAACAGACCGGTCCAATCTCTTCAAATCATAGAATCACTAGAAATAGGACCTGACCTGAGGGAGTGTAATGATCTTTAGTTACGATCTAGACATATTATTGAAACTGAGGGAGATAAAACAGTTCATATTGAAGATCAGTTATCAAGAGAACATCAGTTGCAACAAGAGGATGTAAATAAGCAGCAGACTCATAATCAATCAACCACATCCTCTCCTCCGTTCCTAGAACGATTAGTCATACCTCGACCTTTACAGTATCCTGACTTTGACATTCTGGGAGAATTACAAAATCTGTACATAAAAATCCCATTCCTCCAAGCCATTCAAGACATTCCTATATACGCAAAAACTATCAAAGAATTGTGCATAAAGAAACCAAGGAGGAATATAACAACTAATCCAAGAGTCCAAGTAGTCAGTACTTTATCTGATTTACTATCCGGAAAAGAAACACCCATTAAATATGAAGACCCCGGAAATCCAATTGTAACTGTTCAAATTTATGGTCAGACCCTGTCTAATGCCTTAGTTGATCTAGGAGCTGCAATCAATATTTTAACAACCATTACCTGTCAAAATCTTGGCATTACATCTGTAGAACCCACCTCTACTTTGTTAGAATTGGCTAACCAATCTGTGGTTAGAGCAGAGGGTACTCTACATGATGTCATGGTCTCTATAGATTCCTGGGAATATCCAACCGATTTCCTGATAATTAATCCAAAAACCCGACTTGATGGACACCCGCTAATCCTAGGTAGACCTTGGCTTGCCACTACCAATGCTTACATTGGTTGCTGGCAACGAAATATGACCATAACCAAAGGACCTGATATCAAGAATTTAGTTCTATACCCTCCAGCATAGCCAAGTGTCACAATAATTAAAACTTACAAGCACCCTACATCATACCTTACTGATAACATTAGATCTCCATTGACTATACAAGAGGCACTTGATTTTAAAGATCAAACAGAAGATGATGCCATTAACAACTTCATTAGTCAAATTGAATCCAGATCCTACACACAGTGTCACATGATAGAAGCAACATTTGATAATGAATTAGAAGAAGATCCTCTGAAAGATACACATGATCAAACAATACCTGTTACTTCTGTTGCAAATAGTAAAATTGTGGAAATTGAACCGGGAAAAACTTTAAATATCAATGCCAACCTCACACCTGAACAAGAAATGAAGCTCATCCATCTGTTAAGAAAATATCAAGAAGAATTTGCATGGGATTACCCTGATATGAAAGGAATCGATCCACAATTGTGTACACACCACATTTATATAGAAAAAGATGCTAGACCTATTCGTGAACTGCAAAGAAGACTTAATCCTCATCTAAAGGATGTGCTAAAAGCTGAACTTCAGAAAATTTTAGATGTCAATTTTATCTATCCTATTTCTGATAGTAAATGGGTCTCTCCACTTGTGGTGGTACCAAAAAGGAATGGGAAATGGAGAATTTGTGTGGATTACAGGGAACTCAATAAAGCAACACAAAAAGACCACTTTCCTCTCCCGTTCATAGACCAAGTACTAGATACTTTAGTAGGAAAGAAATCATTTTCTTTCCTGGACGGCTTCAGTGGATACAATCAGATTCAGATTGCCCCTGAAGACCAGGACAAAACTACTTTTACTTGTCCTTGGGGAACATTTGCCTATCGAGTTCTACCTTTTGGCCTATGTAATGCTCCTGCCACATTCCAAAGGCCTATCCTTAGCATTTTTGCAGATTTAATAAATGATGGACTTGAAGTATATATCGATGGCTTTACACCATATGGAGATGATTTTGATCCAGCACTAGACACCCTAGAAAAATTCCTACAACACTGCATAGCTACCAGGCTTTGCTTATGCCACGAAAAATGTTACATGATGATGACTGAAGGACTTATCCTAGGACACTATGTTTCAACAGCCGGCATTCAGGTAAACTCGGCCAAAATCCAAATACTTTTGCTTATTCCCACTCCTACTACTCAAACAGAGGTACGCAACTTTCTTGGATTTTCTGGTTATTATAGATGATTTATAGAACATTATTCACACATTGCTGCACCTTTATATGCACTAACTAGTAACGTTGATTTTCTTTGGACAGAAAAAATGTGAACGTGCTTTCAAGGATTTAAAGAAGCTCGTATCCCCAGCCCCAGTCCTTCGAGGACCAAACTGGGATTCGCCATTTCAGATATCATCTAATGCCTCAGATACAACCATTGGCGCAGTCCTTGGGCAGGAAGAGGATAAAAAACCATACGCTATCTATTACATCAGCAAAAATTTATCCCATGTTGAATTAAATTGCACTGTTACTGAAAAGGAATTCCTAGCTGTAATACATGCTGTCAATAAATTTAGACATTATATTACAGGCTATCCTGTTATCTTGTATACAGATCATTCTTCCATAAAATATTTAGCAAATAAGCCTGTCACGAATGCCAGAATAACTAGATGGTTGATTTTATTACAGGAATTCGATATCACAATCAAGGATCGGCCTGGCAAAGAAAACCCTGTAGCCGATTTTCTCTCAAGAATGCCAAAGCCAATTGATGCAGCAGCAGTTGAAGATCAATTTCCGGACGAACATTTGTTTGATGTTGCCATTCAAACACCCTGGTATGCTGATGTTGCAAATTACCTTGCAGTAGGTAAACTACCAAAACACCTAACCCCTAATGAACGAAAACAGATTGTTCAAAAGAGTACTCGGTTCTCGTGGATTGGGGGCTATTTGTTTCACACAGGGGCAAACATGCATATCAGGAGATGTGTTCGAGAAGATGAAATCTTTGACATCCTAAAATCCTGTCATGATGGACCATGTGGGGGACACTTCGCTGAGCGTAGAACTGGACATAAAGTATTACAGACAGGATATTATTGGCCCACGATTTTCAGAGATGCAAAGAAATTTGTCCAAGCCTGTGACAGCTGCCAACGAGCAGGACGTCCTGGTCAAGCTGACGAGATGCCTCTAAAACCACAGTTAGTCATTGAACCATTCGAGCGATTGTCTCTTGATTTCGTTGGACCCATCAACCCATCATCAAATCAGAAAACATATATCTTGGTGGAAACAAAATATGTCACCAAATGGGTTGAAGCAGAAGCATTGCCAAGAGCCACAGAGGACTCTGTCATACAGTTCCTGTTCCATCTATTTGTATGTTATGGCCTTCCAAGGGAAATAATTACAGACGGAGAACCACAATTTTTTGGGAATAGATTAGCTGCAACACTTAATAATTATCATATCCAGAATAAAATCACTACTCCATATCACCCACAGGTGAATGGACAAGTAGAAAACAACAATAAGGTAATAGAATCAATCCTAACGAAAACCATTGCGTCACATAGGTGTGATTGGGCTGCCCGACTACCTGAAGGACTCTGGGCCTATAGAACAACATGGAGAAGCAGCACTGGTTACTCACCTTATCAATTAATGTTTGGAAAACAACCCATTTTTCCTATAGAATTTGAAATCCAAACATTACGAACATCATAGGAAGTTGGCTTAGATCTAAGCGAGGCACAGATTAATCGACTACAGCAGATCAATGAATTGGATGAAATTAGGCTCTCTGCACTACAAAATACATCACTGATTCAACAGCAGCAAGCTAAATGGAATGATGCGCTCATAAAAAACAAAGTCTTCCACGAGGGAGACTAGGCTCTATTGTACGACTCTCAGTTTCAGGACTTCCCTGGGAAACTCCAGACTCGTTGGTTGGGACCATACGAAATCCAGAAGGTACATGACAATGGGACCCTTACTCTAATCACCATTGACGGTTCTGGATATGCCTTCAAAGTAAATGGCCACCGAGTTTGTCTCTATCGTAAACCACTCACTCGGGAATCCTTCTGCTAGCAGCTACGCCGAGACACTGATATGGAGATTTTAGGAGAGGAAGAGAAGTCTTCCTCACCTGTAATTCATTAAGGAATTCATTTCTTTTTACAATTTGTACATAAGTTCTTTTCTTTAAGTCGTTCTTGTACATATGCTTGAACTAAATGTTTTCTTGTCATTTTTTGCTGCTCCTTTTCTTCCTCAAGATTTCGATTTTTGTCGTTCTGTTTCTAAAAGAATGGCATTTGCGTGTTTTTGCTGTTCCTTTTCAAAAGGAACAACATTCTTGATTTTTTTGCTGTTCCTTTTCAAAAGGAACAACATTCTTGATTTTTCTGCTGTTCCTTTTCAAAAGGAACAACATTCTTGATTTTTCTACTGTTCCTTTTCAAAAGGAACAACATTCTTGATTTTTCTGCTGTTCCTTTTCAAAAGGAACAACATTCTTGATTTTTCTGCTGTTCCTTTTTCAAAGGAACGACATTTGCTTGTTTTGTTGTTCCTTTTCTAAAAGGAACAACATTTTGATTTTTGTTGTTCCTTTTTCAAAAGGAACAGCATTGCGGTGTGTTTGCTGCCCCTTTTTCCAAAGGCGCAACATATTGTTGATTTTTGCTGTTCCTTTTTCAAAGGAACGACATTTTTGCGTCTTTTGCTATTCCTTTTTCAAAGGAACAACATTTTTCATGGCTGCTGTTCATTTTTCAAAAGGAATGTCATTTCAAGTGTTTTGATATCTTTTTCTAAGGAAATAACATTTTTTTAATTTCTGTTGTTCCTTTTTCAAAGGAATGGCATTGGTGTGTTCTACTGTTCCTTTTTCAAAAGGAACGACATTTGCACTTTTGAGACCTATGCTCCTTTGTTGTTCCTCTTTCCAAAAGGAACACTTCTAGCATACCTTTTCTCTCCTTGTGAAACATATTATCCCTTTTGCTGATCTAAATTGATGATGCTTCTTGCTCCTGTTCTTTCAAAGTCTTTTAGAGACAGCTATGCACTTATGCAATGAACACAAAATCACAACATACTGAAATCAGAAAATTATAAATCGCTATCTTTATAAGGCTCTGTGTTGGTAAGAGGACAAAAGGAAGGACACACTTATTCATCATCTTTTGTTGTCATTGTCTTACTAATTTTGCCTTGATTGGTTATCTTTATCGTGACATTCCCTTTAATCCTTTTCTATTATTGTTTAGGAATAAGAGCAAAGGGTTTATATCTTCCTATTGAGATGATAAGACTTCTTCCACCATTCCTACTCTTAAGGAGTGTTGAACCACCCTTTGTGTATAAATAAGGAAAAGTGCTTTATGAAAAAGAAGAAAGTAAAAAGATGAATTATAAGTTGTCAAATGCAGGATAGGGGGTCTCATCAAGAGCCAGCCTACCATGATCATGAGGATGGAAGTGAAGTGGCATTCCCACTATGGCCACCACACCAGGGATATGGTCCAAAAGGTATATCAAATAAACAAACCTTGGAACAGGAGGTCTCATCACGAGCCGGCCTACCCACTTTTCGCTCCCTCCTCGTGAATGGAATTATGGCTAACTGGTTACCAAGCCAGCATAATGGCCTACACTTTGACATTACATTCCTTAATATGCACATAAAAGATCATGGTTCTAGGGGTGAAATAAACAACTCTGCCAAGGTTATGGACACCTGTCGGCAGCAGAGCACTGTTAATGGTATTGAAGTCACATTGATTACACCAATAGGTAAGATACTAATACTCTTTTGTTTCTTATATCCTAGGCACTAATCATACATTATCTTCCGACTTATATATCGCATGAACATTTATTACCACCAATCATGGCAAAGGAGGTGACAATGACTACTTGAGATTTGGCAAGTACGACAGACGTCCTATCCCCCAGCCTCGCATCATATCACGGTAGCCTCTTACGTAATACGCGATCCAACTTTATGCCTCGATTTCGATAATTCGTTGTTTTTCTAAACATGGCATATTTTCATACGTTGTTCCTTTATGACTCGGTTGCAGATCAGGTGCTGCTCCTTTCTTTGACGGCTGGGACAGCCTATCACATTGTGGGGGGGGAGGTTAACCTCATTATTCCCCGGATTATGTGTCAGCTCACTATTCGGGAAAAATAGTGTACTAGGGTATGGCATGGCTTAATGGCATGATATTTCTATTTTTTACACAAGTTGTTGTTCATAAGCCATTTCTGTTGCATACTCTGTGATTTTTTCAAATCTTGCGATTATTACCCTCTCTGTGTTTCGAACAACACAAGCAGTTGTTGTTCCATTGAGAATACATAGTGAAACCATCGGAGGAAGGGCAATTCGAAGGGAACCTCAGGAGTTGACAGTCTCCGCTGCTGCCCGGGAGATCCTAGAAAGAGTAGGGTGGCTGACTTATCTCAGCCGCTTGCAGGAGTCTAATGAAACAATGGCGATTGAATTCCTGTAGAATCTGCAGGAGGATCACTCCATAGTAAGGGGGAAGCAGATAGCGGTCACCGATGATATAATGGCAGAAGTTTCGGGACTACCAGCCACCGGACCTGTATGGACACTAAAGAAGGAAAGATTACACAAGATCATGGAAATCTTCTAGGACGAAGGCCAGAGCTTAACGATTAAAGGGAAGGGAGTTCTGCCAGCAATGCTAGGAGAGCCTTGGGCAGAATTAGCAAGAACCATGCAAAGCTACATCACCTGCGAGGTGAGAAAAGACATGGTAAGACCACGACATCTTAAACTCTTAGCTGTTATAAAGCATAAATGCTCTGTAAATTTGCCTGCACTTTTGAATTCATTACTTCATGACGTTGCATGAAGCCTAAAAAAGGCACAGCATGTAGAGTCAGTTGTCACTCACCACGGCTGTAGGCCTCCGCATGAGATTCCTTCTCCAGCCTATTCTCTCACTGCCTTGCATGTCAACTACAACGTTTTCATGAGGGCATGAAACAGGGTAAGCAGGGGGGTGTGTGGAGTACTAAAAAGGTATGCTTTTGATGGTCATTTCAGTGGCTTTTCAGTAGAATTTGTAAACCTTTTTGCATCATGAACTTGGAAAACAATAAAGAAGTATAACAAAACATGTGGCGTTAATACGCAAGACTTAACCGCAGATAGTTGTCATTCTCCTGTGCAGGAAAGGGTGAAAACGAGGAGCTGCTATTCCAAAGAAAAAGACAAGAAAAGGGTAACTGTTGTCCCTTTGACGGGGGACCGAGTACAAACAGGGCTTAGCATATCAAAGCAAACTGGCCTAGAAAAGGAGGAGAAGACACCAACTCGGCGGAGGAGAAAAGAAATGATTAAGGATTAAAAGTTTGGCGAATCCCTCAGGATCTTTGATCCTGAGGGATTGCTGCTTTATTTATCTTGTTACATAGGCATCTCCGCTGACACCTTTATATAAAGGGACGACACTGTTAGCTTTGGAGGATGCTTTTATGTAACTTTCGGTTAAAGATCAAAATTTGATCATCGAGTCTCATTGAAACTGGTTCATTGTCCTTTTGTTCTATGCATTAATATAAACTTGGTGATTATCCTATCTCTGCGTCTGAATTAACTTAAAGCGGTGTACCCTTGGAGGCTAAGGGCCCGGCCCCGGAGGACACTTGCTTCTGTATCACTACGATTTGATTTCTGCGTGGTTTGCTTATCGTCGTTATTTGGTAATTTGATATGCTTTATAAGTTGCTATAATATGCTCTGTTAAGATTCATTCATTAAGGTTTTTACAGAAAGAACTATTGTATTGACTCTGCATTATATTACTAATCCTTTCAGAGTTGATTGAATATTACTAGTCTTGACCGAATATTGTTACTATTTTGTTACAGAGCTCTTATGTTGTACATTCATGTGATAGAATTTATCTGAAGGTTGTGTTCTTTACGATTCAGGAGTGATGCTGTTCCATTTTGAAACACAGTTGTATTCTTGTTAATGAAGATTGATGCTAGATCAGATTACTCTTCAAGCGTGTTGTGTGTGTGTATGATTTTGAAACGCTGTTCCATCACTTATTAGTAATTAATGCTGTTCTGTTAGTGTGTGCTGCTTGATTTTCCTGAAGAATGAAAGATTGTTGTTTGATTACAATGAGTGCATTTGAGTTAGTAGAATAAAGCTTGATTACTGCTCGCGAGACTTAGTTGTTCGATTTCTGTTCCATTTCAGAATTGTTGTTCCATTTTAGCATTGTTGTTCCATTCCAGATTTGTTGTTCGATTTCTTATTTGCTGTTCCATTTTTCTACCTGCCGTTTCATTTACTCGCATTTGTTGTTTTGGTGTGAGAGACGATCTGTGGCTGTAGTGAGCCTCGGCATTTACTGTCTAGCTCCCAGACCTGTGGTCCATGCTCTAATTTCCTTTCCATCAGTTTCCAAAGGGATGGGCTATCGCTGCCGAACCCTTGACTGATAAGTTGCCTAGCTTTAGAGTGTGTGATTTATTCATTTGAAGTAACTTAGTTATAGACAAGCATCCGTTTACTCTTGTATTTTTGTTGAACGTTGTACTACTAGCATTACTCTGACAAATGATAGCCTCAGACTGAGTCACTCTTTGAAATAACAAAATGCTCCCGGATTGACATATTAATGTGAGGTAATTAGAGGTGAAAGAGACCCTTTTTATAGCTCTACAAACATCATATGTGAATTTGTTAGAAATTTATATATTACACTGCAATGGAACACGTAAGATATATTTCAGAAAAATAAACATAGAAAACACATAAAACAAAAGACACACAGGTATACGTGGTTCACCCAATTTGGGCTATGTCCATGGATAAATAGCAAGTAGTTCCTTTTATAGTATCCAACAAAATGAAGAGATACAACCTACAGTAGATCCGCTATAATTCTCTCTTTGATCTCAATCTCCTTTCTCTTCCTTGCTCAGAATACAAATCTACATAGACACAATACAATTCCCTCATATAAAGTGAGGGGTTTCCTTCTAGGAAAAAAAACCCTAAATTAAACATAACTTCTACCATCAGATCTCTACCTAATGAACGGCCGAGATTGACAACGAAATTACAACATTTTACAAGGTAATTTTACATCTATTTTTAGCTTCGGGGGCGCTACCCCAGATCCCCTGTCGGGGGGGGGCCTCCAAAGGATCGTAGCTGACGCCCCCAGAACTCCCTTGCAGCTTACATTTTATGGATGGTGTTGCTGCCACATTACGAACTGGGGTCCAATGCGGTGATACCTCTGAATAAAGAAGATAATCAGGCTCCACACCCAACAATCTCCCACTTGGAGACTGATTATAACAACTCCACTGTTGTTTCATTTGCTAGAGAATGACTCCATTTTGGACCTGACTATTTCTCATCTTCTTCATCATACTTGAAAACCAATTGAAACCAAGAAAAATCTCATTTTCTCCCTAGTTACAACTTTTGTTATCATATCTGTAGGATTTTTGCTAGTATGTATCTTCTCCAGCTTTAACTGTCCATCTTCCAACACTTACTATATGAAATGGTACTTGAGTTGTATATGTTTAGCCTTGGAATGAAATGCAGAGTTCTTTGCAATATGTATGGCACTTTGGCTGTCACTGTATAACCTACCCAACTCCTGCTTCCTACCCAATTCATCGAGAAACATTTGTAACCAAATCATTTCTTTACTAGCCTCTGTATCAGAAACATACACTACTTCCGTCGTTGAGAGTGCAACAACACTTTGCAAGTTTGAAGCCCAACTAAAAGCTATTCCACCTACAGTAAACACATACCCTGTGTTTCTCACCCGCCATATGTGCATCAACATATCCCTGTGGAGAAATGTTTGAACCACCAAAGGATAATGCTTGATTTGTGGTACCTCTCAAATACCTGAGAATCCACTTCACCGCCATCCAATGTTCTTTTCCTAGATTGTTCATGTACCTGCTTACAACTCCCACTGCATGTGCAATATCAGGCCTTGTGCAGACCATTGCATACATTAAGCTTCCAACTACTGATGCATATGGAACTTTAGATATATAAGCCATTTCTTCCTAAGTCTTGGGACTCATCTCCTTACTTAGTTTGAAATGGCTAGCCAATGGTATACTAACAGGTTTTATATTCTGCATATTAAATTTTTTTAGCACCTTTTCTATGTACTCACTCTGAGACAATGTTAATTTTCTATTCTTCCTGTCTCTAGTTATTCTCATACCAAGGATGTGTTTTGCAGCACCCGAATCCTTCATTGCTAATGAGTTTTCCAATTTTATTTTGAGCACATTTATTTCCTCCATGTTAGAACATGCAATAGGCATGTCATCTACATGCAATAACAATATAATATAGCTGTCATCATTTTTCCTTTTGAGATAAACAGAGTGATCAAAGTGACATCTAGTATAACCTTGTTCAGACATAAACCTGTCAAATTTTAGATACCATTGCCTTAGAGCCTGTTTTAATCCATACAAGCTCTTCTTCAACATGCACACTAGTTTCTCCTTCCCTTTTACCTCATATCCTTATGGTTGTTGCATATATCTCTTCCTCCAAATCCCCATGGAGAAAGGTTGTCTTTACATCTAACTACTCAAGATGCAACTCTTTAGCTACTACTAAACTCAAAATAGTTCTAATTGGAGTCATTTTAACAAGGGAAGCCTCAACCTCCTTCAACAATCCCAATCACAATTGATAAATAAGTTAGCCATTGAGAAGCAAAATTATGTTGAGGTGAAGGGAAAATTGAGGAGGCCACCTCCATCAAAGCCATGGGAAAGCAGCCTTCAACACCCATGAGAAGGCCAACCACTAGGGAAATCACATCCAAGAAACTAAAAGAAAAAATTTCCTTGATACAAGAAAGAAAACGGTTGGTATAGGAAAGAACGTAGCTATTACAGGAAGGAAAAAAATTGCTATACGATAAGGAAAAAGTTCTATAGAAAAGGATAACAACACCTAAAGAGGAGGAAAAATTTCAATGACTCTAAGAGCCTAATCCATAACCTAATCTTTGGTCCTATTACAATTTTGTTCAAGTAGAAAGAATTATACCTGAAAAGTTTGGAATTCTCCTCCTATTTGACTTTAAAAAATAGAGGATCATAACTCACCAGTGGATGCATATCGCAAAATCTAGGAAAATATAGGATGTGGGATTCATGGAGGAAAAGATGCAACAAATGGGTAAGGAAATGGTTGAAATGAGGCTAAAGGAATTAGTCATGAAGGAGAAGCTACCATTAGAAACTAAGAGGTTGAGAATAGAAAATACAGGAAAAGGAGGCACAACTTGTCACCATGGCAATCTTGTCCACAGAGGCCATCCAATGTAGGAAACCATCCAAATCATATGCCATTTTCCTCAAAGGAGAATGGCTGGAATTCCAAATCAAGACATTGTCACAATATGGATCTATACCCTTTTATGATTATAGGAGGTCCATTGACTGCTGCTATCAGGTAAGCATTGAGGACAAGTCCAAATTGGCTGAATTTTATATGCAGAACATTGTCCTCATAGACATGAACTTTTGGGACCCCAATTCAATATTGGGGGATGCACAACTAATGAAACTAACCTATTGGCTAGACCATGAAGAAAAATGGCTAAGAAAGTAAATATGGTTATGGTGAAAGAAGAAAATGAGCCCCTATACATCAGAGTAGAGTTAATAAACCCCAAGGATGTCATAAGTAACCATAACATTATCTCTTTATATCCCAAATTGGTCCCTTGCTACCTAGCAACACAAGAACAAGCCATCCTCCATCTCAAAGATACGTCTAGGCTATTAGGGACTAATAGTTTGTAGGCTTGCCAAATAAGATGGCATGCTCTACTACAGAGTCTACAAATAAGGGAATATCACTCCCTTGAAAGGCGACATCTATGGTGACATCTTTCTAAAAATGAACCTTTCAGGGGTCCATTTACTCTATGGTGACATCTTTCTAGAAGCGAACTCTTACCTCTGTTGCATCCTGGTGTACTTCTTGGGCTCCTCTATCCAATGCGTCTGATAACATGTGCATCATTGTCTTGAGTGCAGATGAACCAAAAACATGTTGATGCATGGTGTCTGCACTAATCATGAAGTTTGCGCTGGTCGCTATGGGCATCAACTCGTCAAAGTGTGAGTCAAGCTCAAGTCAGAATCATGCCTTTGCCTTTGCCTCGATGAGTGTCCCAATAGATGGGATCGCATGTGTGTGCACACCAACATCCATACTCCTGAATACCCATGCATGGGGAACCTATACCTTCAGTTCAACTGCTCTGGACTTCATCATCTTGGGCAAGTGTAATAGGGTTACCTTGTATCTCATTGTCCATGTTTTCATGTAGTCAACAACAGTATGCAAGTTCCACAACATACATGCTCTCCTAGCACTTCATTGCTGCCAACTGTTGAGATGGTCAAATCCCTTATGCATGGTGCCAAACTTGGAATACAACGCCCGCATTATTTTCTCAAGGGAAAATACTTCATATAATATTTCCTTCTTCAACTTTTCTTGGGTAGATGCTATAAACAGTTCTCCTCCTTGCTAGGTCATTTGTAACTCCTTAGCCATTCATTCATTCTCACCTATCAATAAGCGAACACTTGAGCTAGTGGCTTCAATATATTCTCTCGTATCATCGACCAATGCTGCTGAATGCTTGCACACGTCAGACATGATCACTCGTTCTGTAAACTTCACAGGAGATGTGTTGTAATATGGAATAGATACTTTGCATCATTTCACAACTCTATGCTATGACTTGTCAAATGATATGTTGTGCATATCTCCTTCTGGATTGTCTCCAAGGATCTGAGTATCTCCTTGGTCGCTAGGGAATTACTCTACTTCCGGATCCAGTGAAGCTATTGGGTTTACCTCTTGGTGGTAAGGCATGAGGTTGATGTCTTGATGTAACTTTTGCTGCTCCATATCCGTATCCATTTGTTCCAGTGCTTGTTCAATCTCTTGAGCAAAGTCCTTCTACTATGATTGCTCCCTATCTGCTTGGTGCCAACTGTTCGAATGAGTCTACTACCTGTACGGGTGCAGTTTCATCTGTCTATACATGTTGCACCCCCTGCTGTACCTATTCATTTTGTGCTTCCTTCTCTTGTCTGTGTAGCTCCTTTTCCTTCCAGAGTTTCTCCTTCAACTCATGCAACTCCTTCATTGTTTCCTCCATCCTCCTTTTTTCTCTCTACCTTTACACATTCCTCCCATCGCAATGTTGCCTCTTCGCCTCTATTGCCAAAGATGCTTTCTGCACAAGCGGGTTTGCTTTAAACTTGTAGCTTTGTTCTGCCTCTGTGTTGTCGACAATCTTTCTCTTTCCTTTGTCACACACTGGTATGTTTACCTTTTTTTCTGCTGCTACTATTGCTCTCCTGGATGTTGCTTCACGTTGCTTTGTTAACGATTCCACAATGATGCCGATTGATTCATTGGGCCTGGAGAAGATATGACAATATTTCCATGGGTCTTCCTCTGCCCAATGACTCGACCTATGGATCCACTGAAACTATATTGTCGTGTATTCATCATTCACAATAAAATGTGGGTCATATAGATTGAAGCTTCATACATTGAAAGGATATATCTTGATCTTCTCTGTTTCAACATACGCATGCTTGAGGTTCCATATAACGTACAACCTGATCTGCAATGGAAGAGTGGGCCAAGGTTCCTTCTTCTTCCGTTGTAGCCTAGTTGACAGTCCTAGCGAGATGTGGTATGATACTTCTTACATGACGAGCTTGTCCATGGCAAACTTTGGCAAAACATGCGGAGGCTTCTCCATGCTGCACATTCGTATGAAGGTATTGGACGGCGAGGCATACCAATCCACAATATTGATTAGTGCCTCCAATGCTTCCTTCGACATGCAAGGTGGATCCTGTTCAAATATCGTCTTATACACAAGGGTGACAAAATGATATGATAGCTATGTGATAACTCCTCTGAATCTGCATTCGGAAAATATTTTACAATAAGTATTGAAAAAGGTATTTCTCGATGTCCATACCCACTTCATGCCTGGGAACTTCTGACGGGCATAGATTACATCCAAGATGTAAGTGGACATGTGCTTTCTAGTTGCTGACCTTTGGGTGGCTATCGAGCTCCTGTTACCTATTCCTTTAGCCTCTGAGCCAACATGTCGGACCAATTTCATGCTTTGCCTTCATTGGCCAGTTGGTCCAACGCGATCACCCAACTTTGTAGGAAGGTCTCCGTGCTCTCTTGGCCATACAAGCGACATGAAAAGATGACCAAGCATTAATACATCTTCTGCAGTATCTTTATCTTGTAAATATGGTTGGGTGTCATCCTAAATTTGTTTGGCTCCTTTACCTAGTTCTTTAATATATCCCTTGAATTGGAATTACTGTTGAGTATGCTGAAGGGTGTCTCCATGGTGATCACTGGCTTCAAAAAATGGTACATCTACTGATAATCCTGTGCCTCAAAGGTAGCAAAATTTGTCCCACTGACACTTCTAAATGTCATTGTAACGTGATCAGTGTGCGAGACAATCCAATTTATCATGTTTGTGCATGGGAATGCAGGATACCTGCTTGTAATCCGGTACAAGTCAGACTTGTGAATGTTCACATAGACTTGGCAGTATTTGAGATCTTCCCTAAATCTGCCTGAGAATACATTATTGACCTCTTGCCATTGCAGCTTGATGTATTTTTCTACAATCAACTTGGTGTCTTCATAGATCGGGAAACTCATAGACACTCAGCCAACTTCTGCTTGAGTTGTGCTTCCACCTATGTCCTTTGATCCTGCTCTCTTGGAACCCATTGATCCTAAAATACTAAGAGGTAGATAAACACTTGCTATGTCTGGAGACATGGTGACATGCATGGCAAGAAATATGTCAGTTAAAATCAAAGCAAACTTAAGGGATGACATGCAACATACCTCAGGACCGACTGGCAAGGATTGCGTAATTTTCACTAGGAGGGCGAGAGACTGACTACCAGAACTTCAAAAAAGGTAGTCTGGAATGTTAGAAGGTTGGTTGACTGCTGGGATTGCACAATGCATAATCTAGACTGGCCTAGTGGGTGTTGGGATTGTGCAATGTGCAATCCCATATGGAAAGTGATGTAGGCCCAAGGACTGCATTGGGCAATTTTCTGGGCCAACAGCCACTACATCTCAGAATTGCACAAGGAAAGACTAGAGGGCATTCACTAGCTAGAATTGCACATTTTCTATGAGGAAGGCTAATCCTTACCTCTTAGAATTGTGCAATGTTGTCTTGGTTAGGCTGTGCCCGGGCCAAGGTTGCCTAGACTCACCAATGGGAAACTGAAAGCAAATGAAGATGTGAATGCATGGAGATACTGAGTGTAATTAGGAGTGAGTGATCATTCATGAAAATAGTGAATGTAAGATTGAGAAAATGGAACAACATGCATGTATGTGAAACGAGTCACTAAATCAGAGATCGGTCGTGCAAAATAATGCCATGCATGCGACAGTAGTGAGATGCTAACGAAAATTGAAACGGTGCTTATGCAAGCTAACATGCATGCAAATGACATCAAGCATTCACATAAATGAAGTAGACAACACTCACACAAGCCAAAACACAAAAAGCGACAGAAATGCTGCAAAAAGACAAGTTAAGCGGGCTTACCCAGAAATAGCTGAGTTGGATGTGTCGAAGACTCCTGGATGTGTTGTGGGATGTTAGACCTCTGAGATTGATGTGAAGAATGAGCTTTGAAGTGTCGAATAAATGAGTTTGAGGCTGATGATGCGCATGCCACAAAACTAAGAAAAATCGACACTTGGAGGAAATTTTCTAAAATGATCTTTGCATGTAACCTCCATCGGCTAAAAATAGCTCCCTAAAATCTAGGGATGCTTTTTCATGTAGCTATTTTCTATTTCGGGAAAAAGAAGCCCATGCATGAAAGTCATGTTTTCTCAGTCTCGGGTGCATCTGGTCAACCTGAGGGATATTTCTGCACAATTTCTAGGAGGAAGCTGGGCTGGCTATCCAGAGGGATTATGCAATTCCCGGGAGGAGTAGCTAACTATTGCCCATAATTACGTAATTTCTGGGCTAATTTGTCTCGCTGGGCTAGATTGCACAATTTTCTAGAGAAAGGATGCTTGATAGGATTAAGCAATTTCTAAGCGCAGCAAGCTGCCAGTTAGATTTGTGAAATTTTTGGAGGGAAGGCTTGTTCCCCTCCAGAATTACACAATTTCTTGAGGGAGTTGCTCAGCCAGCAACTAGACCATGTTCGGAGTGGCAGCTTGTGAGGGGGCTAAGACAAGCTATCATGCACAGGCTTCCAGGTTGCTAGAAAACCAATGAAGCTCATGTACTTGACAGTGCATGACATGCTCCTAAGGATGGTTGATAGGGAGGCTCTAAAACGAAGCTAAGGAAAAAATTTGGAGGGTGGTTTTAGTAGCTACAACACTTGGCTAACTCACTGAATGGACCTTTTTTGTGAAAACCAAGTCTAACACCTCCAGAAGTATTGTTCAGTTCTTAGTTCGCCTTGGTTTCCACACTTGCTTGATTGTAAGATGTGGCATCTGCCAAGCTCTTAGTCGGTCGGCACGCATTCCAAGCTAAGTCAACACAGTTGTTTAAATTAGGGATGAGGGGCATATTGGTGCACAAGTAGTATAGTCGTCAAAGTTGTATTTTCATCTCTGGTGTTCCTTCGCTGCCAGTAGGCCTGGACAGTACCCCGACGGAGTCACAAAGGAACACAAGCATCACTCTGTTGCCAGCGAGCCTGGTCAGTACCCCGGTAGAACTACTTGCATCACCTCTTTGAATAGGAAGCCTTTCTCTTCTTTTTCCTTATTCATTTTTCATTTTTGAAAATTTTCACTTTTTCTTTTTACTTTTTCCATTTTTCATTTTTCATAACTGTGCATAACACTTATTCATCTCTGAGGTAGAAGAGGGATCCCGACTTATTGAGAGCAGAAGAGGTTGTTCCTTCAGAGAAGTAGTTTATATATACCTCTGACGTGCTTGTTAATATTTTCCTGCTCACCTTACTCTACTTGACTGAGCTGGCAAGGGTTAACCTAAAAACAACTGACTAGAGTAGGTGACACTAGTTAGCGTGCAAGCATTGTATTTTCACCAAGGTTCACTTTGAACAAATAAATATTTTCATTGGTGTATCATGGACTGAGGATAACACGTTCTTTACACAGAGGTAGGATGACAGATAACCAAGTATTGATAACTCTACAAGTCCTCTTGTACTTTACTAATCTTGTTTCAAGAGTCGCACACGATTTCATGCGAAACTGACGTATGAACGTAAACAAGCAAACAAACATAAAACAAAGCAAAAGAAGAAGTAAATTCGTAAGATAAGCAAGTATGAAAACAAGCATGTAGGCACACAAACATGCAAGGTAAGAAGCAAACATACATGAAAGAAAGAAAACCAAAAGGAAACACTACTCCTACTCCTAAGCTAACTGTGGATGGGCATAATCATGTGAAGTGATACTTCCTATGCAGAAACCGGCGCATTGGTCGACCCATGTTGGTGAAGGCATGCTTTGTGAGAAAAATAGCTACGTGAATTAGTAAACAAGAAAGATATAACAATGAAGACAAACGCACTCCAAGTTTAGATGTTTCCACATAACAAAAGTGAGTGCAAGTACATGACATGCAGTCCGTGGACTTATCACAGTGTTGTGTGATACTGTGTGCAGATGTTAAGCATACGCATACTCTTGACTGTGACATGCAAGCAAACGAAAGAAACAAATATAGATTGTGTCATGCACGCGTGCTTGCTATGTAAGATTCCTCCAATGCATGAGTGACATGATCATGTAGTTCAAGTGGAGGAAGCATAATCTGTGTGTGAGATTGATCTTCAGTGCATACATATGAGTGATGAGGAGCCCCGGGTGTTTCAACAATTTTCTGATCAGAAGTGAAACCAACCTTAGGACAATGAGGACCTGACATAACCATCAGCCTGGGCTGAAGTGCCTCGACAGTCTATGGGGTTTCGACTTTGTTGACAGATATATCATCATACATAGGTGGCTTGGAAAAATAAACTGCAATATAATAATCATTGTGATCAAATATGGGAGTAAATAGATCATGATAGATATGATTAGGAAAATCAATGCTTTCATCGGCATCCTCATGATTTGATGAATCAAACAGAGGGGTAGATGAGAAGTGGAAAAATTCACCCTTTGTTTTTCTAGAAAAAGCAGATGAAAAGTCAAGTGGATTTTCAATGAATAATTTATCCTCTCCATTGTCAGATGATGGACTAACATCCGACGTGTTCTGCGAATGAGAAACAATGGGTGCATCCATAGGCAGAGATACAGATGCGAAATCAGGGATGACAAAATCACCAAAGGTGTCAGGAAAGAGCAGAGGAGGCTCGGATAGAAGGGAGTCATCCTTCGCTAATGGTTGATGCTTAAGCTCCTAGTCATACTCTTCATGAATGACAACGCAAGTTGGTTTTGCAACACCAACTCCGTCGATAGCTTGATCCTTGCTCACAACAAGTGTAGAGTCCAAAACGGAAGAACACAAGACAGTGCAATCCAGAGGATCAACAAAACACGAAGATGGAGATTGAGGTTAAACAATCACGTGAAAACCCAATGGGTTCACAACCAAGATTAAACGAAAATAGGAAGGAGCAATGTTAGGAGGATGTGTCAGTTGAACAAATGTGTGTGCATTCTCTCCCACATCACTTTGCAATGGTGGAGCTGTTTGATGAAGGGATGGTGGATAGTCACTTGTGACAGTGACTGTTTCCATCTGTGATTGTGCAACTCCATCACCGAAGTATGCTGAGTGGGGCTTGGGCTTGAATTTCTTCTTGGGATGGACAAATTTGTTAAGATAGTATTTGAATCTATCCCAAAGATATGGAAATTTCATTTGGCTCTTCGGAGCTTGAAACAGCAACACACGGAAGCATTCCCAAAATTCCTTAGGTGATTCATGCGGGGCCTTCTGTTGTTGTAACAATTTTTGGTCAAGAGGTTCTGGATCAGAACGATGGAAAGTAGATTCAGTTAGATCACAAAACTACTCAAGTGAGTGCATGCCACGAGGAGGTAGACTATAGAACCACAGTTGTGGGGATTTGTGAAGTGTGTATGAAAGCAACAGGATGACCTCTTCACCATAGAACTCATCTACATTATCAAGGAATGCATAGAACTCTTCTAAGTACTCAGACCGGGCTACTTTTCCTTCAACATCATATGTGAATTTATTAGAAAATTATATATTACAGTGCAATGGTACACATAAGATATATTGCAGAAATATAAACATAGGAAACACATAAAAAAAAAGAGACACAGATATACGTGGTTCACCCAATTTGGGCTACGTCCATGGAGAAATAGCCAGTCGTTCCTTTTATATTATCCACCAAAATGAAGAGATACAACCTACAGTAGATCCGTTGTAATTCCCTCTTTTCTCTCAATCTCCTTTCTCTTCCTTGCTCAGAATACATATCTACATAGACAAAATACAATTCTCTCATATATAGTGAGGGGTTTCCTTCTAGGGCAAAAAACCTTAAATTAAACAGAACTTCTACCCTCAGATCTTTGCCTAATGAATGGCCTAGATTGACTGTGAAATTACAACATTTTACAAGGTAATTTTACATCTATTTTTAGCTTCGGGGGCACTGCCCCAAATCCATTGCTAGGGAGAGCTACCAAGGATCATAGCTGGCCTGCCCTAGAGCTCCCTTGCAGCGTACATTTTATCGGTGGGGTTGCCACCACATTATGAACTAGGGTCCAATGCGGCGATACCTCTGAATAAAGAAGATAATCAGGCTCCACACCAAACAATCTCCCACTTGGAGACTGATTATAGAAACTCCAATGCTACTTCATTTGCTAGATAATGACTCCACTTTGGACCTATCTATTTCTCATCTTCTTCATCATACTTGAAGACCAATTGAAACTGAGAAAAATCTCAGTTTTTCCCTGGTTACAACTTTTGTTAACATATCGATAGGATTCTAGCTAGTGTGTATCTTTTCCAGCTTCAACTGTCCATCTTCCAACACTGATAGTATGAAATGGTACTTGAGTTGCATATGTTTAGTATTGGAATGAGATGCAAAGTTCTTTGCAAGATGTATGGCACTTTGTTTATCACTGTATAAACTGCCCAACTCCTCCTTCTTACCCAATTCATCCAGAAACCTTTGTAACAAAATCATTTCTTTACTAGCCTTTATAGCAGTAACATACTCTACCTCCGTCATTGAGAGTGCAACAACACTTTGCATTTTTCAAACCCAACTGACAGCAATTCCACCTACAGTAAACACATACCCTATTTTTCTCCTCCTATTATCTCTATCACCCGCCATATCTGCATCAACATATCCCTATAGAGAAATATTTGAACCACCAAAGGATAATGCTTGATTTGTGGTACCTCTCAAATACCTGAGAATCCACTTCACCGCCATCCAATGTTCTTTTCCTGGATTGTTCATGTACCTTCTTACAACTCCCACTACACATGCAATATTAGGCCTTGTGCAGACCGTTGCATACATTAAGCTTCCAACTACTGATGCATATGGAACTTTAGATATATAAGCCATTTCTTCCTGAGTCTTGGGACTCATCTCCTTACTTAGTTTGAAATGGCTAACCAAAGGTATACTAACGGGTTTTTGTATTCTGCATATTAAATCTTTTCAACACCTTTTCTATGTACTCACTCTGAGACAATGTTAATCTTTTATTCTTCCTGTCTCTAGTTATTCTCATACCAAGGATGTGTTTTCTAGCACCCAAATCCTTCATTGCAAATGAGTTTGCCAATTTTATTTTGAGTACATTTATTTCCTCCATGTTAGAACCTGCAATAAGCATGTCATATACATAAAATAACAATATAATATAGCTTCCATCATTTTTCCTTTTGAGATAAACAAAGTGATCAGAGTGACATCTAGTATAAACTTGTTCAGACATAAACCTATCAAATTTTAGATACCACTACCTTCGAGCCTATTTTAATCCATACAAGCTCTTCTTCAACTTGCACACTAGTTTCTCCTTCCCTTTTACCTCATATCATTGTGGATGTTGCATATATATCGCTTCCTCCAAGTCCCCATGGAGAAAGGTTGTCTTTACATCTAACTGCTCAAGATGAAAATCTTTAGCTGCTACTAGACTTATAATAGTTCTGATTGAAGTCATTTTAACAACAAGAGAAAATATCTCATGAACGTCTATACCATTTTTCTATGCAAACCCCCTCACCACAAGTATAGATTTATATCTTTTTCTACCTCCATCTTCTTCCACCTGTAAACCCATTTATTCCGCAATGTTGTTTTACTTGTAGGCAACCTAACTAAGTCCCAAGTCTGGTTATGTGTTAAGGAGTCCATCTCTTCTTTCATGGCTTTCTCCCACTTCTTCTTGGTTTCTACCTGCACTTCTTCTTCATAACATTCTCGTTCACCAGAATCAGTCAACAACACATATTATAATGAAGGAGAGTATCGTTCAGGGGGTCTACTTATCCTGGTAGATCTCCTAACATCACTTTCAGGAACTTGAGGTTCTTGGTGCTGTTGTGGTTGTTGTTGTTGTTCTAGCCATTGATCATTATGATTTCAGGCACCTTCACTTTTTCTGTGATCTCATCAAGCACTGTGTATTCTCTGTTTTCTTTTTCCTATTTGTTTTCCTGCATCTAATCCTTATACAAAAGCTTTTCATTGAATATGACATCTATGCTTCTAATTATTTTGTGTTTTTCATAGTCATAATAGCGATAACCAAAATCATTGGCACAATATCCAATAAAGGCACATTTCTTTGATTTTTCCTCAAGCTTTGTTCTATTTTCTTTATTAATGTGGACAAATGCTTCACAACCAAAAGTATTTAAAAATAAGTAGTTTACCTTTTTACCTGTCCATGTCTCCTCTAGAATACCACCATCCAAGGAACTTGAAGGCCCTCTATTTATTAGATAAACAACAGTAACTACAACATCTTCCCAAAATTGTAAAGGCAATCATGCATGCAATCTCATGCACCTTGCACGCTCTGTGATTGTCTTGCTCATCCTTTTTGACACACCATTTTCTTGTAGTGTTCCTAGAACTGTCTTCTCTTTGCCAATTCCATTCTTTGAGCAATACCTATCAAACTCTTTGCTGCAATATTCACCTCCATCGCCTGATCTGAGACACTTCAACCCTTTCTTGTCTCATTTTCAACCAAAGATTTCCATTTCTTGAAAGTATCAAATACATCAGAGTTATTTCGAATACAATAAATCCAGGTTTTTCTGGTTGCATCATCAATAAAGTAACATAATAACAAGAGCCATCGAGAGATGATACCTGCGCAAGTCCCCATACATTTGTATACACAAACTCTAATTTTTTTCTCTTCTTTTCTTTCCGAACTCTGAGGAATCTGACTCTCTTCTATTTTCCATAAACACAATTCTCGCATAATTTTAAATCAACATGCTTCAAAACCGGCAACAAATTTCTTCAGTGAAGAATCTGCATCCCCTTCTCACTCATGTGCCCGAGCCTATGATGCAACAAGCTCATACCTTCTCCTACATAGGTTAAAGCATTAGCATAATTAGAAATACCATTGCATAAATACAATGTACCAACCTTTTCTCCTTTTGCTATTACTAGGGATCCTTTAGTGGCCTTCAAAGTTTTATCTGTAAAAGTAGTTGCACAGCCTTCATCTTCCATCTTCCCTGTTGAAATCAGATTTTTCTTTAGATTTGGAACATGCATTACCTATTTCAACAACCATTGATTTCCATTCTATTGTTTTATGAAAAATGTACACATTCCAACGATTTTACAAGGTTTATCATCACCCAATTGAACTTGTCCAAAATCTCCTTGAACATAATCATGAAAATGTTTCCTATTAGGTGTGGTATGGAATGAGGCCCCTGAATCTACCACCCAGGCATCAATAATATTTTCTAATGAAAGAATCAAAGCATCCTGCAACACATCACCTGTCACATTCACTTCATGATTGTTTTCTTGTTGCACGTCTCCTTCGTTTCCCTTCTGAGACTTATAGTCTTTCTTGAGGTGTCCTTCCTTCCCACATTTACAGCACATTATACCCGATTTGGACTTGGATATACCTTTCGTTGACTTACTGTGATATCTTGGGCTCTTTCCTCTTTCCATTTTTCTTCCCATAGTCTCTGTAGTCAAAGCATTACCTGATGTCTCACCGAAGCTTTTCCATTGCATTTCCTCGCTAAGGATTGCACTGAAAACATGATCCAAATTTAAAGTACTAGATCTAGAGACAGAGTTACTAATGGCCATAACTAAACCATTCCAACTTTCTAGCAATGAGCACAGAAATAACGGAGCCCTAACTTCATCATCAGAAGTTACCCCTACAGAACTTAACTGACTAGTAACTGTATTAAATTCATTTAAATGATTAGCAATAGATCCACCTTCTGACATCTTCATATTAAATAAATGCTTCATAATAAATACCTTATTTTAGGCTGAGGGTTTTTCATATAGTTTGGCCAATGACAACATTAAACCCTCTGTTTTCATTTCCTTTGAAATATTAAATGCCACCGATGCCGCTAGGCACAACCGTATTGTTCCAAGTGACTTTTTTTTGAGAATATCCCATTCCGTGTCTATAATACTCGTCGGCTTCTTTGTATTTCCACTCAATGGTAGGTACATATCTTTCTGGTATAGATAATATTCCATCTACATATTCCACGCTGGTATGTTTGGCCATTCAATTTTTCAACCCTAAACCTACCATCTTCCGCCATTTCTCCCACTTGAACCAGGAATCCTTCTTTCCCATGAGTTTATCAACCAAATAGACCTTCGACTCTGATACCAGTTGTTAGGGAATTATGAACACAGAAAACACATAAAAACATTGCAAAAATATAAACACAGAAAACACATAAAACAAGAGAAACACAGGCATACGTGGTTCACCCAATTTGGGCTACGTCGATGGAGAAACAACCAATCCTTCCTTTTATATTATCAAGCAAATTGAAGAGATACAACCTACAACATATCCGCTATAATTCCCTCTGCGCTCTCACACAATATCCTCTCTCTTTCTCACTTAGAATACAGATCTACATAGGTTCAATAAAATTCCCTCACATATAGCGAGGGGTTGCCTTCTAGGGAAAAAAAAACCTAAATTAAACATAACTTCTACCGTCAGATCTTTACCTAATGAACGACCCATATTGACTATGAAATTACAACATTTTACAACACAATTTTACATCTATTTTTAGCTTTGAAGGCATTGCTCCCAATCCCCTGCTAGGCAGGGGGTCCCAAAGATCATAGCCGCCTCCCTTCGACCCCCCTTGCAACATACATTTTATGGGCAGCGTTGCCACCACATTACAAACTAAGGTCCAATGTGGCGATACCTCTCAATAAAGAAGATAATCAGGCTCCACACCTAATAATCTCCCACTTGGAGACTTATTACAAAATCTCCACCATTGCTTCATTTGTTGGACAATGACTCCACATTGGAACTAGTTGTTTCTCATCTTCTTCATCATACATGAAGACCAATTGAATCCGAGAAAAATCTAAGTTTCTCCCTGGTTACAACTTCTGTTAACCAGGTCCAATGCAGCATACATTTTACGGGACCCCCCTGGACCCCCCTTATAACGTACATTTTACAGGTGGCATTGCCGCCACATCCAATGCAGCGATACCTTTTAATAAAGAAGATAATTAGGCTCCACACCCAATAGAATTCAGACATGAGATCAAAAAATCCCTCGTGATGTTGCGAGGTTTGGCATGTGAAAGACAACATGGAGGGATGAGTGTGATGGAATCCATGATGGATGTGAAAAGGTTTAAAACAATATGAGAGGACATAGCTTGTCATCTGGCCTTCCTTCTAGCACCAGAAATGTTGACGGTGATGGACCTGCCAACATGTTAGGGGATCTCTTGGGTAAGAATTCCCAACTATACCTTAGACCGTTTGGTGTATGAGTCCCAATAGTAGGTCATACGGTATCGACTTGTCCGCGGTTGCGTGCAGATGCAAGTAAGATGTCCCATTTGGCAGCAACAATGTGACATATGCAGCAATTCAAGGAAGGTTCATGAACGGTTCTAACACACGGAGGGTGAGGTGAGTGCACTCGGAAACTTGTGAAAGCACATAGTTAAGAAGGGAACACACGAGAAAATATGCATCAAAAAATAGAAGGCAAGTAAGCTAGCAATCGAAAGTGATGGTTAAACCAATAGCACATTTGAGTAAGATTCATACATACATATACAGAAAGAGTCTATACACACATGCGTAATAAAACATATACATATATCATTTAGAGTAAACAATATAGCTGAAATACAATACGACATATGCATGAAACGTGTTGGTTCTGTTATATTAAGAAGTGAAAGTTCCAGTCATATAATACAACCATGGCCAACCACTAGTTCCAATAATAGAACTCTAGAGTCACTGTCCCTTGCTCCTCCAAAGAGATATACTAGCGCTGGACAGTGGAGAATCCAAGGCTCATTACAATACTCTCCAATCTTTCCCTAAGATACTCCTATTGGAAACTTGGATGACCAAAAGGCTCTATGATGAGTTATGAGGGACTATATATAGCAAAGGGTGGGGTGGCCATTGAACCCTTTTTGACTGTTCATCTACCCTCATGACTCTTGATCTACTCTATGACTGTTACATCCAACTATCGACACTTGAACTTCCACTTGACAAGATGTTACATACAATCTGCACATGTGTTCGGGAATTTATCCAGGACAAAGATTTAAAGGTATTACAGACTCATGTGCATGGATGTGCCTATGTTACTTTATGCAATGGATCGACAAGATTGAAAAACACATAGACACTGAGGCAGTTAGAGAAAACATAACAGGCAAACATATAAACACAACAATTTTAATAAGGAGTTCACCCAATGCTCTTGGGCTACGTCTCCTGGTCCAGCCTTCAGTGGTGGCCTCTCTATTATGTTTTCAAAGCAGAGTTTTTACAACAATGAGCTCAATTTGAGTCTCACTCAATAGATATGAATCAATAGGAATGGAGTACACAGACTCTCCTTACTGAAACTTGACCTCTATTGGTCACAGTAGTATGAGCCAAATCTAAGACTCACACATGACAGACCTATGCCAAGGAGGTCGCTTGAACCTCTCAAGCTTTCTTTGGAGTACACAGACTCTCTGACTCTCTCTGGCTCTATCTGGCTTGATGTTGCCTTCAGGTTAGCTTAGCTTGTTCTCTTTGTTCTCTACTCTTAGATTCTGTGTCTAACTAACTCTCCTCTATGTGTTATCTACTTCTATTAGTTCATGGCTTTAAAGCCAATATGCTTTCTGACAGTTCGTTTCCGCTTCTGAGCATTCTGGTTCTCCTGCCACTATTCGTTTGAATTCCCCTATTCTGTGTCATCATCACTATATAACGCTTCATAGGGAGGTGGCCACCTATTCTGCAACGGGTGAGTGTGTCAGGTTCCTTGGACCCATTTGAACGGTCGTTATTTCCATTTTCTCCAAGATTTCCCACGAAACATGAATCTTTTTCCAACTCATCATCTATATCGGACTTCAAATCCAATGTAATCTTGCTTTATAACCTTGTCAAGTCCGGTCATTTATTTTGACATGCCTCTGTCGTTGATTTGGGCCCCCAAAATCCTAGAATCATCGTTCATATCAGGCGGGTAAGTAGCATGACGTTTACCTGTCTAATGTGAGTGGTTTTCTCTCTCTTCCGCCAGACGCGTGTCACTCAATGTGTGGCATCAGGCAGGACTCGGTTGAAACTGCTTACCACCTCAAGGCCTTCCGATATCCTACCGGTTTTGTGGAATCTCGCTCCATGGAACCGAATTAATTACTTTTCCACATTTCATAGTCATTTCGGGTCTAGGCACTCAAGGTATTATCTCAAAATCAGGCCCTGGAAGGCTGCTGACTAGGAAGACTTCAAGTAACTATTTCAGACCAATATTTTGACTAAGGCTTAGCCTCCTTAGCCTGAGAGGGCTCTCTCAAAGGGTTATTGATTTTGACTATTAATAAGATGGCTAACTCTCTTGAAATAACATTAACAAATATGAAGGCTGGACAAACATTACATAAGTTTCCATTGGGCTTATGGAGTCAATCAAACCTCAATAAATAATGATATTTCCTTTACATAGAAGTCAGGGCATGTGACATTTAAATGTTCAAAACACAACTCTTATAAAACCACAGTTCATAGATGAGTACAGGAAGTCAGAGCAGTATAAGTGAATTCTGAGTGATTACTCATCTAAGCAACTGAAAAAAGACATGAAGGACAAAGTAAAATAACACATATTGAACATAGAAATGCTTTATGAATCCTGAGAAGAAAAGCATATAACTTATATTACTGAACTCTGTTTTTCCATAAGCCAAAACAGTCCTCTGTTTTATAAAATATCCAACCCTCATTACCTAGATGTTCCAGCTATATATAGAATTCTTATTCTACCTAATTCGAGATTCCTCCTCCAGCATGAGGGGAATTCGATAACTACTTTTGATGACACCTATCTGCTTTGCAACTAACTATTAAATACAATAAGTGCTAACTGGAGTTCTAAAGAGATCTAAATCTAGTAGGACTCTAACACCGTGTTATGCTAATAATAGCCTTGATTACAATGGTTCTTGTTCTTTGACACCTGGTCTTCTTTAGATTTGGCTGAGCTGGATGTTAAATACACCATATTGACCTTGAACGCTGAATCCTTTACTGCCCCGTAGTATTAGGAGATGTCCCCTGCTTCTCGGCTTTTGTTTTCATTAATTTGCTCAAATATATAACAACATGTTTCTTAGTCTTTAATAATCCAAGGTATGGAACGCTGCCATGTTTCTGATGTGCTGTAGGCTGTATTGATGATGTGTCATCCACTATTTTAAAAACCAAAGAGAAAACGCATTCAAGCTGTCTGATGCATGCTTCAATTCTTTTATGATATGACAAAATGCCACGTCCTTAATACGTTGTCCACCGTTTTCATATGTGTAGGCAAAAGTTCTTGCAAGTTGTCTTGATCTTGTTGAAAGCTGATGGCTTCAGATGATTCCTTGTAGACATACCCCTTTTCAAAATTCCCGCTTGTATTTCAAAACCGGTTGACTGAGATTAGATTGTGTAGCTTCAGCAGTTTCGCAGCGTGCTACGAAACTGCTGTACATTAATCATCTTCAACAGTTTCGTAGCACGCTACGAAACTGCTGTGTGATTCCAAAAACACAGTTTCAACCCAAAACTTTGAAATTGTCTGGGTTGATCAGGTGGAAAATAAGGAGCCGGCGGGCAATCTGGAGAACATTTCCTCCTCATTTTTGCACTGCTGAATCCAGGTGTCATATATCACTATACGCTTGTTCTTGAAAAATCCATACATGTATGCGTTGATGTGTGTCGATCTTGTTGAACCATCAATCACAAATAGCTTCTTCAACAGAAACTTTAGAGATGATGCTAGCCTTTCAATATTCAACCTAAGTTGCCCTTCCGGAAGAGGAGTGAACTTGTTGAAGAGAGGAGCTATAAGAATAGAATATAAAGACATCATCACTAGTGACAATATAAGCATGAAGGCCCAAAGGTATATTGCTAAATATTGACCTCCTTTCTGCACAATTATGATTATTGCTGAAACAATTGGTGGCCCAAGTAAAACTGAAAAGCCCAGACCCACAACCATATTTCTGAGAAAAAGCCAAATCGTTTGTTTATTGAATCCATGTCGAGCCTCAATGACAAAAGTTGAATACAGTGAAAAAGGCAGATCTATCAACTGAGACCAAAAAGTAACAGCTGCTAAACATATGAGTGTATGAATGATTTCATTATGAGGATCTAAGCCCAAGTTTGCAACTACAACTTCTGATTTCTGCCAAAGGAATGGTAATGCTCGAAGAAGTAAAATTGTTGAATCTCCTATGATGGTCACTGCTACGTGAACAAAGTGGAAGCGGCTTTTATCAATGCTGTAAGCTCGAGATTTTTCAAACTTATCTTGACTCACCACTCCTTTTAAAGGATTAGGCAGATAAGGAAGCTTAAGTGACGTATGTTGCCTCAAGTCAAGGTATGTCTCAATGAAGTACATGAAGATCATGAAACCAACAACAGCTTCCAAATAGGGAAATGCCATTTTTTAGACCAATCTAAGACAAGCCTCGCCTCGCCTGTAGCGAATAAAGGGCCAACTAGTAAAAGAATGGGATGCAATAGACCTGATCTCCAATTGAGTTGAGTGCCGAGGAAGCCGCGATAATAAGGTAATACGGGGGTCAATATAAAGGCATGATGCAATTCCTCCATTAGTTCCTAAAAAGGGCAATTTCTCCCTTGCATTATTCTTCATTTGAAGACAATTCTGGTCATAAAGATTACTGACATCATGTTCACCTTGCATCTAAAAATCGAAGCGATTTCATGGGTTGCCTCACATAATCTGTGCAGAAAGATGAATTAAAGAATCCCTCGAGGCCCCACTCATTCTATTAGTGCATATGGAATAATTGCCGAGGGATAGTCTCAGTGAATTTCCGTCAGTTATTCATGTTATTCAGGAGCTTCACAACTTCTCCAATTGCGACTGTTTTACTTTCATCCCGAAGTGTGAACCTTCCAAGTTGAGGAAAATCAGAGAACTTCTCAACACAGATAGTGTCATTTACCTGAATGCGACACAACACAACTGCTCCAGTCTTAACAAAAAGACATTTCTTTTTCATTGGCTTTTTCATCCTTGGATCCATCTGCTCTAACAGCTCCATTATCTCACATTCCTCAACAACAGAATGAATATGCAGTACAGCTTTATAACCAGCAGTAAATATTGCTTTATGTTCCAGTAGTTCTAATATCTGTAACTGAGCCTCAAACTCCAGCACTGCTTGAATTGGATTTGAAATGGAAGACAAAACAAAGCCTGTAGAGATGTCATCTTCTTCAACACTAGATAATTTCACCCTAACATTTTCTCCAGGCCTTGCATACTTTATTTCATCACTTTCACGATAAACAGCTACAACTTTCTCGTGAACCTTATTTGGCGTTATAGTTAAGCTGTCTCCTTGCCTTACAGTGCCTGACTCTGTTTTTCCCATAACCACAGTTCCCATATCCTTGAATCTATCTATTAATGGCATCCTGAAAGGACCTTTAGGATCTCTTGGAGGTAACCTGAATGCAACGATTACTATGGGATTGTCAATGAAGGAGTTGTTCCATCAACTTGAATAGCATCAATGACCTCTCCAAAAGTTGGCTGTTGAGCACATCCACAAGAATCCATTATAGTCCTCCACATCATACAACAGAGTGTCCTTTATAGGCACATATCCTGCATCCCTAGACAACTTCTCTAATATTGCATAGATATCCTTTGTTTGAGAGTGCGTTCGGTCTCCTATGACAGAAGTATGCACTGTGTTTTTAATCTCAATCCAGCTCTGATAGAGAAGAAACACGGGACTTCCATCCACAAGAACCCTTTGAGAAATTTTTAAAAAATGAATGTTCAGGATTTAAAACATTTTTCTTCAGTGATAACACAAGGCTTTCCTTCATTGAGGGGGATGCGCTGCGATATACGATTAGCACTTTAGCGTGCTAATCGCATATTAGAAACTACCCCCGTTTCTTGAATTAGCCTTTGGTTTTGCCAATTTGCGCCAGTGCGCATTACCATGGGCCCAACGGTCTGCACACTTGACCAAGGGTCCTCATTGCTCTGCGCTGATCACCAATTGCAACTGTCATGAGGATTCCTTCTGATAGCTTGATCTTTCTAAGACTTGAATCTTTTGGCATAACTTGAAAGAGTTTATGAAAACTTTGTGAGTGTTTAGGATCCAATTCAGATCACACCTTCCCATTAGAAAGGCTTTTGGACCACCAAAAGTTGGTTTTTAATCATCCATCAAGTGAGGGTACTGATTCCTCGCTTGCCCAATTTCTATCCATTTTGCACTGCTTGGTTTCAAACCTTTGAGTCCAATCTTGAGGTACTCAACATCCCCTCTACACGTAGTTCTCACCTTCCGGTCCAGAACTGTATCTTCTTGCAATTCGTTAAGATATTCAGGCAACAGATCATCAATAGGAGGCGATTGAATCTACTCTTCGGGATCTTCAATCAATGAAGGTTCAAATAATCTCAAGCTATTTGCATTAACAACTGAGTAGATGTGCATGTAAGCTGGTAAATCAAGGCGAAAAGCATTCTCACCAATTTTCTCAAGTATCTTGAAAGGTTCATATCTTATTGGCTTTAGCTTCTTATCTTCACCTTGCATTCTGTCTTTGCTAATATACAGCCAGACTTGATCACCAACTTGGAAACTATGCTCCATCCGATGCTTATCATGCTTTTCCTTGTACTTGGCTTGGCTTTTTTCCAGTTGTTCATGTACTACCTGGTGAATCTCTTGGATTTGTTTGATGAACTTGGTTTCCTTTTCGACATCGTTGTGTCCATCAACCGCTATGTGTTTACCAAAGACAAAATCCAAGGGAGACCTTAGTGTGAAACCAAAACAGGTCTCAAAAAGAGATCTCTTTGTAGAAGAATGTTTAGCTCGGTTGTAAGCATGTTGCACATAACATAAATGTTCATCCCAAAGCGTGGGATGTTTGCTGCAATAGCCTCTGAGCAACTGGATCACTGTCCTATTGACAACTTCCGTTTGGCCATCTGTTTGTGGATGAAAGGCTGCGCTCTTTTTGAGTCTGGTGTCCATCAATTCCCACAAACTTGACCAAAATTTCCCAACAAATCGGGTATCTCGATCAGATATAATGGAAGTGGGTAATCCAAAATCAACCCATACATGGTGAAAGAACAACTTTTCAGTTTGTTCAGCTGTAATCTGTTTGTTACAAGGTATTAAAATACACATTTTGTTGAACCAATCCACAACAACATATAAATAGTCATGACCTTTCCTAGATTTAGTCAGTCCCCCAACGAAGTCCATGGAAACACTTTCGCAAGGATGAGAAGGAACTGGTAGTGGAGTGTACAAGCATAGTTTCCTTTTCCTGGGCTTGCTTTTAGCACACATGGTACATCCTCTTACATATATAGAAACTTTCTCATTCATTTTTGGCCAATAAAAAAATCTTTGCAGCTATGCAACTATTTTACTTACACCAAAGTGACCTGATATTAGAGAAGTGTGTGCTTCTCGAATTATCTTTACTCTTCCAGTTTGTGGAATGCATAAATTTCCAAAATGATACAAGAGTTGGTCCTTAACATGATAATCCAATTCTTCTACTTGTTTTCCATGACTTGAAGTTGCATATACATCTTTAAAATCTATATCTTGAGCATACTGTTCAATGTAGCTTTCATGCAATACTGAATTATGCTTAAGTATAGTAGATGCATTTATGATTGGTCTAGACAACATATATACAACTTTATTGTGTATGCCATTTTTATATCTGATGACTAGATGAAACTATTGTAGAAAACCCATCCATCTATAGTGTCCTGATTTGCTACAACTTAGTTTGGGAGTGTAAATATTGAATTGGTTGATGATCAGTATGTATAACTGTCTCTTTGCCCATTAAATAATGTTTCCACTTTTTCACACTCTGTACTAATGCATACAATTCTTTATCATATGTGAGATAGTTAACAACTGTAGAATTAAATGTCTCAAAATGATAACATATGGGTTTACCATGCTGTATCAACACTGCTCCCATGGCATAGTCACTGGCATCCGTTTCAATCTCAAACGGTCTTTGAAGATCGGTCAGTGCTAGTACTAGTGTTGTACTAATCTTTTATTTCAAGGTGTCGAAGGATTTTTGTTGTTTGCCTCCCCACTGAAACATCTTGTTCAATCCTGTTAAAGCATGTAAGGGAGCTGCAATTAAGGAAAAGTTAGAGATAAACTTTCTCCAAAACTGTGCTGCTCCTAAGAAGCTTCTATCTTCTGTTAGCAGATTTGGGCTTAGGCTAGTTTACAATGACTGCAACCTTAGAGGGATCTATCTTCAATTCACCACCCCCTAGAATATGACCCAAATAATTCAAAGATGTTTTTCCAAATTCACATTTTGAGAGCTTAACATAAAGACTTTCTCTTTTCAAAACATCTAGATTCTTCTTGACATGCTTTAAATGTTCTTCCCATGTTTTACTGAATATAAGAATATCATCCAAATATAGAATGACAAAATCATCAAGAAAAGGTCTGAGTACATCATTCATTACTCTCATGAAAGTGGCAGGAGCATTAGTTAAGCCGAAAGGCATAACCAACCACTCATTCAATCCATGCTTTGTTTTGAAAGCAGTCTTCCATGCATCTTGCTCTGCAACTTTGACTTGATGATAGCCACCATGCAAGTCCAACTTGGAAAAATAAACAGCTTCTTTTAACTGATCTAATAGATCATCTATGTGAGGAAGGGGATAACAATTTTTTATTGTTATCTTATTTAGTGCTCGGTAATCAATGCACATTCTCCATGAGCCATCTTTCTTTCTCACCAAGACAATTGGAAACCCGCATGGTGATGTGCTAGGTCTGATGAACCCCTTCTCGAGCAGCTCTTGTATATGCTTCTTGATTTATGAATTCTCTAAAGTGGACAACCTGTACATTCCGATGTTAGGCAATGGAGCATCTTGCTTTAAATTAATATCATGTACTATTTCCTTTTTCGGTGGCAGACCTTTAGGTTCTTGAAATAGTATATCATATTCTGAAACAACTTTTTCTAAATCAACTTGTTGTTTAGCATCACAGCCCTCAAATACATTGGTTTTATCAGGTTTCTTTTCCTTTACAACCATTAGTAAAAATTGTTTACATGAATTTACAATTCTTTTCATCTGCCCTGAGTTTATGAGAGTATAATTATTCTTGAGTTTATGAGCTCTTACAAAATATTCGATTCCATATTTAATGAGTTGATACTTGTTCTCAGCTCTATAGAAAATAGCTTTCCTATCATACAATTAAGGACTTCCTAAAACAATTCCACATATATCCAAAGGAACTATATCTAACTCAACCTCATCTACAAATGCTGACCCAAACAAAAACCTAAATTTACATTGTCTAGTCACTTGTCGTTATGCTTTATCACATAACCAACCTAACAGATATGGCTTTTTGTGAGGTGTGGTTAGTAATCCCAACTTTTTTACAATTGCTTCAGAAATTAAATTTACTTGTGAGCCACTATCAAACAAAGTATCAATCATTTGATGCTTGGAAATAACTCAAATATGAAAAATCTCATGTCTTTTCCTGTCATTTTCTTCATTATCAGTAGATTGTGCAGAATTTCTAGTAGATGCTTCAGAATTTTTACCTTTTATACCTATGGTTGTGATTGTTGTTTCATCTCCTAATTCTGACCCCAAATCCTTTTGAGATGCAGCAGTCTTATTGTTTTTTCCCTCGAACTTCTTGGGTCTCAACTCCGGATGTAGGATCCAATAATGTTCATCATCATGCCTATCCTTCTTACAGTGAGTGCATGAAGACTTGGTCTTTTGTACAGTGTTTGCCTTCCTCTCTTTTCATTTCTATTTTCTCTTTTCCTTGTTTTTGCTTGTAGTGGGTTTTGATGATCCCCCAACTTCTAGGTTCACATTCTTGCCTCTAGCCTCTAGATGTGTACCCTGAACAGATATCTCATCTATGCTAGTGGGATTTAACCTGAGAATAGTGTGCCTTAAGTAGCTGTGTAGACCACCTATATACTTCAGTAGATTTTTAGGTGAGTCTAAATAAATTCCTAGAATCAAAGCTCTTTTCCTAAGTTCTTGAGTGTAGCCTTGTACACTTTGCCCTTTTAATTAGTGAAGAGTTTGCCAGCTCATCATGGCTTGTTGCATATAGGCTAGTGGATAGAATTGATTTTTAATTGCAGAAACAATTTCACTCCAGACAGAAAGAATTTTACCATGCTTCTTCATGTCAGCTTGTGTCCTGCCTTCCCACCATACCAAGGCAATGCCTCCAAGGCATAGGCTCGCCAACTGAATCTTACTCTTGTCTGAATCAATGCTCTGCACTCTGCATTAAACATTAATCTATCTAATCTAATTATCCAGCTTTTCTGCATTCAACTCTCCATCATATATCGGCAAATCAAATCTAACATCTAATTTAATCAAAGATGTTTTATTTTTCTTTTCAGGGCTACTAGGAGGTGTGGGAATTTTTTCTTCTTTCCCTTTTCCTTTAGAGTGGTCATGGAGGAGAGATTCTTCCGCTCCTTTATCTTGTTTGGAGTTTGATGGATTTCTTTCTCTACCTTTCTTAAATTCTTTATACATTTCCTCTGCCATGGCTTTCATTGTCATGAAACCATCCATGAATTGGGAGTTTGATTCAAGGGGTTTTTTTTCGACATTTTCCTCATAGGGTACTCTTCCAATTTTCAGGTTAGCTTCAACCAATTCTTCTTCTCCTAATTTAAGCTTTGATCTAGTTAGCATTCAACAACAAAATCTAGCACAAGTTTGTCTAACCTTAGTAACCTATAGCTCTAATACCACTTGATCTGGAATTTATCCAGGAAAAAGAATTAAAGGTATTACAGAGTCATGTGCATGGATGTGCCTATGTTACTTTATGCAATGCATCGATAAGATTGTGAAATACGTAGACACTGAGGCAGTTAGAGAAAACATAACAGGAAAACATATAAACACAACAAGTTTAATAAGGAGTTAACCCAATGCTCCTGGGCTATGTCTCCTGGTCCAACCTTCAGTGGTGGCCTCTCTATTATGTTTTCAAAGCAGATTTTTTACAACAGTGAGCTCAATTTTAGTCTCACTCAATAGGTATGAATCAGTAGTAATGGAGTACACGGACTCTCCTTACTGAAACTTGACCTCTACTAGTCACAGTAGTATGAGCCCAATATGAGACTCACACATGACAGGCCTATGCCGAGGAGCTTGCTTGAACCTCTCAAGCTTTCTCTAGAGTACACAGACTCTCTGACTCTCTCTGGCTCTGTCTGGCTCAATGCTGCCTTCAGGTCAACTCGGCTTCTTCTCTCTTTTCTCTGCTCTTAGCTTCTACGTCTAACTAACTCTCCTCTGTGTGTTCTATGCTTCTGTCAGTTCATGGCTTTAAAGTTAGTATGCTTTCTGACGATTCATTTCTACTTCCCAACGTTCTGATTCTCCTACCGCTGTCCATTTGAATTCCCCTATTCTCCATCATCATCACTATGTAACCCTTCACAGGGAGGTGGCCACCTATTCTGCAACAGGTGAGTGTGTCAGGTTTCTTCGACCCATTTGAATGGTCATTATTTCCATTTGCTCCAAGATTTCCCACGAAACATGAATCTTTTGCCAACTCATAGTCTACGTCAGACTTCAAATCCCATGTAATCTTGCTTTATAACCTTGTCAAATCCGGTCATTTATCGGGACGCGGCTCTGCTGTTGATCCGAGCCCCCCAAATCCTACGGTCTTCGTTCATATCAGGTGGGTAAGTATCATGATGTTTACCCGTCCGATGTGAGAAGTTTTCTCTCTCTTCCACCAGACACGTGTCACTTAATGTGTGGCATTGGGCAAGACTCGATTAAAACAGCTTACTGCCTCAAGGCCTTCCAATATCCTACTGGTTTTGTGGAATCTCACTCCATGGAACCAAATTAATTACTCTTTCGCATTTCATAGTCATTTCGGGTCCGAGTGCTCAGGGCTTTCCTTCACTGAGGGGGATGCCCTGTGATACGCGATTAGCACTAATAGCATATCAGAAACTACCCCCGTGTTGATGGGAAAAGTGTCTACTCAGAACGCCCCTATCCCACTAAGGTGTGACAGTACCTTAGAAACAAACAGAGAAAACTACTTTCGTATTCTTCTTTATGAACTATAAACGAAGAGGAATAGGACTAACCAACCTGTGTCTTGCGCTAGTCCTTTGATCCAATCTCTCTCCTCTTTGACAGCTTCCAGCTATCTGCTCCCTTACTTGCCCAGCTTCACCAAGTTCCTGCAAGATCACAGAAGAGGAAAACTACACAAAGACATGGATTTATATTCATAAATAGCTTAGGATCAGATTTAAGCTAAACATGCAAATATAACAAAACATCATTGATACACAAGCATGTAGGAGAAACTCAAATAGTTTTATTGATATAACAAGAAGATCCAGGAGGAGTTACAACCGATGATTCCTGATCCAGCATCAACCCCCTAGCAAAGGAATCCCCTCTTCACCTCCAACAAAGCATAAATCACCCAATACTCTGATCTCTATCTCAAAACCAACAGCAATTCTCTGCAATGTACAAAATTCCAGCCTCTGGATCTCTGGGATGAGGGATCCATATATAGATGTATGCAAAGAGGATGAGTCAGCTTATGATTCGACTAGTGGCTTCTCTCTGTTAGTTCTTGCTTCCACTTGGAGACTAAGAGCCTCTTACTCATCCTTGGTCGAACTCAGTGAGGCAAGTGTCATTGGGGAAGATTCTGGAAGCTTCCATTGTCTGTCCACCTCGCGGAATGACACTGCCATTTGTCATTTCCCGCTCAGTGCACCCTGGTAGTGCATTTAGGTGCATTGCAACGCACCTAGCTAGTGTACTTGGGTGCTATGCAACGCAGCTAGCTAGTGGAGCAGTTGAAATGATCCCGATTTGATAGATTCTGAGTAGTTTCTGGTGGAGAACGTCTGGGAGAAGCTATAATTGGTTGACCTTGTTCCTCTAGGGGTAGGAACAACACTTTTAGGGACTTAGGATCCCTTGGTTTATGGATATTTCATGCTTAGAGCTGTAAGGCACAAAAATGTCTATAACAGTTTCCCCCTCAAGTATGAGGCCGTTTATCGGGTGAAATGCTTTATTAGGAGGATCTGAAGTTCTTTCAATGCTGGGAGGAGACCTGTAATAAGATACAATACAATACATTATCTTCATACTGTTTTCATGATCTAGCTGAGGCGGGCATTCCCATGCTCATCTTTATAAATTCTTTTTTATGTACACAGGACAGACAATCGTCTGATGGTAGACTGATGATTCTGATGAAGTCATCATCCTTTTGGTAGGATGATTATCTGTGCTGCAATGCTGTACATGTTAATGTCTTTATTTTTCCTGAATATATATCGCAGCCCGGATGGATGAAACTAGATCCGGGGTCTTCAATCTCGTCCGATCTTCACTCAAAGTACAAGTCGATCCATGTGAAAAATGTTTTGAAGTCGAACATGGAAAGACATCGCTTGATTACCAGTCGATGATGTAAATTGTTAACAAGTGCGAGAGGAATCACCAATAATGATGATGACCCTCAAGGTACTGCAGTACAATTCACGTGGTGTGAATAAAGGACTTGGCATCGAACACCACGCAAAATCTTTCGGTCGAAGGTCATTGATGTATACCTGTCGCCGGAAGTGATAAACTTGCCATTGAGGCATGCAAGCTTCAAAGTACTGAATGGGGTGTTCCTAGATCAACTTCTTGGATAATGAGCTGATGTCGACAAGAAGCGATCCGTCAAAGGAGGGCCTTCATGAATCCCACATCAATGACACGGAACGGAGCAAATGATTTTGATAGAGGTGAAAACGATCTGATGATATATGGTTCAGGATGGCGGTCATGAAGGAATGAAGTATAATGTATGGTAGTGGATGGGACACAGATGACTTCTCTAGATGACTTCTCTTGAACATGTCAGCGACACTTATGTGATGGATTTGTAGCATTTACCCCAAATGTGGATGTATGGCGTGACCATGGCGATGTGACCGGTGAATGAAACAACCCAACCCGACTTAGGCACGGAATGGAAGTGTCATGTTCAAGAGCGACTTGCTACCAATAAAGATTCTTTGAGTTTCTTCCCAATTTTTCCCCAGTCATTGCTGACCAGTACCTCTTTATTTTTGTCAAGCTTAAGGAGGATAACATATGCTTGTTCTACAATTTGCCCTTCGGGCAAACCCATCTCTATGTTTTAACGAGCCTAGCGATAGTGAAACTCGTTCTCGTCTAAAGACAAGTTTGTCGCTATTAATCTTTTTAACGAGTTTAACGACAAAGATAACTCAGTCCTTTTAATTTTTAGAGAGTCTAAAAAGGTACGTAAAGTTAACTCCAAAATTCCTTTTTCGTCATCTAATCCCTTAAGTCCTAAAAAGTATAAAACAATACAGAAGGGATGAATTTTTGATAGTTTTAACGAGCCGAACAAAACAAGCACTCGATCGTTTTGTGCAATAATCCCTCAGGTCCAAAAAGATTAAAATCTAGAGGAGAGATAGCACTTCCGGTCGCTTTAACAAGCTAGAAGGCCAAAACTCGGCAATCTTTTCATATTTTACGAGTCAGTTGAAAAGAGCTTAAAGAAGACTCGTCTTTTGAGGAACGAGTGATAAAATGGGTAGCAGCTGATTCCAGGTAAGGGTTGGAATTTTCCAATCACGACAGTGTCACAAGGATGGCTAGTGAAATCACTATTTGCAGCTGTTCCTAAAAATGGGTAAACAATCAAATGGACGTGAATGATCGGCCAATGGAAAAGTGGAGGTGACGGTGCAAACACAACCAAGGCTTTAATGGCTGAAATGCTTCATTCACGGTGGTTATTTACCGTGGAATAGTTCATTTTTTAACGAGCTTAAACGCGTGTGGAAACATTTGCTCATGTCTTATGTTTATTTTTTAACGAGCTTGAACTATGTGCTAAATCTGCTCGATTAATCCAGTCATATGATAAGAATGTCTCATATAGAACGGCAACTTTTAGATTTTTTCCCCACATCCTTTCTTTATGCAAGTTAGGTGATGACTAATCCTACGAGTTTAAAGGGTTAGAGGTCCTAAAAATTTAAAAAATAAATAGTCACCCCTTGCTTGCACTCCAAAAGGTTTGCATGCCCCCAGGTATAAAACAGAGTTTCGAGGTCTCCCTCTATTCGAGTTGAAAAAACATTCGTTTTATCAAGAAGGGTACTACCTCTTACAGGTTACCCAAAGATTGTTCTATTTACGGCGTAAAGAAAACACTTCTTCGGCAATGTCTACCGAGATAAACAAAGGTGAGCGACGATGCCCGCCAACTCACATAACTTTTGACAAAAGAATCTTATTCTAGAATAACCCCTCTTCCAATCACGGACGGGGTACAGACTAGTCATATTCTCCCGCGGAAACCTACTCTATACCCGAAGTTTTCCTGCCAAAGCAGACCAGGACGCATGCCCCTTGGGTTTCAGTCATATCCCTCTGAATTACTCGCGCTCATCGGGAGGACGGACTGTGGATTGAGACATTTCTTGCGTGAAGAGACCATTTAGGGATGGTATATGACTATTTGCTATGCGTGATCCGGGAAATGAAAGCTGGTCTACGAGCTTGACCACTCTTCCTTCGTGCAGAAAACACATTACTCTAAAGAGTGAGGAGACGATGGCTCCCATGCAATAAATATAGTCTCGTCCAAGGAGTAGGTTATAATCCAAGGGTCCTTGAACAACCATTACGTTCATTTGAACTGTCTTCCTTCTCAATGTTATGGGCACATCGGGAAGGATCCCTAAAGGTCGACTGGTTCCTTTATCAAAGCCTGTCAGGTTTCTCATCTCAGGCAAAAGCGATGGCGAACCAAGCGCTTTCCAAGCAGTAGAGGAAAGGATACTCACAGAAGCCCCCTCATCTATGATGGTACCAGCCATGACCATTCTATATATTTGAACGATAATTCGGAATGGTATGCTTGCTGGTAAACGGGGTTTGCCTCGTTGATTCCAGTCGAAGGAGACAACTAGGTTGCTTGGAGGTGGGACCGAGTAGACGGCCAGGTATGGCTCTGACGAACTTCCCTCCTACGATAAGGGAATGGGTAGATTGTCCCCATGTTCATCGGAGTCTGTGTTGATGAAGAGAATTTGGGCGGTGTCATCCTTGTTCTCTTCAGTGGCTGTATCATCCGAAGATAAAACCTTTGAAGGCAAGACCGGGTCAACTGCTGCCTTGACCTTTTGACTTTTGTCTGGTATGGATTCAGATGGTTTATCTTCAATGATAGGCTCTTCAGCCGACCACTTGAGCGGGCCAGCTGGATTCTCAACTAGCGACGGACTCGGCAATAGTTTTTTATATCCAGGAGGAAGTCGTAACGGTGAAACCGGACGATCATCCAAAACTCTTTTCGCTTTGTCTAAGAAGGGACAACGGTGGACGACATGATTGCCTTCGCACAGTTTACACGGAAATCTAGCTTTCCCTTTTTGTCCTGGGGCTTCACTTTCGCTAGTTGACGGTGTGCTTTCAACATGATCATCAGAGGTTGATGACACCGGATTGCGCAAACGAGGAGACCAGTCCCTTAGTATCCGAGGGATGCAAGGACAATCTTTCTGAAAGTGGTCTCCTTTGCAAATGACACATGGCGATTTAGGCCTGGTCGGTGCAGTGTGTGGATTTTCGTTAGACGACACTCGTTTTCCCCCATTTGCCTTTGGCTCCTTCTTCTTCTTTTCTTTCTTCTTCTTCTCCTTCTTCTCCTTAGGAACTTGACTTTTGGCTTTGCCAGCCCCATCAAGCGAAGAGGAAGGAGGAGAGGAAGAATTAGAGGAAGTAGAAGGTTGGTGGGCAACTCTGGACTCGTCTAATTGCTGATTCGATTGTTCATGAATAGTGGTGTTCTGAACGACATTGGTTGAGAAGAGCCATACTGGCAAGCCAATTGTCAGTCCTGGAAGTGACAATGTGGCCATATGGGGTGCACCAACATCTCCCCAAGAGGAGAAGGGACTAGGATTTCCACCAAGGGGAATTCCTTGGTTGGTAGACTCCATTTTCTCAACCTAAGATCAATGTAGGAAAAGGGTATGAATATTCCGTTTAAAATAAATTTTAGACGCTTTGACACAACTTGCTTTTCCAGTTTTAAAGAGTCGAGAAAAAACAAAAGATGACTCTAGTCTCCTTCGATCTTTAATGAGCCTCAAGTGACAAGTGCTCAGATGGACCTTTTCCGTTAAGGAGTCTGAAAAGGAACGAAAGGGACTGCTCTAGAGATCTAGGTAGAGGGAGTACCAAACCAATCGCAAAACTGCAGAATACTTCTTACGGTACAACAGTCAATCTTCCCGAATGCTGTGTTCGGTGCATTGCAATCAGTAGGGCGGCCGACACGGCTTCCTATGGATAGAAGGTTTTAAGCCTATAGGGGTCTCCCAATATATACTCGACGGTACGTGGGAGCACAAGTCCGTACTGGCACTTATCGTCTCAAAGTGGAGGAATCACCCAACCATCAGTGAGAACAACAGTTACCGGGCTTTACGACGCCGGAATACGTCTCTAGCCTAGACCTCTAAATGTTGTGCGTTAAGTTCCAAAGCGTTGTTAGATTCATTCAATTTATTTTAAGTTGATCTTTCTTAGAAGTTTTCCTTTTGGGATCACCACGAGATTTATATGTAATTCCTAAAATGCAATCTAAAGATGATAAGTAAACTTTTATCTCTTTTCAGCAATGAAAATCCTAGCTACAAAGGGAAAAGCAAGACACAATCTTTTCTCAAAGAGCAAGGAGCACATTGTAAATGCACTTTTCCTAAATCAAGCCAAGACGACTATCAATATGCAAATGAACACGTGCATGTATTTGTTTTCACTTTCTTAATATTGATGCCTAAAAAGAAAGTTGATGTACAAATTTGAATTTGCTTTCAAGTGACAAACACAAAAAAGCTTCTTTTCGAAATCAAAAGGTAGAGAAGATTACGACACTTTATGATTTTGAAATAAATACTCGTTTCGACACTAGAAAGTGACAAATTCAAACCAAAGGCAAAATAAAAAGCATAATCAACTATCAACAGCAAATAAACCTTCTCCTAAGATCAAAATCGACACCTACGACAGATCTAAATCAAAGGACGACAGTATGACTATTCTACTTTTTCAATGGAAAACTGTAAATGATGTAACAAACACACAAAGAACATCTACAGTCTTTTTGTACAAAGGAGGTAGAATTAAGGCAAAGAAAAGGGGTTTTAAACAGACACACACTGATCACAGGCTGTAAAAATCAGAGACAAAACTGAAAAAAAAATGAAGCAAATAACCTCAGCTGCACAGGGCTAGGCTGATCAGCGCACCTGTTACACAGAGAAACTGAATTGCAGCACAGGTAGCCCTCTCAGGAACTGCATTGAAATGTAGAATCTCCTCACAGAGCCTGCGTTGGGGCAGAAACGAGAATTCCTTCCGGGTTCTGGGTCACGGTTTGCAGTTTAATCTATGGTTTTTGGCCGAGTGAAAGTAATCAGTAATGCACAATCAGAGGGTGGATTTAAAGGAGGTCTAAGAGCTATCACAAAGGGTAATCAGATCATTTGTGAATCAGTTGTTCAAATCATAAACAAATCCAGTGAATGGATTGAAGTAGCAAGTGTCTACTTTGCATTTGATAATGGCAAATGCAGTTCGATTGCGACTTCTGTGTTTATGAAACAAACAACAAGAGAAACACAAACAAACTAACTAGACAAGTTCCCCAGTGGAGTCGCCATTTTGTTGACGGCAAAAGTGTCTACTCAGAACGCCCCTATCCCACTAAGGTGTGACAGTACCTTAGAAACAAACAGAGAAAACTACTTTCGTATTCTTCTTTATGAACTATAAACGAAGAGGAATAGGATGAACCAACCTGTTTCTTGCGCTAGTCCTTTGATCTAATCTCTCTCCTCTTTGACAACTTCCAGCTATCTGCTCCCTTACTTGCCCAGCTTCACCAAGTTCCTGCAAGATCACAGAAGAGGAAAACTACACAAAGACATGGATTTATATTCATAAATAGCTTAGGATCATATTTAAGCTAAACATGCAAATATAACAAAACATCATTGATACACAAGCATGTAGGAGAAACTCAAATAGTTTTATTGATATAACAAGAAGATCCAGGAGGAGTTACAACCGATGATTCCTGATCCAGCATCAACCCCCTAGCAAAGGAATCCCCTCTTCACCTCCAACAAAGCATAAATCACCCAATACTCTGATCTCTATCTCAAAACCAACAGAAATTCTCTGCAATGTACAAAATTCCAGCCTCTGGATCTCTGGGATGAGGGATCCATATATAGATGTATGCAAAGAGGATGAGTCAGCTTATGATTTGACTAGTGGCTTCCCTCTGTCAGTTCTTGCTTCCACTTGGAGACTAAGAGCCTCTTACTCATCCTTGGTCGAACTCAGTGAGGCAAGTGTCATTGGGGAAGATTCTGGAAGCTTCCATTGTCTGTCCACCTCGCGGAATGACACTGCCATTTGTCATTTCCTGCTCAGTGCACCCTGGTAGTGCATTTAGGTGCGTTGAAATGCACCTAGCTAGTGTACTTGGGTGCTATGCAACGCAGCTAGCTAGTGGAGCAGTTGAAATGATCCTGATTTGACTGATTCTGAGCAGTTTTTGGTGGAGAACTTCTGGGAGAAGCTGTAATTGGTTGACCTTGTTCCTCTAGGGGTAGGAACAACACTTTTAGGGACTTAGGATCCCTTGGTTTATGGATATTTCATGCTTAGAGCTGTAAGGCACAAAAATGTCTATAACACCCCGTTTCTTGAATTAGCCACTGGTTTTTCCAATTTGAGCCAGCTCGCGTTACCATGGGCCAACAGTCTAAGCTCTCGACTGAGGGTCCTTGTTGCTCCACGCTGATCACAAATTGCAACTATCACGAGGATTCCTTCTAATAGCTTGATCTTTCTAAGACTTGAATCTTTTGGCATAGCTTGAAAGAGTTTATGAAAACCTAGAGAGTGTTTAGGATCCAATTCGAATCACCATGTAAACATGTGAGACAAAATAGGCTTCAACAAGCCATGTAAGACATCACTATGACTCAAACAATTGTGGGAAGAACAACTCTTAGATATCCTCATAGTGGTTGACAGCAGCGAATGGATGCTAAGCTCGGTAGTCCACGATGGTGTCCATGTACTCTATGGTGACATCTTTATGGAAACGAAATCTTGCCTCTGTTGCATCTGGGTACACTGCTCGAGCTCCTCTATCAAACTCGTCTGATAACATGTGCATCATTGTCTTGAGTGCGGTCAGACCAGTAACATACTGATGCATGGTGTCTGTATTGATCACCAAGTCCGCAATGGTGGCTATGTGCATCAACTCATCAAAGTATAAATCGAGCTCCAGTTCGACTTGTGCCTTCGCCTTTTCTTCAGTGAATGTCCCAATAGATGGGATCGCATGTGTGTGCACAATAACATCCATACTCCTTAATACCCATGCATGTGAATCCTGTAGAATAGTGATGAGGTACAGGAGATCTTCATAGTTCTGGATCTGACTCCAGATGCATGCCTTCAGTTCAACTGCTCTGGGTTTCATCATCTTGGGCAAGTGTAATGGGGCTCCCTTGTATCTCATTGTTCATGTTTTCATGTAGTCAACAAAAGTATGCAAGTTCGACAAGATATGTTCTCTCCTAGAACATCACTGTTGCCAACCGTTGAGATGGAAAACTTCCTTATGAATGGTGCCAAACTTGGAATAAAACACCCACATGATTGTCTCAAGGGACAATACTTCATCTAGTATTGCCTTCTTCAACTCTGCTCGGGCAGATGCTGTAACTAGTTCTCCTCCTTGCTTGGTCATCTGTAACTCCTTAGCCTTTCGCTCGTTCTCAACTATCAAGAAGTGAACACTCGAGCTAGTGGCTTCGGCATATGCTTTGGTAGCATCAACCAATGCTGTTAGATGCTTGCGCACGTCAGACATGATTACTCATTCCTCAAACTGCACAGGATATGTGTTGTCATCCGTAATAGAAACTTTTCATGATTTCACAACTCTAAGCTTCAACTCGTCGAATGATATGATGTGCATATCTCCTTTTGGGTTTTCTCCAAGGATCTCAATATCTCCTTGGTTGCATGGGACTTTCTCTGCTTCTGAATTCGGTGAAACTGGTGGGTTTACCTCTTGGTGGTAAGGCATGAGGTCGATGTCTTTCTCTAACTCTTGCTGCTCCATATTCGTATCCATTTTCTCAAGTGCTTGTTCAATCTCTTGAGCGAAGTCCTACTCCTGCTCACCTTTTCTACTTGGTGCCAGCTATTTGGATGAGTCTACTACCTGTACAGGTGCAGTTTCATCTGTCTGTACATGTTGCACCCCCTGCTGTACCTATTCTTGTTCTTCTTCCTTCTCTTGTCTATGAAGCTCCTGTTCCTTTCGGATTTGCTCCTTCAACTCATGCAAATCCTTCACTGTTTCCTCCATCTTCTCTTTTTCTCTTTGCCTTTATGCATTCCACCTATCGTGTTGTTGCCTCTTTGCCTCTATTGCCAAAGATGTTTTTTACACAAGTGGGTATGCTCTAAACTTGCATCTTTATTCTGCCTCTACGGTGTCAATAATATTTCTCTTGCCTTTGTTGCGCATCGGTATGTTTACCTCTGCTGCTGCTACTCTCTTAAATGCTGCTTCACATTGATTTGTTAACCATTCCATAGTGATGCCGACCAGTTCATTGGGACTGAAAAAGCTATGAAAATATTTCCATGGGTCTTCCTCTGCCTAATGACACACCCTGTGCATCCACTGAAACTATATTCTCATGCAGTGATCTTTCACAACACAATGTGGGTCATATGGATTGAAGCTTCGAATGTTGACAGGATATCTCTTGATCTCATCAATCTTGACATTCACATGCTTGAGGTATGTATCTTATACAACCCGATCTGCAATGGAAGAGTGATCCAAGATGCCTTCTTCTTCCGGTGCAGCCTGGCTAAGAGTCCTGCCAAGATGTGGTATGATACTTCTTGCATGACAAGCTCATGCAGAGGCTTCTCCATGCTCTACATTTGTATGAATGTGCCAAACGGTGAGGCATACCAATCCGTAATATCGACCAATGCCTCCATTGTTGCCTTTGATATGCAAGGTGGATCTTGCTCAAATATCATCTTATACACTAGGGTGACAAAATGATCTAACAGTTGTGTGATAACTCCTCTGAATCTTCATTCAGAAAACAATTTACAATAAGTATTGACAGAGATTTCCGCTGATGTCTGTGCCCACTTCATTCCTGGGAACTATTGATGGGCACATATTGCATCTAAGATGTAAGTGGACATGAATATTTCTACTTGCTGACCTTTGTGTGGTTGTCGAGCTCCTGTTAATTGTTCCTTCAGCCTGTGAGCCAACATGTCAGACTAGTTGCATGCTTTTCCTTCACTGGCCAGCTGGTCCAACACGATTACCCAACACTACAGGAAGGTTTCTGTGCTCTCTTGGCCATACAAGTGACATGCAAAGATGATGAAGTATTGATACACGTTCTGCAGTATCTTCGTCTTATAAATTTGGCTGGGTGTCATCTTGAATTTGGCCGACTCCTTTACCTAGTTCTTCAAGATATCCCTAGAATTGACATTGCTGGTGGGTATGCCAAAGGGTGTCTCCATGGTTATCACAGGCTTTGACAAATGGTACATCTATTGATAATCATGTGCCTTGAAGGTAGAAATATTCATCCCACTGACACTGCTCAATGTCATCATCTCAAGATTAGTGTGCGAGATGATCCAATTTATCATGTTCAAGCATGGGAATGCAGGATACATGCATGCAATCCCGTACAATTTGGACTTGTGAATGTTCACATAGACTTGGTAGTCTTCGAGATCTTTCCCAAATGTGCCTGAGAATGCATCATTAACCTCTTGCCATTTCAGCTTGATGTCTTTTTGTATGATCAACTTGGTGTCTTCATAGATCGGCAAACTCATAGAAACTCGCTCCACTACTACTCTAGTTGCACTTTTGTCGGTGTCCTTTGATCCTACTCTCTTGGAGGCCATTGTTCCTAAACTGCTAAGAGATAGACGAACACCTGCTATATCTAGAGACATGGTGACATTCATGGAAAGAAATCTATCAGTTAAAACCAAAGAAAACTTGAGGGATGACATGAAACATACCTGGAGACTGACTGGAAAGGATTACACAATTTTCACTGGGAGGCTGGGAGACTGAATGTTGGAATTGCGCAAAAGGAAGTTTGGATTGTTAGAAGGCTAGTTGACTTTTGGGATTGTGCAATGCACAATCAAAACTAGCCTGTTGGGTGTTGGGATTGCACAATGCGCAATTTCAACTGGTAAGTGATGCAGGGCTTGGGATTGCATTGCATAATTTTATGGGCCAACAGTCACTGCCTCTCAGAATTGTGCAAGGCAAGACTAGAGGCAAGTCAATGGCTAGAATTGTTCATTTTCTGGGAGGAAGGCAGAGCCTTCCCTCTCAGAATTGGGAATGTTGTCTTGGTGAGTCAGTGCCTGGGTCAAGGTTGTCCAGACTCGCTGATGGGAAACTGAAATAAAATGAAGATGTGAATGCATGGTGATACTGAGTGTAAGCATGAGTGAATGATCATGCATGCAAACAATGAATGAAAGATTCAGAAAATGGAACAACATGCATGTATGTGAAACAAGTCATCGAATAGGCAATTATTCGTGCAAAATAGTTTCATGCATATGATAGCAGTGAGATGGTAACAAAAAATGAAACGGTGCTTGTACAAGATAACATGCATGCAAACAACAACAATCGTTCACATAAATCAAGCAGACAACACTCACACAAGCCAAAATACAAAAATTGATAGAAAATGCTGCAAAAAGACAAGTTAAGCGGACTTACCTGGAAATAGCTGAGCTAGATGTGTCGAAGACTCCTTGATGTGCTATGGGATGTTAGAGCTCCAAGATCAATGTGAAGAATGAGCTCTGAAGCCTTGAATAAATAATTTTGAGGCTCATGACATGCATGCCACAAATCTAGGAAAAAGGGACACTTGGAGGAAATTTTCTAAAAACATCTTTGTATCTAACCTCCAGCTGCTAAAAATAGCTCCCTAAAATATAGGGATGCTTTTGGAATGTATTTTTTTTCTATTTCGCGAAAATGTAGCCCATGCATGCAAGTCATGTTCTCTCAGTGCAACAGCCAACTTGATTGAGGGAGATTTTTGCGTAATTTTTGGGAGGAAATTGGGCTGCCTGTCCTGAGGGATTATGCAATTTCTGAGAGGAGCAGTTGATTGCTGCCCAAAATTGTGTAATTTATGTGTTGAGCAGTCCTATTGGGCCAGATTCCACAATTTTCCAGAGGGAAACTGCTTGACAGAACTACGCATTTTCTAAGCCCAGCAGGTTACCAGTCAGATTTGTGCAATTTCTAGAGGGAAGGTTGGTTCCCCTCTAGAATTGTGCAATTTCTTGAGGGATCTACTCAGCCAGCAGTTGGACCAAGTCTGGAGTGGAAGTCAGGCTTGTTTCAGGGGGGTGAAGCAAGCTATCATGCACAGGTTGGAAAGCTGCTAGAAAACCAATGAAGCTCATGTACTTGATAGTGCAAGACATGTTGCCAAGCATGGTTGATAGGGAGGCTCCAAAACGAAGTTAAGGAAAAATTTTGGAGGGTGATTGTAGTTGATACAAGAGTATATTAGGTCCTTTAAGAATTTTGGTTTATTATTGACAAGTGTTGGCTCATAAGATTTCACAAGCTACCTCACTAAGTTAGAGCCCATGAGCTAAAATTAGTCAGAGAGGATTTTTGGAGTCACCATTAGGTTGGTGATGTCAAAATTAGTTGAGTTCCATATAATAGTTAAACACCTTGATTTTCTTACTCCATATATCTCTATCGATGCATTATCTCACCAACACATAGATTTTATTTCACCTATCCACTCTTCGAAGCATTTATTTTCTTGTACCATTATCACTATAGGGTTTCTTCAATGAATTCTTTTTTTTTAAGCTCCTTTTTTCTCATTTTAAATTGAGGCTCCTTATGTTCCAAGTTATTAATTTCATTGGGAAGGGCAGGAAATAGAGGAAAAAATCTTTGTCATAAATGTCACCTTACCTGCATTCGCCAACATCTCCTCCACTTCTTGGATGAGAGCTTTGCCACTTTTTGTCCTTTCTTCTTGTCCTTTTTGTAGTTCCTTGTAGATTCCTCGAATTTGTGGGTTTGGATACCAAAGCTATATGATCATGACCTTTGAGCAGTATCCACTTTACAATTTCTATTTTTTAAATAATCTTAATGCAACATTTTCATTTGTTTCTTTGGGATTTTATGTAGATCCTTTCCTTTTAATTCTTCCACCATGCTTGTCAAAGTTGCTTCCTTGAGTTTCTTTTGGGACTACATCTCATATTTCTATTGTCTCCTCTTGTGGCTTTTCTTGAATTTCATCAAGGGTTTTCCTTCTTTTAGATCTATAGTCTGGGTTGGGTTATGGGTAGTTTTCCTCTTGTGCCTGATTATTTAACATATTCATGTCTTCTTTTGGAGTAGCATACATTTTTTTGGACTAAAGTTTCTCCCTTAGTCATGGAGCTTCCTATCGTTATTGATTTCATCTGCGGGGTGCAACTTTGTCAATACCTTCATCATATTTTTTCTTTTTTGTTCTGCAGGGGCTTCTCTTTCAGTGAGAGGACAACCTTGAAATAAATGGCCATATTCATGGTATCTTATTTATCTAAAAGGAACATATTCATAGTCTTGGAAAAGCCTACATAATTAATGATCATAATAATTGTCAATTAAGTTCGACATGTGTTTTGAAATGTTCACATAGATGTAGACGTGGGCATAGGAAGTATATCAAGACCTTTTTGTTGCTTCTGATATTTTGACCAACGTATTAATGGTGTTCCCAATCCTTTCCAACAACTCTTCATACAATAATTCTCTTGGAAGTGAGAAGAGGCATATTGAAACTGAGGATGCAAAGAAATTTTCTCTTTCTATGTTGTAATGCTCTTTCAGGAAACACATAAATAGACCTGCAATGTTGAAGAAATATGGCATGTTTTTGAAAACCCTAGCCTTGCTTTCCATATTTAGGAAAAATACAATTAAAAACTATTTTTCTCCAAGCTATAGATCTATTTTCCCCTTCGACTACCATTTTCTCTAGATCCATTTGGTTAGGACCCTTTATGTGGGCCACTTGTCTATGAAGTTGTCGATTAAGGCACGATCTTTCATATAATGGATATTGTTTTCCAGTTTTCTAGATCTTCAAATTTTGGGTCTTGCACCACTTTGGGTAAGCATCTTCCTTGATTTATGTTTTTCTAGAAAGGTAGTAATGGAGGTTTACCCCCCATAATTGAATCATTTTTGGTGGTTTGGCTCTATTCATTTAGTTGTAAGCGATGACGAGTTGTATTCCTGTCAGTAGTAGAACCTGACAAATGACTATCTCTTAAGGCGACATTCTTATAACAGGGGATTGCACCCCACCCCTTGATGTTTGCATCATGGTAACACCCAGAATTGTGGCCTATATAAAAATCTAAAAAAAAACCCTAAATTGAAGACCACCTAAAAGTCTATGTCCATATTATGTTTGGAAGAAAAAATATTCTCATTTAAAATGTTATTATAATAATTGTTTTTTTCCTTATATCACTTCTTTTTTCTAATTAAATTTATGCATGTATTTTATGAATTTAATACTTCGTTATAAATATTTGTAAATATATTTAAATACACTTTTATAGTAAATTCACATGAGTATAACCTACAAAATAATCTAGATGCCCCATATTGAATTCATTGACTTCAATTTTAGACAAAACAAAACCCAAAAAAAAAAGAAGAAGAAGAGAACATACATACATTAAACGAGTTATCTTAGATAATGTTGCTACATTAAATTAATTGGTTTATATAATGTAGGTTAATAGATAACAACTAATACTAAACAACCTTGATTGTTTAATTTTTTTTATTAATTCAAATAAAATAAAATAAAATAAAATAATAATAATAATAATAATAATAATAATAATAATAATAATAATAATAAAAATAAATTATTACCGTTATTATATTAATCTTTTATATAAAGAAAAATTATATAATAGTAGAAGTAAGAAACATAACTATAAGAAACTATAACTCAAAATCAAAATTTAAAATAAAAATAAAATGTTTTAAAAAATTAAGCTCTCTTAATATTTCCACAACATTCATAAGAAGACTAAAATTGAACATTATGTCGCGGTCATTTTAGGCAGTTTTCCTTTTTTGTGTTTCATTTATATAATTGGCCCATTTACAAATTTTATTTTTAAAATATAAAAAATAAAATACGCTGAGTATTATATTTATTATATAATAAAAATTACAATACCAATTATAAGGTTATCTTATCAACGTTTACTATAAAATTATTTATATTTTTTATAAAAATAATTATTAAATTCATTTTTCTATTTTTTTTTAAGGTGAATGTTTATCACTTTAAGGTAAGAGTTTACATCAGAGGACTTTAAAATACATATTCAGCTTTATCTAAGAAGGCCAGACCAGACCCAAAATTGGATATTTTTGAGGATTATGACAGAGCTACATATCATAACCTGGTTAGAACAAAACATGCTTATATTATGACTTATGGTCATTTACTCTCTAACATATGACATAAAAAAAAGAAATACATAGATAGAAGACATCAGATACTCAAGGGATTGGTTCCGAGTCTAAGACAAATACTGAGATTAGGCTTGCTTGATCTTCAGGGGGTCTTGATGATACTGGTGGGATTCCAAAGTGTTGTTCAATGTGGCTCAATATTTATTCCATATTGTCAAACCTACAATCTTTATGCCTCAAATTCCCATGAAAATGGTCTAGTGTCTAGAACATATCACCTTTCATTTCTTTTCTATCCATAATCCCTCTTCCTAAGATATATTTTATTGTTCAATAGAGATTGTCAACCTACATGTATTGACTTGTCCAGGTTCATGTTTGTCTAGGATATGGGGTCCAAAGTTCTCAAACCTACTATAACCACTACATCTGATATCGATGCACGTTGTTCCCCTGCTTCTTATTCCATGCGATGTAGTTCATCCTATACGTTTTGGGAGATATGATCTCGGTAACATGTTGCGACTACTTCTAACCTATCTTGGAGGCTTGGGTTTCCTTGTCTACACCATGATGTTGAGGTTGAAGATCTGCTTGATGCCCATCCCCTTTCTCATGGCATGGTATTGTTGTTGTCCATGATTCATATTGAGACTAGGGACCTCCTCTTCTTAATACAATTCACAAGTGATAACTAGCCACATACACCAGAATTGTGATTAGACATGATAGATTGCTCCACTCCTTGAGTGTTGTGATAGTGTGGCCCCATTTCTCTCCTTCTAGGGATTCTTTTGTTGTGGGGAGATGAGACCAAGCCCTTTTTCTGCCTCGACTATCCTACCCGAGTGCAAGGGTTGATCATAAGTTGCATATGGCTTCCTCCCATTGTCGTGCATAACTCCTCTTCTCCTAGGAAAAATCTCCAAAGCGCCTTGCTATTATTCCTAGGCCTTTGACCACAAACTATCCAATTCCACCACCAAAGGTATGATTTAAATCACTGTAAGTGCCCTTCCCACACCGCAACTCTTCTGAAAATTTCATGTGAGTGATCTACCCAGTTCTACAGTACATTAATTTCCCCTTCCAAAACTGACGATGCTTTGAACCCATAGACAAAATAATGAAAATGCCATTTCAAAGCTACAATAAACTAATTAGTAGAGTTTTAGTTACTTGGGAGGGGGGAATATTGAGAAGATGTGGGCATCTAGGAACCTCCCCTTCCTTTGGGCCTATGGATTCTTCTTGTTTCCCCTATGGTTAGGATGAGTAGGCATGAGACTGAAAAACTTCCATTGCCCTAGTGACAATGAGTATAGTTCTTGGAAGTTACCCCCCTTGAAAATAAACTACTCCAGAGATATAATTGGCATTTCCTTGCCACATCCCTCATGATCAATTCAATAAATCATCTATTTTCCCCTTTTATTATGCATCTTGCCACCCTCAATGGCTTCATACCTCACATAACCATAAATTTAAGTCCATTAATGATCCACACTCATCTTGTAGCCTCCAGCTCCTTCATGGCATATCTCCACCTCATGATTCTACCATCCTTTGCATGAATGTTCCCACCTCTCCCCATTGCGTGGCATACGGTGTAGAGGATTTTCATTTTCTTAACCATTGAATGCTTACTAACCATCTTAACCTTCATGTTGTACTCCCCGTTCATCCTATTCCTCACAAATAACATTGGTTGATGTAATGTAAACCACCCACAACAACATCTTTTTTTCTAACATTTTCCATCTGCATGAGACATCTTGCCACGTCCACCTGCCTAGTGGTTAGGCAGGGTGGTGGTAGCCCCCTCTCCCACCCCTTTGCGCTTCCCTCATCACCCTATATAGTGGAATCAAATGCATATATTTTAATTAAGAAATAGATTATTATTGTTGTTTTTCTTATTATATATTAATTATTATAACTTTATTAAAAGTATTTATTTATTTATGTTTTAAAATTAAATATCCTAAAAATGCTTTCATATAAAAATAGATATTTCTACTTATGTTATGCCCAGTCACAATCTGCCTCAAGGGAAACCAAAATTTTTTACCATAAAGAATAGTTAGATGTTTCAAATTGTTAATAAGTATCACTATGAAGTTCATGACAATTGACATAAACTGAACTACAAGAAGTAAAAGAAAAACACTAAGTGGATAAAGATAACATCAATAATTATATTATGTGGCTAGGTTTGGATCCTAGGTGTTGGTTCCCACTTGTGCTTGAGGTTTCTCATCACAATGGGGATGGCCTTTTATGTGGGAAATCCAGGACTCCAAACTAGTAAGCGAGGAGAAATAGTAGTGTTGAAGATGTTGTATTTTATTTAGCAAAGATATTATATCATTTTGGTCTTCATGTTTCTCCTTCAATACCCTATCAACAGTGTCTTCATCTACTAGTGGAGGGTATTTTAGCTCAAGTATTGGCTCCATCTTCCCCTGGTATATCCTGGATCAAGAACCCAATTGGCTATTTTAGCTTGAATTTATGACTTTGATTAGGCTTGTTGGTCATTAGTGGTAAAGGTTTCAAGTTGAAAATTTTCCTCCTGAATTTCTAGAGGACTAAAAAATAGTTGTTGCATCTTGAGCTTAGGATTGGGCTTGCGGTCGACCCTGGGGACCTCTACCACTAGAACCCTAATGTGAACACATACTCTGTTGGGGTATGTTGCACCAAGTTGTCACAGACCAAGATAAAGATATCACCAAGAAAACTCATAACTTAAGGGGAATATAAATTATAAAATCAACTATAAGTAAAGCCTAGGGAGACACAAATTTCGAAGGAATTTTGTATGGGTTTATAGTGAAATGGAGGTGTTACAGGGAAAAGTGTCTATATAGAACTACTCTATCCCACTAAGGTGTGACAGCTGCCTTAGAAACAAACAGAGAAAAACTACTTTTGTTTTTCCTTTATGAATTATAGATAGAGAGGAAGAGAAAGACCAACCTCTATCTTGCACTAATCCTTCGATTCGATCCCTCTCTTCTTTGATTGTCCTCAGCTACCTACTCCCTTGCACGCCCAGCTTCAAAAGGTACCTGTAAGATCACAGAAGTATAGCACTATACAAAGACATGGATCTATATTCATAAACAATCTAGGATCATATGTAAATTGACCATACAAATGTAACAAGCATCAATGATACAAAAGCATGGAGGAAAACTCAAATAGTTTTTACTGATAAACAAGAAAAGATCCAGGAGGAGTTACAACCAGTTGTTCCGACCCAGCATCAACCTCCCAGCAAAGAAGCCCCTCTTCACCTCAAACAAAGCTTAGATCACCCAACAATCTGATGTTTGTCTCTAGAAACCAACAACAATTCCTTACAATATGCAAAATTCCAGCCCCTGAATCTCTGGGATGAGGGATCCATATATAGATATTTGTAAGGGGGATGAGTCAGCTTGTGATTTGATTAGTGTCTTCTCTCTGATAGTTCTTGCTTCCACTTGGAGACTGAAGGCCTCTTACTCATCCTTGGTCGAATTCAGTGAGGCAAGTGTCACAGGAGATGATTCTGGAAGCTTCCATTGTCTCTCCACCTCGCGGAATGACACTGCCATGTCATTTCTCGCCCATCGCACCCCACAAAAGGGACTTTTGAAATGCAACGCACCCTCAGAGTGTATTTAGGTGAGATGCAACGCACTTAGCCAGTGGAGCAGCTGCAATGATCCTGTTTTGACCAATTCTGAGCAGTTTCTCATGGAGAACTTCTGGGAGAAGCTGTAATCTGTTGACCTTGTTCCTTTAGGGGTTAGAACAACACTTTTAGGGACTTAGGAGCCCTTGGTTTATGGACATTTCATGCTTGTGGTTGTAGGGCACAAAAATGTCTATAACAGTTGCCCCCTAAAGTATGATGTCGTTAACCTTTTGGTGTCGGGTGAGATGCTTTATTATGAGGATCCGAAGTTCTTTCAATGCTGGGAGGAGACCTGTAATAAGATACAATACAATATATTATCTTCATACTATTTCCATGATCTAGATGAGGCGGGCATTCCCATGCTCAGCTTTATAAATTCATTTTCATGTACATAGGACAGACAATCGTCTGAGTGTAGACTGATGATTATGATAGAGCCATCATCCTTTTGAGTGGATGATTATCTGTGCAGCAATGATGTACATTTAATGTCTTTATTTCCCTAAATATATATCGCAGCCCGGATGGATGAAACTAGATCCGGGGTCTTCAATCTCATCCGATCTTCACTCGAAGTACAATTCGATGCATGTGAAAAATGTTCTGAAGTCGAACACGGAAAGACATCGCTTGATTACCAGTCAATGATGTAAATTGTTAACAAGCGCGATAGGAATCACCGATAATGATAATGAACCTCAAGGTACTGCAGTACAATTCACGTGGTGTGAATAAAGGACTTGGCATCGAACACCACGCAAAATCTTTCGGTCGAAGGCCATCGATGTAAACCTTTCGCCGGAAGTGAGAAACTTGCCATTGAGGCATGCAAGCTTCAAAGTACTGAATGGGGTGTTCCTAGATCAACTTCTTGGATAATGAGATGATGTCGACAAGAAGTGATCCGTCACAGGAGGGCCTTAATGAATCCCACATCAATGACATGGAACGGAGCAAATGATTTTAATGGAGGTGAAAACGGTCTGGTGATATAAGGTTCAGGGTGGCGGTCATTAAAGAATGGAATATAATGTATGGTAGTGGGTGAGACACAGGTGAATTCACTGAATGAATTCTCTTGAACATATCGGCGACACTGATGTGATGGATTGGTAGCATTAACCCCAAATGTGGATGGTATGGTGTGACCATGGTGATGTGACCGGTGAATGAAACAACCCAACCCGACTTGGACACGGAGTGGAAGTGTCATGTTCAAGAGTGACTTGCTACCAACAAAGTTTCTTTGAGTTTTCTTCCCAATTTTCCCCAGTCATTGTTGACCAGTACCTCTTTATTTTTGTCAAGCTTGAGGAGGATAACATATGCTTGTTCTATAATTTTCCCTTCGGGCAAACCCATCGCTATGTTTTAACGAGCCTAGCGATAGTGAAACTCGTTCTCGTCTATAAACAAGTTTGTCGCTATTAATCTTTTTAACGAGTTTAACAACAAAGATAACTCGGTCCTTTTCAATTTTAGAGAGTCTAAAAAGGAACGTAAAGGTAACTCCAAAATTCCTTTTTCGTCATCTAATCCCTTAAGTCCGAAAAAGTATAAAACAATACAGAAGGGATGAATTTTCGATACTTTTAACGAGCCGAACAAAACAAGCGCTTGATATTTTTGTGTAATAATCCCTCAGGTCCAAAAAGATTAAAATCTAGAGGAGGGATAGCACTTCCTATCCATTTAACGAGCTGGAGAGGCCAATGGCTCGGCAATCTTTTCATAATTTACGAGTCAGTTGAAAAGAGCTTAAAGGAGACTCGTCTTTTGAGGAACAAGTGATAAAATGGGTAGCAACTGATTCCAAGTAAGGTTTGGAATTTTCCAATCACGACAGTGTCACAACGATGGCTAGTGAAATCACTCTTCGCAGTTGTTCCTCAAAATGGGTAAACAATCAAATGGAGGTGAATGATCGGCCAATGAAAAAGTGGAGGTGACGGTGCAAACACGACCAAGGCTTTAATGGCTGAAGTACTACATTCACGATGGTTATTTACCGGGGAATAGTTCATTTTTTAACGAGCTTAAACGCGGGTGGAAACATTTTCTCATGTCTTATGTTTATTTTTTTAACGAGCTTGAACTATGTGCTAAAACTGCTCGATTAATCCAGTCATGTGATAAGAATGTCTCATATAAAACGACAACTTTTAGAGATTTTCCCCACGTCCTTTCTTTATGCAAGTTAGGAAACGACTAATCCTACGAGTTTAAAGGGTTAGAGGACCTACAAATTTAAAAAAATAAATAGTCGTTCTTTGCTTGCACTCCAAAAGTCTTGCATGCCCCCAGGTATAAAATAGAGTTTCAAGGTCACCTTCTATTCGAGCTGACAAAACATTTGTTTTATCAGGAAAGGTATACCTCTTTCAGGTTACCCAAAGATTGTTCTATCTAGCGCGTAAACGGAACATTTCTTCGGTGATGTCTACCGAAATAAACAAAGGTGAGCGGCGATGCCCGCCAACCCACATAACTTTGACAGGAGGATCTTATTCCAGTCCAACTCCCTCTTCCAATCACGGACAGGAGTACGGAGGTCATATTCTCTTGCGGAAACCTACCCTATACCCGAAGTTTTCCTGCCGAAGCAAACCAAGGTGCATGCCCCCTGGGTTTCAGTCATGTCCCCCCGAATCACTCGCGCTCATCGGGTAGACGGAATGGGGATTGAGACATTTCTTGCGTGAAATGACCATTCAGGGATGGTATATGACTATTTTCTCTATATGATCCGGGAAATGAAAGCTGGTCCACGAGCTTGACCACTCTTCCTTCGTGCGGAAAAAAAATTACTCTAAAGAGTGAGGAGACAGTTGCTCCCATGCAATAAATATAGTCTCGTCCAAGGAGTAGATTGTAATCCAGTGGTCCTTGAACTACCATTACGTTCATGTGAACAGTTTTCCCTCTCAATGTTATGGGCACATTGGGAAGGATCCCTAACGGTCGACTGGTTCCTTTATCAAAGCCTGTCAGATTTCTCATCTCAGGCAAAAGAAATGGCGAACCAAACACTTTCCAAGCAGTTGAGGAAAGGATACTCACAAAAGCCCCCTCATCTATGATGGTACTAGCCATAACCATTCTATATATTTGAACAATAATTAGGAATGGTATACTAGCTGGTAAACGGGGTCTACCTAGTTGATTCCAGTCGAAGGAGACAACCAGGATGCTTGGAGGTGGGACTGAATAGACGGTCGGGTACGACTCTGACAAACTTCCTTCCTGCGGTAAAGGAACGAGTAAATTGCCCCCATGTTCGTTGGAGTCTGTGCTTATGAAGAGAATTTGGATGGTGTCATCCTTGTTCTCTTCAGTGACTGTATCATCTGAAGATGGAACCTCTGAAGGCAAGACCGGGTCAACTGCCACGTCGAACTTTTGACTTTCGTCTGGTATGGATTCAGATGGTTTATCTTCAATGATAGATGCTTCAGCCGACCACCTGAGCGGGCCAGCCAGATTTTCAACTGGTGATGGACTCGGCAAGAGTTTTTTATATCCAGGAGGAAGTCGTAACGGTGAAACTAGACGATCGTCCAAAACTCTTTTAGCCTCGTCTAAGAAGGGAAAATGGTGGACAGCGTGATTGCCTTCGCACAGTTTACAAGGAAATCTATATTTTCCTTTTTGTCCTGGAGCTTCACTTTCACTAGTTGACGGTGTGTTTTCAACATGATCATCAGAGGTTGACGACATCGGGTTGTGCAAATGGGGAGACCAGTCCCTTAAGATCCGAGGGATGCAAGGAAAATCTCTGTGATAGTGGTCTCCCTTGAAAATGACACATGGCAATTTAGGCCTGGTCGGTGCAGTGTGTGGATTTTCGTTAGACGACACTCATTTGCCCCCATTCACTTTTGGCTCCTTCTTCTTCTTCTCTTTCTTCTTCTTTTCCTTCTTCTCCTTAGGTACTTGACTTTTGGCTTTACCAGCCCCATCAAGCGAAGAGGAAGGGGGAGAAGAAGAATTAGAGGAAGTAGAAGGTTGGTGGGTAACTCTGGACTCGTCTATTTGCTGATTTGATTATTCAGGAATAGTGGTGTTCTGAACGACAGAGGTTGAGAAGAGCCATACAGGCAAACCAATTGTTTGTCCTGGAAGCGAAAATGTGGCCATATGGGGTGCACCAACATCTCCCCAAGAGGAGAAGGGACTAGGATTTCCTCCAAGGGGAATTCCTTGGTTGGTGGACTCCATTTTCTCAACCCAAGATCAACGTAGGAAAGGGGTAATGAATATTTCGTTTAAAATAAATTTTAGACGCTTTGACACAACTTGTTTTTTCAGTTTTTAAGAGTCGAGAAAAAACAAAAGATGACTCTAGTCTCCTTCGATTTTTTAATGAGCATGAAGTGACAAGTGCTCAGATGGACCTTTTCCGTTAAGGAGTCTGAAAAGGAACGAAAGGGACTGCTCTGGAAGTCTAGGTAGAGGGAGTACCAAACCAATCGCAAAACTGCAGAATACGTTTTACGGTACGACAGTCAATCTTCCCGAATGTTGTGTTCAGTGCATTGCGATCGATAGGGCGGCAGACACGGCTTCCTATGGATAAAGGATTTAAGCCTATAGGGGTCTCCCAAAATATACTCGACGGTACATGGGAGCACAAGTCCGTACTGGCACTTATCGTCTCAAAGTGGAGGAATCACCCAACCATCAGTGAGAACAACAGTTACCAGGCTTTACAATGTCGGAATACGTCTCTAGCCTAGACCTCTAAATGTTGTGCGTTAAGTTCCAAAGCGTTGTTAGATTCATTGAATTTATTTTAAGTTGATCTTGCTTATGAAGTTTGCCTTTCGGGTTCACCACGAGATGTAGATGTAATTCCTAAAATGCAATCTAAGATTATAAACAAACTTTTATCTCTTTTATGCAATGAAAATCCTAGCTACTAGGGAAAAGAAAGACATAACCTTTTCACAAAGAGCAAAGAGCACACTGTAAATGCACTTTCCTAAATCAAGCCAAACAGACTGTCTATATGCAAATGCACATGCATGTATTTGTTTTCGACTTTCTTAGTATATGGATGCTAAAAAGAAAGTTGATGCACAAACCTGAATTTCTTTTCAAGCGACAAATATAAACAAGTTTCGTTTCGAAATCAAAAAAATGGAGACGATCACAACACTTTACGATTTTGAACTGAATACTTGTTCTCAACACTAGAAAATTACAAATTCAGACCACAAGCAATAGTAACAGGATAATCAACCATCAACAGCAATCAAACTCTTTCCTACGATTGAAATCGACACTTGTGACAGATTCAAATCAAAGGACGACATTACGATTATGCTACTTTTGCAAAGGAGAACTGTAAATGACTCAACAAACACACAGAAACATCCACGGTTCTTTTGTACAAAGGAGGCGGAATAACGGCAAGGAAAAGGAGTTTCAAATAGACATACATTGATCACAGGCAGCCAAATTCAGGAATAGAACTGGAAGGAATGAAGCACAGAAGCCACAGTTGCACAGAGCTAGTCTGATCAGCGCACCTGTAACACAGAGAATCTGAAATGCAGCGCAGGTTGTCCACTCGGGAAGTGCACTGAAATTCAGAATCTCTGAACAGTACCTGCTCTGGGCCAGAAACGAGACTCTGTTCGGGTTCCGGGTCACAGTTTGCAGTTCAGTTCTTGGTTTTTCGTCGAGTAAAAAGCAATTAGTAATGCAACAATCAAGGGTAGATCTAAGGAGGATCTAAGAGCTATCACAAGGGCAATCAGATAGTTTGTGAATCAGTTGTTTAAATCATAAACAGATCTAGTGGATGGATTGAAGCAGCAGTTATCTACTTTGCATTTGTTATGGCAAATGCAGTTCGAATGCTACTTGTAAGTTTATGAAACAAACAAAGAATGATAAACAAACAAACTAATTAGTTCCCCAGCGGATTCGCCATTTTGTTACAGGGAAAAGTGTCTATATAGAACTGCTCTATCCCACTAAGGTGTGACAGCTGCCTTAGAAACAAACAGAGAAAAACTACTTTTGTTTTTCCTTTATGAATTATAGATAGAGAGGAATAGAAAGACCAACCTCTGTCTTGCACTAATCCTTCGATTTGATCCCTCTCTTCTTTGATAGTCCTCAAATACCTGCTCCCTTGCACGCCCAGCTTCACAAACTACCTGTAAGATCACAGAAGCATAGAACTATACAAGGACATGGATCTATATTCATAAACAATCTAGGATCAGATGTAAATTGACCATACAAATGTAACAAGCATCAATGATACAAAAGCATGGAGGAAAAATCAAATAGTTTTTATTGATAAACAAGAAAAGATCCAGGAGGAGTTACAACCAGTTGTTCCGACCCAACATCAACCTCCCAGCAAAGAAGCCCCTCTTCACCTCAAACAAAGCTTAGATCACCCAACAATCTGATGTTTGTCTCTAGAAACCAACAACAATTCCTTACAATATGCAAAATTCCAGCCCCTGGATCTCTAGGATGAGGGATCCATATATAGATATCTGTAAGGGGGATGAGTCAACTTGTGATTTGATTAGTGTCTTCTCTCTGATAGTTCTTGCTTCCACTTGGAGACTGAAGGCCTCTTACTCATCCTTGGTCGAATTCAGTGAGGCAAGTGTCACAGGAGAAGATTCTGGAAGCTTCCATTGTCTCTCCACCTCACAGAATGACACTGCCATTTGTCATTTCTCACCCATCGCACCCCTCAGAAGGGAATTTTGAAATGCAACGCACCCTCACAGTGTATTTAGGTGAGATGCAACGCACTTAGCCAGTGGAGCAGCTGCAATGATCCTGTTTTGACCAATTCTGAGCAGTTTCTCATGGAGAACTTCTGGGAGAAGCTGTAATCTGTTGACCTTGTTCATTTAGGGGTTAGAACAACACTTTTAGGGACTTAGGAGCCCTTGGTTTATGGACATTTCATGCTTGTGGTTGGAGGGTACAAAAATGTCTATAACAGGAGGGATTGAGTGAAGGAAAATAAACGAATTTGGGAAAGGTCCAACAATCACCGAGAAAAAGAAAGACCAAAACCAATGTTCATCCTCATTGTGTTGGGAGCACTACATACCAACAACCACCAAACATAATCTAAACCAGTAAAGAAGTTTTCAAAATAGAAGGAATTGAAAATATAAAGAGTTATCTAATGTTAGCTATCCCATTGGGCATGAACCTATGTTTCCATGAGGTGGAGTTGATGGTTTTTGCCTCCCTCCCTTGCAATTGTTGTTGTCATGATTGTCAACAACATTTCGTAGAGTGGATCTAATGTGGTCCTTCGTATTCTCCCCTATTTATGCTCAGCATCCAACGCATGCATTGGAGATACATATACCCAGAAGCTAATCCTATTGAAATTCCGATGCATGCATGGTTATCCTTTGCACTAGAGTGGAAATCCATAGTTTTCCACACAACCTTGAATCTTCACGGTTGGACATGAGTCCCAAATTACCTATTACATAGAGGAATTGTCTTGCCTATGATAATGGGATGTCGTAGATGGAATAGAAAAATATGGGACCAAGGTCTCTCGACCCAGAGCAATACGAAGGAGAGTAGTATGCCATGAGATTGAAAGGTGGTAATAGTGTTTTGCATGTGTGGATGCATGGGGTGGGTTGGCCAAGCCACTTGGCCTCTTAAATGGGATGGGATGGCACATGGTGGAGCCCCCCACCTCCCCCATTGTCAATTGGATTTACAATTTAATTGTAAATTTAGAAAAAATAATCTGAGTAAATTTATAAGGAGATGTTTAAAATATAATTAAGAAAAATAGTTTTGCCTTAAATTTAGAGGAGAAATCACAATTTTGAAATTTTGTTAAAGGATATAAACTTGTTGGATTTAGAATTTAATTCTATATTTAGCATGAAATCTATATCTATAATTTGATTAAATTTATAAGGAGATAAGTTTAAAATACGATTAAAAAACCAATCAATTTTGTCCAAAATTTAGAGGGGATTTTTTGGAATCATAGTTTTGAGTCATGAAAAATGCATAATTAAAATGCGGTAGATTATTTGTTTCATGGAACTGAATATATTTATGTATTCAAAAACATATTTTAAACTACATGAAACAAGGATTTTCCAAAACAATTATTTCCATATTTGTCAAATAAATAAAAATGTATAAGAGTCAGACTCCACCAAGAAAAGTTATTTCTTTCTTCCCCTCCAATTTTTTTTTTTGAACTAGGTTGAGCCTAGGACGAGGCTAGCCCTAATGTTGGATGGAAGTATGATTTTCTCACTAGTGAGATGCTATCATCAGGATTGTGCGAAGCATGTTCAAACTTGGTCATTGCTTGTGATAGTTTAATTCCTCCAAACATGGCTCACATCCTCGACCCCTACCCGTGAGACTTGGACCTGTGACCCAATGGGGACTAAACCTGACATAAACTAATTGTTCTACACCTCATGGGTTTCCCTCCAAAAATATTGACTCTTAATGTAGATGCTATCGTCATCCAAAATTTTATTAAATACTATTATTTCTTTTAAAATTAATATTCATAATATCTTTTTCTAGGCTTCAAACATCTTTTCTACTTTAAAAAACATCTCATGATTAATTTTTGATGTTTTTGAGATTAATGTAGTGATTATAAAATTGAATGTATAAGAGTTAGACTATGTCTAAAAAAAAGTTGTTTCTTTATTTCCCTCCAAAATTGTTTACTCTTATGGTTGGTATCATTATCCTAAATTCTACTAAATTCTATCATTTCTTTTAAAATTAAAATTCATAATATTTGTTTAGATTAATTAGATGACTATAAAACTATATTCATAATATATTTTTTTGGTTTTAAATCTCATTTTTACCTTGAAATGCCTCTTTAATTAATTTTTTATGTTTTCGAGAATAACTTAATTATTGTTAGGCTAGTCATTTACTTGCATAACATAGGGCAAATTTCTATAGCTACCCCATATACCTAGTGGTAGACATCTAATATTAATGGAGGGATTTGAACTTTAGATTTCATAGTTTACATAATACTTCATATCACAATAATCACCAATTATATAATTCCAAAATATATATACTTTCAAATATATATATATATATATCTATATCTATCTATCTATCTATCTATATATATATATATATATATATATATATATATATATATATATATATATATATATATATATATATATATATATAGATATATATATATATACTTATATACTATAAAAGTAAAATTATATTTAAGGAAATTACATTTATTTAAAACTTTATAAAAAAAAATGCATTTAGGTACTTGTTGTAGCAAATACATATATATTTTATATTTAAAAAAAAAACCATGGCCATATGGGTTACAAGTAAACAACTAAATTATTAGTCCATTCCCCTTCGGGGCTACAGGGAATATTGTAATTGTTTTCTTTAGCACTATTGATTAACACAAAAATCAAATAAATCATTTACAATTTAAGAAAAGTTTTTTTTTTAAAGAATTAGATGAATGTTCATTTCCATCCAATAAAACATTTTTCCATTCTATTTGGAATCATATCGAAGGCGATATTGATATATTCAGTAAATTCAAGGCTATTTTTGCAAGGCTATGTCATAAATTCAGGATCATTTTTGTAAGACTAGTGTGATGCTAGCTTAATGCTAACATCAATTCTGATGCATTTAATGTTTGATGATACCTCACAATTTAATGTTTCATGATATCTTATTTTGTGAGACACGCCCATAGCTTATCTCACACATGTGGCTTTCATGAGGATGCAAGTGGCGAGCAGAGAGGGTGTTGACATAAGGCCTTTGCTGGTGCTAGCTAGCTATGAAAGTAATCAATCTACTCCTGGCATTTTTTGGTTGGATTTTGTTTAATCGCATGTGTATATATTGAAGTTTCATTTAATTGAATATTAGGTTGTAAATATAACGTGCCTAGGAGTCAATTTACCTTCATACAAGTTAAGAATCAAGTGAATATGAATAAAAATAAGCTCTTACAAGGTTTTTCCTCTTTTACACAAACTTGTTTTGTTAGCAATAGAAATAAAGCCATGTATGTTTGACTAAATCTTGCATATATTTCAACTATTTCTTAAATTATTACCATTCTTATTTGAATTGTTTTAATTTGTTTTATCTAGTAAACATAATCTAAGATAACAGTGGGTGCTTTTTAAATAACCCTTATTCTAGCAGTTCTAAACCTGCAAAAGAAGTTGACTTCACAATCAACATATAATGTATCTATTTTGAAGGTTGCATATATCATCATTGCTTTCATATTCATGAAAATATAAGAGGAGTAAGATCAAGTAGGTTTTTCATTGGAAGGACACCTCCTAGAAGGTTTCTTCTTCTACTCGAGTTTAGGTTGTTATCTAGCTAAGCTCAACTGCATCCTGTATAATATTATGGTTTTTTAGTTTCTTCAAATACATGGTCTTCTCCAACAATTTTGGTTAGGAATTTTTGTTCGAGTTGAAGGAGAGACACTGAAGAGGGAAGTTTGTTTGATGTTGATGGAATTTCAAAGTCTTTGGTGATTTTTATGGAATAGATAGTAGATACCCCTATCATTGCAACTAAGTCAAAGAAAAGACTTAAATCTTAATTCTTGAAGTAGATTGCTAGATTTTCTTATTATCTTTTATATCCTCGTCTAAGTAGACTTGCTTATATTACAAATTTTGTGAGTCATATTGAGTATCAGATCTCCATTCCAACTGTGTGGTCATATATCAGTGGATCTAAGATCGATATTTTTCACCACTAGAATTACCCATTGTCTTCATGTAACATACTCATTTCTCCTTGCCCTGACGATAGAGCTATAGACTCGTATATTCTACATATCCTTTACTAAGCTTAGTAGCTCAACCAAAATTTCCTATATTTGAATAATCACATAATTCTTCAGGTCTGTTAATAACAAATTATACCCTAGCAAGGGAACTATCAAGTCCATGATAAAAAAACTATTCCTTTTGGGATATCTCACCAAAATTACTTACACCAAAAGCTTTGCCTTACATAGTTTATAAGGCATTGCCTGCACCAAGAAATTTTCCAATCCTTCTTTTTAGAGTTCAAGCCCCATATTTTTGTGATAACATCATCTTATATCACTCCAGTGTTAACATCGTTGATGATTTTGGTGCCATGCCTTGTAGGTTTCCTTGTCGTTTTTATATGTGATTTTGCTATCTATTGTATAACCTTGGCATATCCTTATGCTGGGATATGTTCCAAATGAATACTTTCTATTCCCATTCTTTTCAAACTCTAGTACTAAATTTTAGCAAGAATCATTTTCATGTTGATATTTTACATGAAATTAAATTTTTTTTTGGGGATCGAGGACCGCAACAGTTAACTTCATCCTCTTTTCATACTAGATTGGCTTTGGCTTCCATGTATCCTCAACTTCCATAAATAATGGATAATCAATTAGAAGTTTAATCTTTCACTACCTCACCCCACCATGTCATTTTGAATTTGGAAGGTTGGGTCTTATTTATGTGTAGGTCTCTTTTCAGATCCTAGATCATGTTCTTAATATTTGGAAGCTTGAGTTGTGTTTTCATTCCAATTACTTGCTAAGGTTATTGCTAAATATTGAACTTTTGTAGATAGTCAAAGTGTACCCCTTAGGATCGACATACTAAGGAAAAATATTAAGTCTACAACAATATAGACAAATAATGCCCAAATGACAATACTGGTTCTTGCTTGTGAAATTACTTGTTTTCCAACTTACAGGAGCCAAAAAAACCCCATCTTGGACTTTGGAAAAATGAAAACATGGAACTGCATTTCTTAATCAGAGAGTGAGCAAACTACATAATACAATTATTTTCCCATTTTCTTCTAAAAGTGCAACACCTCCTACCTTCAGATTTTGTGATTGTGAAACTAGGCATGTTTTTCTCTACATTATATTAAACAAAATATTTTTTAAGAGTTTTTTAACACATAGTATATAATCTAGTTATAGTTAATATTTTTTAAGATATTTTTTCCACTTAGCATATGAAATAGGACTAGGGGTGGGAAAGCTACAATCTTGCTTTTCATGAGTTGATCCAACATCTAAAAGAAACATGTTAATAATAAATTAACAAATGAACTATCACCTGAAAATAAATAAACATTTGTACCCTTCTCCTTATCTTGGAATCACACTATTCTAGTCTTCATTTATGAGAAAAATACATGCATGGTTTACCTTGAAGAGATTGATGCAAATATGCACAAAGAATTATAATTCATACTCGACAAACTGCATGAACTAGAATTCCTACTTGGAAAACTGCACTTCCTGCTCGACATGGACTTGTTTCTTAGCAACCATCCTTGTTATGCTTGTATTGTATTATTGCATAGAATCAAGCTCAAAGGTCAAAACCTCTAAATGGATTAGATGAGTTTAGTTGTAAATATAAGGCATCTTACCCTAATTTACATACCAATGAAATTTAAAATATAAGTAAAAATAATATGGTAAAAATTATATTAAAAGTATTTTTGTATTTATTATATCAAATTCAAAATATCTATATAAACTAATAAATTATTGCTTTTATATTTTTATTACATATTTATAGTTTATTTATTGTCTTTTTTTTTTAAGTTAAGCTCAAATTTATATTATTTAAACAAAAAATAACAGTTTTATGAAAAATGGTCTGCCACTAGTATCACAAGCATAAAATATTTGTTAAAACGACCAATTTCATTATGGTGATTGAATTATATAAAGAATGAAGTCTATGACTATGAAGAAATCTAGTAAGTATCCTTTTAATTAACCTAACAAAGAGACTATATGGCTGCCTTTGATGTATTAAAAAATAAATAGACATTTTGACCATTTTTAGTAGTGTAAATCTGCACATTGAGCTATAGGTTCACCCCCTCTTCATCACTAAAAGCGAATTCCAAGTGTGATACTTTCTTGACAAGGATGGTCACCTTGTTGTATATTTTGTTAGTTTTATTTACAAAGCATCAAACAAAGGAGGATCTCATATTGTGTTTCACTTCATTCCACTAGGACCTTGCCCATGATGGTTTTGATATGCCAATAGAGGTTAATAATTTTCATATATTGAGTTTCTCATGATAAAGTGTTTCCCAAGTCTTAAATACACTACCTGATATTTTCCTAAAAAGTTATATCAAATAGGAAATAAGTTTCCACCCTATCCTCATTTTTTGCCACTATAATTTCCTTTCTTGCAACCTGGGAAGTATGTTCCCAATAGTGAGTATTATAGGCCTCAACATTAACCTGAGCTATTGAGTTGTGGATGAAGGGGTTCCCTTCATCCATGTCTCATGTGATGGACATGTGTGGAGATATGTTGTAGCATGATATGAAACATAATGAATAGTAGAGGAAATAGAGAAATGCTCTCAAGGGAAATATAACACAGAGAAATTAGACACAACAAATACCACCAACCAAGTGAGTGTAAAGGGATGGCTTGGGAGAGATAAAATAGGAATCATTATGATGAACCCAAAGATGAAATAGGAAAATAAAAGTTGTGAAGGGTCAAGATCGGGATGTCAGAGAGGGAAGCCCTCCCAAGAAATAAGTCTAGAGAGAAGTTCAAACATAAATGTAGAAGGAATAGAGAAATAGAGTAAAATAAAGGAAAATTTCCTAGATCATGAGTGACCAATGTTGTGCCAAAAATCCATGCCTTTGAAATCCTACCCAACAGTGATATAAAACCATTGTCGTTATCGTAGGGGAAGGAACTGAAGCTAAACTCTATTTATAAATTAGTGCAGATGGTGAGCCCTGGTATTGCACCAAGAATATTGCAACTCCCAAGGGCTCCTCAACTCAAATTATCAACCCTGAATTTATAAAAAATTCGAGGTGACAATGCTATATGAATAGTAGATAGGATTCCACTCACGCCACCCTCATTTATGACATTATATCAAAACGTGTTCAGAGACCCATCCTCCCATTGAATTATAATGAAATCTTGTTGATAAAGGGATAATTGGAAATTGCTTCTAGCTATGAAAATAGAAATTCCATTGACTCAACTTGTAATAACATAACTAATCAATTCATGGAAGGAAAAAGGTTAACCTACTTGCAGAAATAAATATATGTTATCTTGTAGAATAAATCACATTACCTCATCTACATGCAAAAAGGGAACTAATTTATCTTGTTGTTGTAGTGGCTACCACTAGGTCCCTCCAAAACTTTGCCTTCCTTCGTTTTGGAGCCTCCCTACTAAAATGTCAGCAACTTGTCTTGCACTCCCTATGTACTTGTGCTTTCATCAAGTTTATCTTTTGCTATACAACTTGTGTTCGCTTACTTGCTTTTTTGATTAACAACAAGCTAGCCTCCTTTGACTTGGTCACAATTCGGTTCTTGCATTGCCTTGGAAATATACACAGTACTAGAGGGAAACTAGCCTTGCTCTCACAATGTGTGCAGCGTGTTATAACATTTTTTGGTTTTCGTAAGTTAGTATCAATTAGTCAAAAATTGAAAATATATTTCAAAAAACGTTAAGTTAGGATATGGACAAAAATAATATTAAATAAAATGCTAGGGATATTTTTATGAATAAGTCCATATCAGATAAAATGATAAAATGGATGCCCTAAAAAATGGAGGCAAGAATAAAATGTTAGGTTAGAAAGAAAAGCAAAAAAAAAAAAATCTAGAAGTGTTGCAAATCCAAATGCCACTACTCTTAGTAGAGTTTAGTTTTGCAAATAAAATTGTGTGCAGATTGTTTAAATACCACACTAGTTGATATAATCCAATTGTACAATTTAATCATAATTGGATTTTATTTGAATTATTTGTCAATAGGTAGCAAATAAATTGGCTCAACAGTTTAATCTGAGCTAATGGAGGAAATAAGGGATAGAGGTAGATTAGTCATTAAAAGGAAATATTGAGTTGCTAGCCTAAATTCACTCGGATGAGTAAATTAAAATGTTAGGAGTATAAAGGGTAGGTAGACATATGAGAAATAATTGGAGCATGAAAGGATTTTATCCTAAGTTCTAACATTTGATAATGTGTGCATACAATGTTGCATTTTATATTAACTATGAATTCTAGGCACCAATGTTATTTTTTAAACACCCTAACTTCATTCATTTATTACCCCATTTCTCAAATTTTCCACATCCGCCATAAAATCGTGACCCCACCATCACTTCTGCGTCACATGTTAAATCCCTTCCACCTTACCTTGCATCCCGCATGCTCCCCCAAGATCAGATGGCCCTCATCCCTCCTCAGCCCTCATTTATCGTCCGAACTTTATCGGCCTCGGGGGCAGGGGGGAGGGGAGTTTCCGAAATCACCTTCTTAAACCACCTTATCCTCATTTTAGTCTTTTGGGACTTAAAATCCTAAAACGACTTACCATCTCAAGCTACTCCCGAACGCAGTTTACTCATGACCATTTACCACCATTGCATGTTGCCATCCACGTCCGCTCCACGTCACTTCTTCCTTCCAATCAACTGCCGCATATCCGTTGTTCATTCAATTCATATCTCCCATGAATTTATGTCCCAAAGACCCGTTAATTAATCTCGTTGGGTGATTAATGTAGATTTAACCATTCATTCAACAACTCTGCTCCATTTTTTCCATTAAAAGCCCCATTCCTCCATGAAAATAGTTACACAATGCATTTATGTAGCCACATTTATCACTCAAAGTTTTCCTCCTTATAGCTCAAAGATGGTCCGACACTTAAGCAGCTATTTTGTTATGTTCAGAAGAAAGCCGACATCCAGGTCCACTTGTCTCTTTTTCAGTCATATTGTTTTTACTGTGATCACTCTGTTTCAGACCAATTTTTTCCATTTCTATCATTTTCAATCTGCAAATTCATTTGAAAAAATTCCTCCTAAGGTAAAAGAAGTTGCAGAAATCCCAAATTCTCTTGTACATCCACAGGTTGACTTCCATCATACCCCCTTGACAGAGATTCTAAAATCATTGAGACTTCTTCTCAATTTTATCTATATGAAATGTACTACTGGATGGAAGATCAATTAATTGATCAGACATATGAAATAGGACTTTGGGACTCCCTCCTTCCCCACTACATTTTCCCTCAGATACACAGAGCACCTGAATTTGTCAGGAAATGCCATGAATCCTATGATCCCAGCCAAAGCGAAACCATTTCACCCATAGGAGAAATCCTTTGTTTAATCAATGCTGAGTCTATTGAAAATATGTTGCAGGCCCTTACTACTACACCAACCCATCCTTTTTCCCATGAAAGCTTGATAGAAGCCTATCAGAGACTAGATTTTACTAAAAGATCCCAGAGTCTTGAACTTTTCCTAGCTATTGATAGTCCTCTCCCTAAACCAAAACCCTCCTTATGACTCATCCATGTTCCTTGATAGAAGCAACCAAATCACCACTATTTTGTCCTATATGCTTGGTTATAACCCTGCTCAATATGTTAATGATGCCATTGTAGGTTTCTTATCTATCCTTTTTGTTGATTCCAATCCCACTGTTATTTATAATTTCAGGCAATTCCTAGCTAAAGACATACATGAGAAAAATCCCATGTTTTGAGGACCCGATGGCTAAAGAGATTGAAGAAACTGAAAGTCAGAAGTCTGACATGATGAAGCTGATCATGGAGCCAAATATAAAAATAAAACAGATGAAAGAGTAGATGTAGAAACTGGTCAAGGAGAAAGAGGAAACTGTCAAAATAACTCAAGCTCCAATGGAAGTAGTACCCCTTGCAGCAATCCTTGTAACCAAGGTTTCTACTTCAGCCACAACATCAACTACAAGTACAGTAGAAAAAGTTGAATTCCTTGCTGAAGCTGTTCAGAACCTGTCTACTCAAACAAGAGAAACAAGAAGTTGTAGAATGAACTCAAGGAGTTACAACATATGAAAGCAGTTGCAGACACATCACATGCAGTTGAGTTGCAGAGAGAAAAAGGTCAGATCGAAACATTACGAAGAGAACTCAAATAATCTTACCTTGGAAACAAGTTGGGTTTGGGAAGGGAATTTCTGTGGGAAGAAATTACTAAAGCAGCTAAGGATATTTGGCCCTATATCAAGATAGTATTTGATACCTCTTGGAGAAAGCTCAAAAAGCTGTTGAAACTATTTCTAAACAACTTGAGGATATGCCATAAATTTCTTTTGATATAATCAAGTTCCTAGATTCTGAAGAGAGCTATGAACTTAAGGAATTTGGTATAATTGACAGGACAACAACTATACTAGAGTTAAAGAAGATCATCACCAAGAAGAACCTCATCCTTTAGTTGGAAGAAAAGTGCAGCAGTGTGAATACTATGGTTCAAAGATTTTTCAGTAGTATTGAACCCTTGACCAACAAGGGTTTTCCCTCTATGCTTGTGATAAATGACAAATTAATTCCTATTGAGGATTATGTTCAAACACTTACAGAGGTAGGCACCAATGCAGCTTCAGTTTCAAACATAAGAGGTGTAGCAACACCAAGAGTGGTGCTAAATGCACTCAGGGACACCTTCTTCATTTTAGATGAAATTAGGCATATATTCCTGGTAAAACCCACTTTCACTAAGTATACAAAGATGGATGAAGTTTAGAGAAGGGTAACAAAGATATCTATCCCAGATAAGAAACGTTGGGAAGAATTAACTGATCTACTTGACTTAAGGGTGATCAAACAAAATTTAGCTTTTATAGGAACAATCATCACAAATTCAACAATTCTCAATTTTTCAACAATAGTCATCAACAACTCAGCACCAAAATATGGCCAGATTGGCTAGCAATTTATATTCCTGATTTTGTAATTATATATTTTTGTAAAATAGTTTAAGATATTTTCTCAGTTCTCAAATTGTATAAATAAGTCTCTTTCACGAGTTATTAAGGGTTTCACCCTTTAAGAAGCATTTCTAAACATTGAATGTACTTGACTTTTCTGAATCATTAATACAAAAGCAAATGGGTTCTGAATTTTGATTCATACAGTTTCTTTTTTCTGTAAAATTTTTCCAGTTTTATTTCACAGTGTTTTCTTCATATCCTTATGTTCTACAAAGATAACCATGTAGGAGTAATTGTGTTTCAATTATTCTTATAAGCTTCTGAAGTGATCATATATAAAGAGAATGAATTATATAAACTATTTGTTTTATTAATTCCCTCTAAATCATAATATCATCAACATCTGTTGTAGGCTTAATCATATTTTTGTTAAACCATCTAAACATAGTTTAAGGGTTTTCTTACTATTATTTAATTTTCAATTTGAAGGCTGTGATAGTCATATCATCTCTCTATTTTTTCTCACCACCATGTAAGCTATATCACTATGTGAATTTTAATAGCAGCCCTCTATTTAGATATTAATATTATTCGAAAGGTTACACATCACTGTTTTAAATTTGTTTCCTACATTGGTCCTCCAAATTAAAACAAAACCCCCAAAACAATTATCTTAGATGCCCTGGGATGATAGCTGACCATTATCATCTCAGAGATACAACATCAATCTGGAGCCATTGCCGAGGATTCAAATTTCATTAAGTTTTCCTAGGTTAGTGATATTATTCCTATTCCTTTAAGGTGATTAAGGGTCTCAATAGGCCAAAATCCTTCACCTAGCGACTCCACTGTATCAAACTGACACCTTCTAAGCACACTAGATCCCATTCTGAATCTGACATAGTTAGTCCTCTATTAGATCCAGAACGACTTGTGAGAAAGGCTAGTTCTAGAAGAATACATAAACCATCTTCATCTCTTTCAGCCTTGTAGTCTGAAGATATATTACAATTTGATCCTTATAGTAACATTCCATCCAATCCATAGTACACTCACCTGTCACATAGGGTTGTTGAACTCCTAGACAGAGGAGTTGACTTCAAATCAACTTTCCTTATTCATTCACTTGAATCTCATCCAGAACCCCCACTTCCATCGGGATCACCTAAATCTAAGTCTAACTTGGGTGTTAATCTACCTGAATACAAACCTATAGACTTTATATCCCCCACCACTTATTCATTTCATTCCACCTCTGAACCACCAGAATCTTCTACTTCTAAACAACCTGAAGAGTCCTTTGCTATATGTTCAAATCCACTCTTTGAAACTGAAGAGGATATTCATTCTCAGGTCCACAAGTTGATGATTAAAACTCCTTTAAAATAATTCAAGAAGTCTCCACCTTATTTATCTCAACCTTCTTCACCCCCACATACTAATTATCCCCCTCTTTCACCATCTCCCTCTTCCTTATCATCATCTTCACAAACATCTCATTCATCATCCTCTACTATGGAATTTCAACCCATTGTATAGGAAAGATATGCAGCTTTATTTTTACCTCCAGTCCTCGATGCTTTCCCTAATGGATATTTAAAGCACCTTCCTAGATATAATGGAGAAACAGGTCCCTTAGCTGAGGATCACCTTCAAGTCTTTCTATAATTTGCAGATAACATGAACTTAGAACAAGAAATTTTACATGAGGTTGTTTGTTTAGCCTCTTGAGGTAAATGTGAGGACTTGGTTTAGGCAGTTACATGCAAATTCCATTAGAAACTGGGAAGAATTAACAAATATATTCAAAAATCAATGGGGAGTGAAGAAAGATGCTCTTTACTTTCTGATTGAGTTTGAAGAAATTAAAAGAAACTTTGTTGAACCTGTCTCTAATTTTATCAAAAGGTTCAACAAAAATTATCATGAGATTCCCCCTGATTGAAAACCACCTGTAGCAACAGCTAAGTCTAGGTTTTCAAAAGCTTTTGAAGATGACTTTGTTGTGATGTTAAGAAAAAGAACTTCAAGAACTCTTGAAGACATGAAAACTAATGCTATAGAGGTGGAAGCAAATAGGTCTGCCTTAGCCACTTTAAAAGCTAAAGAGGAAAAATCCCAAAGAAAACTTAAATCAAGTCAAGAGGCCTCAACTTCCTCTAAGACTAAAATTGAAGACTCTAAAATAGATGAAATAACTTCACTTCTTAGAAATTTGTCCAATAGAATTTCCAAGATTGAGACTCAACCTAGAATAGTTCAACAAACGGTCATTCGACCCCAAAATAAAAATCAAGGTCAATACAAAAGAAATCCACCATTACAAATTCTTCAAAGGCCTAGTAATGATCAATAGGTTCCAACTCCTTTATTGATAGATGATCAACGCCCTAATGATAACACTATGACTATAACTTAAGATATTAATAACATGAATACCTCTTTTGGTCAGACTGCTATTATTCCTCTCTCACAACAAAAGCACATTCAACAAGATGAAGACTCCTCATAGGATTCCAAATACCATGCCTTCTCTGAATTCCTAATTGCAGAACTAAACAAAATATATGATCTTAGGCCTAGACCTAGTCCTGGAAGACCCCGTAAGGAACCTCCAACAATTGAACCTCGTACCAAATCTAATAAAACTCAAACAACTATTATTCAACGATTAAATCAGTTAATTGATACTACTCAAATTGAAAAAATTGTTTTAACTGCATTTAATGTTGAAAATGAGTTAGAAAGAGTTAAAATTCCTATACCACTTTCAGAACTTTCCAAAATCCCTGGATTTAAAAATCAAGTCTTTGAATGGATACAAAATACATCAATTGATGCTGAAGGTGATATCATTAGTCTTTAATATGAAAAACCAGTAGTTGTTTTTGGTCCTAACTCAGATATGGTAGATGAAATAGTACCCCCTTTCTATGTGACTCTTAAAACAAATGATTCCATGTTATATAATTTTAAGCTTGATTATGGAGCATCATATAATCTTATGCCAAAACTATCATGGATCATTTAAATCTTGACATAACTAAATCCTATCATGATTTGTACACCTTTGATTCCAAAAGGGTGCCTTGTCTAGGATAGAATAAGGATTTAGTAGTCACTCTCGCCCAAATCCCAGTAAAGAGTGTAGTGTTAGATATAGTTGTCACAGATATCCCTACCAAATTTGGAATGCTCCTTTCAAGGTCTCATTGTGCCAAATTAGGGGGAACTCTTCAGATAGACATGTCTTGTGCCACTATTCTAGTTTATGGAGGAGAGCAACTAAAGCTGTATAAAGAGGTCAAATTTGTGCACACTGTCTGCAAAACAGATCAACCAGGAAACCATCCAATATATGCAATTGATCAAGCCTTTGGTTGTTTCCAACTTTCTTCAAACCAAACACATGAAACTCAAGCAAAAATTGAATATGTAATTGAAATACATGTACCAAATCAGATTGATGTCTGGAAGCTATTCTTTGATGGTTCTTGTACAAAGGATGGAGTAGGAGATGGGGTAGTATTAATCTCACCTGAAAAATAAAATATTACACAATCATGCAAACTTGATTTTGAAGTTACAAATAACATGGTTGAATATGAAGCTTTCCTTTTAGGACTGCAATTAGCCAAGAGCTTAAAGGTTCAAAATTTGAGTGTTTTCACTGACTCGGATCTCATTTTTAAACAAGTAATAAATCTTTTCCAAACAAGACATCCTAGGCTTAGATATTATCGAAATGAGGTTTGGGATTCAGTTGAAAATTTCTTCAATGCTTTTAATTTGACTTATATCCCGAGGGATCTGAATATTCATGCAAATTCCCTAGTTGTTTTTGCTAGTTCATTTAAAATCCCTGATCAAACTAATGTGCTCTATCAAATACAAGTCAAGTACATGCCATCCATCCCAGATAACCTAAAATACTTGCATATATTTGAATATGATGAATAGTTAAAATCTTTTCTGCAGGTTATAGATGAATTTTCAGTTCTACAGATTGATGAACATACAACAAAAGCAATTGAGAATTCAAATGAAAATGATAATTCATATTTCAACTCAAAAGTTGCCAATCATGATATCATTCAACTGTCTAAAAATTTTATTCCCAAAGGACTCATTCCTTTAGAAAATTTGTTTGATCAAAATGATGTCCACAGAAACCCACAGTCAATTTCTCCACAAGATGACATAGAGGAAGTAAACGTTGGAACAAATGATGACATTAGGAGCCTCAAAATATGTGCATCCTTAGACCCTGGAATTAAAGCTCAATACCTTAAGTTATTTGAAAAATACAAGGATGTTTTTGCATGGACCTATGCTGACCTAAAAACTTATGATACATCATTGATACAGCATAAGATTCCTTTAAAACCATAATAAAAACCTTGTCAATAGAAACTTAGGAGGATCAATCCAGCACTTCTACCAACTGTAGAAAAGGAAATTAAGAAAATTCTAGATGCCCAAATTATTCTCCCTCTTAGATACTCTAATTGGGTTGCTAATTTAGTTCTTGTTAGAAAGAAGAATGGGGAAATCAGACTTTGTGTGGACTTTAGGAATTTGAATACAACATCATTAAAGGATAATTACCCTTTACCCAAAATGGATCAGTTATTCCAGATGGTTTCAGGAGCACAAAGATTTTCCATGCTTGATGGTTTTTCAGGTTACAATCAGATAAATTTTGATCCAGCAGACAAAGAGAAGACAACTTTTACTACACCTTGGGGTACATTTATGTACTCTATAATGCCCTTTGGCTTGTCCAATACTGGAGTAACTTTTCAAAGAGCTATGGACATAGATTTTGTGGGACAGGTAAACAAATTCGTAGTCATGTACCCTGATGACATAACTGTTTTTTCTAATTCTGATCAAAAACATATAAAGCACTTGATGAAGGTTTTGATAGGTGTAGAAAATTTGGAATATCCCTCAATCCTAAAAAAAAATTGTTTGCTATTAAAGAAGAAAAACTGTTGGGCCATATAATCTCAAAGGAAGGAGTGGTGATTGATCCCAAACATGTTTCTGCAATAAAAACATTGTCATTACCTAGAAACAAGAAGGAGATCCAAGCTTTTCTAGGCAAGATTAATTTTTTAAGGAGGTTCATCCCAAATTATGCTGAAATTGTGAAAGACATAACTGATATGCTCCGAAAGGATCATGAAGTTAAATGGACTGTCTCTTCCAAGTATGCATTTGAACAAATCAATAAATCTATCTCTAAAGCTCCAACCTTGGCTAGTCCTGATTATACCAAGTCATTCAGTGTATTTTCCTTTTCCTCTGAAGAAACCCTTGTTGTTGTTTTATTACAAAAGAATGAAGATTCCCATGACCAACCTATAGCCTTTTTTAGTAAGGTTATGAGATATGCCAAGCTTAAGTATGACATAATTGAAAAGCAAGCCTATGCCCTCATACAAGCCCTAAAATCATTCAAGATGTGTGTCCTACATTCACATATTACTACTTATGTTCCTAACAGTGTTGTCAAGATTCTTTTAACCGAACCTGACACTGATGGGAAGAGAGGTAGATGGATCACTCAAATACTGGAGTTTGCTCTAACTGTAAAAACTACAAATCTAGTAAAGGGTCAAGGATTAGCTAAGCTTCTAGCAGAATCAAACTATAAAGTTCTTGGCATTAACTTTGTTTTGGAAATACAAGGGGAGAATCCATAAGAACCTCCTCAAAGTTCAAAACGGGAGAATCCACAAGCACTTTCTGTTCATGCAGAAGGGGAGAATCCATAAGAACCTTCCCAAAATTTAAATGAAGAGAATCTACAAGAACCTCCTCACCATATTGAAGAAAAAAATCCACAAAAACATTTACCTTCAGATTAGGCCATATCTCTACACATTGATGAGAAATTTCTTTCATCAAATTGGTATCAGGATATTGTAAATTTCTTGATCCATTTTGAATGTCCAACATCATTTTCCAAACGTTAATGTAAAGATCTCAAATTCAAGGTAGTCAAATATTGTAGCATAAATTAAATTCTTTACTGGAAGGACCCACTAAATATCTTGTTATTATGTTTGACAGAATAAAAAACTGAAGGAATCATTGATCAGTTTCACACAGGATTTTGTGGAGGACATTATGCTTGGAGAGCAATAGCATATAAGATATTTAGGGCAAGATTTTATTAACCCACATTGTTCTTACAAGTAGGAAAAAAAGTCAGAAGTTGTGTCCCTTGTCAAATGTTTGCTGGTAGGCAAAAACAAGTAGCTCTTCCACTGATCCCAACAATAGTCTCAACACCTTTTCTCCAATGGGGACTAGAATTTATTGGAGAAATTCATCCTACTTCAAGCAATCAGCATAGATGGATTCTCACTGCAATAGACTACTTTACCAAATGGGTGGAAGCAATTCCAGTAAGAAACACGACTAATTCAGTAGTAATTAAATTCATTGAGGAAAATATCTTATCTAGGTTTGGTTGCTGTTACACTAAAAAATGTCACCTTGACTACTTACAGTTAGTATGGCTCCAATCAACAAGTCATGCTACCCTCTTAGGCAAGTCTCATGCCTCTGTTATCCATCTCAAACTCAAAGAAGAGAGAAAGTCTTGTAAAAATCATGTTTATCTCTGGGGTCGCAGGTTCTCTCTAGCCTTACCTGCGGGGACGCTGACCATGTTCACAAAATATGCGTCCATGGACGCTCTGTATGTTAAGGGACAGGTGCGTCCCTCTGTAAAAGGCAAAATGCGCGAGTTTTATCTTGAAAAAGTTACTTGTGGTTACTTCTAGAACATTCTAGAGGTCGGTTTGATGAAATGGATGCGCCTCCAGTTGGTTCATGTATCTCTATTAAGGGGGAACCTATCCCATCAATAAGGGAGCTATCCCACCCATAGAGGGGGATGATCCCATTGATAGTGGACCTGAATAACCTCTTTACAGCACTATAAATGAAGGCATTGAGCCAGAAGGAGAGGAGGTTGGAGCTATACATTTTCTTTGGGTAAATGCTGCAGGATTTAGGTCTTCCATTAGAGCCTTTGTGAGGAGAGATTGTCTTCACTTGATTCTACTTGGGAGAGGGTGAGCTTTGTCAAAGTAGAGGAAAACCCTTGATGGACCCTGGGAGGAACTTGCACAACACCAAGGCCAGGTTGTAAGAGTTTCTTTGTTTCGTTATTAATACAAACTGGTTTATTTTTCTCAATAGCTTGTGTTAATGAGTTATTTCATGTGTTCCTTGGTCTGCATGTTGAATATATGTTTTATTATATGAAATGCAAGTGCTTGGTAATTGTTTGATTGTTTGTGGTTGCAGGAATTGACTTGAAGGAGGAGCTCATCCGGATCGTCAAGAACGGACTTCAACAACAGCGTTTTGGAATAAGGTAAGCCTAAACACTTGTAGTTTTCATGTTGTAAAAGGTGTATTTAGAGAAAGATCACTCCATTTTGTCTTGTTTGTCATTAGAATGTCTTAGACTTCTAGGAAGGTCAGTCGTGTCCGCACCCTTGACAGATTCCGTGTGACAAATTGGCGACTCCGCTGGGGAATCCATTAATGAGAGAGTCTTTTCCTTTATATGAACTTTGCTTTGAGAAAATCATTTTTATTTTCTGGTTTTTGACTGTGAGAATTAGTATTTGGGTGGCTTAGCTGTAGCTTTAGTTGGCTTTAGTTTTTCTTCCTTTTTCCAGAAAGACGCAGTCTCTGTGTGCTGCACAGTGCGTCCTTGGACGCGCTGTTGTCGACTGCACAGTGCGGGGTCGCACCTGTGACAACTGCTGGCCTGCGTCTTCCTGTAAAAGTTAAGAAAATTCCATTTTTGCCTTAAATTACTTTTAGATTTTGTTTTTTCTTAGTGTTTTCTGCCCAGATCCTTTAGTACCCTGTCAAGAATTCTTACCTGAACTGGTTTTGTGAGCTTTGAGTGTTTTAGTGGTTTTCAACGAAGTTTAGACCTAGGGTTTGATTTTTGGAAAGGCTTTGTAGTAACTTTGAGCTTAGAAAGTTGTTCCAGCCTTAGATATCTCTGGTTAGTCAACCTTCTTAGAAGTTGAGCCTGCCGTAAAGTCTCCTTGTTTGAGCAACTTGTCATTTGAGTTGTTTTGGGTCAAATTTCGAATTGCTTGTTTTTAAAGTATTGATTTCCATTTTCAAAAAGGACAAAAAGATTAGAATTTTGTTTTGACTAGTTTTTGGTTCTGCAATAAGCTAGTCCTTGATTTGATTGTGATCAAGTAAAACACCTTAGAAATAATCATTGTTAGTTTTGGCCTCGTTAAGATTGCTTAGAGTAAATTTGCCTTTAGTTTGCTTATGAGTGCATTTTCATAGATTTTAAGAGTTGTTAAGATTGATTTTTGGTTATATTAGATTTATTTGCTTTATTAAAAGAAAAATACAAAAACATCTTCTTAAAAGTCTTGTTTCAAGTAGCTTTTTGTTTTCAAAAGAAGAAAAGAGTTTTTTCGTGCATGTAAAGAGAAGTTATGTTTTTATGCTTGGAAAAGAAAAACGAATTGTTTCTTTGATTGTCTTCAATTAAGAAGTTGCTTTTATAAGGATTGCATTCTCTCAACTTTTTAGTTAAGCAATTCATCGAAAAAGTAAAGTAGTGGATAAATCATTTTAGGTGCATTTTGTAGTGGTTTCGAGTCGAGTCAACATACCACTAGTTTCACTTCCATCACCTTTTGACTTAAGAAACAACCTTAAAAGTAACGCTTAAATTAAAATCAATCTAGTAATCTTTATTTTTCTAGGGCTCTGAAGCACCAACATAGCTTAGGCTAGGGTCTTGGAGTAGGTGAGTACTTAACTCTCCAAGACTACAAAACCAAACAGATAGTCTATCTTGAGTAGAACAAATCCAATTGTTTCAGTTACATTCTGGGAAAGCTCCTCTTAAAGGAGAAACACGAGCTCGTGTCCGAACCAGTGAGGGGATCATTCCTCCCTCGTTGGGAACGACGCCAGGCAGTACGTATTACAAACGGTAAACCTCGGATTAACCATTGTCGAGGAGCCAGGGGTCACTTATCGGTAAACCTTGGATTGTTGTCAAGGAGCCGGTAAGGGGATTGGAGCTTGCTACTCTGCCCTTGCGTGCTGTCGGAGTTTAGACTGTTCCCCCAGGTGTAATTGTTGTGATTGGTAACCTTAGTGGCCATAATATCTAGGATTCTACCCAAGGTGACGGTGGAGGGAAGGTCCCACTGTACCTGGAGCAGACGTCGGTTATACTCACTTGGATTTTCTGGGGGGTTCGCTTCACTTCGAGACGGTTAAAGTGGAGGAACTTGGTCCAGTCTATTCATTAAGCAGGTTGCCGGGGTAACTGTTCCACCCACTATTTCTGTACTGAATCCTGCGAGGTTGGGCCTAATCACCAACTAGCGCTTTTGGTCCGGAAGACTACTGTTTGTGTGTGGTTTGACGCTCTAGATTATTTAGGCGTGTGCTTCAAATTTGATTGGTTCTTTAGAAGACTTTAGGTGGTTTGATTTGAAATTTTTTACTTTGTTTTCGTGTGTTGTAGTTAAAATCTTTAATTGTGGCGGAATTACCGAGAAGGTCCCGTCGTATTGCGGGCCAGTCTCCTGAAGTTGTATCTGTGGCCGAATTGTTGAGAAGATCCCGTGAACTTAGGGGTTCACCTCCTCGAGACGACCCCAGTTATTTAGAGGGTTTAAAGGTCCTTGTAACTCCTAGTGGCAGTAAAGTAGGTTCACCTGAAGAAGGAGAATCTTCTTTGGTAGTCCATCCAGATTACGAAAGATTAGAAACAGGTTACAATCCCGAAGCTGTTACAGTTTCCGAGCTTGCTGGTAGTTTTTCATCTGCCAGTGAAACAGGCGAAGAACCTGAAATTTCAGAACCTGTTACTCCAACTCCTAGTGTTCCTGATTCACCAAGAATAGAAAGAATTATCACCGAAAATCTTCCTGTTGGATTAATTGCTATAGAAGAACTTGTTCCAGAGGAAGAAATAGGCGTTTCTGATTCTGAAGATCTAATTACCCTTGATCTAAGGGAGCGTGAATCCATCTTTTACAGTCCTCCTAGAAGTGAGTCTTGGTACCTTGCATTAACCAATTTTTTAGACAACTCAGTAGGTTTTTCTACACCTCGTACTCCGGTTCCACCTAGAGGAATTCATTCTCCTGTAAATATGTCTGGTCAGTCGTCTGTGTTTTCGCAAAGTCCTGAATCATTTTTACATGGCGGTCCTTCTGTTCCTACTGGGTATCAGTCACTTTCTGGTACCTTTGCGGGAGCATCTCCTCAACCTGTTGATCATGGGTTATTAGTTGGAAACAGTGGTAATGTACCATTGAGTATAGGTGAAGTTTATATGATGTCAGGTTCAACTCCCATTAACCAACCTCAAGGTGGCCAATTACCGCCTGGGGGGCAACCTTCGTTAATGCCTGGGGGGCAACCTCAAGGTACTTCATTTGTGACTGGGGGCAACCTCAAGGGTATCAACCCCAGCCTCAATACGTACCCCAAAGTCAACCTCAGTATCAGTATCAACCTCAAGGATGGCAACCTCAAGGATGGCAACCCCAAGGGTATCAACCCCAAGGGTATCAACCTCAAGGATACCAACCTCAAGGTCAAGGTCAACCCCAGTATTCGTATTTACCTCAAGGTTATCAACCTACGGGTCAATACCCTGGTCAAGGTTATCAACCACCTCAAGGGCAATCATATGGGACTACACCTTACAGTTATCAACCCTATCCTCAATACGGCTATGGATCTCAGTATCCTCAACCTGTTACGAGTCAATACCCTGGAATGTTAACATGGGATCCGTCACAGGGTCAACAGATGTCGCAACCAAGTATACAGTCGGTACCTCAAGCAGGACAACCTGCAGTTCCTGGTCCACCCCAGCAACCGCAACCTGTCCAGTCAAGTGTTCAGACCCCTGTAACTTCTGTAGTTACTCAGCCGCCAATTGCACCGAGTACTCCACCTCACACGGCTGCAGCAGCTACCGCTTCATCTACCATGCTTACATCTGGAGTATCGGCAGCTCCGGTTTCTACTGTCCCTGTAACCGTTCCTCAGACATCTGTACCGTTGTCTGGACCCACGGTTCAAACCACAGTCCAGATGCCTGCAGGTCAACCTGGTACAAGTACGGTTGTTACTACTCAACCTCAATTTGTTCAACCTCCGTACCAGGGACAGTATCAACCTGGTCAAGCTGCCCAACAACCGGTTTACCAGTATCAACCGTATCCTGGGTACAATTATCAACCACCTCAACAACCCCAGTACGGTCCGGTTAATCCTGGTTTTCCAGGAGGATATAATATCCCCAATGCGAATCCTGTTCCTAGTTATCCTGGATATCCTCCTCCTGGGGCTGGTATTGTGACTCAGAGTTTCCGAGATCCTAACCGGCAGTTACCATTTATTGCGACTTTAGATTTACCCGACTTGACGCGCCTAACGAACGATCCAATTCAATATCTTCCGTTCTGGCCGCCAATGCCAAATAAGTTGCCCAGCGATATACCCAAGTTCGAAGGTAAGTCTGGAGAGGATCCGTCTAATCACGTGATGACTTACCACCTCTGGTGTGCATCAAATTCCATCTCAGATGATTCTATCCGCTTACGTCTTTTCCAGCGTACACTCATTGGTCTCGCAGCCAAGTGGTACATTGAGTTGCCACGGGCTTCTTTTTACAACTTTAGCCAGTTAGCTACTTCATTCTTAACTCATTTTCAGTTACCAGTCAGATACGATAATGGTACAGAATTATTAACTTCGCTAAAACAATCGACATCCACGTACATTTCTGATCACATCCATGAGTGGAGACGTCGAAGGAGATTAGTGAAAGTTTTTATCCCGGACCAAATTTTAGCTGAATGGTTTGTAAAATCATTATTACCAAGAATTACTGAAGATGTAGCTAAGGCCGGCGTAGTTACTGAGGAGCAAGTCATTGCTCAGGCACAATACCTTGACTTAGTTTACACTCAGTCGGGTACGTTACACGAGAAAATTCCGGATCTTCCAAAGTCAAACCAAATCGCTGCTGCTCCTTCGGGATCTCATGCCGCTGATGGTATGATCGGTATCGTGACTACGAAGAGTAAGAAGAAGTCTTCCAAGACCTCCAATACTCCAATTATCACTTTGCCTGATTCTCCGACAGGAGAGTCTTCTCCTCCTGAACTTACCGCCGACATTCACGCTGTAGAGTCATCTACGGCCAAATCCAAAAACGGTGGAAAGAAGAAAGGAAAGAAGAAGGCTAAAGCAGACAAGGCTCCAAAGGAGAAAACGGAAAAGTCGGAAACTAATGACGAAAAGCGCAAACCTCGTTATCCTTGTCTCATTTGTGAAGAAGATCATTTTACGAGAGACTGCCCTCATCGGGCCGAGGTAGTGAAAATAGTTAAAGGTTCTCCGACTCCTGCTGTGTTAAAGAATCCATTCCCCGAGCAGGAAAATAAGATGATAGGTTCTTCTTCGAATGCCAGTGAAGAACCCATTTTGATGATGTCTCATGTCAGGATTGCGACTCGATCGCAAGATTATGGTAGTAAGGCTCCTGTTGATGGTAAAGAAGCAGAATCTTCTAACTCTAACCCATCAACCTCAGCTCCTGGTTCCGATCCACTACAGATCGAAAAACCTAACCCAGACTTAGTGATTAAGCCGCCCGCCAAGGGTGTACTTCGAAGGTCTGCTTTCAATCCACATGCGAGAGCAGCCCAGAATTACAACATTGTTGAAGACTTAGCTGTTTCACCTTCAGCAATGTCGGCACTCGAAGTGCTGCAATCATGTCCAGCGCAACGAAAATTGCTTTTGTCGGCTATTGGAGCTGTCGATGTTCAGGACCCGAACCTAATGATCTTTGATCTAGAAAGTAGTACACCGCGTCTCCCCCATCAAATGGCTTTCCAAATTCCAGTGATAGTCAAAAACAGGCCTATTCATCGGACTGTGATTGATGAGGGAGCTTCTACGTGTATTATGTCGATTCAATGTTGGAGATCGCTTGGTTCTCCTTCGTTGAACCAATCCCCCACCATCCTTAAGGCCTTTGATGGCCGTGGGTTCCGTCCGTTTGGTATTCTACAAGAATTGCCTATAGGGGTCGAAGGTAAAACCGTTAGTCTGGATGTGGAAGTGGTTGATGCCCCTCTAGACTACAACCTTCTTTTGGGTCGAAGTTGGTCATATGCTATGACAGCGGTCGTTTCATCGGTCTTCAGAGTCATTAAGTTTCCACATAACGGTAAGATCGTGACTATTGATCAGCTGACATACTTTTCATCCGACCCAACCTCTTTAGAAACTATCCAGCATGTTGGTAAAACGACAATCCCTTATAGGGACATTGGTGTAGGTTTAGTTAAGGATTCCGGTTTACTGGGAACTTTTCCTCTCCCTCCACTCAATGCAGACCCTTCGTTCGCAACAATTCATATGATCACGTCAGAAAACATTATTTATGATGATCCTTGGTATGTTCCCTCTGACTCTGAGCTAGACTCACTCGGTGATGTTATGCCGTTGAGTCCGTATGAGATTGCTTATGAAGCTCTTATGTCTTTTACCGACTTTCATTCAACCGACCAAATGAATGTGGTCAGTGAAGAGTCACTTTTCACCTCACCCTTAGAACGGATAACGTTTCCCGAAGAAGTGTCATCTGACGAACAACTTCGCGAAATCCTAAGTGTAGATGATCTACCATGGGACGATCTCCATCACAGATCTTCGTTTTTACCTAAGGATGATGTCTTTGAAAATGATTTTTCATCTATCTTTACCGCTGAATATGTCAAAGACGCTCAGGATCCAACGAAACATTCTGATTCAGAGCTGAATTTAGGGAATATTTCTCGTACTATTCCCATTGATATTTCAGTGAAGCCCGGAATCAAGGAGAACATTCATATAGGTGCCGCATGTACTGACGAAGAAATTGAAACTTACAAGGCCCTATTCCAAGAATTCCGCGACGTGTTTGCCTGGTCCTACGAAGAAATGCCAGGAATCGATCCTGCCATTGTTGTTCATGAAATCAAAACCTACCCGGATGCTAAACCCATTCGGCAACGGTTGCGTCAGATTCACCCTCGAAAAGCAGCTGCAATCAAAGCCGAAGTCGAAAAGCTGTTGAAAGCAGGTTTCATTTATCCGATCCCGTTAACGGATTGGGTATCGAATATTGTTCCCGTCAATAAAAAACAAGGAACAATAAGAATCTGTATCGATTATAGGGATATCAATCGAGCTTGTCCAAAAGACAACTATCCTACGCCTTATATCGATCAAATTATTGATGATTGTGCCGGAAGTGAGATGTTTTCCTTCATGGATGGTTTCTCAGGTTATAATCAAATCAATATTCTACCTGCCGATCAACCAAAAACGGCATTCATTTGTCCATGGGGGACATTTGCTTATTGCAAATTACCTTTTGGCCTTAAGAATGCCGGTGCTACTTTTCAACGGGCCATGTCTTATGCATTTCATGACATCAAGCACATTGTGCAACCCTATCTCGATGATTTGCCTGCTCATTCTTTACACCGAGCTGATCACCTTGTCCACCTACGAGCAATCTTTATGAGGTGTAGGCATTATCGAATTCGGTTGAATCCCCACAAGTGTGTTTTCTGTATAGAAACAGGTCGATTGCTGGGATTTGTTGTTTCCAAAACCGGCATTCGCGTCGATCCCTCGAAAGTCGAGGCTATCATCCAATTGCCTCCTCCTTCGAGTTTGCGCCAACTCCAAAGTTTGCAAGGGAAAGCAAACTTTTTACGCCGATTCATCCCTAACTACGCCGAGGTCACTAAAGGTTTTACACGGTTGTTGAAACAGAACGTACAATTCTTTTGGGACGAGATTGCTCAACAATCTTTTGATGCACTGAAACACGCGTTGACCCATGCACCGTTATTGCATCCTCCCAACTACAACCAGGACTACTTCTTATACCTCGCAGCTTCGCATTCCACCATTGGAATGGTGTTAGTTCAAGAAGATGAATTCAAGGCAGAGCATGTGATATATTACCTTAGCAGAACCTTAAATCCAACTGAGTTAAAATATTCGCATGTGGAGAAATTGGCCCTGGCAGCCGTTCAAGCTGTCCAGCGTTTTCGTCACTACATTCTTCTCCGCAAAACTACTGTTATTTCGGATTGCAACCCTATGATTTATATCTTGACAAAACAACTGCTAGGGGGCAAGTACTCTAAATGGATCGTCATCCTGCAAGAGTTCGACTTGGAGTTTGAGAAGTCCAAGTCTAAGAAATCTTTAGTCTTCGCGGAATTGATGTGTGATTTCCCGAGTGCTGACACAGAGACTGTGGCAGAGGAGTCCATTGCGGACGAATCTTTGTTTCTTATTAGCACTGTAGATCCGTGGTATGGGGATATAATCATCTATCTCCAAACCCAAACCTTTCGGCCTGAAGCTTCCAAGGAAAACCGTCGAAAAATTCGGTTTCAATCCCAGCAATACAGAATTATTGGAGATACACTTTATCGCCTGGGGGCAGACTTAGTTTTTCGACGTTGTTTAACTCACGATGAGGCTGAGAGAGTTTTGAATGATTGTCACTCTGGAGCATGTGGCGGTCATATGTCTGGGTATGCCACAGCTCAGAAGGTGTTGCGCGCTGGCTATTTCTGGCCGTCTATGTTTAAAGATTGTATCCTTGCCGTCAGAAAATGCCACAACTGTCAAGTGTTTGATCGCAAGATGCGCGCTCCACCTGCTCCTCTCCACCCTATAATTGCCGCTGGTCCATTCGCCAAATGGGGCATTGACTTTATTACTTGTAACCCTCACTCGGCCGGGGGGCATGCGTATATCATCCTTGCGGTTGATTATTTTACTAAGTGGGCCGAGGCGATGCCTACATTCGACGCAAGCGGCAAGACAGCTGCACTTTTCGTATTCAATCATATCATAACTAGGTTTGGTGTCCCACAAGCAATCATTACGGACCATGGAAGCCATTTTCGAAATGTCATGATGACTGAACTTACAAGCCAGCTTGGTTTGCGCCACGATAGCTCTACACCTTATTATCCGCAAGCCAACGGTTTGGTTGAGTCAATCAACAAAGTTCTAGTCGTCATGATTCGACGGATCATTGGTATCCATCGAACGAATTGGCATAACATGTTATTTTCGGCACTATGGGCATATCGAACTTCAGTGAAAAATTCAACAGGTTTCACCCCTTTCAGCTAGTTTATGGCTTAGAAGCTGTGTTACCTATTGAGTGCGAAATCCCATCACTTCAAATGGCTGTCGAATTACTTCCAGCTACTTCCGAAGAGGAGAAACGGTTGTTATACTTAGCTAAATTAGATGAGACTCGACGTGACGCTACTTTAGCTATCGAGACTCACGCGAAACGAATGAAAGCTCAGTACGATAAAAATGTAACCCCTCGAAGTTTTTCGGAAGGAGACCTAGTACTATTATATGATCAAGCAAACGATAAGCTAGGTGCTGGAAAATTCGTTCCCATGTGGCATGGGCCCTACATTGTAAAGCGAAAGCTAGCAAAAGGGGCTTATGAGTTAGTTGATTTTGATGGGGACTCTTTGGGCAAACCCAGAAATGGACTTTACCTAAAGAGGTATTATGCTTAAAATGGTGGATGGAGAAATTTTTAGATAGGTTAGATTTCCTTTCTAGCTAGCAAGTGTGTTAGTTTAGTCAGTGTGCTTAGCTTAGCAAGTGTGGTTTTTCGTCATTATTTTGGCTCATCTTGGTTTTACTCTTGATATTGTAGATGTCGACGCCTCTCCAAACATACATTGGATTTGCTGATGGTGCTTGTCGTAGTACACGGAATATCTCTTCCGCAGCTTGGGTTATCTATTCGCCCTCTGACGAGTTAGTTTCTATGCATGGGGTAAGCCTCGGTCAAACAACGAATAACATTGCAGAATACAGTGCAGTGGTTGAATTATTATCCGAATCTATTTCATTTGGAATTCGACGTTTGATAGTGAGGTTAGATTCTGAACTTGTTGTATTACAGCTTAATAGAGTTTATGCCATTAGAAATCCTGTGTTATTAAGGTTGTTTTTGAGAGTGCGTCTCTTGGAACGTGAATTTGATTACATTGAATATCAACATATTCCAAGGTCTTTGAATACATTAGCAGATGCAATTGCTTCTCAAGTGTTGGACAGACATTTATAATAATCATGCAAGTAAATTTAAAGACATTTCATCATACATGTTAAACAAGATAAGCCGATAATAGTGATATATAGATATAGATAGAAGTGTGTCCAAAAATATATACATCGTCTTCGATCATAGGTTTAACACACCTTATGATCGGCAAAATGATAGTGCAAAAAGTCAAAAATGTCACATGTGACTACAAAAGTGACTAGTCAATCACTGGTGGTGCTCTCTGTACGACACCACTGCGCGGGCTATCTTGCGCAGAAATCTCCTAAACGGTCCAGGGACTGCAACCACGAAGCGCTGAAGCCTCATTGGAATGTCATCCATAGTAGTCTCAGGTATATCTGCCGTGAGACGCTCTAGATCATGCTCCAAATCGGCTAGTACTTCTGCTGTCGCATCCTGTAAGGCCGGTGCCGGTGCAGCTGGATGTCGTCTGTCGTAAGGCCGGAGATTGGCTGGACGCTGTGGTCCAACATCTGCATTTTTAAAATTTTACTGTTACGTTGAGACGATATATATGAAAAATAAAAAATACATAATTAGAAAACTTGTGAAAATGAAAGTACCTCTGTCATCCCATTGTTCTCCCTGTGGAAGAACCATGTCCGGATCACCTCTGAAATCCATTCCGGCATATGGAAAGTCTTGTATCACAAAAAGCTGGCCCTCTAGCCAGTCGAAGTAACTGTCAGAGAATCGAACCACTGCAGCACCCTCGTCAGGATGCCGGGCCATCACCGCAACCCATCGAACAAGCTTTGGCTCCCGAGGACCCAAGTCATCAACAGTGAGTTGCTGAGGGATCAGCATAGGAACTCTCTCCAAGGCAAAGCTCACGACTAGAGGCCCATATCCAAAAGTCTTTAGTCGTCCGTTCTTTGCCTTGGTTAGTTGGCTCTTCATATGAGCCGACACAGCTTCGCACCAGTTGAAGATGGTGCCTTGGTAACAGTCAACTGCCATCCGCATTTGGGATCCGGAAGCAATGTGCAAGGCGGCCGCGCCACAAATCCTAGTGACCGTAAATGCAATAACTCTAAGTTCCGCCAGAGCGATGTGCTTTATCTCCACGCCCTTTTTATGGCGAGTCCCTGGTCTGCACCACTCCTCGCGGAGATCATCAAGGGATTGGCCACCCGGCCTGGTCCCCGCAAGGTTGAGTTGCTCACCTCTGTTTGGCAAGCCAGTGAGAAAGTATACATCCGAGGGCTCTATCTCGAGCTGGTGCCCTCCAATGTAAAAGCATTGATCTTGAACGTTCCATCGCTCAACTAGCCATTCCAAAAATCTTACCTGGCCCCTCATGCCCGGTATGGTCCAATATTTGTACAATCCGCATGTTCTTAAGGCATCCAGAGAGGGTTGGTGGTTAATCGCAGCTTCATCGTCTTCTACGTGCTCTCTCTCTCTCCAGTCTAACATGTTTTGGCCCCTGCACATCAAAAGAGTCAATTAGAAATTAATTTGAGAAAATTTGGTGGTTTTTTGAGAGAGTTAGGGTTTTGAAATGCGCCCTTTGCGGAAGACGCACCCCGGCTTTTTAGCACAGGGCGTCCGGACGCAGCTCGCCTGAAGGCGGACTGCGTCCCCAGACCTTTTTCCCGTGTGAGAAAAAGTCGGGGGACGCGGCTCACCCGAAGGGCACCTGCGTCCGCCGAGGGGCGCATTTTGAACCCAAAACCCCCCCAAAAAATGAAACAGAGACCAAAAACAAAAAACTAAACGGATAAAAATGAAGAGTGGGATGTGTAAAATACCTCGGTGAAGCGGCGTTCGATTCCGACGGTCAGATTTTCCGCAGCAACCACGGGAAGTTTCTTGTCAAAAGCTCCTTTTTCAACCTCAACAGTGAAACGGTAAAAATGACATGGTAAAAGGTCTTTTTATAGGTTTTTTGGATGAATTAGTTCATTTTTTACCATGAAAAGATGTTTTCAAATGTATTTTTGCCTATTTTAAACAGGTATGAGTAATGTGTCGCTTTTGTGCAGGACGAAGGGATTTCAAGGGAAATTGTAATTTTTCACAAACAAAATTTCAGAGTCATCTTTTAAGCCCTTTTCTGACTCCTAAAACATGAAAAGATCGCCGAGTGTTTCTTTTTCACTCGTTAAAACGGAATTAAAAGACGGTCCCCTTTTAGCTCTTTTCTGACCGTAAAATCAGGAAAAGATTGCCGGGTTTTTGTCGTTTCAAACTCGATAAGGAAATAAAACGACGTGTCTTTGATCGCTTTTTACTTTTCAGGTCAACGATACTATTATGAAAGTACTCCTTGGTCGCAAGATCAAGCGGTTCCCCCAGGTATTATTTTATACTTTTTCGGGCTTGAGGGACACAAATATACGAAAAAGTTCAACGTGGAGTTTCCTTAAGTTTTTCAGACTCTCTAAAATTGAAAAACGCCGAGTTTCTCCTATACTGGGCTCGTTAAACTTTTACAGTAAAGGACCTGTTCAATTACAAACAGGAACGAACCACTCCTTCCTAGGGTTCGCATTTAAACTAGGTTGGACTCGTCCGAAGGATGAGCTTATAATCAAGCATATGTTATCCTCCTCAAGCTTGTTAAAAATAAAGAGGTACTTGCCAGAAATGGTGGGGGAAAAAAGAGAAGAATGAACCTATTTGTCACCTTTTGCCTCAGAAGAAACTTTATTACCGCTCTTGAACACGACACTTTTCATTCACCTGGGTTGGGAAATCTTTTACCTCACAGTTGACTAAATCACTTTGAAAATCTTTAACCGGGTTCAGGGATCAACTTTGAGTTATTCGTCACCAAACCATCTGTTGTGTCGTTATGTGTTCAAGAGGTCTGCAAGCAAAACTTTCATCTGCAAAATACTTGTCATCCATTGACCATCCCTGAGTCAGTCCTTACAGCAACATTTCTTCAACTTGAACAATGATTTCGTGTTGCAGGCTTGCCTGCAACGGGTCGCTTTCTATCGACATCGACACATTATCTAGAAAGATGACTTAGGAATCGACAGTACCTTGAAGTCTGCATGCATCAATGGCAGGTTTCTCGCCTTTGACGTCAGTTTACATCATTGACTTTCGATCAGAGGATTCCGTGAAGTGTTCGACATCAAAACATCTATTCACATTTCACGGGTTGTGCTTGGTACTTTGAGAACCATTGACATTACTGGTGGTTTCTCTCACGCTTGTTAACAGTTTACATCATTGACTGGTAATCAAGTGGTTTCTACCATGTTCGACATCGAATCATTTAATCACATGGCTAGAATCGTACCAATTCGGGAAGTAGAAGTGAAGACCCTGGATCTAGTTTCTACCATCCAGGCTGCGAGGAGTTTTGTATTCATTATCTATGTAGACTAATCATAAACAGATGGCTGCGTCCATACTGTGTCTACAAAAGTCTATAAAAATGATGTACTGCAAGATCATTCCTGTATCAGAATAGTTAGTCCATTAGTTAAAGTTTTGAATCTGAGTATGGGAATGCCTACCTCAGTGATGATATAATCTTATCCATGTATTTTGTGTTGAAAATTGCAGGTTCCAACCAGGCCATCCACAAGGCAATCCTTGAAATGATAAAGCGCTTCACCCTTCCTAGAATTACAAAACCCTATTCTATTCCAGGCTTCGCACTTTAGGGGGCAATCTGTTACACTAAAAAATGTCACCTTGACTACTTACAGTTAGTATGGCTCCAATCAACAAGTCATGCTACCCTCTTAGGCAAGTCTCATGCCTCTGTTATCCATCTCAAACTCAAAGAAGAGAGAAAGTCTTGTAAAAATCATGTTTATCTCTGGGGTCGCAGGTTCTCTCTAGCCTTACCTGCGGGGACGCTGACCATGTTCACAAAATATGCGTCCATGGACGCTCTGTATGTTAAGGGACAGGTGCGTCCCTCTGTAAAAGGCAAAATGCGCGAGTTTTATCTTGAAAAAGTTACTTGTGGTTACTTCTAGAACATTCTAGAGGTCGGTTTGATGAAATGGATGCGCCTCCAGTTGGTTCATGTATCTCTATTAAGGGGGAACTTATCCCATCAATAAGGGAGCTATCCCACCCATAGAGGGGGATGATCCCATTGATAGTGGACCTGAATAACCTCTTTACAGCACTATAAATGAAGGCATTGAGCCAGAAGGAGAGGAGGTTGGAGCTATACATTTTCTTTGGGTAAATGCTGCAGGATTTAGGTCTTCCATTAGAGCCTTTGTGAGGAGAGATTGTCTTCACTTGATTCTACTTGGGAGAGGGTGAGCTTTGTCAAAGTAGAGGAAAACCCTTGATGGACCCTGGGAGGAACTTGCACAACACCAAGGCCAGGTTGTAAGAGTTTCTTTGTTTCGTTATTAATACAAACTGGTTTATTTTTCTCAATAGCTTGTGTTAATGAGTTATTTCATGTGTTCCTTGGTCTGCATGTTGAATATATGTTTTATTATATGAAATGCAAGTGCTTGGTAATTGTTTGATTGTTTGTGGTTGCAGGAATTGACTTGAAGGAGGAGCTCATCCGGATCGTCAAGAACGGACTTCAACAACAGCGTTTTGGAATAAGGTAAGCCTAAACACTTGTAGTTTTCATGTTGTAAAAGGTGTATTTAGAGAAAGATCATTCCATTTTGTCTTGTTTGTCATTAGAATGTCTTAGACTTCTAGGAAGGTCAGTCGTGTCCGCACCCTTGACAGATTCCGTGTGACAGTTGCCCAACACAAATTGTTATTGATAATGCAGCAACATTTTCCAGTGTTAAAATGATTGATTTTTGCCAGAAATATTAGATTTTGTTACATCATTCAATTCCATATTACCCTCAAGGTAATGGTCTTGCAGAATCCTTAAATAAAAGTCTGGTAAAGGTGATCAAAAAGACTTTAGCAGATCATAAAAAGAGTTGGGGTTCTCATCTAATTTATACAGTCCGGGAAAACAGGAATACTTCAAAAAGGTCTACTGGAAAGTCTCCTTTTTAGCTAGTCTATGGGAAAGATGAAATCTTCACTACCAACTTGGCCTTCCCTATTTTAAAATTCTTGGAGGATTCAACTGGTGAACTTAATGATTTTTCAAGGAAAATAAATCAGATTATTTAACTAAATGAAAGCAGAGATGAAGTTCAATATAAATTGAAAAAGTATCAGAATAAGATGAAGAGCCTATTTGACATAAGAGCTAGGTAAAGGGACTTCAAGGAGGCTGATCTAGTTCTAAGATGGGATTTGAGAAGGGAAGATAAAGGAAAACTTGGCAAGTTTGATAACCTGCAGTTTGGACCTTTAGTTATCGTTGAATTAAAGGGAAACAACACTTTTGTGTAAAAAAATATTGAGGGACTATATTCCACTTATGTTGCTAATGGAATCTTTCTCAAACATTACATTCAGTACTGAAAGTTGAAGTTGATTTCATTAATACCATTGTAAAAAATCTGGTTTATTTTACTTTTCAAACTGTTAGTGTGAGTTTTTACAGCAAAGACTCCATAGCCCGAGGATAACGTAAATGGATCTGCAAGTTCACTGCATTCTACAGGAGAAAATAGTCCCCAATTGGAGCCGATGTTGTAGCATTTTTTGGTTTTGGTAAGTTAGTATCGATTAGTCAAAAAATGAAAATATATTTAAAAAATGTTAAGTTGGGATATGGACAAAAAGAATATTAAATAAAATGTTAGGGATATTTTTATGAATAAGTCCATATCAGATAAAATGATAGAATAGATGCCCTAAAAAATGGAGGCAAGAATAAAATGTTAGGTTAGAAATAAAAGTAAAAAGATAATAAACTCTGAAAGTGTTGCAAATCCAAATGCCACTACTCATAGTATAGTTTGGTTTTGCAAATAAAATTGTGTGTAGATTGTTTAAATGCCACACTAGTTCATATAATCCAATTGTACAGTTTAATCATAATTGGATTTTATTTGAATTATTTGTCAATAGGTAGAAAATAAAATTGGCTCAACAGTTTAATCTGAGCCAATGGATGAAATAAGGGATAGAGGTAGATTAGTCATTAAAAGGAAATACTGAGTTTCTAGCCTAAATGCACCCAGATGAATAAATGAAAATGTTAGGAATATTAAGGGTAGGTAGACATATGAGAAATAATTGGAGCATGAACGGATTTTATGCTAAGTTCTAACATTGGATAATGCATGCATAGGATGTTGCATTTTATATTAACTATGAATTCTAAGCACTAATGTTATATGTTAAACACCCTAACTTCATTCATTTATTCCCCCATTGCTCAAATTTGTCACATCCACCATAAAATCGTGACCCCACCATCACTTCCACCTCACATGTTAAATCCCTTTCACCTTACCTTTCATCCCACATGCTCCCTCGAGATCTAATGGCCCTCATCCATCCACATCTCTCATTTTCTGTGCGAACTTTATCAGTGGGGAGGTCCGAAGTGGGCAGTTTCTGAAACCACCATCTTAAACCACCTTATCCTCATTTTAGTCTTTCAGGACTTAAAATCCCGAAATGACTTACTACCTCAAGCTACTCCCAAACGCAGTTTACTTGTGACCCTTTACCACCACTCCATGTCACCATCCACATCCGCTCCACGTCACTTCTTCCATCCAATCAATTGTTTCCTATCTGTTTTTCATTCAATTCATATCTCCCATGACTTTATGTCCCAAAGACTCATTAATTAATTCCGTTGGATGATTAATGCATATTTAACCATTCATTCAACAGCTCTGATCCATTGTTTCCATTAAAAGCCTTGTTCCTCCATGAAAACTATTACACAGTGCATTTATGTAACCAAATTGATCACTCAAAGTTTTCCTCCTTACAACTCAAAGACGGTCCGACACTTAAGTAGCTATTTTGTCCTATTCAGAAGAAATCCGACATATAGGTCCACTTGTCTCTTTTTCAATCATATTGTTTTTAATATGATCACTCTGTTTCAGACCGATTTTTTCCATTTCTATCATTTTCAATCTACAAATTCATTTGATAAAATTCCTCATAAGGGAAAAGGAGTTTCAGAAATCCAAAATCCTCTTGTACATCCACATGTTGACTTCCATCATACCCCCTGGTCGACAGAGATTGTAAAATCATTGAGACTTCTTGTCAATTTGATCTATATGAAATTTACTGCTAGATGGAAGATCAATTAATTGATCAGACAGATGAAATAAGACTTTGGGACTCCTTCCTTCCCCACTACATTTTCTCTTAGATTCACAAAGCAACTGAATTTGTCAGGAAATGCCATGAATCCTATGATCCCATCCAAAGAGAAATCATTTCACCCAAAGGAGAAATCCTCTGTTTAATCACTGCTGAGTCTATTGAAAAGATGTTGCAAACCCCTACTACTACACCAACCCATCCTTTTTCCCATGAAAGCCTGATAGAAGCCTATTAGAGACTAGATTTTACTAAGAGATCCCAGACTCTTGAATGTTTCCTAGCTATTGATAGTCCTCTACCTAAAAGAAACCCTCCTTCTGACTCATCCACGTTCCTTGATAGAACCAAGCAAATCACCACTATTTTGTCCTATCTGCTTGGTTATAACTCTGATCAATATGTTAATGATGCCATCGTAGGTTTCTTATCTATCGTTTCTATTGATTCCAAACCCACTGTTATTTATAATTTGAGCCAATTCCTAGCTAAATCCATACATGAGCAATTTGTCCAATTTAACACTGAAGAAGCATTCAAGTATGCTTCAATATTTGTATACCTTTTTATATACTTTCAGGGAGACAATTTCCATTTACCTTACAGAAGCGAGATGAGCAAGGCAACTAAAAATCAGTGATATTTTGGAATACAATGGGAATGAAGGAGAAAGAACAGTTTACCTATAAACAGTTCATAGAATTGTTTATTCATCTAGCTATCAGTCTTATGAGCAACACTCTAGTACCAAGAATTAGTGAAGAGATTGTCAAAATATTGTAGTTAGTGGACCAAGCCACAATAGGAGATTGGTATCTTTACCAAAAATACACAGAAATCAGGGTTTATGGTTGTGAGCTTCCACTCTACAAACTTCCCAAGTACCTCCCCATGAGAAAATTTGCACTGGAATATATTAGTCAAAGGTTAAATGCAGACGAAGTACATTTTGTGGCAGCAAAGAAGGAATCTCAATTCTATCTAAAAGCTCATATTGGTCCATTCATCTGCAATAACAGAGAAACAAGAGAAGAAGCATACAAGTTACTAAAGGAAATGAAGTTTGGTCTGAGTTTCACTTGGCCTTATGACCCAATGGGAGTGATTTCTAAACTCGGGGTGGAAAAAAAGTTTACTACATATCACCACACATCCAAGCTTGAAATAGAACAATACAAAAGTCAGTTGGAATGGATAGAGAACACCCTCCAAGAAGCTGAAGAGTAGACAATTTCCACTTCAAATGTGCAAACTCCACTTGCACAGGAAAAGACAACTAAAAGAGCAAGGGAAGAACAATCATCCCCTACAACTGAAGCATCAATCTAGGGCTTTAGGATTTTTCATAGAAAGAAGAGACCTAGGATCTCTGTGATTGTTGGTGCAACACATGAGTCTCAGAAAACCACATTTGATGGACTTGGAGAGACTATGCTCTATACATAGTATGGTGGATAGTCTACCCAATCCCCAACTCATTCCACTACTTCTCATGAACAACAGGTAATTTAGACCAGTGGAAGCATTCAGAAGGACAGGGAGGAGGACATCTTTCATGTTTTCAGTGAGATCAAAAAGAAGAATGAAGAGTTGAAGTCGAATACCTACACCTAGTTCTGGAAACATTCCTCCAGCTCTCAAGCTAGAATTCTTTTAGTCTTTGACTCTAAGAAGGGAAATATGTAGATGGTTTCTTGCAAGCCCAAATTCCACAGCTCAAGACACATGCACATTATTAGAAGCAATCCTCATTTGAGTTTAATGTAAAGTATGTGCATCCAATTGATCAAATTGAGATGCAAAAACAAATTGGACAGATGATTTCTTCCACTTTAACTCATACTACCATGAGTTTGTCAAATTTGTAGGTTACCTTAACAAACACACAATCACAGCTCAAGTTGGAGAAAGTCTCCTCATTGGAAAAGGACACAAAGATCAAATCTTTATAAGATATGGTGCTGAAGATGGGATATGATACTTGCAACATAAATGCTACAGAAGAACTTGTTAAGAAGAAAAATGATGAGCTCTTAGCATTAAGAAAACAACTCAAATTGCCATATTCTGAGGACACGATGGCTAAAGAGATTGAAGAAACTAAAAGTCAGAAGTCTGACATGATGAAGCTCATCATGGAACAAAATCTACAAATAAAACAGATGGAAGAGCAGATGGAGAAACTGGTTAAGGAGAAAGAGGAAGCTATCAAAATAACTTAAGCTCCAATGGAAGTAGTACCCCTTGCAGCAATCCCAGTAACCAGGGTTTCTACTTCAGCCACAACATCAACTACAGGTACAACAGAAGGAGCTGAATAGCTTGCTGAAGATGTTCAGAACCTATCTATTCAGACAGGAAAAATCAAGAAGTTGCAGAATGAACTCAAGGAGTTACAGCATATGAAAGCAGTTGCAGACACATCACATGCAGCTGAGTTGCAGAGAGAAAAAGGTCGGATTGAAACATCGCAGAGGGAACTCAAAGAATCTTACCTTGAAAACAAGTTTGGTTTGGCAAGGGAAATTCTGTGGGAAGAAATTACTGAAGGAATTAAGGATATCTAGCCCTATATCAAGATAGTATTTGATCAAAAATACCTCTTGGAGAAAGTTCAGCAAGTCGTTGAAACTATTTCTAAAGAGCTTGAGGATATGCCAGAAATTGCTTCTGATATAATCAAGTTCCTAAATTCTAAAGACAACTATGAACTTGAGGAATTGGGTATAATTGACAGGACAACAACTATACTGGAAGTAAAGAAGATCATCACCAAGAAGCACCTCATCCTTCAATGGGAAGAAAAGTGCAACAATGTGAATAATATAGTTCAGAGATTTTTTAGTAGGATTGAACCCTTTACCAGAAATGATTTTCCCTCTATGCTTGTGATTAATGAAAAATTAATGCCTATTGAGGATTATGTTAGAAAGCGTATAGAGGTAGGAACCAATGCAGCTTCAGTTTCAAACATAAGAGGTGTAGAAACACCAAGATGGTGCTAAATGCACTCAGGGACACCTTCTTCATTTTAGATGAAATTAGGCATATATTCCTCGTAAAACCCACTTTCACTAAGTATATAGAGATGGATGAAGTTTAGAGAAGGGTAACAAAGATATCTATTCCAAATAAGAAATGCTGGGAAGAATTCACTGATCTACTTGACTAGAGGGTGATCAAACATTATTCAGCTTTTACAGGAACAGTCATCACAAGTTCAACACTTCTCAATTTTTTCAGCAACAGTCATCAACAGCTCAGCACCAAAATAGTGCTAGATTGGCTAGCAGTTTATGTTCATGATTTTGTAATTATCTATTTCTGTAACATAGATTAAGATATTTTCTCAGTTCTCAGATTGTATAAATAACTCTCTTTCATGAGTTATTAAGGGTTGCACCCTTGAAGTAGCATTTCTAAACATCGAATGTACTTGACTTTTCTGAATCATTAATACAAAAGAAAATGGATTCCGAATTTTGATTCATACAGTTTCATTTTTCTGTAAGATTTTTCCAGTTTTATTTCACAACGTTTTCTTCATATCCTTATGTTCTACAAAGATAACCATGTAGGAGAAATTGTGTTTCAATTATTCTTATAAGCTTCTGAAGTGATCATCTATAAATAGAACGAATTATATAAATTGTTTGTTTTACTAATTCCCTCTAAATCATAATATCATCAACATCTATTGTAAGCTTAAGCATATTTTTGTTAAACCTTTTGAACATAGTTTAAGGGTTTTCTTACTTATAATTATTTAATTTTCAATTTGAGGACTGTGACAGTCATACCATCTCTCTATCTTTTCTCACCACCATGTAAGTTATATCACTGTGTGAATTTTAATACCAGCCATATTTTTAGATATTAATATTATTCAAAAGGTTACGCATAATTTTTTTAAATCTATTTCCTAAATTGGTCCTCCAAATTAAAACAAAACCCCTAAAACAATTATCTTAAATGCCCTATCATGATAGTTGACCATTATCATCTTAGAGATACAACACAGTGCAACTTGACAGTGAGCTTCGGCTCCAGAAATGCCTACACCTAGCTGGGAAATTGCACAGAGCATGAGAGGTAGCTAGAGACACTCAGCCCAGGAATTGTACAAAATTAATCCTTCAGCTGTTGTTCGATGTGTTATCCTCTACAATGTCGCAGGCCGAGGAGGAGACCGAAAGAGGTAACCTCAAACCACTTTCAGTTTAGTAGCTAGCCTTACTAAACCAGAGAGGGTTCTCTATAAGGATTTTCAATGAATAACTTGAAAAGAAATGGATTTTAGGCTAGATGTATAAGTCTTGTTTGAGTATTTGAAAATTTAGGGTTTTTTAGGTTTGCTGGACTAAAGATGAGAGTAGGAAATTAGGTCAAGGTATCAAGTGTGCAGTAATAGGCATAAAGAGGAGATAGATTATAATGTGTTGTGGTGAACTTAAGATTTAGTCAATGTAGTATAGGTCTGAGAGTTCAATAAATCATAATGAGCATGTATTAGCATGAATTCATTAATCTAGAAGAAGAGAAACACAAACATGATTTTGCCCAAAAATAGATCTTTGAAATCTAAGAATTGTGCCTATAAGATTGTAAGTAAAACCATAAGAAGAAAGAAAAGCATGTAAAGGGAGATGATTTCATCAATAAGAAACTGATATGAAAGGAAAATAACATCACAAACTCACTAAACAAGTATTCCTGAAAAATAGCTGCAGCTGCTCCTTGATTAGCTCTATGAAAACATAAGCTACAAGTCTCTCCACAAAAGTCCAACCCATCTCTCTAAATGAGAAATGATACATATAGACTCAATAAAATAGACTCCCCACCTTCAGGAGTCGAATTCCTAAGTGGTGGAACTGTTTCCAAGATTCTCTCAACCAACAAGTGAGAGTGAGAAGGTCAAACACAAACTCTTCTCTTAGACCTTTTTTTGAGTTTTGCTTCCTTTATGAGGTCCAGTTAACCATAAAAAAACTATCATGTCTGTTTATTCATGATTACATCATCTGAGCCTTGAGCTACTGAAGTTACATCATGACTTTAAGTTTGACTAAGTCAAACTAAAAACCTAGGAAATTACATAGTGAAATTTTTAAGTAAAAACTTAGAAATTTGCAAAAGCGCAGTGCGAACTTTGAGGCCACTTATAGGTTCATTCTTGAAGTCAAATTTGAGATATGAGAGAATGTTCAACTAGCCTTGCCTGTATATTTTCCAGAAAACCTTTAATATTTGAAAATGACCAATGGGAAGGCTTTGAAAAGTTGATTCTCCCAAGGTGTCTCCAAAAGCACAGTTCCTGTCAAAAAGAGTGGCAGAATGATGATTTTTGACCCATTTTTCTAAAAATATGAACCCTTTCTAAGAAATATGATGAAATTGGTTTTGAGAGGAGGTCATAATATTTCCAAAAATTCAATCCACTTTTCATTTGGAGCCATAAGGAAAAATTGCAATGCCAAGGCGTTGCGCTTCTATGACTAGCCCAATTTCTGAATTTGGCACCAAAATTCTCAAAAAAACAAAAATGATAAGAAAACCTTCAAAATTGGGCATGAGGTGAAAAATGAGGTGTGTCACTCTGTCATGGATGCTTCAGTAAGCATCTCCAAGTTATACCTCTCATTTTTGTCCTTTACGGTTTCCTTTAGCTTGTTTTTCAATTGCTTGAGCTTGATGTTGCAAATCATGTTTTTGGTCTGATAATGATGGGCCATGTGCCTCAATAGATGATTATCCCTATTGGCTTTGTCAAGAAGATGTTCTAAGTGGCCACTGACCTTACTTATCCAATACTCTCTATCTTCATTTATCTCCAAGGCAATTTTTCCTTCCATGTCTAAGTGTTCATCTAGCAGATTATGTTCTTTCTCTTCCTTCAATGCCCTTTTGAGTCCCTTGGTCCTTGGCTTCTTTTTCCAACTTTTTTTTCATGTTCATCATGTTCACTAGGCTCCAACACTACTTTACCTTTTCCTCCTTGTTGCAGCACCTTGGATTTCTCTTTCTCCATGATGAGTTGTTTAGCCTTAAGCTGACTGTTTTCTTGTTCAAGGAAGGAAATGACGAACCTTGCCCTTGCCATATTGTCCATGAGCTCTTTGATTTGAGAATCCTTATATTTGATAATTTGTTGTAGGTTTGAAGGCTCATCTACTACAACTAAGTTAGCTAATTCAAAATCATGTTCAATTAGGTCTTCATCCTGTACATGTGATCCTATTTTGCTGATATAGAAGGCTTAGCCTTTTTCTCAACTTGAGAAGTAAACACAAGCATTTCCTCTCTGATACATTTTGGTCACCTCAAGTTTAGCTGCCTTGGGAACCTCTACTAACTTGCTTGATGATCCTACCTCCACCTATTGTGTTGATGTGTCTTGATGATGAACTGAAAAAGTAGTTTCATGCCACTGCAAAGCTATTTCTATGAAAGAATCGCATGTCATGTTCCTTTCTACTAATTGATGGAGAACTACAATATTTATCAAGTTGTGATGAAAAAGGCTAGGATGATGCTCATTTCCTTTATTTATACCTTCTCAAATATTTTGATAAGGATTCTACATAAATAATTACACATGGTGAGAGGTTTTAGAGCTGCGAAATGCATTAGCAACCTAATTTGGTATGCATACAATCTGGAAAATCTTCCCTAACAGGTGAAAAATTTCATTACAACCTTAATCAATGGCTCATACTTTTCCAACAGATACCTAAATGGGATGATGTGTGTATGGGCCTCTTTGTAGGGTGATTTCAAGAAATATTGGTAATGTTCAAGTTCTAAGCTCGTGCCTTTGAACCAATACTCCCCATGATCAAGTATCCCTATGGAAAAATCAATGGAAGCTACTGAAAATGTAAATTCAATCCCTTCTATGATGGCCTTTTCTCCTTTCATATTGGTGGAAATCAAATCAGTTAGTTGTTCATGGAAACCCACTTCACCTACCCTTTGACAAAACCCTAGACAATTGCCATATTCAAAGCACTGCTTGATGAAAGGTGATGAGTTTATTATGTTGTAGTTGGTAGGATCATATCTCAGGATTCTCCCTCCTTTATGATGTTTTCTCATTTCTTATGTGGAAGAATCTCCCTCCATTTTGATTAAAGCCCTAGATAACAGGAAAATGGAAAAACGGTGAGGAATGAGTGAAATGATGAAATGAGGTGGTTAGGGAAGGGAAATGATGATAGGGGAATTTTGGGAGATGCTTAAGGGTTGTAGGAAACTTAGGAAGTTTTAATTACGTGAAATGAGAGAGAGAGAGATGAGTAGGAGAATTTGAAAAATGGTCCTGCTAGGAAATTGTCCAAAATGATAGGTATGAGCTAGTGTTTATGTAAATATGAGGTAATCTGAGGGTACATGAGTTTATTAGTGAATGATAGGGTGATTTATACATGTAAAAAGGTATGAGATGAAAAATTTAAAATTTTTCAATGTCATAACTAACAAAACCCATCATTTATACTAGTCTTCTAGCATGAAATTTCACATAAACCCTAGATGAAGAAAACTCACATTTTCACTTACTTTGCCAAAGGAGAAAGGTGAGTTAGGTGATGATACTTACTTGTGAATTAGCTTAGAAGAACAAAAAGTAGGAATGGAACCTAAAATTTGAATTTTGGTTGAGTTTTGGCAGTTTTTGGGCTACTTTGTCACAAGTGCATCACAATTGGTAGAAGCACAGCAGAGTTCATGGAAGCACAAAGCCACCTCTAGAAGCGCAACGCAATTCACAGAAGCATAGAGCTGAGAGATTTTTGCTAATTTTAGCTAGAAAACCTGTGTTTTTTCACCAAAGGAGGGGAGAGCTCGATGAACAAAGGAGGTAAGGATGCAAATAAAACATGTTTGGGATTTTTTGGGCTTTTATAGGCACAATATGATCTTCTTTTGAATAAAAATGGGCCCCACATACCTTTTCAAAACATGACTTTCACCTTTTTAAACTTGGCCACTTTGGAGACTTGAAATATGAACTTCTCTTTATCTTTTTGAACAGTGAAACTTCTTCCTTTTGGAACCTTGAGATTGTAACCATGAAGCACTTATGAAATTTCATAAAAACTTATTGCAAAGAGTTGCTTATCACAACTCATCCAATGTCAGATTTATGCATGGAATGAAGATGGACCTTGAAACCCTAATGACCTAATGAAAACATTAAACTGAGTGAAATGGTGATGATGATGACTGATATGATGAAGACATTCTCTTTATTGTGATACACTCATATGAGTGATGTAAGCGATCGACATGTGAGATTTTTTAAGAGAATAGAGACATTCCTAGACAAACTAGCCAGTGACCAAATTTTACTCTGAAAACCTAGTGACATGATAAAATTTTACCTTGAGACCCCTAATAAACTTGGTAAAATCATATTTGATTGTTGGTGACAAGCAAACAAGAATGACACTAACATGATGCATGTGCTGGTAAGTTTCAGTGTTCCCTCTAGGACTGCGCAATAAATCCATGCATGCATGGAAGCTTCTTCCCGAAAAGGAAAAAAGAAAGAATAAAAAAGAATCCCTAAAAAATAGGGATCTATTTTTAGTAGTGGGAGTTACACTTGAGTTTATTTTAGAAACTTCCACACTTGTCGATCTTTCCTATATTTTTGGCCTTCGTGTCATAAACCCTAAATCGATTAAATCTATTTAATGGACACCACTAGAGATCATTTGTACATTCGATCTTGGAGATACAACATTCCTGAGGCATCTGGGAACCTTTGACATAGTCAGACCAACTTTTTGGGGTAATTTTTTCTTTTCTTGTCTTTTGCACCTTTTTCTCTCACTTTTGTTTCATTGGCTTGTGTGAGTGATTTTTTAAGTTTTGCATTGCCTTTCCTAAGCATCGCATGCATAACCCAATTTTTGTACTAATGGTCGTTGTTGCAGTGACTCTCCCCACAAGCTTCGTTGTTATCTGTTTGACTTATTCCTACATTTGTTTTGATTGCATGCATCACTGTTCACTTAGATATACACCATCCTTCACCCATGCATTCATATCTACTTGTTTTCAAGTTTCCCTTGGGAAGATCAGGGATGCCTTGGCTTATATCTAGCCCTTCCTGACATGCATTGTGCATTTTTAGATCTGAAGGCTCGACCTTGGCTCTAGGAATTGTGTAGAGATTTGTAGTGACTAGCTCCAGTTGCATTTTGTGCAGTTCCAAGTGACAGTCTTGAAGTCTTGCCACTAGGATTGCGCAGTGTGCAGTCTCAGCTAGCATCAAAGCTGGAATAAACTGTGCATCGCATAGTTCCAGTCACTAGAAAGCCACACTGGACTATACATTACACAGTTCCAGTCATCACTACGTCTCGCTGGTGGCTGGGACTGCAGAATGCACAGATCCAGTTAACAGTCCCTCACCTTTGAAAGTCATAATTGCGCAATATTGCCTAAAAGTTTCCCATTTTTTTGCATGATCAGTCCTTGAAGTGATTTGTGATTTTAAGGTGACATTTTCATGCCATGAGTTTCATCTTTGTCTCTAGGTACAATAGTTGTTGAGCAGCTTCTCAGTAGTATAGGCAATATGGTTTCCAAGAGAGCTGGTTCAAAGGATATTGTAGAGAGCACAATTGGAGATGTAGTTGAACTTGTGTCCATGAACTTATCAGCCTATGCAGACATGCAATTTTTTATAGAGAAGGACACAAAGATTACATGGCAAGAAATAAAGGATATTTCTGCAGGCAGCTTCAAGGAAGATCACGAAGATTGACAGGTATATGTCAACATCCACACGTCAATACAGGTTTGCATGCAGGTACCCCTCCTTCTCATGCATGGACATCATTCACTGGATTGTATTACATACTGATCTCAAGACAATGACATTGAGCAATCCTAGTGTAACAGAGCTTGCTACCTTTAGGACGATAAATTATTATCATATATATCACTTACCACAGTCGGTAAACTGCATGATTGCACTCTTCTTTACTACCAATAGCAATGTGAACACTAGAGACATCATGAAGCATTGGGTAAAAGATCCACTAAAGTTTAGGTTGACACCCAACCAGGTCTACAGGACTAAGTCTCTCAAGAATTCTTACCAATTGGTCGCTTGTATGGTCAAAAGAGAATGAGACCTTTCCATAGAGTTGGGTGGTTGTGTTGGATCAGTTGAAAAATGAAGGAAGGCCTTTCAATTGGTTGGACATGTTGGCTCCTCAGCTGAAAGTGCATGTGTCTAATGCCTAGAATCCACCTAAGGACAAGCGAGCAAGATTCTATATGTCTGCATACCTGCTTGATGCAATCTGTGATGAGCAGTAGTTTCCTAGCATGGGTCAGATATGGACACCATTAGATGATGCTATGAACATCTATTGAAAATTTCTCTCTGACTACAGCTACTGAGGAGTCATGGCGAGGCTATTAGACCACTTCATCACCCTAGTGTACAAGATGATATTTGAACAGGATCGACCTTGCATCTCCCAAGAAGCAATATAAGCATTGCTTAACATTGCAGATTGGTATGCCTCACCTAGTGGCACCTTCATCAGGATGTTTGGTGCAGAGTGTTAGCACTTAAATCTGCCTTAGGCTGAAGGAAGGCAAAAATTAGGGTAACCACAAACCATGCTCAGTCTGGTAGCTAGCCCTACCAGAGTAGGAGAGGGCTCTCTCTGAGTCACACTCAGTGAATGGATAAGCAAAAATGGTCTGAGATGACTTACAATGCAATATTTACCTTAGGCTAGTAAGTGAAAAGGGATTTTGGAAAAGATTTTATGAAGTGACCGAGCTTCTGGGATGTATATGGGACTGGCGCTCAGCAAAGAACATAGAATTGAAAATGAAGGCATAGGTTATTCCGTGAGACAAGGTAGGCGGCAAGCACAACAATTTCGGCTTAAGGTAATGCGGAATGGAAAGATTGCTGAAGAGAGTGAAAAGGGCATGGTCGCATGAATCCTTTTCAACAGAATAATAACACTGCACATGAAATTTTCCCACAGGCAGAGCATTATAAATTGAATTCTACCTAATCTCACTTAGAAAATTTCACTGAAATGAAGCATGAAATGAAATATGAAACATAAAAAGATACATATGGAACATAACAACACATTTGCTACACTCACAACCACAAGAATCTCATGAAACAGAGCCGTTGCCTTTCATTAATCCTCTGTCAAAAAATACACAGTGGAGAAACAGAGTTTCTTTCCCACACTCTCCCAGAAGTTACAAGCCATTCAACACTTTGCAAATAACTTGCATACAATATATAGAAAGTGTAGAGAAGAGACGAAACGCCCAGGGGTTGGGAAGTTACTCAAATCATTTCGAAAAGGAGATGGAGAGCCAACCATCAGCTACAGGTGCAGCGCTCTCAAGCATGACATTTGGCTGGGGTGACCCTTTGCATTCTTTTTCCACTTGGATAGATGCCAATCTGGAGAGAAAACTCTTTAAACGCCACCTTTGGTGCCAAAAAACCGAAGTGTAGATGACCGGGCCCACTTGGAGAACTCGCAACCCGAAATTTCGCGAACCAGAAGCAAACTAGCAATTTTTCCTCTGTGCGCTACGCCATTTTCTCTGTGCATCGCGCTACTTTGGGGCCTGTTTTGGGGCACTTGCAGGTCTCAAAAATGTACGCAGGTTGGATTTTTGGTAAGCTTGTCCTGTCTAATTTCTAACGCCACTATAATTTTTGAATTTGGTGCTCATTTTCCCCTCCAAATCTTCATTCTCCCAAGACTGCTTTCTGTGTGTCAAAAAAGTGGCAGAGAGGCCATTTTTGGGTGTTTTTTGACCTTTAGGAGACTCAAATCTTGTCAATATTTCTTGCCTAGACACAAGTAGTCGTGATTTTCCATGCTGAATCTAAAAATTCAATCCATTCCTCATTTGGAGCTCTAGAATATTAGCGTCACGCCAGTGGCGCGGCGCACAGGGAGGAAATCTCGGTTTTTTGCCCAAAAATTTTCAAAATTTCAAAATGTGCTCCAAATTTCTTGAAATTTGGTCTGGATATTCTTCATTAAGTGTTATGGTGGTCCAAGGATTGACTCGGCCAATATCCAGAGTCGATCGTGCTCTTTTTGCCTCTTTTTCCTTTTTGATGCCTTCTTTAGGTTTACCTTCAAATTCCTTATTCGTGCCTTACAAACCTTGTTCCGTGCCCAATAGTGGTTTTTCATGTCCTTGAGCATATCCCTATCCTTGTTTGCTTTCGCCAATAGCTTCTCTAAGTGGATATGGATCCTCTCGAGCCAAATCTCTCAATCAGCCTCCATCTCCTGCTGAATAGGTGTTTTCTCATTTAGGCTTCTTTGGGTAGCCTGCTGGTCTTCACGGATGTTTTGCAGCTCCATGATCTCATGCTGGTCGTCAAACTTCTTTTTTCTTTGCTCCAAATACTTTATGATCCATTTGGCCCTCTCCACATTGAGTGACAAGTCTTTGATATCTGTGTTCTGCTCCTAAATAGTCATCCTAAGTCGAGCGCTCTCCACATCTGCATCATCATCCTGAATGAGGATGAAATCGGCCTCCTGTTCACCTGATGGCCCCTCGTCATGCATGGGCTTCTTGTCCTTGTCCTCCTGGGAGCCTATTCTTCCGGTGATGTATCACTTTGGGTCTCCTCCTCATATTATGATGAAACCTTGGATGCCATGACTGCTGTTTTAAAAGTTGAATTTGGGCTGCCCTTTGATTTAAATGAAGCTAGAAGTTGCTTTGACAATCTGCCACCAAGGGGACAATTCAATAGGGATCATTAGGATGGGGATAATATAATGGGAATAGGGGTTTATAGGAGAATTTTGTTTAGGGATATACAAGGGTTTTGGGGTATTTTGATAGGGTAGGGTTTTGGTTTTTAGCAAGGTAGGGTTTTAGGGTTTGTAAGGTAGGGTTTGTGTTTATTGAGCAATAGGAGGAGGGGAAAGGGAGTATGATATTGGTAATGTTAGGGTAATGATTATGGGGACAATGGCATAGGGGAATAAGGAGCAGGGGTAGGGTAGGAAGAATAACCTTGGCAGCAACAAAACTGTAGCAAAAACCCTAGCAGAACAGTCTTTCTTTGACGTCTTCTTGTGTTTGCTTTATGAAACTTTTTCCATTCCATCACAGGCAATAAACCATCATATCTCCATCAAATTTGATGCACAAGTGAGTTTACGGAGCCTACCTTGCAATTTGATGGGCTTCACAAGAAATTTGAGGCAATTTGGCACAATTTCAGGCCCTTTTTTCCCTGTGAGCCGTGCTCTCTGTGTGCGTCGCACCAATGTAAATTTTACACTGGAAAATCTCTCCTAGTGCGCCGTGCTCCCTCTGTGCATTGCACTCTTTTCCAGGTGACTTTTCGAGACATTCCCTATGTCCAAATTCGGCGTAGGATAGCTCGTTGGAATGGTCCTGGAGTCTAATTTCCAACCCAACCAGAATGTTTCAATTTGGAGTTCATTTTCCCTGTCAAAAATCAAATCTCCCAAGACTGGTCAAAATGTGCCAAATGAGGCTGCCTCAAGGCAAAGTGCTGTTACAGTCAACTTTTGAATGCCTTCCTCAACTCCAAATTGAGCTCATGATAGCTCATTGGAAATATCCTTGTGTCTAGTTATCATTTGATGCATTAAAAAAGTCATTTGGCCAACTTAGCTTGGAGAAAACTTGATTTTCCCAAGGTCACTTCAGAGGTGCATCAATTCTCCTGAGGCAATTGTATTTTTGACATTTCTCTAAAACCATGACACCTGTGTAAAAAGTGAAAGAGTTTTTTCTTCCTTGGCCGGTTTTGGACAAAAAGCTCTCTCCGTTTTTGTAAATTCATCTTTATTGCTCAGAAACATCATTTGAGTGAAACCTACCCCGATGTGTGGAACAAGGGATTTGTCGAAATGAAGCGAAATGAATGGAATAGGGAGCTTCTAAATTCTTCAAGAAATTTTGGGAAGTAGGGAGGGATGTTAGAAAGTAGGGGAAAGTGGAATCTCTGAAATTGAGTGAGGGGAAGGGGTCCAAAAAGCCAAAACACAGGTCCAACCTAGAAAATTGCCAAGTTGTAGCAAGAAATTAGGGTTTGTGCGAAAATGATGAATTTGGGGGATCTCAGTGATGGGAAGTGTTTGATAAGGTACTTTAAGGATAGGGGAAGGTGTATGAACATCAGGATACAGGTTTTTCCTATGATTTGACCGTCCAAGAGAAATTGCCTTCAAAACCCTAGGAGAGGGAAATGACCTTACCTAGGCGCAACTGAAGCATGAACAAGGTGTAAAATGACCCAGTGGGACTTGACATGATAATGACAACTCTCTGAATGATGGTACACTCAGCTGATCGGTGACATGGACCGCTATTTGAACAACTTTGACAAGGGTAAAATCAAACCCTAGACCTAATGCCTAGTGACCAAATTTTGCTTGAAGACTCACAGAAATGACAAAATTTGACCTTGACACCTTAAAATCACTTTGTAAGAGCATGTTTGATTACTGGAGGAAGGCTGCAAAGACTGACACTAACAAAGAGAAGCCTATACATGTGCTACCAAGGTTTGTCACAGATAAGTTGTTCATGTAAGAGGTTGTGTATCACATATCCATAAGGTTATTAGCAAGATTGCATGGGAGGAAGAAGGCACCATGGTCTGCTCTTCCTTTACGGATTGGGTTATATGAGATTTGGAGCTTGAAGGATGTGGATGCTGAGGCCAAGGACTTGAATAAGTTTGAGTTCATCACCAAGAGTTTCAATCTATATGATTCCCACTACATATGCAAGAACCAATATGCAAAGGTGTATTATCCATGGATCCATGGGGCATGTCGTTGCCCAAAGGAAGACCCTTGGAGTTATTGCTACAACTCCTCTAGGCTTAATGAACAGGTTAGCATGGCTATTGAATGGAAAGAAGTTTTACAGCCAAAAACACCATAGGAAGTAGCAACAACAACAACAATAAGTAGAAAACCTGTGCAGGACAAAGGCAAGAGGAAGATTTATGAGAGTGCAGAGGCTGAGCAAAGCTACAAGTTTAGCGAAGATCCTTTTGTTGAGAAAGTAGCTTTGGAGATTGAGGCAAAAGGGTGACATTGGGAAAGGAGATTGTAATGGAGGAAGAGAGATGAGAAAAGGTTGGAAGATGCAGAGAGGAAGTTGCAGGAAACAGAAAAAAAGTTGAAAGAAGAGATGGAGCTAAGTTGGAGAGAAAGGCAAGAGAAGCCTAAATAGGAACATGACGAAAGGAAATGTGCAATGACAAAGAAAACTATGCCTATATAGGTTGAGGAATCAGAGAAGCTAACATATGAAGAAGAGGGTGAGAAAGTGTAGGTTCAAGAACTTGCTCAGCAGATTGAGAAAATGGGTGAAGAAATGGATATGGAGTTGGAATAGGAGCCACAGGACCAAGACACCGACCTCATTCCGAGAGAATCTGAGGTCGCCCCACTGTCTCCACCACCTCCAGAATCAGAACCAGTCCTAAGTGAGAAAGGAGAATTTATTTTTTATCCTTCATGATGATCCGAAGATGGATGTGTACAATTTTTCATTTGATGAGTTATAACAAAGGATTTTATAGGTGCGAACAAAGCAGCTCCCAGGTGATCATGAATCACCTGCACCCATATTGAAAAGGGTGATTGTTGTAGATGTTAGAAGACATACAAGTACCATGGTCGATGCTTTTAAGGCTTATACAGAAGCCACAAGCTCAATTGTCAAGTTCTTGTTAGCAGAGAATGACTAGATGGCAAAGGACTTGCCAGAGGCTAGGCAGAGAATAAAATAGTCCTCAGGGTTCATTATGGCAGAAATGAGGAAAACAATGCTTGGTGAAGTATCGATTGTTGAAACCACCCTAAGGAAACTGTATGGCATATTTGTCACCCTGCACAAGGTGGTTGTCCATCTACATGGTTCTCAGAAGTAGTGCGTGAAGATATCCCGAGCTCTCAAAGACATCCATGCAGCTATCACACATTGTTGGGCGTGGAATCCCCCCCAATGCATGTTTTGGGGCTTAAAACCCAAGTTTTGACAAAGTCCATTGTAAAGACTCTGCGATTTGTGGGCATAGAGCGCGAAGTCATAATAGAGTCATAGGGTTGTCTGCCCCTAGTTTGGTAATGTAATGTCGGTTTGAAAGATCTACCCATGGTCCACGGACCATGGGATTGTATAAATAGGGAAAGGCTCTAAGTGTAGAAAACAGTTAATATGATAGAATCATGATGAGTCTAAGGGATTGATGAAGCAATGAGTCAAGTGTAAATCATATCTTTGGGTGGTAGAGTAGGAGAAGGCTTTGCAGCTGAGTGTGCAGAGGCCTAGTAGTCCACAGCTGAGTGCACGGACCCCTGCAGCTGAGTGCGTAGGGCAGGTCGAGTCTGTAACCGTTGGAAGCATTAATAAAGAGAAGTTTTATCATATTTTTGTGTATCTTTTCCTATTTTTTGTATTATTGGGTATGAAATGCAAGTTTACTGTTTATTTGCTATGCGAACTCATCTAAATGTGCTATATAAATAAATATAACATAAGGCATCCATTTACATGAAGATAACTAACTGGTGTAAGAATATAAGCAAGATCTCATGTGTGACTTAGGGGAATAGTGTAGAGCACTGCTCCAGCAGCGCGGAAGCCCCACAACCCTTGTTTAGGGTTGTGCTAAGGCGAATATATCAGGGTGCGAAGGTCAAGGAAGTCCACGAAGTAAACTGCATGAAGCAACTAACAATTGGACCGAATCAACCCCTCAGACATCTCAAAGGTGTGGAAACCTGGTTCTAGCACCCCCCCATACTACTTCAGGTGAGACCTTAGTTCGTGCTTCGCGGACTGTTTCTGAAAGGGCCAGTAGTACCTGGATTTGTTTGGCTGATTAACTTCAAACCTGGGTCAAGCCCCAACAAGCCAACAAATGGTTTCGTTGCCAGGATCGGGATCTACATAGAGATGTCTAATGTCGTATCACTAGAATCCAACTAAGAAAGGAATTAAGGATTGGTTGGCTAGGAAGATCCACGTGTTTACGACACAGGGGAATAGGAATCTGAGACTATCAAAAGAAGAGTGGTTAGACTTCTACTTATACACAAATATCCATGAAACTTTCTTCACATCTTTCCCTACTAAGCTATACGAGTGGATCGCGAAGCTAGCAGATAGCCAAGGAAGGTGAAAGATTGACAGACCTATAGTGTGGACCCCAGAATTGGTGCGTAGATTGGAGACATCAGAGGATAACATCACACACACTATTGATCACTGGCTCGATCGAATGATAGGAGGATTCATTATTGAATTCGTAGTAGATACTTCAGTCAGCTATAGCGAGGCAGAACGATGCTTCCTCAAAGGACTGCAAGATAAGTACATTAAGTATTTGAACACTTGGATTAGAATGATATTGTGTGAAAAACGGGTTATATGAACAAATTGATGTTTGGGGCTATGAGAAGTGGGAGAATCTATAGAAACAAAGGTAGTGCAAAACTAGAAACTAGCCCCTTGATTTTACCTATGTGAGGGGACGAGGAAGAACTCGTGAAGGTCTCACCAAGAAGTGCGATCAATTTGATAAGGCAGAGGATTTGGTGCATACCACCCCCACCCACAACACCACCAATTTCACCATATTCAACCCCATCTCCACCCATACCACCTCCGCCACCATCGCGAGTTAATATGGCAAGTGCAATAAAGTTGTCAGTGTTCAAGGGAGTAGGAAATGAAGATCTGGACTAGTTTTGGTTCGTGATAAAATTTGTATGGGAGGCACTGGGAGTCACTGATGAAAATATAAAGAAAGTGATGTTTGTCAATGCTCTGGAGGATCTCGCGCTGACCCGGTACATTAAGCATTCTAATGACAATCCGAATGCAGGGATCGCAGACATCCAAACTGCACTGAACAGGGAATTTAGCAGACTGAAGTCAGAGGTGCAGTCGATCATTGGGTTCAAGGAAATCACAATGCTACTAGGCAAGACCCCTTGGGAGTTGGATCAAAGACTGAAGTGCATAATTTTCGAAGCTAACATGACATTGACAGATGGAAAACACCGTGAATGTTTTGTAGCATCGTTAATGCTGCATCTAATGAACGCACTGTCACATCAGAGGCTAACAACTCAAGCCGAGGTCTTGGAGATAGTGATGAGACTGCACAAGACCCCGATACAGGATCCTAACCTGGGAGTTCAGCATATCCACACGTAGTTGAAAAACTTGTGCCTTGAGATGCAGAGTCTGAAACAAGACAAGACAACTCACTCAAAAGTTCACGACGAGGTATTGTGCATAAAGTGAAAGGGTCAGGGACATGACAAGGACCACTGCCTGGTGTTCGCGAATTACCTCGTGGGAGGAGGAACAATGCCATTAAGACCAGAGGCAGAAGTAGGACCTAGCGTGGCACTGCATTATGGTGCAAGATTTGTCAAATAGGGGGAACGTATGCTATAGACAACTACCATCTGTTGCAGAAGCACACCCAGAATTCACAACAATTGTTCTGTGATTTCTGTAGATCAATGGGACATGATGAGCACACATGTAGGAGTTATGAGATGATGATGGATAGGACTCCAACCTACATATTTCAGGCTGAAACATGGCCCCTTGACTAGAATGCAGGGATGGCGTGAACCAAATTTCAGGGGTGCAGACGAGGATGAGGTGGAGGAGGACCTAGAAGAGGTTGTGGACAGCTGATATGTTACAGTTGCGGAGGGCAAAGACATTATGCCCATGATTGCACGAATCCAACGTGTCCATCATGATTGTATTGTACATTGTTTGATCATTAGACTGAGGATTGTCCCACACTGATAGCGAGGCTGTGCGACAAGGGAGCGCTTCAACCTCCCCCAACTCAGAACTTGCAATTGATGAGGTCTGAGCCACGCGAGGAAGACCCTAATGTGAATATTTTGCTTCAAAGTGGAATTACGACATGGGATGACAAAGGAAAGCAACCTGAAGATAGTACTTGGGTTCATAAGGCTCTGACGAAAGAACCAGAGTTTGATTTGGAGTGCGCTAAGGAAATCTTCATGGAAGCCAGGAAGAGCTTCGCTGATGCCTCCACTTCAGGAAGAAAAGATAGACCAGAGCCAGAAATGGATCCATCGATGCTCACAACATTCTTGGAGACATGCATGAAGCTACTGCGTGACCTCAAGGCTATAAAGGGGCTACAGGAACTCATAAATAGATGTGCTGATACCGTGCCAGGAGAACTGCGTGTAGTCCGGAAGCTCGGAAAGCACATGACAAGGATGGGAAGGGCGATGAGATTGACCACGCAAATTGGAGAAGATGAGATGGACCAAGTGATTTTTGACCTAGGATCATATGCGACCGTTCTGCCAAAGCAGACATGGGAGTGCATGGGAAGACCTACGCTACAATGGTCTCCTATCTAACTATGAATGGCGAACCCGAAAAAGATTCTACCGATGGGAAGATTGCATGGAATCACTGTAGATATCGAAGGAGCAAGTGCACTAGCAGAGTTTGAAGTGATAGAAATTCTTGATGACAATAATCCCTACCCTGTGCTACTATGGATAGATTGGGCCACTGACATGAATGGGGCGATAAATCTGAAGAAGTGCAAGATGATTTTTGAGAAAAAGTCTCTACACATAGTTGTACCTTTGGACCCTGCAGAAGGATCGCGCTACATAGAGCCAGTCCGTGACTATGAAAGTGAAGATGACTTGGACTGTATCTACAAGATAACTGCATGAGAGAAAGACTTGGTAAATCCAACTACGGATGGATGAATCTCATGGGAGAGCGAAGCACTTGCACATCAGATTCTAACGAGGAGATAGAACAATGGCAGAACTGGTTACATGAGTTAACCACACTAAACTGTAACGTGATAATGAGATCCCTGCACTGCATGTCAATGGAGGTAAGGGATCTACCTATGTATGAAAGGGAGGTGTCGAAACAATAACACTTCTAGGCTTTGAAATGGGTATTGCACGCTATGCCCGTAAGATGGTGGGGAATGCACCAAGGAAGCTTTGAGGACTTGCACGAATGTAGGAGAATAATGCGCATACGGTTTGGGATGCCTCAGATGTGGTTAACAGACAAGATTGTAAGGCAAAACGATCTGCACACGCACCTATCCAGATGGATATAGGCATATTCTAAGAAACCTACGCAGATGCACATAGACTTCGCGTTGGGAAACACGGTCAGTAAGCATGTGTGGTCGAGGAAATTGTGCGAATGACCCCGCCGGTTGGAACAACGAAGTATGGAAAGAATGAGTGTGTAGAAGGTTGTCCAAGCAGAAGCTTTTAACAAATTACGCAAAACACTAAACAAAGTATATGGTGCTTGGCGGATTGATTGAGACCTGCGCGTACCCATGGTTTTGTGGGCTTATACGACCACGTACAAGAAACTGATGGCACAGACGCCTCCGAGGCTGCAGTATGGAGTGAACACTGTAATCCCCATTGAATATAAAATGTCTGCGCATAGCATCACCGATAGATATGACGGCTCGCGGAGCCTTAGAAGAAGGGTTCGTGTAGCTGAACAAAGTCGAATGTTTGGGACCTAAGGAAGAAATCTGACAGGATGATCTTAGGCTCCAAGAACTTATGAAAGAAAGGGAGTGATTAAGGGAGAAGAGTGCTCTAGTGGAGTGGAAGTCAAGAAGCTTGAGGACAAGATAAAGGAAGATTTTCTTGATAAGAGGACCAGGGTGATAAAATAGGGTGCACACGATCACGTTGACAAATTTTTGGACTATCGTCAAGAATTGATTAGCTTGATGCCTTGGATTGGACCACATATTACTAAATAGATCAACCATGGTGGTGTTGCAGATGATGAAGTGCGCAACGCAACCAATAATAAAAGGTGGGTATTTTCCAAGAAAAGTGATGGATGACTGGATGAAACCCTATGCATGTGACGTGGCCACCTAACTAGCTATGGGAAGTATAGTCTTAGCAGTCCAGGTAGTTGAAAGGAAGCACGAGACTATAAACTACTCTACCTGAGAGCTACACAGTGTTGGAGCTACGCGCAAGAGTAAAGTGTCACAAGGTCCATGTCTGCACAAGGGGGGTTGCACTGCCATGTGGATTGGTTGGAAAGTGACCATTGGAGTAACTATTCAAGATGTGATGCTTGACTTGAAACCAAATGGAGTGGGCGACAGGCATTTAAGATATGCTTTATGGCAAGATTTGGGAAAATCTGCCGCCAAGGGAGCATTAATGAACTCGATTTGGGGGGAATGGTCGCATTAAAATTCAAAAGAGGCTATAAATTACAAAGGGCTACCCAACAAACAACACTTGGTCATTTGTGAATTGAGTTGTCATATGCCCCATGTATTTTGAGCCAAGACCTATGTTCCTGTTGTGACCACCAACAACCCCCCTCCTTCTTTAGTATTAGCAATAACACTAAAGAAGTGGGGACCCTTAGTAAAAAATCCAAAAAATTTTATAAAAATTTTTGTATTATACTCCTCAAAAAATACATCGCACGGAGAAGAATGAAACATTTCTTTACGAGCACAATAAAAAACTGCGAAGAAGCGACGCGAAATTCATCGCATCGCATACATTAAGAAGCGCCCATAAATGAAAATCTTAAGAAATCTCCGATGGCCGATATGCGACATCGCATATCGCAACGTCGCATAAACAGCACACAAATAACTTAACAAATTGCAACGATCTGCGATCTGCGATCTTGCGATAAATGCGATCTCGCGATAAATGCAATCTTGTGATAAATGTGATCTGCAATAAACGCAATGCTGCGATGCGAGTCGCAGAAATCACCCATCGCAAATTCTCCTCGGATCAGCGTTCAAGAAAAGCTATCCCTAAACCAAAAATTGGGCGCGCACCTTAAAGAAGATTAATGAATGTACGCCAAAGTATTCATGAAGGACAGTTTTGTGTTTTTCAAAGAGTCGGTTCACTATGAGGTGTCATTATTTTATACATTCGTAGAGCTTAGAGCTTTCGTTTCAAAATTTATTATCTTTACTCTTTTCCTTTGCGTGAACTGCAGGAATAAAAAACAGGAAACAACATGAAGCAATGTGCAGGAAACATCTAAGGAAAAAGGGAAAGCATCAATGCTCGGAGAACAGAGAAGAGATGCCCTCATAAACGGATACTGCATGCAACAGAAATGCAGATTTTAGAGTATTACTGAACAGATGCTGATATCAATAGGCGATTCGACACTCAAGGTCAAAAGCTCACAAAAGCAGCATGTTTACAAAATTCTAAAGCTTATGCCCGGTAAAGGAAAAAGCGCTAAAGGCGGAAAACGCACCAGAAAGACCCGGATCAAAGAACGGAGGCAGTTTTTGATGCGCGATTAGCGCCTAGCGCTAATCACGCATCGCTAAGAAAATTGTTCAGAAAGCAAAGTCCCTAACTTTCTTAGTCATCCACAAGTCCTGAAAACAAGATAGCAAAAGCAGAGGCAATTTAAGAGGAATTTGGGTTGTTACCAAGTATACACGCAGTAAATTCGCCCAACCAGAAGATGATTCCCAAAAATATCTTCTAGTTTACTAAAAAGTGGTGCCAGCACTTGCCATTTCTATTTTCGTAGTTCAAGAAAAAGCAGAAGACAACCAACCGACTCTTTCCAGGAAAATATTGCATGCTCGCAAACACTAAGGAGCAAATACAGAAATAGTTAGGAATTAGATTCAATTTTTAGAAATAAGTTTGCTTAGATAAGGGGTGGTCATTTAAACCATATCCTAAATTTATGTAATTAAGTTACTTAGTTAGCAGTATTTAAACCCTTCTAAGGCATTTAGAGAAGGGTCCAGAAATTTGTCAAAAACTTGTCCTCAGAACATGCACTTTTGCACCCTCAGAGGAGGTTTTGATGAATGAATGGATCAAGGTTTATTAATGTTTGTATTTGATATCTGCTATTGATGTTTCACTTCTGTACTCTTGGTAGATATTAGAACAAGTGGAGATAAATCATTGTTGCTTGAAGCTTATGAGTAGGACCAGTCATAAATGGTACTTTTATCTCTTGGCCATTTCTTCTTATATTCTTAAAGTGATATATAGTTTTTAGTTGTTTATATGTTATTGCATGAATGTTTGAGTTACCATTTGGCACTTTTGTACGGTGGAGTCATTTATTTATGTTTGATATATGAATAACTTATTATGCGATATGCTGTTCACAACTTTTTTGCCTAACTTTTTATGCAAAGTGGTTCATCTTAATTGATTTCCATTCTTATGATAGCTGAATGATCTTTATTACCAGTTATTATTTGAAATCTCTTTAGATCGCATAATAGAAGAAATACATCCCGGGTTAGCATAGATTAGATGTGTTGTTTTCATTAGATTACAATAGCATAGAATTAGATTAAAGTAGCTTAGATCAGAACCCTTAGATCAGCATCATCCAACTCTGCACACACACACACCCTTAGATTGGGAAACTGGTCCCATTATCCCCAGTCGGACCCGCTATACCAAACGGATAAGGAGCTGCCAACCAAGGTCCGGACTGGGTGGGTATCCCCCTTGTTGTAGACCCGATTTTCGGGGCTTCAACAGTTCCCTATGTAGAGCATTGATTGAGCCCTTGATTAAGCAACTGAGATATTTCTAGATGAGCAAGATGGTAGCATCTAAGGAAGCTAGGGAAATTGCAGAGATGATTGCCGAAGAGGCCATGCAGGCCCTGACTATGGAAGATGCCCCTGAAGGCACCAAGATTGTGGTAGAAATCCTTAAATCACTATGCATGTTGAGTCCGAAGAAAGACAAACAACCTATGATCCCGATGTGTGTGCCCCCGCAAAACCCACTGCACACTAGATTAACGATGGAGGAGAAGGGGAAATAAGTTAACTTGGAAATCGATGAGGAAAAGGAAGACCTGGAGGACATCATAATTGAAGAAGATGAGGACGAGGGCATGGAAGTAGAAACTAAGGCTGCACACCCTCCAACCAAGCTACCCGCGTATATCCCTCCACAGAAGGGGAAGGAAAAAGTTCCCAAGGACCTCGATGAGAGCAAGAGCTCTCTCCAGACTTTGCTCCTCCCAGACGACATCATCTTTGACGGCACGCAGCTGGAGCAGGTGCCAAACTTGAAATTTTAAGATTGGGATCTTGCTGACCACGAGAAATTCCCTCATCTAGAGACCGCGCAGCTCATGAAGCCCAAGTAGAACACCACGGTGGGGGTTATCGAATTAGAATCGGGAAAGTGGTTACGTGGAGTGGAAAAGGCTAGGTTATTAAACCTACTGTGGGTGCCGCATTTCCACCACACCCCCATGACAATCTTCGTCATCAAGCAACTACTCTGCCTAGTGTATGGTAGGTGTTTGTGGCTAGAGGAGCCCATCCCCATCGCAGATGAACTTAATCCACTGCATTACCCGGTTTCCGTGAAAAGGAGAGGACCCCACAAACATCTCAGAGGGAAAAAGCAGCGATTTTGCCATCGCGGAGGCGATGAAGAAGAAATACAAGCTGGAGAAGAAGAAATGGGGCTACGCGATCTCCAGTATCAACAACAAAGTAGTCAGGGTGGTGACCCAGATACTGGCATGCAAGCTCAAGTGGAAGTGTCGCGCAGAGGAGGTCCTGTGCCGGTGGTGGAACTTGCTAAGCAGTGTGTGAAGGGGGTCCAGTTTAACTGGTCTGAGTTCTTATGCAAAAAGTTCCTGGAAAATTGTCACGAGGCCTAGGAACAAGGAAAAACGTTCCACTATGCATGGCTTCTACTGTCCATAATACTGGTGGCAAGAGAATTACCAGTGGATAGTCAGTTCCCCACAATTGATAGGGATCTGTCGGAGGCCGTGAAGTACGCTTCATTGTGGGCAATGAAAGACACAAACCAGATCCGCGACAACAAGATATTCTGGGTGTTCATGGAGATGAACATAAAAATGGGAATTAACCACAAGCCGCAGTTGTCACCCATTGTCTACAATAGCCTGCAAATTTTGTAGAATTTAAAGCAGACTTCCACAACATATATATCAGAGCACACAATGACTGGACCAAGAAATGGAGCGAGCTACCCTTCATAGCCATAAATGACGTAATTTTCGATGTATTGGAGACATGGCTGTCAGAGTGGCATGCCCCAGAAATCACAACAATAGAGAAGTCTACTATGCAGAAGAAGAAAGAGGAGTCCAAACTACGCATTGCGTAGTTGGAAGAAAAGAGAAAGCAAGAAGCAGCGATAGCAAAAGTGCAAGAGGCACGGGACGCTACGCAGACAGTAGCAGAACAGAAAAAGACCATAGCAACAGTAGCACATGAGGCAACCAAGAAGGTGCATGAGGGTCAGAAGTCACCTTCACATGGGCAGCATAAAGAGATGGAGACAGTGGAAGAAGGGGTGGCTCAGACCCACAAACAGCGTCAACACTACTAAAGTGCCAGTGCTCGAGTGAGTGGATGGGGCCGCGCAAAAAGGTAAAAGCATCCAAGTTGTCGGTCAATCCAATCACCCTTACTGAGGGTGATCTACATGACATATGTGAAACAGTGTGCAACGTCACCATAGAGGTCCTCTAGAATTTCGTGGAGGAGAATCAAATTGTGTTGGGGGCCCTTAGAGCATAGATTCAGGAGTTACAGGTCTGCACTCCTCAGGCTGGTACCCTTTCGACTAGCCTCGCAGTAGGGATAGTTACAGCTGAGCAAATGCTACGCGCCCGGACAACCAACACCATAGTGCTACCAAAGGGGGCACTGGTTACAACAAATCAGGCTGATGGGCCTATAATTAGTGCACTAAAAGGGATAGGGATCAACATGGTTGTGCTCCTGTGGGAGATGCTCTATGTGCTAAAGGATGGGATCACTCCAGAACTATGGGCTAGGGATATCTGTGCGTTGCAAGTACTGAGCGAGCAAAAGATCAACATGGAGTAGTTGAGCTTGCAGCACGATGAAGTGGTGTCACAGAACAAGCAGATGGTATAGGTACTGGAAGAAGCCTGTCAGATGGTCCCTGAGCTGGCCATCCCAGCAGACACACCAGCAAAGGCACGCATCCACAGACTAGCAGCAGGGGTGCACGAAGCGCGAGAATAAATGACCATTGTTCAGTTGGAGCTGAACCTTCAGATAGCAGAGCCACAGTTGAAGGCGCAACCGTCCACCCCTCTGGAAGTAAGAGAACAACATGCCAGTGCTATTACATCAGGGATGGAAGAGATTAGAAGTGCAGTAAGGGACTGCAACAAAATGTTGGAGGAGTCATTTGAGGTCCTCATTAATCTGCAGGAGGACCCTAACATCTAGTTCTTAGAGGCAGAGGCATGTAAGCTCTAGTAGAAGTATGAAAATGTCAAAGGGACCACGCAGACGGTGGCCCTCACTCAGAGGCCCGCGTGAATGCAACAGGCCAAAGCGCTAAAAGAGTAGGTGGATGCAACACAGTATAGAGAAGCAGTCTTGAAGGCATGCATTCATCATTACAGCAAAAATTGAGGGCAAGCTCACGCAAATTCAAGGGATAAAGGAACAGATGCAGGGAAGCAGTTCTGACACCGCGGTCTCGGAACAATGCATACAGGAGATTCAGCAGGTAGCCGCTCTGTGCGCTGCTGACCTTGTAGCAGTTCAAGCAGAGTTGGAGGGACTCCATGTGAAGATCTCTGCACTGATAGAGTGACTAGAGGGTGAATCACGATGTTTGCATTGGGGACTTGTTGGGCGTGGAATCCCTCCCAAGGCATGTTTTGGGGCTTAAAGCCCAAGTTTTGACCAAGTCCATTGTAAATACTCTGCGACTTGTGGGTGTGGAGCACGAAGTCATAATAGAGTCACAGGGTTGTTTGCCCTTGGTTTTGTAATGTAATGTGGGTTTGAAAGATCTACCCATGGTCCATGGACCATGGGATTGTATAAATAGTGCGAGGCTCTAAGTGTAGAAAACAGTTAATCTGATAGAAGCATGATGAGTCTAAGGGATTGATGAAGCGGTGAGTTAAGTGTAAATCATGTCTCTGGGTTGTAGAGTAGGGGAAGGCTCTACAGTTTAGTGCGCAGAGGCTTAGTAGTCCACAGTTGAGTGCGGGGACCACTGCAGCTGAGTGCGCAGGGCAGGTTGAGTCTGTAACCGTTGGAAGCATTAATAAAGAGAAGTTTTATCATATTTTTGTGTATCTTTTCGCATTTTATGTATTATTGGGTATGAATTGCAAGTTTACTATTTATTTGCTGCGTGAACTCATCTGAATGTGTTGTATAAATAAATATAACCTAAGGTATCCATTTACATGAAGTTAACTAACTAGTGTAAGAGGATAAGCAAGATCTCAGGTGTGGCTTAGGGGAATAATGCACATCACGGAAACCCCATAGCCCCTCGTTAGGGCTGCGTGAAGGTGAATATATCAAGGTGCGAAGGCAAGGGAAGTGCATGAAGTAACTTGCATGAAGGAACTAACATTTGGACTGAATCATCCCCTCAAACATCTCAAGGGTGTAGAAACCTGGTTCCAGCAACCCTCCATACTAGTTTGGGTGAGACCTCAGTTCACGCTCTATGGACTGTTATCAAAAGGGCCAATAGTACAGGGATTTGTTTGGCTAATTAACTCTAAACCTGGGTTAGGCCCCAGTAAGCCAACATGCATGTGCAATAATGGACAATGACGTACAAGGGAGACCTTCTTTACTTGTAGAAGATAATGAAGCCGCAAGCAGAGTAAGACAAAGCACAAATTTAGATGTTGATCCAGAATTATGAGAAGATCCCTCTGCTCATCACCAGCATTGAGGCTTCCTATTCATGGTTGTTCAATATTCTGGATGTCAGAGTGAGGACACACAGGATCCCTTAAATTGGAACCCTCACTGAAGCCATGAAGAACAACCAAGTCCTGTTGGACATCGACAAGTACATAAAGCAGTTGATACAAGAGGCCACTAGCGATGACTTGCGGCTCAACATAGAAAACATGCAGAAGTACATCATTGGTCTAGACACACTCAATAAAATGCTATGCATGCTTGAAGATGCATTGAACAGAGGTTCCAGAACCATATACCTGGAAGTGATGGAGGCGAGAGTCTGTTCGGAGAAAGACATCACCAAACAATACGGGGACACAATAACACATTACCAATCTTGGTATCAGTTCATTACCAAAGACCATCAAGAGGATGTTTCTGATTTGGTATTTCCCCAAGACCCCAAATGATGATGTTTGTCTTGTTAGGCTAACTCAAGCCTATTTTGTCCCACATGGGTATATGAAGAAATTGTATGACTATTTGTAAATATATTGTAAGTGAAATTCCAAGTGTCATTAGTGGAATGTGAATAGTTACAATGTAATGTGAACAATCATGAGGGTAGTCAAAGAGCCAAAAGGGAATGTCAATGGTCACCCCACCCTTTTTTATATATAGAACATCATAACTCGGAGTACAGGCTTTTGGGAGCCAATATTTTGGCTAAGCATTATTGAGAGAAGGCTTGGAGAGTATTGTGATGAGCCTTGGCTTCTCCACAGCGTAGAGCGAGTACATCTCTTTGGAGGAGCAGGTGGTGTTGACTATAATTTTCCACTATTGGGGCTAGTGGTTGTCAATGGTGTATGTATGGATGGAAATTTCACTTAATAATATAACTGAGACAACACGTTTTCATGCATATGTTGTTATTGTAGTTCAACTATTTTGGTTACTTTAGCAATGTATCTTATTTAACTTATTTTGTATGCAATTGTATGAATCTTATTGAAGACACATTTTTATGTTACCTTGTCACTTTGGATTGTGGACTATTCCACTTCCAACCTGTGATGTCATTTTGCTCATGTGTTATTTTCAGGCTTTGCATTATTACAGTCTTTAAAGGGACACACTTCCTGTTGATGGTGCTGGAACCACCAACATGTCAAGGGGATATCCCTGGTAAGAAGTCCCAATTAGGCCTCATACCATTTGGTGTAAGAGTCCCAGTAGTGGGTCATAAGGTAAGGCCTTGACCGTGATGTCACACAGAGGTGTTAGTGTCAGTCTTGTTAGACTTTCACCTCGGTCAAATGTGCTTTTACAATTCTTGTCAAACCTATCAAAACCAAATTTTTCATGTCACTAGGTTTATAAAGTAAAATTTGGTCACTGTTTGGTCAGTCAAGAAATGAGGTCAGTATTTTGAAAATTCACTCATGCCGTCCACCTATCATATTTCTATGAAGGTGTCATAATAAGAGCAATTCAGTCACCATCATCATTCCATTTAGTTTCAGGTCAACCATTAGGTCACTAGGGTTTCCAAAGTCCATCATTTTCATGATTAAATCCAGTAGTGAATAGATCATGACAAGCAGCTCTTTGGTATTGATTTATGAGTTATCACACATTCATCATGTTCTCATGTTTAAAAAGTTCCAGAAGAAGAAGTTCCAATACTCAGGAAAGTGAAACGACAGCTCAAGTTTCAGTTGTAAAGGTGACTCTGTTTTCAAAAGTAAAAAAATCAGGTTTTCAAAGGTTCGTGGGTCCCATCTATTTTTAAAAGGAGAAATAACTTTGCCTATATAAACTCAAAAGCCCCAAAATTGTTTCATTTACCACTTATTCACTTTTGTTTATCGAGCTTTCTACCCAAAAGAGAGAAAAAGTGGATTTTTTAGGCAAAACAGGCAAAAATATCAAGGCGCTGTGCTCAGAGACACTGCGTTGCACTTGGAGTCCTGGCACTGTGCATAGAGACATTGCACTGTGCTCAACCTAACTACAATGCGCTTGGGGTAGAGTGTCCAGAAAATGCCCAAATTTCTCCCAAATTCAATTTATAAGCCTGTTAACTTGATTTCATTGCTTCCTAAGCCAAACAACAAGTAATTACATCATTGCACTTGCTTCTTTGTTTTCCAAAATCATCTCATGCCAATGATTTTTCCAATTAGGGTTTTGTAGTGAAATTTTCATGGAGAATGATAGGTTGATGATGGCCATTTTTATTTCTTGGTTTTTAAACATGTAAAATGTTCCCTACACTTATATACATGTTTGATAAACTATTTAAACCATTCAATCAACCTCCAAACATAATTTTACCTCTCCAAAAGTCAAACCCTAGTTCATTCCTAGGGGGTTTCTTTGGCACTTTCACTAAAAAAAACTTTGTCCTTTCCTCCTCACAAGAATATCATTCCTCCATTGTTTTTCCACTCATTTTCATCAACTCTCCATATTTCATTTCCACCTCTTTCAAACCTCCCTTACCTTTTTGTAAAATTCCACCTTCCCATCACTCCATTTTCTATTCATACCTCACAGTTGTTCTCATTTTTCTAATGTGGGCTCCAGTATTGTAGCAATAATGCTGTAACTCCTGGGACTCCCTTCTTTACTCTTATCAACCTGGTAGTTCGTAACAAACTTGGAAGTGACGGTGCTGTATGCACAAGTACTAGCTCTTGCCACAGCTGTCACTTGGTCAGCTGGCACAAGTCCGCTAGGGGCTCAAACCAACTTCTATGAGCTCTTAGAAGAAGCTGTGTACCTGATGGATGGAAGCTAACTCAAAGGAAGCTGATCTACTTGCAGAAAGAAACTGAAAGTCAAAGAGTAACATAAACCCTAAAAAATCCTAATTCTACAAGCTAGTCCTACTGATGCAAAGGAGAGGATGCAAACTATTGAAAAAGATGCCATTACTTCTACAAAGGTGAAATGCACATGCCTATGCTATCTCTATCTAGAGAACACATCTTTTTTGTATTTTTTATTATGTTATCAAAATTATCATACATGTACTTTTAACTGGCTTCTCATTGTGCAGGGGTAGATCAAGGAGGAGAAATGCTTGGAAAAGGTTGGGAAGGTTTAGAGAGGGTCTAAGGAGTCCCTAACACCCTTCGAGAGAGTTTCACCAAGTTTGGCTATCCATCAACCTCACTTGTGAGCTTCTACAGGAAGTCTGCAGGAGTTCTACAAGATGTTTCAGGGATTTCTATAGGATGTTCAAAAATTTCTACAGGATGTTCTGACATTGGATTTTGGAAGATGGGTGAGTGAAAGAGGATGCATGAATGGATAGGGAGGTAGGGTAGGGGTCTGAGATGACCCAGTGACTGATGGATGAAGTGATGAGAAGGTGTGGAGAGCTAACTTGTCTTAAGGAAGGCTAAGGCAATGGAAGAGCAAGAAGGTAGGGTTACGTGGACAGAAGAGGAGTTGTGAGACAAAGAAGCTGACTAGGAGATGGAGCAGCTGGCCTGGACGAAGCTTAGGTCAATGAGAGAAAGATGGATATGCCCTGCATGGTGTGCACTTAACTGAATCAACCAAATCCAGAATACAATCGAAATCTTAGCTAATCTATCCAAACTGTCAATGAAACAAATGAACAACAGCTTTATTTCCAAAGAGAACCATGTACAACACTTAATCAAAGGAACATATAAAAAGGTCTAAACGCATGACTAACTTCAACAAATGAAAAACATTACACCAATGATTGCATGGTCAAGCAAACTAGTGTTTTTGTTGAGCAGCACTGGCTCCACAATTCCAGCCCCTGATCCAATATGGGAGAGGTGAAACTGAGAGTGCAGGCAACCCTTTTATGGAGCTTTTATCAATCTTTATCTTATCAATCTGTCCTACACATCTGAAGTAATTCTATTCCTCAACAATAACGTACTTAACCAACATAACTAAATCTAGCTCAACAAACTTCGTTTCAGATGCATAAAAGGAAAATCACAGTGCTGAAAGGAAAGATAACAATACAAATAAGGAGGCCCTAGGCTCTCAGGTTGGGCCCAACCCCAAGAGTTATGGCTCCTATAGAAAACTCAGAGCTGATATCAAATCTGACTGCTTCCCATTATCAAAAAAATAATCATAAGTCAAGAGTTATGCCAATAATGGCTACAAAAGAACAAAACAGAGCTAGCAGCACGTAGTGCAGAATATGCAAGAGTTTTTCAAAAGTCCTTTTCGAAGGCTGAAGCCTTAACATTTATACACTACGAGGCCCTAGCTGGCCTCCTAAATCTATGGGACTTGCCTACCCAAACTGTGAGTGAACAGCTCCTTCCAAGAAATCTGCTTGGCTTCCTTCTAGATCCAGTTTTGGTGGCCTTTGGAGCTCAGAGTTGGGGGTGAAGATCCTGAGGGAGGCTATTTAATGCCATAGAAAAACCCCCTACGAATCCTCAACCCAAGCTTCGCTGTCTCCTAGCCCATGTCTGCTCGGTTTTGCTTCAACATGTGTCAAAAAATCCTGAAATGAGCACGTGTTAGCCACCTAGGAATAGTGACTACCCTTATTCGTACAAATGACATAAACATACTAGAAAATAATGCATAAGTTATGAAAAATGAAGGATTGAACAAGGGTAGTTAGGCCAAATGAGCCCAAAATGTTACCAAATTTGGGGCTCATCATTAGGGTTTCTATAATCATGGTAGAATCTTCACCAGAGAGGAAAAGACGTCGCAAGGGAGGTAAAATCCTCAAATATGAGCCATCAAATTGTAGTGAAATCAACTCATATTCCTTTATCGAATAATGTTTTGAAGATGAAAATTTCTTGGATTTCTGCAAAAGGGTGAGTGCGGTGGGTTTCAATGAGCAGTTAACAGTTTGGGTGGAAAATTAGTTGAAGGGTGAAAGTGTTGTTATTGTTGGTGTTGAATTCACATTTTTAGTGGCCTCCATTTCACTTGCTACAGGGCTATCAGAAAATGGTGAATATTGGTTCAAGGGAATGAGCCTAGATATTGAGCATTATAGGCCCTTCTTAAAAACACCATATAGGGAAAAACATGCTCATGTTATGCCTTTCAGATACTTATTAGAGAAGTATGCCCCTTTGATGAAGATTGTCATGAATTTCTTTACATGTGAAGGAATATTCTCTAGGTTGTAAGCTTATCATATTCACCTCCTAATGCATTTTACCTCACAGGAGGCACTCAATATGTGCAACTACCTATATAGGAGCATTGCCAAAATGTCAAAGAGGATTTAGATGAAGAAAAAGGAGCACTACCCTAGCTTGTTTCATCATAGTCTGATTAAGACTATAGTCCTTCACCAGCTTGAAAAGAAAGGTATGACTTGGGAAACCTTTTTGGAAACAACTCAAGTGGCATGAAACTAATGTGGCATCTCAACCATCTAGCATGCGAACACAACAAATGTAAGTGGGGTCCTCTAGAAAATCAGTTGAGAAAACCAAAGCAGCTAAGCTCGAGGTGACCAGGATGTACAAGAGAGGAAAGAGGCTTGTGTTTGATTCTCATGGTGAGAAAGGGGCCAAGCCTTCTACATCAACAAAAAAGGGATTGACAGCATGGGATAAAGATATGGTGGAGCATGAATTTGAGCTAGTTGATTTAGAGGCAGAGGATCAGACTTCAAGCATATAGCAGATGATCAGAGATAAAGATTATTAGATCAAAGAGTTCATAGTAAACATGGAGAGAGCAAGGTACATAATTTCATTTCTAGAACAAGAGAATAGTTAGCTCAAAGTGAAGCAATTAATCATGGAAAGAGAGCAAACGAAGTTATTGCAGTAGGTTGGCAAAGGCAAAGCAGTCCTTGATTCAAGTGAGCCTGAAGGAAAAGAGGGAAAGATATGAGGAAAAGGCCAAGAACAAAGGGTCTAAAGAAGGCATTGCGAGAAGAACAAGAACACATTTTGTTGAATGAAGACCTAGACCTAGAGGACAAAATTTCTCTTGAGGTCAATCAAGACAAGGAGCATTGGCTCAATAGGGTGAATGAACACTTGGGGAAGCTTCTAGAGAAGGAAAACATAAACAATTAGCTTCTTAGGCATATGGTGCACCACTACCAGGCTCAAAACATGATTGTCAATGTCAAGGTAAAGCAGCTTGAAAACAAGCTCAAAGAAGACAAAAAGGAAAAAAAGGATGAAAGGAACTTAGAGATGCTTGCTGAAGCACATATGAAGGTTTAACATACATAATTTTACAGCTTCTAGCCAATTTTGAGCAAATTCTGAGGATTTTTTTTTGTGCATTTTGAAGCCAATTCATAAATTTTGTAGTTCTAGGAGCATAGCACCTTGGCGATGCTCTTCTTCCTCAAGCATCTACTTTAGGAAAATTCTACATTTTTGGAAAAGCTCTTGCCATCCTCCAATTTTCTCAAAATCCCAGTCACCTCTGGAAAATCTGAGCAAATGGGTTTTTAGAGGATGGAAAGAGATTTCCAAAAATGTATACTTTTCCTAAACTAGATGCCTTAGGAAGAAGCACAGCGCCAAGGCACTGTGCTCCTGGAACTGCTAAATTCCTGAATTTGGCTTCAGAATGCACAAAAAACCAAAAATGCTCAAAATTTTCTCAAAATTGGCCAGAAGCTGTAAAATTATGTATGCTAAACCTTCATAGATGCTTCAACAAGCATCAATAAGTTTCGTTCATCCTTTTCTTCCTTTTTGTCTTCTTTGAGCTTGTTTTCAAGATGTTTTACCTTGACATTGGCAATCATGTTTTGAGCCTAGTAGTGGTGCGCTATATGTCTAAGTTGTTGATTGTCTCTGTTTGCATTCTCTAGAAGCTTCTCCAAGTGTTCATTCACCCTATTGAGCCAATACTCCTTGTCTTGATTGACCTCAAGAGAAATTATGTCCTCTAGGTCTAGGTCTTCATTCAATAGAATGCGTTCTTGTTCTTCTTGCAATGCCTTCTTTAGGCCCTTTGTTCTTGGCCTTTTCCTCTTAGCTTTCCCTTTTGTTCCTTCAGGATCACTTGAATCATTGACTGCTTTGCCTTTGCCAACATGCTGCAATAACTTGGTTTGGTATCTTTCCATGATTAATTACTTTTCTTTGAGCTGACTATTCTCCTATTCTGGAAATGAAATTATGTACCTTTCTCTCTCCATGTTTACTGTGAGATCTTTGATAAAATAATATTTATCTCTGATCATTTGCTGCATGCTTGAAGTCTTATCCTCTGCCTCTAAATCAACTAGCTCAAATTCATGTTCAACCATGTCTTTATCCCATGTTGTCAATCCCTGTTTTGTTGATGTAGAAGGTTTGGCCCCTTTCTTACCATGAGAAGCAAACAAAAGCCTCTTTCCTCTCTTGTACATCCTGGTCACCTCAGGGTTATGTGCTTTTGTTATGAAACCAGCTCAAGAAAAGATAGAAAAGATAGATCAACGCCTTAGAATTCAGCCTCTTCGAGGGGGCAACCTCCTTTACATTACATAAATGAACAATTCTTGGATGATACAAATGACAAAACCTCCTTTCTATATATAGGAGTCTAAGGAGTCACAATATAATCCAACCGACCTAACAATAATAATATAAAGCCACAAAAATAACAATAGAGGGATTCTATGGGGCACAGAAATAACAATATGGGGGTAATAGGGGCACAACAATATAAATAAGAGGTATAACTACAATAGTAATGGGGTAATCACTAGTATTATAGGGACCCAACATGCCCCTCTCCTTCAAAAAGTGTTGTCCTCAACGCTTGAGTAGTTCTGGATACTTCTGCATAAAATTCTCATCCTCCCATGTGGAATCTTCAGCGGATAAGTTCTTCCACTTGATAAGATACTCTGAAATTGATCGATTTTGTAGCTGTCGAGTTCTTGTTTCTGTGACTGCTTCCAGTTCCAATATAATTTTTCCTTCCTCGTCAAGTTCTGGCAATATTGTTTGAATTTGGAGCTTGTCACCTATAACCTTCTTTAAACATGAAACATGGAAAACTGGGTGCAATCGAGAAGCTGCAGGAAGCTCCAATTTGTATGCCATAGTACCAATCTTTTGCAACACCTTGTACATACCATAATACTTTGGTGATAATTTATTATCCTTCTTAGCTTGCTTTAGGGACATTTGCTTATATGGTTGTAGCCGTAGGAATACCCAATCACCTACATCAAAACTTCTTTCACTGCGATGTTGATCTGCCTGTTGTTTCATTCTATTTTGTGCCAACACGAGGTTATCCTTTAAGAGTTGGAGGACTTGTTGTTGATGTTCGATGTGATGTTCCACTGCCTGAACCTTAGAATTTTCTCTTAAATATGATGTGATGGATGGTGGTTGATACCCATAAAGTGCCATAAATGGGGTCATTTTTGTTGTTGTATGGAAGGAAGTGTTATACCACCATTCAGCCAGAGGCAACCATTTGACCCATTGTGTCTGTTTATCAGATACAAAGCAACGAAGATATCCTTCCAAACATTTGTTTACTATCTCAGTTTGCCCATCAGATTGAGGATGATAAGATGAGCTATGAGCTAACTGAGTACCAAGACAAGAAAATAATTTTGTCCAAAAATTTCCAGTGAAAATGGGATCTCTGTCACTTACAATAATCTTTGGGTTTCCATGTAGCTTTTGAATTGTTTCCATAAATGCAGTAGAAACTGTACTGGCTTTAAATGGATGTGATAATGCACAAAAGTGTGCATACTTGGTAAGTCTGTCAACTACCACCATGATGACACTCTTTCCCTCAGACTTGGGTAAACCTGTGATAAAATCCATTGAAACCTCCTCCCAACGTTGGCTTGGAATGGATAAAGGTTGTAATAGACCCGGTGTCTTAATTGTTTCAACTTTATTTTGCTGGCAAACCAAACATTCCACCACAAACTTTTGAATATCTGATTTAAGGCCATCCCAAAAAAATTCCTTCTTAACCCTGTGGTAAGTTTTTAAAAATCCTGAGTGCCCTCCTAAGGGAGAAGTGTGCAATTCCATAAGAATCTTTTGTTTTAGCTGGGAATTCTTACAGAGGTATAAGCGATCTTTGTACCATAACAAATCATTTTGCCAGCTAAATGTATCAGAAGTACTGGAATCTTGTTGTAGCTTTCGAATAAGTGCCCACACTTCTTCGTCATTCTTCCATTCCTCCCTTGCTTTGTTTATCCAATCTGGTTGGATAATAGAAATGGCACACAACAATGCTTCCACATCCTCATCCTTTCTTGAGAGTGCATCTGCCACCACATTTTGCTTCCCTTTTTTGTAGATGATTTCAAAGTCATAACCCAACATCTTTGTGACCCACTTTTGTTGCTCTTCAGAGGATAATCTTTGTTCTAAAAAGTATTTAAGGCTATCATGATCCGTTTTTACCTTGAAGTGTCTTCCCATTAGGTAGGGTCGCCATTTCTTAAGTGCATGGAGTATTGCCAACATTTCCTTCTCATAAATAGCTTTGCTTAAAAACTTTCCCTTGATTGGACGACTTTCAAAAGCAATGGGTCTTTCATCTTGCATTAGAACAGCACAAATTCCATTTCCTGAAGCATCACATTCCACAATAAAGGTTTTTGTGAAGTCCGGTGTAGCTAAGACCGGTGCTTGGCACATTGCCTCTTTAAGATGTTCAAAGGCCTTTGTTGCTTCCGGAGTCCATGAAAATGAATCTTTCTTCAATAATGTTGTTAGAGGTGCTGCTATTCTCCCATAATTCTTAACAAACTTGCGATAATACCCTGTCAACCCAAGAAATCCTCGCAGATGCTTTATGGATGTGGGGATTTTCCATTCCTTAATGGCTTTAATTTTGCTAGGGTCTACCTTAACTCCTTCATGAGATACAATATGACCCAAATATTCCACCTCCTGGACTCCAAAGAAACATTTGGATCTTTTTGCATATAATTGTTTCTCCTCCAATAGTTGTAGCACCCTGTCAACATGTTCAACATGATCCTTCCAAGACTTGTTGTAGATTAGTATATCATCAAAAAATACTAACACAAATTTTCTAAGGAATGGTTTGAAAATTGAATTCATCAAACCTTGAAATGTTGAAGGTGCATTGGTAAGGCCAAAAGGCATGACCAAAAATTCATAATGACCCTCATGAGTTCTAAATGTTGTTTTCAGAATGTCTTCAATCTTCATTCTGATTTGATGATATCCCGAACGAAGATCCAACTTGGTGAAGTAAATTGATCCATGCAATTCATCCAGTAATTCATCAATAACAGGAATGGGGAACTTATCTTTAATAGTGAGCTTGTTGAGCTCCCTATAATCCGGACACATGCGCCATGATCCATCCTTCTTGTGCACCAATACTACTGGAGCTGAGAAAGAACTTTGACTCGGTTGAATTATACCAGCCTCTAGCATTTCTGCAACCATACGTTCAATTTCACTTTTTTGGACATAGGGATATCTGTACGGCCTGATGTTTGGAGGAACACTTCCTGGAATCAGATGAATAGCATGATCATGATCACGCATAGGTGGGAGACCTTTTGGAGTCTCAAATACCTTGGAATGATTGTCCAGGACTTTTTGGAGATCTGGAGAAATAGATGATTCCGATGTGGAAACATCTAGCGAACATAATTGTGCAATTACACCTCTTTGCTCCTTTTTTAGAAGCTTTGTCATGACATTAGAGCTGATTATCTTTCCTGGTTTCCCTGCAATACCCCTTAATTCAACTTCCTTTCCTTCCGTAGAAAATTTGATGAAAAGTTCTTGAAAATTAAAAGCTATTGTACCCAAGGATTGTAGCCATTGGACTCCTAGTACAACATCAGCACCTCCCATTGGAATGGAAAGCATTGGGCTAGTCAATACATATTCTCCCATGGATAGCTTGATATTATGGCACTTTCCAGAGCAATTTATTGTTCCTCCATTTGCAATCATCACTTGACACTCTGGTGTTGGATATAGGAAGCAATTCAATTCTTTTGCTACCCTACAATGAATAAAATTGTGGGTGCTTCCTGAATCAATCAACACTATTACCTTTTTCTTCTTGATTTGTCCTTCTATCTTGATGGTTTGAGGAGTGGTAATTCCCGCCAATGCATTACAAGATATGGTCGGATTTATTTGTTCTTCATCTAGGCTTTGTTCCTGGAGTATATCTTCTTCTTTTGACCTTTCTTGCTCCTTTTCTTCTTCCTCTTCACAATCTATGTAGAATAATTTCTTCTCAGCACACTTATGACCTTTAGTGTATTTGCTATCACAACTGTAACAAAGCCCTTTTGCTCTTTTTTCTTCCAATTGTTGTGGTGTCAACCTTATAGGTTGTGGAAGACTAGGGGCAACAACACTTCCGTCTTTATAGTTGTGAGTGGTATGCTTCCTGGTTGCCATAATTTTGCTTTCCATTTTTCTTGCTAACCTGAATGCCTTCTCTAATGAATCAGGTTCCCAAAGGCGAACATCATGTTGGATATTATCCTTTAAAGACCCTATGAACACATCAATCCTATGCTCCTCTGGAATATCTTTTACCCTTATGTTCAATTTTTGGAACTCCTCAATGTGCTCCATTACTGAACCCTTTTGTTTGAGACTTATCAATTGGCTAAAAAAAGTGTTGCTTTTTGTATCTTCATAATGTGCTATCAATTCTTCTGTAAAAATTTCCCAAGTGATAATTTTTTTACGAGAGCAAAGCCATTGATACCATACAAACTGATTTGGTTCCAAATATACAGTTGCCATACGTACCTTTTGTGCGTTTTTCACATTATTGAGATCGAAGAATTGCTCCATCTGTAATATCCATGTGGCGGGATCCTTGCCATCAAATTTCCTCATATCGATTTTTGGAATATGGTGATTCTTCGATCCAACATTAGCGTCTATGGAATCATGATTAACATTTCTTTTGTTCTCATCATGAGTTTCCTTTACTACCTTTTCACCATTAGTGACCCTTTCTTGTAGCAACTTCTTCAATTCTTCCATGTCTGTCTTCAAATCTATCTTCAAATCTGACATGTCTCTCTTCAAATCTATCTTCGAATCATCCATCTTAGCTTCCATGCCCTTTATCTTAGATTCCACGCCACTTATCTTAGCTTTTGTTAGCTTTTGTGAGCGTGACATTTGTTTCACTTGTTCTTGTAATTTTGATATATCATGTAGCATTTCTTCCTCTTCTTCATGAGTCATGCTAGAGCTTTCAGGTTCCTTACTAGGTGTTTTCATTTTCTTTCCTCGGGGCATCAGTTACCGATAATAATGCTTTACTATGCCCTTTGAATTCTGTTAAACCAGGCTTACACAAAAATTTAAAAAAAAACTACACACCTTTTTTCACTTTATAGAAGCCTGATATTGAATCTGATGTATCTCTGTAATTTCGGATCATCCAGTTCTGAAATTGCTACCTGTAGTAGCCTTCTGTGTCCTCTTTCCAATGCCACAAGTCTGAGCCAAATTGGATTCTCCAAGGAAGAGTTATGTGAAATCTCCCACAGTGACTTGCTTTTAGACTGGTTCAGTGAGCGAACTTGTACCACGTGCCACGAGTCACTATTTCAACCTTTGAATCTGAAACACACACACAAGAAGCTACAGTCCGTCCTCTTTCTGTACGTTCTTACGAAATTTCAATCCGATCCCCAGAGAGAAAGTTATGACGATTTTTCCCAGGTCACCTGTTTTGAATGTAATTCAGGAGTCTACAAAAAGACCAACTTCCTCAGATCATATCTCTACAAATATCGCGCGAAAATATCTGAAATTCGGACCCAAGGTTCAGCGTGATTCCTTCTCAAATGGAGTTTTTTTTCGACTTCTGAAACGTCACAGAAAAAAAAGTTATAGCGAAAATTCCACGATGACCTGTTTGGAGCAGCGAAACCCTAGAATCCAAAGCTCTGATACCAAATGTTATGAAACCAGCTCAAGAAAAGATAGAAAAGATAGATCAACGCCTTAGAATTCGGCCTCTTCGAGGGGGCAACCTCCTTTAAATTACATAAATGAACAATTCTTGGATGATACAAATGACAAAACCTCCTTTCTATATATAGGAGTCTAGGGAGTCACAATATAATCCAGTCGACCTAACAATAGTAATATAAAGCCACAAAAATAACAATAGAGGGATTCTATGGGGCACAGAAATAACAATATGGGGGTAATAGGGGCACAACAATATAAATAATGGGTATAAATGCAATAGTAATGGGGTAATCACTAGTATTATAGGGACCCAACAGCTTTGGTTTTCTCAACTGATTTGCTAGAGGACCCCACTTCCATTTGCTGTTTTGGCATGCTAGATGGTTGAGTTGCCACATTAGTTTCATGCCATTTGAGAGTTGTTTCCAAAAAGGTTTCCCAAGTCATACCTTTCTCTATAATTTGGTGAGGGACTATAGTCTTGATCAGACTATGATGAAACAGGCTAGGGTAGTGCTCCTTTTTCTTCATCTGAATCCTCTCTGACATTTTGGCAATGCTCCTACATAGGTAGTTGCACATATTTAGTGGATTCTAAGAGGTAGAATGCATTAGTAGGAAAATATGATAAGCATACAACCTAGAGAATCTTCCTTCACATGTAAAGAAATTCATGACAATCTTCATCAAAGGGGCATACTTCTCCCATAAGTATTTGAAAGGCATAACATAAGCATGTTTTTCCTTGTATGGTGTTTTTAAGAAGTGCCTATAATACTCAATATCTAGGCTCATTCCATTGAACCAATATTCACCATTGTCCGGTAGCCTTGTAGCAAGTGAAATGGAGGCCACTGAAAAAGTGAATTCAACACCAGTAATAATAGCACTTTCTCCCTTCAATTGAGTTTCCACCCAATCTGTTAATTGCTTATTGAAACTCACCTCACTCACCCTTTTGCAGAAATCCAAGCAATGTACATCTTCAAAACACTGTTTGATAAAGGGATATGAGTTGATTTCACTGCCATTTGATGGCTCATATATGAGGATTTTCCCTCCCTCATGATGTCTTTTCCTCTCTAGTGAAGATTCTACGTCCATGATGATAGAAACCCTAACAACAAAAAAATGAGAACAATTGTGCGATATGAGTGGAAAATGGAGTGATGGGAAGGTGAAACTTGAAAAAATGATAAGGGAGGTTCGAAAGAGGTGGAAATGAAATATGGAGAGCTGATGGAAATGAGTGGAAAAAAATGGAGGAATGATATTCTTGTGAGGAGGAAAAAACATAGTTTATTTTAGTAAAAGTGCCAAAAAAACCCCTAGGAATGAACTAGGGTTTCACTTTTGGAGAGGTCAAATTCTGTTTGGAGGTTGATTGAATGGTTTAAATAGTTTATCAAACATGTATATAGGTCTAGGGAAACATTTTACATGTTTAAAAACCAAGAAATACAAATGGCCATCATCAACCTATCATTCTCCATGAAAATTTCACTACAAAACCCTAATTGGAAAAATAATTGGCATGAGATGATTTTCAAAAACAAATAAGGAAGTGCAATGATGTACTTACTTATTTTTTGGCTTAGGAAGCAATAAAATCAAGTTAGCAGGCTTAAAAGTTAAATTTGGGAGAAATTTGGGTGTTTTCTTGGCACTCTGCCCCAAGCGCAATGTAGTTACGTTGAGCGTATCAGCTAAGCACAGCGCAGTGTCTCTCTGCATAATGCCAGGCCTCCAAGCGCAGTGCAATGTCTCTGAGCGTAGCGTCTTGAGATTTTTCCCTATTTTTCCTAAAAAATTGACTTTTTCTCTCTTTTGGATAGGAGAGCTTGATAAACAAGAGTGAATAAGAGGTAAATGAAACAAGCTTGGGGCTTTTGAGTTTATATAGGAAAATTTATTTCATAGAAATGTGATAGGTGACCAGCATGAGTGAATTTTCAAAAGAATGACCTCATTTCTTGACGGACCAAACAGTGACCAAATTTTACTATGTAAACCTAGTGACATGAAAAATTTGATTTTGATAGTCCTGACAAGCATTGTAAAAGCACACTTGATCTAGGTGACAGGCTAACAAGAGTGACACTAACAAGAGGCAAGTAAGATAACTCTATAAGTAGCAAGGGTGTAACCACTACAGTGAGTCATGGAAGGTGTATGGGAGGTTCTAAGACATGGGGGTTGAGATGATTACGCCCCTTGACAACCAGTAACAGTACTTAGCTGGGAAGGGAACACACAAGCGAAAATGCATCACAAGCTAGAAAGCAGGTCAGCCGACAATCCAAAGTGATGGTTAAACCAACAACACATATGCAACATGATTCATATAATCGCATACAAAGCAGTTCATACACAACTACGTAAGTTAAACAACATGCATTAGTAAGCAACTTGAAAAAACCAACTACAATAAAAACATATGCATAAAAATGTGTTGGCTCTTCTTATATAAAGAAGTGTAAGTCCCAATCATAAAATATATCCAAGTAAACTTGCTAACGCCAACGGTGGAACATTACAGCCACATCCGCCTGCTCCTCCAAAGAGATGAACTAGCTCCGTGCAATGGAGAATCCAAGGTGAGTTACAATATTGTCCAAGCTTTCTCCAAGATAGTCTTATCAGAAGCTTGGCTGACCAAAAGTCAATACAATGAGTTATGAGGGACTATTTATAGCAAAGGGTGGGGTTTCCCTTGACATTCCTCTTTGCGACTGTTCAACTACCCTCTTGATTCTTCACCTACTCTATGGCTGTTACATCCACTATTGACACTTGACTTATAGTTGACATGAATCAACATTACAATGCACATGTACCTATGTGAACACAATAGCTTGAGCAAGCTAAATTAGACATCGCTCTGACTTAGACAACTGTAGAAGTCCAACTGCTCAACATCCTCATGTTGATCAATAGTAACATATTGATTCCAAGCTTTGTAGTCTCTGATAGTGTTCGTGTGTTCCGCGGTCACATCCATCTAAAACTTGACCTTTGCCTCCATAGCATCCAAGTACACTGCTCGAGCTCCTTGGTCCAACTTATCTGAAAGCATGCACATCATTGTCTTCAATGTGGCCAGACCAACATACTTGTGCATGATGTCTGCACTAATAGGAAAGTCTGGTCTAGTGGCAATGTGCATCAACTCGTCGAAGTATGAGTGAAGCTCTAGCCAGACCTGCTTCTTTGTCTTCACCTGGGTGAGAGTCCCGATTGATGGGATCGCATGCATGCGCACTGCAACATCCATGATTTTTAATTCTCATGCATGGGAAGCTTGTATGCTAGTGATGAACTAGGGAGCTCTTGATAATTTTGGATCAGACTCCAAATACGTGCCTTTAGCTCGACCGCATTGACCCTCATCATTTTAGGAAAGTTAAGTGGGGCTCCCTTGTACTTCATCGTCCATGTTTTCATGTCATCAATAGAAGCATGCACGTTCTTCAAGATGCATGCTCTTCTAGCACATCGTTGTCACCATCCATTGAGATGGATGATTTCCTTGTGCATGGTACCAAACTTGGAGCACAATGCTCGCATAACTATGTCAAGGGACAATACTTCATCTTGTATTGCCTTCTTCAGTTCAGCTTAGGCGAACATTGTCACGAAGTCTCCTCCTTGCTTGGCCACTTGTAATTCCTTTTCCATTCACTCATTCTTAGCTATTAGGAAGCGAACACTTGAGATAGTGGCTTTGGCATACACTCTGGTTGCATCAGCCACGATAGCTAGATGTTTGTGCACATCATTCACAATCACTCATTCTTCAACTTGCACAAGAGATGTTTGATCCTCCAGAGTTGACACTCTACGAGACTGCATAATTCTATGTTGGGATTTATAAAATGAAATGCTTTGCATCTCTTCTTCTGGCTGATCACTAAGGATCCCAGTGCTTCCTTGGTCACTTGAGACTTTCTCATCATCAGGATAAATTAAATTGGGTGAGTCGACCTCTTTGTGGTGAGGCATGAGGTTGGTGTCCTGTTCCTACTCCTTCTGCTCCATGTTTGCATCCAACTGGTGAAGTGCTTGTTCTATCTCATGAGAAAAGTATTGGCCCTGCGATGGTTCACCGTGTTCACCTGATGCGAACTGCTCAGATGAATCAGCTACTTGTATGGGTGCTACTTCGTCTATTTGCACATGTTGTGACCTTGCTGTATATGTTGCTACTGCACTTCCCTCTCCTGTTTGCATAGCTCTTCTTCCTTTCGGAGTTGCTCTCTCAAATCATGTAACTCCTTCTTTGCTTCTTCAATTCTCTTCTTATACTTCTGCCTTCATGCAATTCTCTTGTCGTGCTATTACTTCTTCCCTTTGTCACACACTGGTATGCTGGGCTTTGCTGCCTGCTACTACTGCTACTATTATTGGTGCTCTCTATGTTGCTGCTTCACGCTACTTTACTAAACACTCCATAATGAAGCTAACTATTCATTCGGTCTGGAGAGACTATAGCAATATCTCTGTGGGTCCTCCTTGGCCCAATGAAATGTTGGCATTATGGCACAGGTTTGGAGCTATGGCACAGGTTTTGTCCTTGATGGCAACTCTCTTTGGTAACAGATCTCAGTTCAGGTTTTCAGAATGAAGGAAAAGACATATACACAGGTTCATCTAGATGAAGACATGTATACACATGGGTTAGACGTTACAAAGGTGCGTATGCGTATACACGCACTTTCATGCAAGGAAAAGCGCGTATATGTTGGAGAACTTACCTTTGGTCAGTGGTAGTTAGTCCTTGATATTTGAACCTATGGATTTGGACCATGGTATCTCGTCAGAAGTGTTGATCCCAAGTTTTGGGTCCATGGTATTGTGTTATTATGGTTTTGGACCGTGGTATTGTGAAAGGCGTATGACTATAAAAGAGGAAGGAGATCATTTGGCAAAGTATCATGTGAATTAATTGAATATCTAATAAGTACTAGATCTGAAATATTGGTGATTGGGGTTATGGTGCAGATTTGAATCTAAATGAAGGAGGAAACTTAGTGCAAAGAGAAGGATAAGTTCTATTGATGGGTCATAATCTTAAGGCTTGAATGATAGTATCTTTTTATGATTTTGATCTATTATATGTGGCACAGGCTTGATCTATAAATCTGATAATCTAGGTTAATTACTGTCTGAATATTTGAAAGAGTGAATTATCCTTTATAGATCTGTACGCAGGTTAAGTGAAGTGAAGGCGCGTCTACACGCTGGTTCAGTGAATACAAATAGCATATACGCAGGTTGGTCCACACTCAAAAGCGTATGCACGCAGGTTTCAGGTTATTGAAGTAGCGTATATCTTTTGAGTTGTGATCTAGCCGCTTTTGTTTATTGCTGCAGTGGTCTAGGTTCAGAATTTGGTGTGTTATTACTGTTACTGTGTTTTTTGGTACAACTGTCAGAGAAGTGTCTACTTGATTCAGTTCTAATTGGTGAAAAGGAGATTGTTTGATGCAGAAATTCTTGATGATTGATTGATGTTCATGGATCCAGTCTGAAAATTTATGAAACGTGGTCCCTGGAAGAAGGAGAAGGGTGTAGCCTTCTATAGGCCAGCACCTACGTGCTAGTATCTTGGCTAGTGCAAGAGCTAACGGGGTTGTAGCTCCGTTCCAGGAGAAGCTGGAGAACGAGAGAGGGTTGTAGCTCTCTGCAGGTTGCAGCCTGCGTACTGGTAAAGGACTGCACTAGTACATTGTAAAAGGAAGTTTCTAATTAAAAGAAGATAGAGAAGAATTGCAGCAGGTGGTTTTCACCCACATTGGGTTTCCACCTTATATCTTGTGTTCTTGTGTATTGTTTCCGATTACTAGTTATTTAATTTTGATACACAGATTAACAATCAACATCTGAAAGATAAAGTAAATTATAAGTTTGCATTGTATACGCAAGTTTCCTTCTACATAGTTGCGTATATACGTGGATTTAATTAACTAAAGTAGTGTATATTATCTGGATTTTAAAAAGGGAATATTTTACTTGATAATACTGATTCACCCCCACTCTCAGTATTATTTCCAACAATTGGTATCAGAGTAGGTCCTTCTGAAGAAGCTTGATCGCTTGAAGGAAGATCCATCATCATGAGAAACTATGAGAGAGAAGCATCAATCAGGCCACCAATTTTTTGTGGGACCAACTTCGTCTATTGGAAGGTAAGAGTCACAACCCATCTCCAATCTCTTGGTACAGAAGTCTGGGATATCATAGATACAGGGTACACTTTTCCATCAACAACTCCTACAGATCCGGCTGAGAAGAAGAAATATGAAACAAATGCAAAGGCTGTCAATACTCTGTTAGGATGTCTATCTCAATCAGAATTCGTGAAGGTTATGCAGTATAAATCCGCAAAAGAAATATGGGACAAGATTGTTCTGAGCTATGAAGGAGATGAACAGGTAAAACGAGCAAAACTTCAAACCCTCAGAATTCAGTATGAAAATCTTAGAATGCATAATGATGAAAGTGTGGCTAACTATTTCCTTCATGTAGATGAGATTGTTAATTGTATGAAAAAATTGGGTGAAGAAATAAAAGAGGTTGTTGTGGTTGAAAATGTTCTAAGATCTTTGTCCCCTAGGTTTGAATCTAAAGTTTCTGCAATAGAAGAAAAAGAGAATCTACGAAACCTTACCATGTCACAGATGCACGAAATTCTGACTACTTATGAAATGAGGAAAGGAGGACCATCAGACAGGAGAGAAGCTGCCTTCAAGGCTTCAGGCAAAGGAGATTACTATGAGTCAGGACACGTGTTAGAAGAAGAAGAAGAATCGAATTTTGTCAAAAACCTTCAACAGGGTGTTGGACGATTCCGAGGTAAGTTACCTTTCAAATGCTTTGCTTGTGGAAGAGTCGATCACTATGCTACCAAATGTCCTTAGAAGGATAAGATTAACCAGGGGAAGGAACCTGTTAGATGGAACAAGAAACAGAATGCAAATAAGAAAAGCTATTACACTCATGAAGATAGTGATGGACTTTCAAATAGTGACGAATATGAACGAGGTAATAATTATAAACTTTTAATGGTTTTTGAAGATGATGATTACATGGATGCTATATATGAAGAAGGTCTTTATGAAGAGATTTCTAAACTCAAAATTTGTTTAGGAGAGAAAAATGTGATTATTGATTCTTTGCAATGTCAATTGGCTGAAAGGGAAAAACATCATGAAAAATTGGAATGTGAAATTGTGGGACTTAGGAAAGAGATTGAGAAAACTAAAGCTCTTAATCTTAGATTTGTTAAAGGATATGAAACTCTAGATGAGATTATCAATGTGCAGCGTTCCCCACTAATCAAGATAGGTCTGGGATATAATGAAGAAGCATATCAAGTGCAGAAACCATCCACCTCAAAAAGTTATCTTGATGCAGCAAGGACGAATGAGCAAAAGCCCAATGGAGATCACCAGGTAAAACAGGGACGATCTACATCAAGAATAAACAAAGACTACCAGGTAAATCGGGGGAAATCAACCTTAAGGATGAACAAAAGCTACAACCAGCCACAGGTAAAATCTTCTCAATTTTCCTCAAGAAAGGATGACAATAGAAACTACAATCATTTGGCTGGTAGATTTGATAATCGTAGGAGTCCCTTCAATGGCCAATGTTTCTCTTGCCATAACTTTGGCCACAAAGCAGCTCAATGTGTTGCCTATAAAACAATCATGACTAGTGTTACACTAAAATTTGTCACCATGACTATTTGCAGTCAGTATGGCTCCATCTACTGTCCTCCTTGGCAAGTCTTATACCTCTGCTCCTCATGTCAAACTCCAAAAAGAGAGAAAGCCTTTAAAAGTCAATATAACTCTGGTTACGCAATTTCTCTTACTCTTACCTGTGTGTACGCACCTCAAGTTCATAATACCTGCGTACTTGTACGCTCTGTCTATAAAGGGGTGGGTGCGTACTCCTGTAAAATTCAAAAGGCGCAAGTTTTACTTCAAAAAACTTACTTGTGGTCGATTCTAGAGCATTCTAGAAGATGATTTGACATGGATTGAGTGCCTCCAGATGGTTCGTGCATCCCAATGAAAGAGGAACTTATCCCATGAAGAGGGGAACTATCCCTTTGAAAGAGGGGCTTATCCCATTCACGGTGGACCTGATTAACTTCCTCCAAAGAATTATAAATACAGGCATTAGGCCAGAGGGAGGGGAGGTTGAAAGCTGAACATTCCTAAGGGTAGATGCTGCTGAAATTAGGACTCCCTTATAGAGCTTGAGAGGAGAGATTCCAATCCTTTCTTAGCTTCATTTGGAAGTGGGTGAGCTGATCAAAGTAGAGGAGAACTCTTGCTGGACCCTGGGAAGGACCTGCACAACACCAAGGCACTGGTTGTAATGGTTTCTTTTGTTTCCAATTAATACAATTAAGTTCATTTTTCTCAACAAGTTGTTATATATAATTTGTTTCATAAACTCCTTGGTCTTTATGATGAGTTATTCAGGAGAAGAATTCTTGGAGGATTTCTTCTTACTTTTAGTGTTCACTGTACCAATCTTGCCATCAGCAGCATGAGATCCCGAAGGAGCAGCAGCGATTTGATTTGACTTGGGAAGATCGAGGATCTTTTTGTGTAACGTACCTGACTGAGTATAAACTAAGTCAAGGTACTGTGCTTGAGCAATCACTTGCTCCTCAGTAACTACTTCGGCCTTAGCTACGTCTTCAGTAATCTTCGGTAACAATGATTTAACAAACCATTCAGCTAATATCTGGTCCGCGCCTTCGACGTCTCCATTCATGAATATGATCGGAAATATAAGTGGACGTCGATTGTTTTAATGAAGTTAGTAACTTCGTGCCATTATCATATCTGACCGGCAACTGAAAATGAGTTAAAAACGAGGTAGCTAACTGGCTAAAATTATAAAAAGATGCCCGTGGTAACTCAATATACCACTTGGCCTCAAGACCAATGAGAGTGCGTTGGAAAAGACGTAAGCGGATCGAATCATCCGAGATGGAATTAGTGGCACACCAGAGGTGGTAAGTCATCACATGATTCGACGGGTCCTCTCCAGACTTACCCTCGAACTTGGGAATGTCACTGGGCAACTTATTCGGCATTGGCGGCCAAAACGGAAGATAATTAATTGGATCATTCGTTAGGCACGACAAGTCTGGTAAGTCCAAAGTTGAGATATCGTAGCTGCCGATTAGGATCCCTAAAACTCTGGGTCACGAGACCAGTCCCAGGATGAGGATATCCAGGATAACTAGGAATAGGAATTACGTTCGGGATATTGTATCCTCCTGGAAAACCAGGATTAACCGGACCGTACTGGGGTTGTTGAGGTTGTTGATAAGTGTACCTAGGATACAGTTGATACTGGTAAACTGGCTGCTGGACAGCAGGACCGAATTGGTACTGTCCCTGGTACGATTGATAAGTGAATTGTGGTTGACTTGTGACAACCGTACGTAAACCAGGTTTTCCTACAGGCATCTGAACCGTAGTTTGAATCGTAGGTCCAGACGATGGTAAAGATGTCTGAGGAGTAGATACAGAGACAGTAGAAACCGGAGTTGTCGATACTCCAGAACTAAGTGGGGTAGATTGAACAAATGTTGTGGTAGTTGCAGCAGTCGTTTGAGATGGAGTGCGAGGCGAAACAGGCCCAGACTGAGAAACTATCGAAGGTACAGAAGTTTGAATATTAGACTGGACTGGTTGCTGGGGTGAACCACAAACTAAGGGTTGTCCAGTTTGATATGAGAATTGTACATTTGGCTGCAACACCTGTTGAATTTGCGATGGATCCCACACTATGTTCATTCTAGGGTATTGACCCATAACAGGTTGAGGATATTGAGATCCATAACCGGATTGAGGGTAGGATTGATAATTGAAAGGTACATTTCCCGTACCTTGGACATAAGATTGACCTTGGGGTGGTTGGAAATCTTGGTTCAAGTACTGACCTTGGGGTAGATACCCTTGAGGTATGTACTGATACTGGGGTTGACCTTGAGGTATAAATTGATACTGAAGTTGACCTTGGGGTACATATTGAGGCTGGGGTTGACCTTGAGGAATGTACTGCACCATGGGTACATACCGTCCTTGAGGTTGCCCCCCAGACACAATTTGTGTACCTTGAGGTTGCCCCCCAGGCGTTAATTGAGGCTGCCCCCCAGGCGGTAACTGGCCACCTTGAGGTTGAGAATTGGGAATAGAACCTGACATCATGAGAATGTTTTCTACGCTCAACAGTTTATTACCATTGTTTCCAGTTAATAACCCATGTTCAATGGGTTGAGGAGATGCTCCCACAAAAGTACCAGAAAGTGACTGATACCTAGAGGGAACAGAAGGACCACCGTACAAAAAAGATTCAGGCGATTGAGTAAACATGGATGACTGACCAGACATATTTATAGGAGTATAAAGACCCCTAGGTGGATAAGGAGCACGAGGTGGTGAAAAACTTAACCCTGAGTTGTCCAAATAATTAGTTAAAGAAAGATACCAAGTAGTACTTCTAGGTGGACTGTAAAAAATGGATTCACGCTCCCTTAAATCAATAGTAGGTTGATTTTCAGGGATAGGGATGCCTATTTCTTCTTCCGGAGCAAGCTCTTCAATAGCTATCAAACCAGAAGGAAGATTTTCGGTGATGACTCTTTCTACCCTAGGTGAATTAGGAGCACTAGAAGTTGGAGAGACTAACCCCGATGTTGGAGTAACAGGTTCAGGTATCTCAGGTTCTTCGCCTATATCACTAGTAGATGAAAAACTACCAGCAAGTTCGGAAACCGAAACAGCTTCAGGATTATGACCTGTTTCTAGAGTTTTGTAATCAGGATGAACAACCAATGAAGACTCTCATTCTTCAGGTGAACCTACTTTACTGCCACTAGGAGTTACAAGGACTTTCAAACCTTCGTAATGACCCAGGACGTCTTCAGAAGGTTGGCCTCGAAGTCTACGGGACTTCCTCAACAAATCAGCCACGGTTACAACCTCAGGAGACTGGCCCCGAAGTCTACGAGACTGTCTTGGTAATTCAGCCACAGCTAAAAACTTTTAACTACTGCACACGCAAACAAAGTAAAATCTCAAAGCAAACCGCCTAAAGTCTCTAAAGAACCAAACAAATTCAAATCACACACCTAAAGAATCTAGGGCATCAAACCACACGCAAACAGTAACCTTCCGGACCGAAAACACTAGTTGGTGATGAAATCCAACATCGCAGAATTCAGTACAGAAGTGGTGGGTGGAACAGTTACCCCGACAACCTGCTTAATGAATAGACTGGCACAAGTTCCTCCACTTTAACCGTCTCGAGTGAAGTGAACCCCCCAGAAAATCCAAGTGAGTCTAGCCGACGTCTGCTCCAGGTACAGTGGGATCTTCCCTCCACCGTCACCTTAGGAAGAATCCTAAAGATAATAGTCACTAATGTCATCAACAACAACAAATATACCTGGGGGAACAGTCTACGATCCGATATGCACGCAAGGGCAGAGTAACAAGCTCAATCCCCTTGCCGGCTCCTTGACAATAATCCAAGGTTTACCGACAAGTGACCCCAGGCTCCTCGACAATGGTTAATCTGAGGTTTACGGTTTGTAGTACGTGCATATCTGGCGTCGTTCCCAATGAAGGAGGATTGATTCCCTCACTAGTTCGGACACGATCTCGTGCTTCTCCTTTAAGAGGAGCTTTCCCAGAGCATAAATGTAACTATTGGATTTATCCTACTGCAAGATAAACTACTTGTTTGTTTTTACTGTCTTGGAGATTTAATTACTCTCCTACTCCAAGACACTAGCCTGATCTATGTAAATAAAAAGTAAATAAAAAGTTACTAAGTTAATTTTACTTTAAGCGTTAATTTTTATGGCTTTTCTTTAGGACAAAATGTAGCGGAGATGAAACTGATGGTGTGTAGACTCGACTCAAATCCACTAAAAAGATGCACCTAATATGAAACAAAACAATCTTTCATTTTCAATGAATTCCCTAGCTAAGAGAGTTGGAGAATGCAAAATTTATAAAGACAACTTTCTTCGCAATGAAAATCAAAGAAACAATCTCTTTATCTTTTCCAAAGCACACAACACATGACCACTAATTATTTCACGAAAACTTCCTTTCTCTTTTCAAAGACTTCAAACGCTACTAAAAAAACTTTCTTGAAAAGAGATTTTTGTATTTTTCCTATTTTAACAAAGCATGTAAAACTACTTAACAAAAATCAATTTTAAAATCTATGAAAATCTAAAAGAAATTTATCTCAAAGAAAATCTAAGAGAAATTTACCTAAAAGCAAATCTAATGAGGTAAAAGCCTACAAAATATAATTCCAAGATGTTTTACTCGGTTACAATTCAACCAAGGACTAATTCATGCAGAATCATAAATCAGTCAAAAACAAAAATAAAAAACTCTTGTTCTTTTTCTTAAGAATGAAACTCACAGCTTAACAGACAAGCCTTCTCGAAATTCCTCAAAGAGACAACACAATGGTAGGTTTCTCAAACAAAGGTGGGTTTTACGAAAGGTCCGACTCCTAAAAAGACTGAAAAGAGCAGAGATATCCAAGGTTTTTACAACTTCTAAAGCCAAAGTCACTACAAGACCAATACAAAAATCAAACCTAGGGCTAGAACTTCTATGAACTTCACTAAAACCCTTGATGCTAATGAAACAAGCTTAGATGAAAACTTCTGACAGGTAACCAGTGGATTTGGGCAGCAATAAATAAACTATAAACAAAATCTAATAGGTAAAGAGGAAAAAAATTGAAATTTTCTAAACTTTTGACAGGGTACGCAGGCAGCCTGTTTGCACAGGTGCGGCCACGCTCTGTATACAAAGCAGAAGTGCGTACAGGTACGCACTGTGCTTAATGCAGAGGGTGCGTACTGCTCTCAAAACCAAGAAAAATAAAAACTAACTCAACCCTAAGCTATTCCACCCAAATTCACAGTCAATCAGTCAAAAACTAGAAAGAAATCGACTTTTCTCAAATCAAAGTATCAATCAAAAGATAAATCAATCAAATCCATGGATTCCCCAGTGGAGTCGCCATTTTGTCATGCGAAAAGAGTCAATTTTGGGGACAAAACCGACCTCCCTAGAAACTAAGGCTTTCTAGTGACAAACAAAACAATCAAGCACTATCTTTCCCTAAATATGCATTTAAAATAAAAGCAATCAGGTGTTTAAGGCTTACCTTCAGTCCAACGCTGTTTGTAGCAACCAAGCCTCTCCGATCCAGATGAGCTCCTTCTCCTTGAAGCCTACATTCACTAATAAGCAAACGATTACATAGCAGCTGAATAACTCATATAATAAAATATATTCATCATAAAGACCAAGGAGTTTATGAAACAAATTATATATAACAACTTGTTGAGAAAAATGAACTTAATTGTATTAATTAGAAACAAAAGAAACCATTACAACCAGTGCCTTGGTGTTGTGCAGGTCCCTCCCAGGGTCCAGCAAGAGTTCTCCTCTACTTTGATCAGCTCACCCACTTCCAAATGAAGCTAAGAAAGGATTGGAATCTCTCCTCTCAAGCTCTATAAGGGCGTCCTAATTTCAGCAGCATCTACCCTTAGGAATGTTCAACTTTCAACCTCCCCTCCCTCTGGCCTAATGCTTGTATTTATAATGCTTTGGAGGAAGTCAATTAGGTCCACCATGAATGGGATAAGCCCCTTTTTCAAAGAGATAGTTCCCCTCTTCATGGGATAAGTTCCTCTTTCATTGGGATGCATCAACCATCTGGAGGCACTCAATCCACGTCAAACCATCTTCTAGAATGCTCTAGAATCGACCACAAGTAAGTTTTTTGAAGTAAAACTTGCGCCTTTTGACTTTTACAAGAGTACGCACCCACCCCTTTACAGACAGAGCGTACAAGTACGCAGGTATTATGAACTTGAAGGTGCGTACACGCAGGTAAGATTAAGAGAAACTGTGTAACGAGAGTTATATTGACTTTTAAAGGCTTTCTCTCTTTTTGCAGTTTGACATGAGGAGCAAAGGTATAAGACTTGCCAAGGAGGACAGTATGGTTATTGATGGAGCCATACTAACGAATCTTTGTTAAGGAAAATATTTCACTGCCGGCACAATCATCAATGATTTGATCGATATAGGGTGTTGGGTAGTTGTCCTTTGGACAAGCTTGATTAATGTCCCTATATTCGACGCATATTCTTATTGTTCCCTGTTTTTTGTTAACCGGAACAATATTCGATACCCAATCCATTAACGGGATCGGATAAATGAAACCTGCTTTCAACATTTTTTCAACTTCTGCTTTAATTGCAGCAGCTTTTCATGGGTGAATCTGATGCAAACATTGCCGGATGGGTTTAGCGTCTGGGTAAGTCTTGATCTCATGAACAACAATCGTGGGATCAATTCCTGGCATTTCCTCATAGGACCAGGCAAACACGTCACAGAATTCTTGAAATAGGGCCTTGTATGTCTGAATTTCGTCATCTGTACACAAGGCACCTATATGAATTTTCTCAACAATTCTAGGCTTAACCGAAATGTCAATGGGAATAGTTCGAGAAATGTTTCCCAAATGTTTAGAGGAATCGCTGAGGTTGAAGTGGATTGAGCGCCTCCAAATGGTTCATGCATCCCAATGAAAGAGGAACTTATCCCATGAAGAGGGGAGCTATCCCTTTGAAAGAGGGGCTTATCCCATTGATGGTGGACCTGATTAACTTCCTCCAAAGCATTATAAATACAGGCATTGGGCTAGAGGGAGGAGAGGTTGAAAGCTGAACATTCCTAAGGGTAGATGCTGCTGAAATTAGGACTCCCTTATAGAGCTTGAGAGGAGAGACTATCCCTTTGAAAGAGGGGCTTATCACATTGATGGTGGACCTGATTAACTTCCTCCAAAGCATTATAAATACAGGCATTGGGCCAGAGGGAGGAGAGGTTGAAAGCTGAACATTCCTAAGGGTAGATGCTGCTGAAATTAGGACTCCCTTATAGAGCTTGAGAGGAGAGATTCCAATCCTTTCTTAGCTTCATTTGGAAGTGGGTGCGCTGATCAAAGTAGAGGAGAACTCTTGCTGGACCCTGGGAGGGACCTGCACAACACCAAGGCACTGGTTGTAAGGTTTCTTTTGTTTCCAATTAATACAATTAAGTTCATTTTTCTCAACAAGTTGATATATATAATTTGTTTCATAAACTCCTTGGTCTTTATGATGAATATGTTTTATTATATGAGTTATTTAGGTGCTATGTAATCGTTTGCTTGTTAGTGAATGTAGGCTTCAAGGAGAAGGAGCTCATCTGGATCGGAGAGGCTTGGCTGCTACAAACAGCGTTGGACTAAAGGTAAGCCTTAAACACCTGGTTGCTTTTATTTTAAATGCATATTTAGGGAAAGATAGTGCTTTATTGTTTCGTTTGTCACTAGAAAACGCCTTAGTTTCTAGGGAGGTCGGTTTTGTCCGCAAAAATGACTCTTTCCGCATGACAAAATATTTCGCAGAGGAGCCCATTATGGACGAATATTTGTTTCTAATCAGGACTTTAGATCCGTGGTATGGGGATATCATCATCTATCTCCAGACCCAATCCTTTCGGCCCGAAGTTTCAAAGTCGGAACGTCGGAAAATTCGATTCCAGTCCCAACAATACAAAATTATTGGAGATACTCTTTATCGCCGTGGGGCGGACTCTATTTTTCGACATTGCTTAACTCACGAAGAGGCTGAAAGGGTTGTAAATGACTGTCACTCTGGAGCATGTGGCGGTCATATGTCTGGGTATGCCACAGCCCAAAAGATATTGCGCACTGGCTACTTCTGGCCGTCCTTATTTAAAGATTGTATTACTGCGGTCCGAAAATGCCACAACTGTCAAGTGTTTGATCGAAAGATGCGCGCTCCACCTGCTCCTCTCCACCCTATAATTTCCGCTGGTCCTTTTGCCAAATGGGGTATCGATTTTATTACATGTAACCCTCACTCGGCCGGGGGGCATGCGTATATCAACCTTGCGGTAGATTATTTTACTAAGTGGGCCGAGGCGATGCCTACATTCGAGGCAGACGGAAAGACAGCTGCAATTTTCGTGTTCAATCATATAATTGCTAGGTTTGGTGTCCCACAAGCGATAATCACTGACCATGGGCACCATTTTCGAAACGTCATGATGACAGAACTTACAGGCCAGCTTGGTTTGCGTCACGATAGTTCAACTCCTTATTATCCACAAGAAAATGGTCTGGTTGAGTCCATCAACAAAGTTTTAGTTATCATGATCCGACGAATCATTGGTATTCATCGGTCGAATTGGCACAACATGTTATTTTCAGCGCTTTGGGCGTACCGAACCTCAGTGAAAACATTAACAGGGTTCACTCCTTTCCAACTAGTGTATGGTTTGGAAGCTGTGCTACCCATTGAATGCGAAATCCCGTCACTGCAAATGGCCATCGAGTTACTTCCAACTACTTTCGAAGAGGAAAAGCATTTATTATACTTAGCTCAATTAGATGAGAATCAACGTGATGCTGCGTTAGCGATCGAGACTCACGCAAAACATATGAAAGCTCAGTATGATCGAAATGTGACCCCTCGAAATTTTTCGGAAGGAGACCTAGTGTTATTGTATGATCAAGCTAATGATAAATTAGGTGCTGGAAAATTCGTTCCTATGTGGCATGGGCCCTATATTGTCAAGCGAAAGCTAGCAAAAGGGGCCTATGAGTTGGTAGACTTTGACGGGGACTCTTTGGGTAAACCAAGAAATGGTCTTTACTTGAAGAGGTATTATGCTTAAAAGAATGGGTATGGAGATTTTTAGTTAGGTTAGTTTTTCTTTCTAGCTGGTGTGTTTGTTAGTTTAGACAGTGTGCTTAGCTTAGAGAGTGTGTTTTCGTCGTTATTTCTACTTATCCTGGTTTTAATCTTGATATTGCAGATGTCGATGCCTCTCCAAACATACATTGGTTTTGCTGATGGTGCTTGTCGTAGTACACGGAATATCTCTTCCGCAGCTTGGGTTATCTATTCGCCCTCTGACGAGTTAGTTTCTATGCATGGGGTAAGCCTCGGTTAAACAACAAACAAAATTGCCGAATACAGTGCAGTGATTGAGTTATTGTCTGAATCTATTTCATTTGGGATTCAGAGTTTGATAGTGAGGTTAGATTTTGAACTCGTTGTATTAAAACTTAATAGAGTATATGCCATTAGAAATCCAGTGTTATTAAGGTTATTTTTGAGAGTGCGTCTCTTGGAACGTGAGTTTGATTACATTGAATATCAACATATTCCAAGGTCTTTAAATACATTAGCAGATGCAATTGCTTCTCGAATGTTAAATAGACATTTGCAATAATCATACATGTAAATTTAAAACCATTCCATAACATGATTTACAAGATAAGCCGGTAATAATGATATATATATAGGAGTGTGTCGAAAAATACATCGTCTTCGATCATAGGTTGAAAAACACCTTATGATCGGCAAAAATGATAAGTACAAAAAACCAAAATGTCACACGTGTCTACAAAACGACCATCCAATCACTGGTGATGATCTCTATATGACACCACTGCACGGGCCACCCTACACAAGAACCTCCTAAAAGGTCCTGGGACCCCAACTACATAGCGTTGAAGCCAGATTGGAATTTCATCTATGGTAGTCTCCGGTATATCTGTTGTAAGACGCTCCAGGTCACTTTCCAACTCAGCTAAAGTCTCTATGGCCTCGTCCTGTGGGGCCGGTGCCGCTGCAACTGGTAGTCTCCTCTCGAAAGGTCGGAGATTGGCTGGACGTCGTGTGCCTACATCTGCATTTTGAAAATTATTACTATCAGTTTTGAGACGATATAAAAACAAACAAAAAAATAGATAGTTTAAAAAACTTGTGGAAAATGAAGTTACCTGTATCATCCCATTTTTCTCCCGGTGGAAGAACCATGTCCGGATCTCCATGAAAATCAACTCCGACATAAGGAAAATCCTGTATAGAAAAGACCTGGTATTCTAACCAGTGAAAGTACTCCAGAGTAAATCGAACAACCTCCGTTCCCTCGTCAGGATGACGGGCCATAACCGCAACCCATCGCATCAATTTGGGCTCTCGAGGAATCCCAACACCAACAGTGAGCTGCTGTGGGATCAGCATCAGAACCCTCTCTAAGCCAAAACTCACAACTAAAGGCCCATAACCAAAAGTCTTTAGCTCTCTATTTTTGGCTCTAGTCAGTTGGCCTTTTACATTGGCCAACACAGCATCACACCAGTTGAAAATGGTACCTCGATAGCAATCAATCGCCATCCGCATCTGGGATCCAGTAGCATTGTGTAAAACGGCAGCCCTGCAAAGTCTGGTAACTGTAAAGGCAATCACCATAAGTTCAGGACGTGATATAGTTTTGGTCTCTATCCCCTTCTCCTGAGTCTGAGTGTTACACCACTCTAGTCGGAGACTAGCGATGGACTGGCCACCCGGCCTAGTCCCGAACAGAGTCAAGTGCTCGCCTCTCTTGGGAAAACCAGTAAGAAACTAAATATCTGTGGGCTCCATTTCGAGTTGGTGCCCTCCAATATAAAAACACTCGTCCTGAACGTTCCATCTTTCTACCAGCCACTCTAGAAATCTCACTTGGGCCCTCATGCTAGGTATGGCCAAGTATTTATGAAGGCTGCATGCCTTCAAAGCATCAATTGACGGTTGGTGATTAATGGCAGCCAGATCAACATCTTTGTGCTCTCTCTCGCGCCAATCAAGCATGGTGAACAATCTACACACCAGAAAACATCCATTAGATTCCATGAAATCAAAAAAAATTGGTCCATTTTGGAGAATTTGGGGTTTAAAAACTTGTTGCGTGGAGTACGCACCTCGCCTTTAGGAACAGAGCATGGGTACGCAGGGTCTCTGAAATCAAGGTGTGTACCCTCGACATTTTTCCAACCGAGAAAATGTCGGGGTACGCGGGTCCCTAGTGTGGTGCCTACGTACGCCGAGAGGCGGTCTTTGAAACCCCAAAACCTCCAAAAAATGAAATCTGGGGCCTAAAAAAGAATTCTAAACGGATGAAATTGAAGAGGAGGATGTTCAAAATTACCTGGAAGAGACGGCGTTCGGTTTCGACGGTCGGATTCTCCGCAATGTCCACGGGAAGTTTCTTGCCAAAAGCCCTTTTTCTCTCCTCAACAGTAAAATGGTAAAAATGAATTGGTAAAAGCCCTTTTTATAGGTTTTTGGGTAAATAAATGGTAAATTTGTTTATTTTTCACCATGAAAAGGTATTTTTCAAAGCATTTTTATCTATCTTCAACAGGTATGAGTAATGTGTTGGTTTTTGTGCAGGATAAAGGGTTTTCAGCGAAAATTGTCATTTTTTACAAACAAAAACATCAAAGTCATCTTTAAGCCCTTTTCTGACTCCTAAAACATGAAAAGATTGTCGAGCATTTCTTTTACACTCGTTAAAACGGAATTAAAAGACGGTCCTCTTACAACCCTTTTCTGATCGTAAAAACATGAAAAGATTGCCGGATTTTTGTCGTTTCAAATTCGATATTGGAAATAAAACGACGTGTCCTTGATCACTTTTTACTTTTCAGATCAGAGACACTAATCATGAAAGTACTCCTTGGTCGTAAAGATCAAGCGGTACTCTCAAGTATTATTTTATACTTTTTCGGGCTTGGGAGACACAAATTTACGAAAAAGGTCAAACCTGGAGTCTTCTTAAGTTTTTTCAGACTCTCTAAAATTGAAAAATGCCGAGTTTCTCCTATACTGGACTCGTTAAAATTTCACAGTAAAGGACCTGTTCGATTACAAACAGGAATGGACCACTCCTTCTTAGGGTTTGAATCTAAACTAAGTTGGACTCATCCGAAGGATGAGCTTATAATCAAGCAAATGTTATCCTCCTCAAGCTTGTAAAAAATAAAGAGGTACTTGCCAGAAATGGTGGGGGAAAAGAGAGAAAAATGAGCCTATTTGCTATCCTTTGTCTCAGAAAAACCTTATTACCACTCTTGAACACGACACTTTTCATTCACCTGGGTTGGGAAATCCTTTGCCTAACAGTTGATCAAACCACATTTAAATGCTTCAGCCGGTTTTTGGGTATTAACTTTGGGTCAATTGTCACCAAGCCATCTGTTGTGTCGTTATGCATTCAAGAGGTCACTGCAAATAAACCATTCATCTTCAAAATATCTCTCATCCATCTTGACCGTCCCTGAGTCAGTCCTTACAGCTACATTTCTTCAACTTGATCTATGATTTCGTGTTGTGGGTTTGCCTACGACGGATCGCTTTCTATCGACATCAACACATTATCTAGAAAGATGATCTAGGAATCGTCAGTGCCTTGAAATCTGCATGCATCAATGGCAGGTTTCTCGCCTTTGACGATAGTTTACATCATTGACTTTCGATCGAAGGATTCCGTGACATGTTCGACATCAACACATTCATTCACATCTCATGGATTGTACTGGGTACTTTGAGAACCATTGACATCACTGGTGGTCTCTCTCACACTTGTTAACAGTTTACATCATTGACTGGTAATCAAGTGGTTTCTACCATGTTCGACATCAACTCATTTATTCGCATGGATAGAATCGTACTATTTTGGGAAGTAGAAATGAAGACCCTGGATCTAATTTCCGCCATCCAGGCTGCGAGGAGTTTTGTATTCATTATATAGTAGACTAATTATAAACAGATGGCTGCGTCCATACTATGTCTACATGTGTCTATGATTATGATGTATTGCGAAATCATTCCTATATCAGAGCAGTAGTTAGTTTGTTAGTTAAGTTTTTGATCTGAGTATGGGAATGCCTACCTCAGCGATGATATGATCTCATATATGTATTTTGTGTTGAATATTTGCAGGTTCCACTGGGCTCTCCACAAGATAATCCTCGAAATGATAAAGTGCTTCACCCTTCCTAGATGATATAAAACCATAATCTACTACATGTTTCGCACTTTAGGGAGCAATCTGTTACACTAAAATTTTTCACCATGACTATTTGCAGTTAGTATGGCTCCATCAATAACCATACTGTCCTCCTTGGAAAGTCTTATACCTCTGCTCCTCATGTCAAACTCCAAAAAGCGAGAAAGCCTTTAAAAGTCAATATAACTCTGGTTACGCAGTTTCTCTTAGTCTTACCTGCGTGTACGCACCTCAAGTTCATAATACCTGCGTACTTGTACGCTCTGTCTGTAAAGGGGTGGGTGCGTACTCCTGTAAAAGTCAAAAGGCGCAAGTTTTACTTCAAAAAACTTACTTGTGGTCGATTCTAGAGCATTCTAGAAGATGGTTTGACGTGGATTGAGCGCCTCCAGATGGTTCATGCATCCCAATGAAAGAGGAACTTATCCCATGAAGAGGGGAACTATCCCTTTGAAAGAGGGGCTTATCCCATTCATGGTGGACCTGATTAACTTCCTCCAAGGCATTATAAATACAGGAATTAGGCCAGAGGGAGGGGAGGTTGAAAGCTGAACATTCCTAAGGGTAGATGCTGCTGAAATTAGGACTCCCTTATAGAGCTTGAGAGGAGAGATTCCAATCCTTTCTTAGCTTCATTTGGAAGTGGGTGAGATGATCAAAGTAGAGGAGAACTCTTGCTGGACCCTGGGAGGGACCTGCACAACACCAAGGCACTGGTTGTAATGGTTTCTTTTGTTTCCAATTAAAACAATTAAGTTCATTTTTCTCAACAAGTTTTTATATATAATTTGTTTAATAAACTCCTTGGTCTTTATGATGAATATATTTTATTATATGAGTTATTCAGGTGCTATGTAATCGTTTGCTTGTTAGTGAATGCAGGCTTCAAGGAGAAGGAGCTCATCTGGATCGGAGAGGCTTGGCTACTACAAACAACGTTGGACTAAAGGTAAGCCTTAAACACCTGGTTGCTTTTATTTTAAATGCATATTTAGGGAAACATAGTGCTTGATTGTTTTTTTTGTCACTAGAAAGCCTTAGTTTCTAGGGAGGTCGGTTTTGTCCGCAAAATTGACTCTTTCCGCATGACAACTAGAGAATCTCAAAAACAAAGAAGTATGACTGGAATCACAAAAAAGGCCTATAACAACATTTCCGCCCTTGAAAATGAAATTGAATGTTCTATTTGTAATAACTTCAGTCATGAAGATTCTGAATGCAGGAGCAGGTTTCGGAAGACAACTCAGAAGGAACAAATCTCAAGTCCAGAACATGGAGAATGAAGGAACCGCAACCAGAAAGATGTGGGATAGCTTTATATGCAGAAGTACAGGAAAATCAATGGTACATTGACAGTGGATGTTCGAAGCATATGACAGGTGATAAAGAAAAACTTCAATCATATAGTGATTTAGAAAAAGGAAAGAAAGTTTCTTTTGGAAATGATACCCCTGCAGTCATAAAAGGAAAAGGCACTGTTCAGTTCAAAGAAAAAGTCAAAGCTGGAAATGTTTTGCATGTTGATGGCTTGAGGCATAATCTACTGAGTGTTAGTCTGATGTGCGATCAAGGAACTGAGGTAATATTTTGATCAAATGGATGTAGTGTTCATGATATTGATACAGGAAAAACAGTGATCAAAGGCATAAGGAATCCAAATAATTTATACATATTTGAAGAAGGACAACAACAATATTATTTGAGCAAGAATGATGAACATTGGTTATGGCACCGGATGTTGGGGCATCTAAGCTTTTCACAGATAAGGAAAGAATGCAAATACCAGGCAGTTCGTGGTCTTCCAGACATTAGAATTCCAGACAATACAATGTTGGAAATAATACTGAGAGGGGGGGTGAATCAGTATTATCTAGCAATTACCAAATCTTCCTTATTTGATCTTTTGAAATATTCTTGCATATCAGTACCATAAAACAATGAGCATGAATAAAGAAAATAGACAGTCACACCAAAGAACACAAGATGTAAGGTGGAAACCCAATGCGGGAGAAAAACCACCTGCTGCAATATGTCTCTATCTTCTTTCAAGAAATTCTTTTTACAATGATTTTGTACTGGTGCAGTCCTTTACCAGCACGCAGGCTGCAACCTGCAAAGAGCTACAACTCTTTCTCGTTTTCCAGTCTCTCCTGGAAGGGAGCTACAACCCCCTACTTCTTTTCATGAAGAATCAAATGATCAACAAGTATACAACAGATACAGTCCACTACAGATATCAGATCAGTAATTACAGAAATAACCCAGAACACCTTATGAACAGAAATATACAGTCAACAGATCATCTTAAGATAGGGACGCATATTTTCTTTCTGTGACCTGCGACTGGACGCAGTCTACCTTCCACTGTTCTGCGTGCCGACGCACTGTTCCTCTATGCTTTGCTGCGACCGGCGCACTCAGAAACACTATTGCGCCGCGTCTTTTGCTTCAGAGACGCACCCAATAACACAGTCGCGCCGCGTCCTTTGCCTCAGAGACGCACCTGAGCCTTTACTGTACTGCGTCCCGGCGCACTTTCCCTTCACTGAACCTGCGTCCCTTCAGATATAAAAAATATGAGGACTTCAGAACCAACCCAAACACTCAGATCCACAGATCTGATCATGCGCCATAGAGATCACAGTCCATTAGAAGATTCGCCTTCATAGATCTGGACTAGATCTCACCAAAAGATATTCAACCAAGATGATGCCTAATCCAAATGAACTCCTTTGCTTTATATAGGCGAGCTTCTCCCCAAAACATGGAACAAAACCACGAGCCGACACCATAGAAACACAAAACCGTCGGCTAGATACCACACAAGAAACCCCCACGTGCTTTTCTCTGCCTTGAAATGTGTGCACTGGGCGGACGCACCTCCTGAACGGCTGGCCTGCGTCCCTGGACGCGGGTTCTGTATGGTATACCTGCGGGGATGCACGTGCTGAACATATTTCCTGCGTCCTTCTTGATTTATCACCTGAATGGGTTTGCCATCAAGGACAACACCTGAATCATAATGCCAACAATCTCCCCCTTTGGACTTGATGGCAACCACATAATCTTCAGCTTCATTCTCCCCCTTTGACATCAAGGGCAAAGGGTATGCTCCCCCTATGCTCATGCATCTCCAGATTTGTAACCAGAAATCCATCATGAAGGAGATAGAGACATATTGCAGCTATTTCCAAGATCTCCTTCTCCATAATGCCAACAATGCATTATGTGCTCCCCCTGAGCCTATACCACCAATAGGAAGATGATCAACAGTAAGATGATGCATCAACAACCCCCAGCTTTTGCCTGAGGTATTCAAAAGTGTCCCTGGGCAACGGTTTGGTGAAAATATCAGCAACTTGTTCCTTAGAAGGAACATACTCCAACTTGACCTTCTGTTCAAGTACTTGTTCCCGGAGAAAATGGTACTTGATTGGTATGTGCTTGGTTTTTGAATGCATAACCGGGTTCTTTGAGATGTTGATTGCACTTGTGTTGTCACATAAGATAGGAATAGGAGGTGTACAAGTGATGTGATAATCCTGCAAAGTCTGCATCATCCAAAGAAGTTGGGTGCAACAAGATGCAGCAGCAACATATTCCGCTTCAGCTGTAGACAAGGCAATTGAACTCTGTTTCTTGCTGAACCAAGATACCAGTCTGGAGCCCATAAAGAATGCACCACCACTTGTGCTTTTCCTGTCATCCACGCTTCCGGCCCAATCTGCATCTGTGTAAGCATGAAGAGTGAGATCTGTATCTCTAGGATACCATAAGCCATAATTTTGAGTCCCTTGAAGATATTTGAAAATTCTCTTCACTGCTTGAAGATGAGTCTCCTTTGGATTTGCCTGAAATCTTCCAACTATTCCAACTGCATGCATGATGTCTGGTCGGGTACCTGTCAAATATAGTAAACTTCCAATCATAGATCTGTAGGTTGGTTGATGTACTGCTGCAGATTCATCATTTGCACTGAGACTACATCCTGTGACCATGGGTGTACATACTGGTTTTGCATCTTCCATGCCATATTTCTTCAAAATCTGCTTGAGATACTTGGTTTGAGATAAAAAGATTCCTCCTTCCTTCTGTTGGATTTGCAAACCAAGGAAATATGTCAGTTCTCCTAGCAAGGACATTTCAAATTCTTTCTGCATGACTGAGGCAAAGCTTTGACTCATAGCTTCTTCATTGCTGCCAAAAATAATGTCATCTACATACACAACAAGTATTAGCAATTTGTCATTTTCAACTTTTATATACAGATTGCTATCTGCTGAACCTTTTAAGAAACCTTGTTGATGAAGATATTTGTCCAACCGGTAGTACCAAGCCCTTGGAGCTTGTTTGAGACCATAGAGAGCCTTTTTCAATCGGCATACAAGATTTGGATCATTTCCAAGAATGAACCCATCTGGCTGTTCAATGTACACTTCTTCTTCCAAGTCTCCATTCAAAAAGGCTGATTTCACATCCATTTGAAATACTTTGAAGTTCTGACAACTTGAGAGAGCAAGAAACATTCGGATGGCCTCAAGTCTTGCAACAGGAGCAAAAGTTTCTTCAAAGTCTATTCCTTCTTGCTGTGCATACCCTTTACAAACAAGTCTGGCTTTGTTTCTAATTACTTCTCCATTTTCATTCAATTTATTTTTGAAAACCCATTTTGTTCCGATAACATTCTTATCCTTTGGTCTAGGAACCAGCTCCCAAGTGTTGTTCTTTTCGATTTGCTCAAGTTCTTCATCCATTGCTTTCACCCAACATTCATCTTTGCATGCCTCTTTCACATTTTGTGGTTCAGTAGAGGAGAGTAATGCCAAATAACTTGAAGCTTCTGCAACTGTTCTTCTAGTTTGTATACCTGCTTCTTTTTGTCCCATGATCTGAGATTCTGGATGGTTCTTTTGAACATATCTGGATGGAGTCTTTTCTTCTATTCTTGTTCTTTCTTCTGCTTCTTCGTGAGGTCCTTCTTGAGATTGTTCTTGCGGTTCTTCTTCTTCATCATTCTGTCTTTGAGGGTAGCTTTCATCTTCTTCAATGTCTTCACGATGTATTTGCCTAGGAATGTATCCCTTCTCATCAACCACTACATCAATGCTGTCAACAATTCTGCCAAGTCTTTTATTGTAGCATTTGTATGCTTTGCTATGTGGAGAGTAGCCAAGAAGAATTCCTTCATCTGCTCTAGGATCAAGTTTGCCAAGCTGCTCCTCAGTATTCTTGATATAGCATTTGCTCCCAAAGATTTTGAAGTGCTTTACCGAAGGAGTTTTACCACTCCAGAGCTCATGAGGAGTTTGAGTGCTGTTCACTCGGACATTTGTCTTGTTGAGAATAATAACTGCCGCATGTGCAGCTTCACCCCAGAAGGTTGCAGGAGTTCCTGATTCATCAAGCATAGCACGAGCCATTTGCTGGATTGTTCTGTTCATTCTTTCCACTACTCCATTTTGCTGAGGAGTTCTAGCTGTAGAAAATTCTCTCCTTATCCCATGTTCATCACAGAAATCGAAAAATTCATTTGAAGTAAATTCTCCACCTCTGTCAGATCTGAGGCACTTAATCTTGTGACCTGATTCATTTTCAACCAAAGCTTTGAAGGATTTGAATTTTTCGAAAGCTTCATCTTTGTGCTTCATAAGTCCTAACCAAACAAACCTGGAGAAATCGTCAATAAATAATATCAAGTATTCCTCTCCTCTAGGTGTTCTTTTTCTGAATGGTCCACATACATCTGTGTGTACTAACTCAAGAGGCATGCTGGCTGATCCTTCTTTCTCTGGAAAGTTAGTTCTGGTCTGTTTTCCAAACTGACATGATCTGCATATGGTGTTGTCAGGAATTTTGATATCTGGAAGATCGCGAACTGCCTGATATTTGCAAGCTTTCCTTATTTGTGAGAAGCTTAGATGTCCCAACCTTCGATGCCATAACCAGTGCTCTTCATCCTTGCTTAGATAGCATTGTTGTTGTCCTTCATCAAATATGTATAGATTATTTGGAGTTCTTTTACCTTTGAGAACTGTTTTACCTGTATCAAGATCACGAACAAGACACCCATTTGATCTGAATATAACCTCGGTTCTTTGATCACACATCTGGCTTACACTTAGAAGATTATGCTTTAGTCCATCAACAAACAAAACATTTCCAGCCTTAACATCTTCTTTTAAAGGAGCAATACCTTTTCCTTTTATAGTTGCAGGAGTATCATTTCCAAAAGAGACTTTCTTTCCCTTTTCTAAATTAGAATAAGATTCAAGTTTTTCTTTATCACCTGTCATATGCTTTGAACATCCACTGTCAATGTACCATAGATTTTCTTGTCCTTCTGCATAGAATGCTATCCCACATCTTTCTGTTTGAGGTTCCTTTATTTTCCATGTTTTGGTGCCTGAGGTTTGTTCCTTTTTTTGTTCTTGTACCTTTCTTTCCGGAAACCTGCTTCTGCATTCAAAATCTTCATGTCCAAAATTATTGCAAATAGAGCATTCAACTTCATTTTCAAGAGCTGAAAAATTGTTATAGGTCCTTTTTGTAATCCCTGTCATACTTCTTTGTTTTTGAGCTTCCCTAGTCATGATTGTTTTATACGCAACACATTGAGCTGCTTTGTGACCAAAGTTATGGCAAGAAAAGCATTGTCCATTGAAGAAGTTTCTGCGATTATTGAATCTACCAGCCAACTGATTGTAATTTCTATTTTCATCTATTCTTGAACCAAATTGGGAAGATTTTACCTGTGGCTGGTTGTGGCTTTTGTTCACCCTTAAGCTGGATTGCCCCTGATAGTTTCTGTTTGACGTTTGTCCCTGCTTTACCTGATGATCTTCCTTGTGCTCTTGCTCATTTCTTCTTGCTGCATCAAGATAACTTTTTGAAGTGGATGCTTGAGAAGTTTCTCCATTATAGCCCAGACCTGTCTTATTTAGTGGAGACCGCTGCACACTGATAATCTCATTCAACGTTTCAGATCCTTTGACAAACTTGAGATTAATAGTTTTTGTTTTCTCAATTTCTTTTCTAAGACCAACAATTTCACCTTCTAATTTTTCAAGATGTTTTTCCTTTTCATCAATCTGAAATTGTAGAGTATCAATAATCATGTTCTTTTCTTCTATACATCTCTTGAGTCTAGTAATTTCATCATAAAGGTTATCCACATCTACAGCATCCTCATAATCATCATCTTCAAATGCCATTAACAATCTATATTTGTTACCTTGTTCATCTTCATCACTGTTTGATAAGCCATCACTATCTTCATGGGTGTAGTAGCTTTTCTTATTTGCACTTTGTTTCTTGTTCCATCTAACTGGTTCCTTTCCTTTATCCTTATAAGAGCATTTTGCAGCATAATGACCTACTCTTCCACAAGCAAAACATTTGAAAGGTAGCTTACCTCTGAACCTTCCAGAACCTCTTTGAAGATTTCTGACAAAATTTGATTCTTCTTCCTCTTCTTCTGGAACATGACTTGCTTCATAGTGATCTTCTTTGCCTGATGCTTTAAAAGCAGCTTCCCTTCTGTCTGATGGACCTCCCTTTCTCATTTCATAAGCAGTTAGAATTCCATGCAGCTGAGACATAGTGAGAACACGGAGATTTTCCTTTTCTTCTACTGCAGATACTTTAGATTCAAACTTGGGGGATAAAGATCTTAGAATGTTTTGAACTACTATAGTCTCTTTTATTTCTTCACCCAAATTTTTCATACAATTAACAATCTCATCTACCCGAAGAAAATAATTAGCCACACTTTCATCATTATACATCTTGAGAGTCTCATATTGAATCCTGAGGGTTTGAAGTTTAGCTTCTTTTACCTGTTCATCTCCTTCATAGCTAGTGATCATTTTGTCCCATATCTCTTTTGCTGATTTGAAGTGCATGACCTTCATGAACTCTGTTTGAGATATACTTCCTAATAGAGTACTGACTGCTTTTGCATTTGTTTCATACTGCTTTTTCTCAGCTGGATCTGTAGGAGTAGCTGAAGGAAAGGCATAGCCTGATTCTACAATGTTCCAAACTTCTGTACCAAGAGATTGAAGATATGCAGTAACTCTTACCTTCCAATAATTGAAGTTTGTCCCATCGAAGACGGGTGGCCTGATTGATGCTTCTCTCTCGTAGTTGCTCATGATGAACGATCTACCTTCAAGCGATCAAGCTTTTCTGAAGGACCTGCTCGGATACCAATTGTTGGAAATAATACTGAGAGGGGGGGTGAATCAGTATTATCTAGCAATTACCAAATCTTCCTTATTTGATCTTTTGAAATATTCTTGCATATCAGTACCATAAAACAATGAGCATGAATAAAGAAAATAGACAGTCACACCAAAGAACACAAGATGTAAGGTGGAAACCCAATGCGGGAGAAAAACCACCTGCTGCAATATGTCTCTATCTTCTTTCAAGAAATTCTTTTTACAATGATTTTGTACTGGTGCAGTCCTTTACCAGCACGCACGCTGCAACCTGCAAAGAGCTACAACTCTTTCTCGTTTTCCAGTCTCTCCTGGAAGGGAGCTACAACCCCCTACTTCTTTTCATGAAGAATCAAATGATCAACAAGTATACAACAGATACAGTCCACTACAGATATCAGATCAGTAATTACAGAAATAACCCAGAACACCTTATGAACAGAAATATACAGTCAACAGATCATCTTAAGATAGGGACGCATATTTTCTTTCTGTGACCTGCGACTGGACGCAGTCTACCTTCCACTGTTCTGCGTGCCGACGCACTGTTCCTCTATGCTTTGCTGCGACCGGCGCACTCAGAAACACTATTGCGCCGCGTCTTTTGCTTCAGAGACGCACCCAATAACACAGTCGCGCCGTGTCCTTTGCCTCAGAGACGCACCTGAGCCTTTACTGTACTACGTCCCGGCGCACTTTCCCTTCACTGAACCTGCGTCCCTTCAGATATAAAAAATATGAGGACTTCAGAACCAACCCAAACACTCAGATCCACAGATCTGATCATGCGCCATAGAGATCACAGTCCATTAGAAGATTCGCCTTCATAGATCTGGACTAGATCTCACCAAAAGATATTCAACCAAGATGATGCCTAATCCAAATGAACTCCTTTGCTTTATATAGGCGAGCTTCTCCCCAAAACATGGAACAAAACCACGAGCCGACACCATAGAAACACAAAACCGTCGGCTAGATACCACACAAGAAACCCCCACGTGCTTTTCTCTGCCTTGAAATGTGTGCACTGGGCGGACGCACCTCCTGAACGGCTGGCCTGCGTCCCTGGACGCGGGTTCTATATGGTATACCTGCGGGGACGCACGTGCTGAACATATTTCCTGCGTCCTTCTTGATTTATCACCTGAATGGGTTTGCCATCAAGGACAACACCTGAATCATAATGCCAACATACAATATGCAATTCATGTCAGTTTGGTAAGCAAACCAGAACTAACTTCCCTGAGAAGGAAGGATCAGCTAGTAGGCCTCTTGAACTAGTCCATACAGATGTATGTGGTCCATCTAGGAAAAGGTCACCTCGAGGAGAAGAATACTTTATATTATTCATTGACGACTTCTCCAGGATGGTTTGGATAGGACTTATGAAGCACAAAGATGAAGCCTTCGAAAAATTCAAATCTTTCAAAACCTTGTTTGAAAACGAATCAGATCACAAAATTAAGTGCCTCAGGTCTGATAAAGGTGGGGAGTTTACCTCAAATGATTTTTTTTATTTTTGTGAAGAACATGGAATAAGAAGGGAATTATCTATAGCTAGGACTCCTCAGCAAAATGGAGTAATGGAAAGGATGAACAGAACGGTTCAACAAATGGCTCGTGCTATGCTTGATGATTCTGGAACTCCCGCAACCTTCTGGGGTGAAGCTGCATTTGCTGCGGTTGTTATTCTCAACAAAACAAGTGTCCAGGTGAACAACACTCAAACTCCTCATGATCTCTAGTATGGTGAGACTCCTTCGATAAAACATTTCAAAATTTTTGGAAGCAAATGCTATATTAAGAATAGTGATGAACATCTTGGCAAATTTGATCCTAGAGCAGATGAAGGCATTCTCCTTGGTTATTCTCCCCACAGAAAAGCATATAAATGTTACAATAAAAGACTTGGAAGAATTGTTGACAGCATTGATGTAGTGGCTAATGAAGAAGGAAACATTCCTAGGCAAGTAAATTATGAAAATATCGAAGAGGATGAAGACCATCCTTCAAATCAGACTGATGATGAAGAAGAACCTCAAGAGACACTAGAGGAACAGATAAGGATAGAAGATAAGACTCCATCCAGGTACGTTCAGAAGAATCATCTAGAATCTCAAATTTTGGGGCAGAAAGAGGCAGGTATACAAACATGAAGAACAATTGCAGAAGCCTCAAGCTATTTGGCATTGCTCTCCTCCACTGAACCACAAAATGTAAAAGAGGCATGAAAAGATGAATGCTCCGTCAAGGCAATGGATGAAGAACTTGAGCAGATCGAAAAGAATAAAACTTGGGAGTTGGTTCCTAGACCAAAAGATAAGAATGTCATAGGGAAAAAATGGATCTTTAAAAACAAGTTGAATGAAAATGGGGAAGTGATTAGAAACAAGGCCAGACTTGTTTGTAAAGGGTATGCTCAACAAGAAGGAATAGACTTTGAAGAAAATTTTGCTCCCGTTGCTAGACTTGAGGCCATCCGAATGTTCCTTGCTCTCTCAAGCTTTCAGAAGTTCAAAGTATTTCAAATGGACGTGAAATCAGCCTTTCTGAATGGAGATTTAGAAGAAGAAGTGTACATTGAGCAACCAGATGGTTTCATTCTTGGGAATGATCCAAATCTTGTATGCAGACTAAAAAAAGCTCTCTATGGTCTTAAACAGGCTCCAAGGGCTTGGTACTACCGTTTGGACAAATATCTTCATCAACAAGGTTTTTCAAAAGGATCAGCAAATAACAATCTTGATATAAAAATTGAAAATGACAAATTGCTAATACTTGTTGTGTATGTAGATGATATTATCTTTGGCAGCAATGAAGAAGCTATGAGTCAAAGCTTTACCTTGGTGATGCAGAAAGAATTCTAAATGTCCTTGCTTGGAGAACTGACATATTTTCTTGGATTACAAATCCAACAAAATGAAGGCAGTATCTTTTTGTCTCAAACCAAGTATCTCAAGTAGATCCTGAAGAAATATGGCATGGAAGATGCAAAACCAGTATGTACCCCTATGGTTACAGGATGCAGCCTCAGTGCAAATGATGAATCAGCAGCAGTGCATCAACCAACCTATAGATCCATGATTGGAAGTCTTCTTTATTTGATAGGCACTCGACCAGACATCATGCATGCAGTGGGAATAGTTGGAAGATTTCAGGAAAATCCTAAGGAAACCCATCTTTAGGCAGTGAAGAGAATTTTCAAGTATCTTCAAGGAACTCAGAACTATGGCTTATGGTATCCTAGAGATACAGATCTCACTCTTCACGCTTATACAGATGCAGATTGGGCTAGAAGCGTGGATGATAGAAAGAGCACAAGTGGTGGTGCATTCTTTATGGGTTCCAGATTAGTATCTTGGTTCAGCAAGAAACAAAGTTTGATTGCTTTATCTACAGCTGAAGCGGAATATGTGGCTGCTGCATCTTGCTGCACTCAACTCCTTTGGATGATGCAAACCTTGCAGGATTTTCAGATCACTAGTACACCACCTATCTCCATCTTATGTGATAATACAAGTGCAATTAGCATTTCAAATAACCCAGACATGCATTCAAAGACCAAGAACATACCGATCAAGTATCACTTTCTCCGGGAACAAGTGTTCGAACAAAAGGTCAAATTGGAGTATGTTCCTTCTAAGGAACAAGTTGTTGATATTCTCACCAAACCACTGCCCAGGGAAACTTTTGAATACCTCAGATAGAAGCTGGGAGTAGTTGATGCATCATCTTGCTGTTAAAACTTGTCTGTTTCAGAGAAAAATGGGTGTACGCGAGTTTCCTGAGGAGGATCCACGTACATACGCCAGTTTTTGCAGAGACAGTCGCATATATGGAGGTTTGATGGATATCAGTAGGGACAGGCTTTGGTTGAAGATATTCTGATATGGGTCTGGCAGAGACCATCCGGCACAGGTTTAGGGGGAGCAGATAAACTTCTAATGATGCATTGTTAGCATTATCTTAGAAGCTTTTGATTCTAAGTTGTTGTTGGTTTCAGGTGGAACAGAGGTAGAGGGAGAACAAAAGGAAATCTTGGTTGCTGATCTGAATGGTGATTGACAAATGCTGTTGATATCAGTTATTGGTGACTTTCATAAGTCTTGCTCTAGTTATTTCGTCTCTATGTCATGTATCTCTTTTAAGGTGTCAAGGTCATGTAACGACCTATTTTGGTTTCCCCACTATGCCTGGGATGAAGATGTAATGTACTTGGTTGTCATATGTAAATTTCTGATGTATCCCCACTTGGTTGGGTGGATGATCCTCACTTAGTTGGATGATGGATGTATGTTTTGAGTCTTTTGGTGATAGGAAGGTCTTTTATGATGTATATGTCATGGTTCTTCTTGAAGAACATCTTTTTGCAGATCTTGCCTACAGTCAGGGGGAGCATGGTCAGCACAACAGGGCAGAGATTTCAGCATATACTCATAGGAGCACAACCCTTTGCCCTTGATGACAAAGGGGGAGAATGAATTTGAGGATCTTGGGGTTTCCATCAAGTCCAAAGGGGGAGATTGTTGGCATTATGGCACAGGTTTGGAGCTATGGCATAGGTGTTGTCCTTGATGGCAAATCTCTTTGGTAACAGATCTCAGTTCAGGCTTTCATAATGAAGGAAAATACATATACGTAGGTTCATCTAGACAAAGACGCGTATACATGCGGGTTAGACGTTACAAAGGCACGTATGCATATACACACACTTTCACGCAAGGAAAAGCACGTATATGTTGGAGATCTTACCTTTGGTCCATGGTAGTTAGTCCTTGATATTTGAACCTATGGTTTTGGACCATGGTATCTCGTCAAAAGTGTTGATCCCAAGTTTTGGGTCCATGGTATTGTGTTATTATGGTTTTGGACCGTGGTATTGTGAAAGGCCTAAGACTATAAAAGAGGAAGGAGATCATTTGGCAAAGTATCATCTGAATTAATTGAATATCTAATAAGTACTAGATCTGAAATATTGGTGATTGGGGTTATGGTGCAGATCTGGATCTGAATGAAGGAGGAACCTTAGCGCAAAGAGAAGGATAAGTTCTATTGATGGGTCATAATCTTAAGGCTTGAATGATAGTATCTTTGTATGATTTTGATCTATTATATGTGGCGCAGGCTTGATCTATAAATCTGATAATCTGGGTTAATTACTGTCTGAATATTTGAAAGAGTGAATTATCATTTATAGATCTGTATGCAGGTTCAGTGAAGCGAAGACACGTATACACGTTGGTTCAGTGAATACAAACAGTGTATACGCAGGTTGGTCCACACTCAGAAGCATATGCACGCATGGTTTCAGGTTATTGAAGTAGCGTATATCTTTTGAGTTGTGATCTAGCTACTTCTGTTTATTTCTGCAGTGGTCTGGGTTCAGAATTTAGTGTGTTATTACTATTACTGTGTTTTTGGGTACAGCTGTCAGAGAAGTATCTACTTGACTCAGTTTTAATTGGCAAAAAGGAGATTGTTTGATGCAAAAATTCTTGATGATTGATTGATGTTCATGGATCCAATCTGAAAATTTATGAAATGTGGTCCCTGGAAGAAAGAGAAGGTTGTAGCCTTCTGTAGGCCAGCACCTACGTACTAGTATCTTGGCTAGTGCAAGAGCTAAGGGGGTTGTATCTCCCCTCCAGGAGAAGTTGGAGAACGATAGAGGGTTGTAGCTCTCTCCAGTTTGCAGCCTGCGTACTGGTAAAGGACTACACCAGTACATTGTAAAAAGAAGTTTCTAATTAAAAGAAGATAGAGAAGAATTGCAGCAGGTGGTTTTCACCCACATTGGGTTTCCACCTTATATCTTGTGTTCTTGTGTACTGTTTCTAGTTACTAGTTATTTAATTCTGATACACAGATTAACAATCAACATCTAAAAGATAAAGTAAACTATAAGTTTGCATTGTATACGCGGGTTTCCTTCTACATAGTTGCGTATATACGGGGATTTAATTAACTGAAGTAGCGTACATTATCTGGATTTGAAAAAGGGAATATTTGACTTGATAATACTGATTCACCCCCCCTCTCAGTATTATTTCCAACATGAAATGCTCCATAGATCAGTTGAACTGAAGTCTCATGCAGTGATCCTTCACAATGCAATGTGGGTCATATGAATTGTAGCTTCGAAGGTCGAATGGGTACTTCTTCATTAATTCTGCTTCGACATCTACATAATTGATATTCTGTATGTCATATAACCCAATCCGCAATGGAAGAGTGGGCCAAGGTACCTTCTTCTTCTGCTGCAGTCTAGATGTCAATCCTAACGAGATGTGATAATCTACTTCCTGCATGATAAGTACGTCGAAGGAAAAATTTGGCAAAACATGCATAGGCTTCTCTGCACTGAACATTCGGATGAAACTGTCGGACGGTGAAGCATACCAATTTGCAATGCCTATCAATGCCTCCATTGCTTCCTTTGACATGCATGGTGGATCATGTTCGAATATCATCTTGTACATATGGGCCATAAAATGATAGGAGAGTCGTGTGATTACTCCTTTGAAGCTGCATTTGGACAACAACTTGAAATATGTTTTCACAGCAGTCTCCATCAGTGACCATGCCCACTCCAAGACAGAGAACTCATGTCGGGCACAGGCTACATCTAGGATGTAGGCAGACATGTAAATCTCTAAATGCATACCTCCAGGTGACTGCCGAGCCTTCATTACTTGTTCCTTCAACTGATGAGCCAGTATGATGGACCAGGTACATGGTTTTCCTTCTCTAGCCAATTGTTCTAGAGCAACCACCCAACTCTCTGGGAAGGTTTCAGTGCTTTCTTGGTCGTACAATCCAAAAGAAAATATGATCAAGTATTGGTACACCTTCCTCAATATATTTGTCTTATAGACCTGGTTGGGTGTCAACCTGAATCGAGTTGGCTCCTTTACCCAATTCTTCAGAATGTCTATTGAGTTAGCACTACTATTGGGTAAGCTGAATGGAGTCTCCAAGAAAGTCACGGGCTCTGAAATATGATATATCGCATCATAATCTTGTTCCCAGAAGCTTGAAAGCTTCGTCCCACTGACACTGCTCAAGGTCATTGTCTCGAGATCAGTGTGAGAGACGATCCAGTGTATCATGTCTGTGCATGGGAACATGGGATATCTTCATGTAATCTAGTACAAGTTGGACTTGTGAATGTCCATGTACACTTGACGGTCTTTGAGGTGTTCCCCAAAAGTGCCTAGGAATGTTTCATTGACCCCTTTCCACTTCAATTTGATGTCCTTGTCTATATACAACTTTGTATCTTCATAGATCGACAGACTAGAGGAAACTTGCTCAACTGTTGCTCCAACTACATTCCCATCAGTGTCCTGAGATCATGTTCTCTTGGAAGCCATTGAGACATATGAACACTTGAAAAGATATGGAAACAAGCAACATGCATGGCAAGAAATCTCGTGGGTCCCTATACTACTAGTGTAACCCCTTATTGTTATTAGTACAACCCCTTTATTATATTGATGTACCCATGTAATGCCCATATTGTTACTATTGTGCCCCATAGAAGCCCACTATTGTTATTATTATGCCCTTACATTATTATTGTTATGTCGGCTCTGATTATATTATGACCCCTTAGACTCTTATATATAGAAAGGAGGTATTTTCATTTGTAACATTGAAGAATTGTTCATTTGTGTAATGTAAAGGAGGTTGCCCCCTCGAAGATGCTGAATTCTAATGCATTGATCTCTCTTTTCTATCTTTTTGTGAGCTGGTTTCATAACAAAAGCTGTTAGTGAAAACAAAGCAACTTCGGGGAATCACACAACACATACCTCGGAAACTTATGGGCAAGATTGCACAATTTATTCTAGGAGGCTGGGTGACTAGCTTCCAAAACTATGAAAGTCTGGGCTATCTGGGAGGCAGGACTGGCTGCTGGATCTATGTAATTCACAATCCAGACAGACTACTGGCTGTTGGGATTGTACAATGCGTAATTCTAGTTGGGTGTATTGCAGGCTCACAGACTGCATTGCGTAAATTTTTGGGCCAGTAGTCACTACCCATTAGAAATGCGCAAAACAGTCCTGGAGGGCAGTGCTGAGCAGAAATGCACATTTCTAGAGAGGAAGGTAGAGACTTCCTTCCCCAATTTTCATAATGCAAACTCAGTGAAGGCAAAGTCCAGGCCGAGGTTGGCCTGACTTGCCGACAGGCAACTGAAATAAAATAAGACAGTGAATGCATGGCGACACTAAGTGATAGTAGAAGTGATTGACAGTGCATGCAAAACATGAATGAAATATTCAACAAATAGATCAACATGCATGTGGGTGAAGCGGTTTGCCAGTTCAGCGAACATTCATGCAAAACAGTTTCATGCATGCAACATCAGTGAGATAGCAACGAAAATTGAAACAGAGCTAGGACAAGATAGTATACATGTAAGGGACAAAAAGCATTCAAAGAAATCAAGAAAAGAACACTCACACAAAAAAATATGTAAAAAGTGACAGAAATGTTGAAAAAAACAAGCTGAGGCCACTTAGTTATGAATAGTTGAGTCGGATGTGTCGAAGAGTCCTGGATGTGTTGTGGGATGTCAGATCTCCAAGATCAATTTGAGAGAACGAGCTCTGATGCAATGAATAAATATGTTTGGGCTCATGATGCACATGCCACAAATCTAGGAAAAAGCAACACTTGGAGGGAAAATTATAAAACAACTTTGCATGTAACCCCTGGCTACTAAAAGTATCTCCCTGAATCATGGGATGCCTTTTGCATGTTGCTTTTTGCTATTCTGGGAAGAACAAGTCATGCATGCATGCAAGTTAAGGTCTTGGGTGGAACTAGTCAACCAGACTACTCATGCATGCAGCTTACTCAACTGCTTGAGAAAAATGAGCATTTCTGGCTAGGAGCTAGGTTCACTGCCTAGGAGGTTTGCACAATTTCTGGGCAAAGTAGTTGGCTGCTGCCTATATTTTCACAAATTTTGGGATAGGGAAATTTGCACAATTTCTGCTGGGAGTGTTGACTGGTAGAATTGTGTAATTCTAGAGCCCAGCAGGCTGCCGGATAGAATTGTGCAATTTCTGGAGGGAAGGCTAGCTGCCCTCTAGAAATGCGAAATTTTCTTGGGGAAGAAGCTACTCAACCTACAGCTGGACCAAGTCCGGGTGGACAGCCTATGAGGGAAATGTAGCGAGCTTTGATCGACAGGCCGTCTTTATGCATGAACAACACTAAAGCTTGTGTACTTGATGAAGCAAGACAAGGTGTTGTGAAAGGTTGGTAGGGAGGCTCCAAAACGAGCTAAGGAAAAATTTTAGAGGGTGGTTGTAGCTGCTACAACACTTGGCAACACATTGGTAGAATGTATAAATTTCCCACTGTAGATCACCTGATAATGCAATATACTAAAGCAAAATAAAAGATCTACTTCTACAACAAACTTGCAGAAGCTTAATCGATTTTGAGCAAGATCAAATAGAACACATATAATAGAGAAGAAGATTCAATCACACATGAAACATAGAAGAATACTTTGGGGAAAGCCTCAGCTAAAAACCCTGCTATCTGTATTATCACACAAGTGGAAATATCTCAAGATTACACAAAGATTTAGCTCTCAAGCTATCCAGCTCTTAGTACAATCCCTCATTGTTGCTCATAGATAGAACAGACAACACATATGCCTTAGTTCAGTTCTCCAAGCCTCCTATTTCCTTGTGCAATTTCTCTTGAGTCCTCAAGATGCCAACTGTGTGTAGTAATCCCTCACACACTGCTCTAGCCTCTGAAATAACTGCGCAATCCTGAAGGAGATAATTCCTTCCACACGGATGAGTTTCGTATATAGGAAAATTCCTCCATCTGATAGTACACTATCCCTTCCTCTGATCTCAACTGGGTCTCTAACTGAACTGACATGCATGAGTTATTTATGAGAGAATATTCCGTTATCTGAAGTGCAACAGTTACATGCATGCATGTATTAACTAACTGAACTCACAATTAATTCCACAAACTATTGGAACTAATCTAACTGGACTTAACTCAGTTAACTAAGCTAACTAATTACAACTCAGAGTACAACTCATCCTGATCTCCTTTAATCAAGGGATAACTTCCTCAATCAATGGAGAAACTGTTGCATGTCTTCACATAGACTTCATGTTTGATTTCCTACAACTAAATAACTCAAGATGAATTAATTAATTATTTTACAAACATCTTCTAAGAGAAAATTCAAATTTTACTTCTCAATTTTAGTTCAGGGACTAACTAAAATTGGAATCTATCCTGAAATACTATTTATTGCAATGCTATTTTTAGAATTTCCATTTTTTCATTACTTGTTGCTATGTCCAACACTGGCACTTGAAAACGCTATTTATAGCAATTCTATTTTTAGCATTTCTTGTTGCTATTTCCAGCACTCCCTCTCAACAAGAAAGGCGTTCAGCTCAAACTCGATCCTGAACCTTTGGAATGTTCTGCGTGCAACACTTCTCCCAAGTGTTGTTGCTCTAGCAACTCTAGAAATAAAAAATATCCAACCTGAATCAGAATGATGCCTCTGTCATCAAAGTCTTTGACTATTATTTCCTCTGTCGACTGAAAACTCTGCACCTCTGTGCCCTTTAGTATCTGACTACTCTAGCCTCTTTCACTTTGATCCCTGACTGCATCAATCACACTAATTCCTCCTGCTGCATCCGTGCTGCTGCTGGTTCTATCTCCCAGCACTGCATCCGCACTGCACCTCCTCTCATCATGTTGCATCGTGCTGCCCACTGCTGTACTGAAACTCAGTTACTGAGAAGTAAGCAAATGATCTCCCATCTGACCTCCCTGTTGGGCTAGAAACACACTCTGATGTTGAAACTCCCTTTACCGCTGATAAGTGCTCCCTCTCTGACCTCTACGCTGCTGCAACAAATCCCTACTTCTCACACCATTGCACACCTCTCTATGCCATCCTGCACTGGTGCAATACTCTTGTGCCTCTCGCATTACTACAGCCTGCTAGCTCTGTGCTGTCTTGGGACTCCTGCACTATAGCTCTCTCTACCACTACATACACATCCGTCTCTACCCACTCAGCCAGTCCAGCTACTCCTAGTTGGGGCTCCCATAGCAATGTCTAATCAAAGAGGTTGGGTACCTCAATTATCCTGCCCCTATTCTAGCCTTCTTGGGACTATCACTCCACATTGTCGCACCTCCGACCTAGAGGTATGGATGCATGTGATCCCTCTGTCCACTTGGCTCAAAATTCCCCCCTACTGGAGGTCTCTGCATGTGTGGATGCCTCCACTCCGTCTACTCTCAGCATATCCAATTGTGGCTCCTTCACAATTGTCTGAGACTTCTTCTGGGACTGCATGTTGTGAGGTAATTTACTCTCCCTGTCAACTTCCAAGTCTCTAACATTTGCCTTGCTCCTCAAGGCTTTGCATGCATCTTGTACCTCAAGTGCATACAGGTTCTTGGCTAGCACACCAATCTGTTTCATCTTTCCCGCCGTCACGAAATTTTCTGGAAAAAGAGCTTATTTTAAATCAACGATATCTCCCTCATCCAAACTTTGATTCAGCCGATTTGCTTTTTTAATTTGGGTATTTTTCTGCAAGGAATCCAGATCTGCTATTTGTTTCTGAAAATTTTGCACAAAAAATTTCATATCTTCTCTGCAAACTCATGGCCCAATTTTTTTTTACTTCGATTTCTCTTCTTCGTATATCATTCACAACTCTAATCAACTTGGCTCTAATACCATGTAGAAATTTCCCACTGTAGATCACCTGATAATGCAATATACTAAAGCAAAATACAAGATCTACTTCTACAACAAACTTGCGGAAGCTTAATCGATTTTGAGCAAGATCAAATAAAACACATATAACTAAGAAGAATATTCAATCACACATGAAACATAGAAGAATACTCTGGGGAAAGCCTCAGCTACAAACCCTGTTATCTGTATTATCGTACAAGTGGAAATATCTCAGGATTACGCAAAGATTTAGCTCTCAAGCTAACCAGCTCTCAGTATAATCCCTCACTACTGCTCATAGACAAAATAGACAACACATATGCCTTCCTTCAGTCCTCCAAGCCTCCTATTTCCTTGCGCAGTTTCTCTTGGGTCCTTAAGTTGCCACCTGTGTGTAATAACCCCTCACACATTGCTCTAACCTCTGAAATAACTGCGCAATCCTGAAGGAGATAATTCCTTCTGCATGGATGAGCTTCCTATATAGGAAAATTCCTCCATTTGATAGTACATTGTCCCTTCCTCTGATCTCAACTAGGTCTCTGACTGAACTAACATGCATGAGTTATTTATAAGAGAATATTCAGTTATCTGAAGTGCAGTAGTTACATGCATGCATGCATTAACTAACTGAACTCACAATTAATTCCACAAACTATTGGAACTAATCTAACTGGACTTAACTCAGTTCACTGAGCTAACTAATTACAACTCAGAGTACAACTCATCCTGATCTCCTTTAACCAAGGGATAACTTCCTCAATCAATGGAGAAACTATTGCATGTCTTCACATAGACTTCATGTTTGATTTCCTACAACTAATTAACTCAATATTAATTAATTAATTATTTTACAAACATCTGCTAAGATCAAATTCGAATTTTACTTCTCAATTTTAGTTCAGGGACTAACTAAAATTGGAATCTATCCCGAAATTCTATTTATTGCAATGCTATTTTTAGCATTTCCATTTTTTCATACCTTGTTGCTATGTCCAACATTGGTACCTAAAATTCTATTTATAGCAATGCTATTTTTTGCATTTCTATTTTTATCATTTCTTGTTGCTATTTCCAACATAGAACTCTAGCTCTCTGAATGGAGCTTGTTCGTGAAATCAAGTCTAAGACCTCCGAAAGTATTGTTCAGTTCTCAGCTCATCTTGGTTTCACACTAGCTTGATTTTAAGATGTAGCATCTACCAAGCTCTTGGTCAATTGACACACATTCCAAGCCAAGGCAACATAGTTGTTCGATTGGGGTTGAGGGATATATAGGTGCACAAGCAGTAAGGTTGTTAGAGTCTTAGTTTCATTTCTCTTGTTGCTCTGCTGCCAGTAGGCCTAGATAGTACCCCAACAGAGTCAAATAGGAACACAAGCATGGCTCCATTGCCGGCGAGCCTAGTCAGTACCCCGTCGAAGTTACTTGCATCACCTCCCTGCGCAGGAAGCCTTTCTCTTCTTTTGCGTTAATCATTTTACATTTTGAATTTTTTGACATCATTTTTTTCATTTTTCATTTTTTCAATTGTGCATTGCACTTATTCATTTCAGAGGCAGAAGAGGGATCAAGACTTATTGAGAGAAGAATAAGTTGTTCCAGTAGAGAAGTAGTTTATTGTATCTCTAACACGCTTGTTAAGGTTTTCCCCCTCACCTTACTCTACTTGACTTAGCTAACAAGGGTTAAACTAGAAACAACTGACTAGAGAAGGTGACACTAGTTAGCACACAAGCATTGTGTTTTCACCAAGGTTCACTTCGAACAGTACGTATTTTCCTTCGATGTATCACGGACTAAAAGTAACAAGCTCTTCATACAGAGGCAAGATGATAGATAACCAAGTAGTGAGAGCTCTACGGGCCCTCTTGTACTTCACCCAGCTCGTTTCAAGAGTCATACATGGTTTCATGCAAAACTAACCTACGAACAAAACAAACAAACTAACAAACATCAAAGAAAAGAAAAATCAGAAGAAAAAGTGGAAGCAAAGCAAGTAAGAAAACAAGAAAGTAGACAAATAAGAAAACAAAGCAAATAAGCAAAGAAGCATGAAAGAAAACTAACTGAAAGAAAACACTACTCCTACTCCTACACTAACGGTGCATGGGCTTGATCACGTGAATTCATATTTCCAATGCAGCCACCAATGCATTGGTTGACACATGTAGGTGAAGGCTTAGTCCATGAGCAACCCAGTTGTGTGAACCAGCAAGCAAGAAATATATAACAATGAAGACAACCACATTTCGTGTTTCAAAGTGCCCACAAGATATAAGTGAGTGCAAGTGCATGACGAGCAGTCCGTGGACTTATCATGGTGTTGTGTGACACTGCATGCAACTTTGAAGCATAAGCACACTCTTGACTATGACATGCAAGCAAATGAAAGAAACAAATATAACTTGCATCATACACATGTTCTTGCAATGTATGATTCCTCCAATGCATGAGCGATGGGATCATGCAGTTCAAGTGGAGGAGGTGTGATCTATGTGTGAGATGGATCTTCAATGCATATAGATGAGTGATGAGGAGACTTGGCTGATTGAACAATTTCATGATTCAAAGTGAGACTAACACTAAGAGAGCGAGGGCCTGATATAACAATCAACTTGGGCTAAAGTGCCTCGACACTCTTGGGTGTTTCAACTTCATCATCAGATAGATCATCATAAACTGGTGGCTTGGAAAGATCAACTGTGATAGAGTCATGATCATGATCAAATATGGAAGCAAATGGATCATGACTGCCACGATCAGAAAAATCAATGATTTCATCAGCATCCTCATGATCAGATGAATCAAAAAGAGGGGTAGATGAAAAGCGAACAAACTCATCCTTTGTGTTTCCAAAAAAGACAGATGAAATATCAAGTGGATTTTCAACGAGTAACTTATCCTCTCTGTTGTCAAATGATAGACCAACATCTGGTGAGTCTTGTGAGTGATCAACAATGGGTACATCTGTGGATGAAGACACATATATGAAATCATGGATGGTAGGTTCACCAAAGACGTTAGGAAAGAACGGAGGGGGGTCAAATAGAAGGGAGTCCTCTTTCACCGAGTGTTGATGCTTAAGCTCCCACTCATACTCTTCATGAATTGCAATGCATGTTGGTTGTGCAACACAAACTCCGTCAAAGGGTTGTTCCTCATTCACAACAACTGAAGAGTCGAGAACGGATGAACACAAGACAATATCATTTGGAGGAACAACCGAGTGCGAAGACAGAGGTCGTAGAATAGAATGCATATGAGAACTCAAAGGAATCACAACCAAATCTAAGCGAAAATGGTGTGAAGTTATGTTGGGAGAATGTGAAAAATGAATAGGTGTGTGAGCATGATCCTCAGCATCACTTGGCAGTGGTGGAGTTTCTGAATGAGAGGGAGGCAAAAAGTCAGTCGAGACAGTGACACATCCACATGAGATTGCGTAGCTCCATCATTGAAGAATGTTAAGCGAGTTTCGATCTCAAGCTTCTTCTTAAGACGGGTATATTTCTTAAGGAAATACTCCAACTGGTCCCAAAGATAAGTGAATTTCATCTGGTTTCTCGGAGCTTGAAACTGCAAGTCACGGAAGCGCTACCAAAAATCAATAACTGATTCATGCAGAGCCTTTCATTGCTGTAACAATTTTCGGTCAATATGGTCTCGATCAAAATGATAGAAAGTGTCTTCAATAAGATCACAGAAGTGCTCAAGTGAGTGCACGCTGTCAGCCGGTAGGCTGAGAAGCCATCTACCTGGATATTTACGAAGTGTGTGTGCAAGCAACAAGCTGGTATGTTCGTCAGAATACCCATTTTCCTCATGAAGCATGGAAAGAAAGGCATGTAAGTACTTAGGCTAGGCCACTTCGTCTTCACCATCATACGTGAAAGTGGACAAGAGATCGAAAAAATCCCCCATGATGGAGACATATTGACAATTCCAAAAACATCACGGGGGGAGAAGAGTGTAAGAATCCATGAAAGGTATGCAAAGGTTCAAAACTAGATTAGAGGACACAGCTTGTCATCTGGCCCTCCCTCTAGCGCTAGAAATATTGACGGTGTTGGACCTGCCAACATGTCAAGGGGATCTCTCCAGTAAAAATTCCTAATTAGACCTTAGACCATTTGGTGTAGGAGTCCCAACAATGGGTCATAAGGTAATGCCTTAATAACAATGTGCATAGAGGAAAGTAATATAATTCTGTCAATAGCAATGGTGTGACCACTGCAGTGAGTCAAGGAAGGTGTATGGGAGGTTCTAACACATGGGGGTTGAAATGAATGTGCTCCTTGACAACTTGTAACAGTACTCAACTGGGAAGGGAACACGAGAGAAAAAATGCATGACAAGCTGGAAAGTAGGTCAGCCAGCAATCCAAAGTGATGGTTACACCAATAGCACATTTGTAACAAGATTCATGTTGGGTGTGGAGCCTGATTATCTTCTGTATTCAAAGGTTTCAGGTGGATGTATACCCCAAGAAGACTGTACACCCCTCCACATGTGGGGGTGCTAGGGGGTTTGGGGGCCAGCGGTCCCTCAGCGGGGGTTCAGGGTTATCGCCCCCAAAGCTAAAAGTAGATGTAAAATTGCCTTGTAAAAGTCTAGTAATTTCTAGTCAATCTAGGTCGTTCATTAGGTGGATGATCTGACAGTAGAAGTTATGTTTAATTTAGGGTTTTTTTCCGTAGAAGGCAACCCCTCACTATATATGAGGGAATTGTATTGTGTCTATGCATATCTGTATTCTGAGTGAGGAAGAGAGAGGAGATTGAGAGAAAAGAGGGTGTTACAATAGATATGTTGTAGGTTGTATCTCTTCAGTTTGTTGGATAATATAATAAAAGAAGGACTGGATGTTTCTCCGTGGATGTAGCCCAAACTGGGTGAACCACATATATCTGTGTCTCTCTTGTTTTATGCGTTTTCTGTGTTTATGTTTCTGCAAGATATTTTATGTGTTCCATTGCTCCGTAATATATAATTTACTAACAACTGGTATCAGAGCCGAAGGTCTATTTGGTTGATAAACTCACAGGAGAGAAGGGTTCCTGGTTCAAGTTGGAGCAATGGCAGAAGATGGTAGGTTTAGGGTCGAAAAATTCAATGGCCAAAACTACCAGTTGTGGAAGATGCAGATGGAATATTATCTATATCAGAGAGATCTGTACCTACCATTGAGTGGAAATACAAAGAAGCCAATGAGTATGATAGACACAGAATGGGATATTCTGGATAGAAAGGCACTTGGAACAATACGGTTGTGCCTAGCGACGTGGGTAGCGTTTAATATTTCAAAGGAAACGACAACACAGGGTTTAATGTCAGCACTGGCCAAACTATATGAAAAACCCTCAGCCTCAAATAAGGTATTTCTTATGAAGCGTTTATTTAATATGAAGATGTAATAAGTTGGATCTGTTGCAGATCATTTAAATGATTTTAATACAGTTACAAGTCAGTTAAGTTCTGTAGGGGTAAATTTTGATGATGAAGTTAGGGCTCTATTATTTCTGTGCTCATTGCCAGAAAGTTTGAATGGTTTAGTTATGGCTGCTAGTAAATCTGTCTCTGGATATAGTACCTTAACGTTTGATGATGTTGTTGGTGCAATCCTTAGTGAGGAAATGTGACCGAAAAGCTCCGGTGAGACATCAGGTAATTCTTTGACTACAGAGACTAGGGGTAGAAAAGTGGAAAGAGGAAAGAGCCCAAGATATCACAGTAAGTCAAGAAAAGGCAAATCCAAGTCCAGATCGGGGATAGTTTGTTGGAAATGTGGGAAGAAAGGACACCTGAAGAAATATTGCAAGTCTCAAAAGGGAAAAGAAGGAGATGTGCAGCAAGAAACTAATCATGAAGCGAATGTAACATGTGATGTGTTGCAAGATGCTTTGATTCTCTCATTAGAAAATATTATTGATGCATGGGTGGTAGATTCAGGGGCCTCATTCCATGCCACACCTGATAAGAAACATTTTCATGATAAACCCTGTAAAATCATTGGAATGGGTACAATTTTCATTAAACAGAAAAATGGAAATCAGTGGCTATTGAAGAAGGTAAGGCATGTTCCAGATCTGAAGGAAAAATTGATTTCAATAGGGTAGTTGGGAGGTGAAGGTTGCATAACTAATTTCACAGATAAAACCTGGAAGGTCACTAAAGGATCCCTAGTAATAGTGAAAGGAGAAAAGGTTGGTACATTGTATTTATGCAATGGTACTTCTAATTCTGTTAATGCTTTAACCTCTACAAGAGAAGATATGGCATTGTGGCATTATAGGCTCGGGCACATGAGTGAGAAGGGGATGCAGATTCTTCACTCAAGAAATTTGTTACCATATTTGAAGCATGTTGATTTAAAATTCTGTGATAATTGTGTTTATGGAAAATAGAAGAGAGTCAGATTCCTTAGAGTTGGGAAAGAAAAGAAGAGTGAAAAATTAGAGCTTGTGCATACAGATGTATGGGGACTTGCTCAGGTATCATCTCTGGGTGGCTCTCATTATTATGTTACCTTTATTGATGATGCAACCAGAAAAACCTGGATTTATTGTATTCAAAATAAATCTGATGTATTTGATACTTTCAAGAGATGGAAAGCTTTGGTTGAAAATGAGACAGGGAAAAGGTTGAAGTGTCTCAGATCAGATAAGGGAGGTGAATATTGCAGCAAAGAGTTTGACAGGTACTGTTTAGAGAATGGGATTCGCAGAGAGAAGACAGTTCCAGTAACACCACAAGTAAATGGTGTGTCAGAAAGGATGAACAAGACAATCATGGAGCGTGCAAGGTGCATGAGATTGCATGTAGGATTACCTTTACAATTTTGGGCAGATGTTGTAGATACCGTTGCTTATCTAATAAACAGAGGGCGTTCAAGTTCCTTGGATGGTGGTATTCTAGAGGAGGCATGGACAGGTAAAAAGGAAAACTACTCATTTCTAAAGACTTTTGGTTTTGAAGCCTTTTTCCACATTAACAAAGAAAATAGAACAAAGCTTGAGGCAAAATCAAAGAAATGTACCTTTATTGGATATGGTGTTAATGATTTTGGTTATCACTTATATGATTATGAAAATCACAAAATCATTAGGAGAAGATATGTAATATTCAATGAAAAGGTCTTGTATAAGAATTAGTTGCAGGAAAAGAAATAAGAAAAAGAAAACAGAGAATACACAATGCTTGACAATATCACAGGAAAAGTGATGGTGCCTGAAAATCATAATGATCAATAGCCAGAACAACAACCACAACAGTAACAAGCACTTCAAAAACCTAAAAGTGGTGTTAGAAGATCTACTAGGATAAGTAGACCCCCCGAAAGATACTCTCCTTCATTATATTATGTATTGTTGACTGATTCTGGAGAACCAGAATGTTATGAAGAAGCAGTGCAGGTAGAAACCAGGAAGAAGTGGGAGAAAGCCATGAAGGAAGAGATGGACTCCTTAGCACATAACCAGACTTGGGACTTAGTCAGGTTTCCTGCAGGTAAAACAACATTGCAGAATAAATGGGTTTATAGGCTGATGGAAGAAGATGGAGGAAAACAGAGGTACAAAGCTAGACTTGTGGTGAAGGGGTTTGCACAGAAGAAAGGTATTGATTTTGATGAAATATTTTCTCCTATTGTTAAAATGACTTGAATCAGAACTATTTTAAGTCTAGTAGCAACTGAAGATTTGCATCTTGAGCAATTAGATGTAAAGACAACCTTTCTGCATGGGGATTTGGAGTAAGAGATATATATGTAGCAGCCACAAGGATATGAGGTAAAAGGGAAGGAGAAACTAGTGTGTAGGTTGAAGAAGAGCTTGTATGGCCTAAAACAAGCTCCAAGGTAGTGGTATCTAAAATTTGACAGGTTTATGTATGAACAAGTTTATACTAGATGTCACTCTGATCACTGTGTTTATCTTAAAAGGCAAAATTATGGCAGCTATACTATATTGTTATTGTATGTAGATGACATGCTTGTTGTAGGTTCTAACATGCAGGAGATAAATGTGCTCAAAATAAAATTGGCAAACTCATTTGCAATGAAGGATTTGGGTGATGTAAAACAAATCCTTGGTATGAGAATAACTAGAGACAAGAAGAATCGCAAATTAACATTGTCTCAAAGTGAGTACATACAAAAGGTGTTGAAAAGGTTTAATATGCAAAATGCAAAAACGGTTAGTATATGTTTGGGTAGCCATTTCAAATTAAGTAAGGAGGCGTGTCCCAAGGCCCAGGAAGAAATGGCTCATATATCTAACATTCCATATGCATCAGCAGTTGTAAGTTTAATGTATTCAATGGTCTGCACAAGGCCTGATATTGCACATGTAGTGGGAGTTGGGGGTTCGGGGGCAGTGCCCCCGAAGCTAAAAATAGATGTAAAATTGCCTTGTAAAATTCTAGTAATTTCTAGTCAATCTGGGCCGTTTATTAGGTGGATGATCTGACGGTAGAAGTTATGTTTAATTTAGGGTTTTTTGCCCTAGAAGGCAACCCCTCACTATATATGAGGGAATTATATTGTGTCTATGCATATCTGTATTCTGAGTGAGGAAGAGAGAGGAGATTGAGAGCGAAGAGGGTGTTATAGCGGATTTGATGTAGGCTGTATCTCTGTAGTTTGCTGGATAATATAATAAAAGAAGGAGTGGTTGTTTCTCCATGGATGTAGCCCAAACTGGGTGAACCACGTATATCTGTGTCTCTCTTGTTTTATGCATTTTCTGTGTTTATATTTATGCAATATTTTATGTGTTCCATTGCTCCATAATATATAATTTACTAACATTTCATATAACCACATAAAAAGTAGTTCATACACAACTACGTAAGTTAAACAACATACATTGCTAAGCAACCGGAACAGTCCAACTACAATAACAGCATATGCTTGAAAATGTTTTGGCTCTTATAATATAAAGAAGTGTAAGTCCCAATCATACAATACATCCATGTAAACCTGCTAGCCCCAACAGTGGAACGTTACATCCACATCCACCTACTCCTCCAAAGACATGAACTAGCTCTATGTAGTGGAGAAGCCAAGGAACGTTACACTACTGTCCAAGATTTCTCCAAGATAGTCTTATTAGAAGCTTGGCTGACCAAAAGCCTATAGAATGAGTTATGAGGGACTATTTATAACAAAGGGTGGGGTGGCCCTTTACATTCCCCTTTGTGATTGTTCAACTACCCTCATGAATCTTCACCTACTCTATGACTATTACTTCCACCATTGACACTTAACTTACACTTGACATGACTCAACATTACAATGCACATGTACCCATGTGAACACAATTCCTTGAGCAAGCCAAACTAGACATCACTCTGACTTACAGAACTATAGAAGTACAACTTCCCAACATCCTCATGTTAATCAACAGTAACATCTTAATGCCAAGCTCTATAGTCTCTAATAGTGTCTATGTGTTTGACGATGACATCTGTTTGAAACCTGACCTTTGCCTCCATAGCATTCGGGTACACTACTCAAGCTCCTCTGTCCAACTCATCAGAAAGCATGACATCATTGTCTTCAATGTGGTTGGACCAGCAACATACTTGTGCATGATGTCTACAGTGATAGGAAAGTCTGGGCAAGTGGCGATGCACATCAACTCATCAAAGTATGAGTCAAGCTCTAGTCGGACTTGCTTCTTTGTCTTCACTTGGGTGAGAGTCTCGATTGATGGGATCGCATGCGTGCGCACCACAACATCCATGTTTTTGAATACTCGTGTATCGGAAGCCTGTATGCTAGTGATGAACTACGAGAGCTCTTGATAATTCCGGATATGACTCTGGATACCTACATTTAGCTCTACTGCATTGACCCTCATCATTTTAGGCAAGTGAAGTTGGGCTCCCTTGTACTTCAATGTCCATGTTTTCATGTCATCAATAGCAGCATGCACAGTCATCAAGATGCGTGCTCTTCTAGCACATCACTGCTGCCATCCGTTGAGATGGACGACTGCCTTGTGCACAGTACCAAACTTGGAGTACAATGCTCGCATAACTATGTCAAGGGACAATAATTCATCTAGTATTTCCTTCTTTAGTTTAGCTCGGGTGGACATTGTCACCAAGTCTCCTCCTTGCTTGGCCATTTTTAGTTCCTTTACCATTCGCTCATTCTCAGGTATTAGGAAGTGAACATTTGAGCTAGTGGCTTTGACATAAACTCTGGTTGCATCGGCCAAGGTAGCTAGATGTTTCCGCACGTCAGTCATGATCACCTGTTCTTCAACTTGTGCAGGAGATGTTTGATCCTTCGAAGTTGAAACTCTGCGAGACTACAAAACTCTATGTTGGGATTCATCAAATGAGATATTGTGCATCTCTTCTTCCAGCTAATCACCAAGGATCTCAGTGCCTCCTTTTCCACTTGAGACTTTCTCATGACCTGGATGCATTGAAGCAGGTGAGTCTACCTCCTTGTGGTGGGGAATGAGGTCAACGTCCTGTTCCAACTCCTACTGCTCCATGTTTGCATCCAATTGTTGAAGTTCTTGTTATATATCATGAGAAAATTCTTTCCCCTATGATGGTTCACCCTATTCATCTGATGCCAGCTGTTCAGATGAATCAACTACTTGTACGGGTGCTGCTTCGTCTTTTTTCACATGTTGCGCCCCTTGTTGTATCTATTGCTATTGTGCTTCCCTCTCTTGTTTGCACAGCTCTTGTTCCTTTCGGAGTTCCTCTCTCAACTCATGCAACTCCTTCACTTCTTCTTCCATTCTCTTGTTATCCTTCTACCTTTGCATGATTTTCTTGTTGCATTTTTGCCTCTTCCCTATGTCATGCACTGGTATTCTTGGCTCTGTTGCCACTGCTTCTACTACTACTACTAGTGTGCTCCATGATGCTGCTTTGCTAACCACTCCACAGCAAAGCTGACTGGTTCATTGGGTCTAGAGAAACTGTAGAAATATCTTAATGGGTCCTCCTTAGCCCAATGAAATGCCCCATAGATCTAGTTGAACTGAACTCTCGTGTAGTGATCCTTAATAATGCAATGTTGGTCATACGGATTGTAGCTTTGGAGGTTGAACGGGTACTTCTTCATCAGTGTTGCTTCGACATCCTCTTGCTTTATATTTCGGATTTCATATAACCCAATCCACAATGGAAGAGTGGGCCAAGGTGCCTTCTTCTTCCACTGCACTCTAGCTATCAATTGTACCGAGATGTGATATGATACTTCTTGCATGACAAGTATGTCCAAGGAAAACTTTGCTAGAACATGCAGAGGCTTCTCTACACTGAACATTTGGATGAAAGTGCTAGACGGTGAGGCATACCATTCTGTAATGTCTATCAATTCCTCCATTTCTTCCTTTTACATGTAGGGTTGATCATGTTCAAATATCATCTTGTACACAGGGGCCACAAAATGATCGGACGGTCGTGTGATTAATCCTTTGAAGCTGCATTCAGACAACAACTTGAAATATGTTTTCACAGCAGTCTCCACTAGTGACCATGCCCACTCCAAGCCTGTGAACTCATGTTGGGAAAAGACTACATCTAGGATGTAGGCGGACATGTAAATCTCTACATGAATACCTCTGGGTGACTGTTGAGCCTTTGTTACTTGTTCCTTCAGTTGATGATCCGATATGCCAGACCAGTGACATGGTTTTCCTTCTCTAACCAATTGGTCCAGAGAAACCACCCAACTTTGTGTGAATGTTTTCGTGCTTACTTGTCCATACAGTCAACAAGAAAATATGATCCAGTATTGGTACACCTTCCTCAGTATCTTTGTCTTGTAGACCTGGTTGGGTGTTAACCTGAATGGAGATGGCTCCTTTACCCAATTCTTTAGAATGTCTCTGGAGTTAGCACTATTGTTGGGTAAGCTAAATGGAGTCTCCATGATAGTCACGGGCTCTGACATCTGATACATCCCATCATAATCTCATTCCCAGATGGTCACAAGCTTCGTCCCACTGACACTTCTCAAGGTCATCATCTTGCAATCAGTGTGAGAGACGATCCAGTGTATCATGTCTGCACATGGGAACACGGGATATCTGCATGCAATCCAGTACAAGCTGGACTTGTGAATGTCCACATACACCTAACAATATTTGAGGTCTTCCCAAAAAGTGCATGCAAATGTTTCATTAAACTCTTGCCACTTCAGTTTGATGTCCTTGTCTAGATACAACTTTGTATCTTCATAGATTGGCAGACTAGAGGACACTTGCTCAACTACTGCTCCAGCTACATTCTCATCAGTGTCTTGAGATCCTATTCTCTTGGAAGCCATTAAGACAGATGAACACCTGAAAATATCTGGAGACAAGAAACATGCATGGGAAGAAATCTGTTAGTGAACAAAGAAACTTCAATGAATGACACATCACATACCTGGGAAACTGATGGGAAAAATTGCGCAATTTCTTCTTGGAGGCTGGGTGACTGGTTGCCAGAACTGTGAAAAAGGAAGTTTGGGCTATTTGGGAGGTAGGACTATCTATTTGATCTGTGCAATGTACAATCTAGAGTTGCTGCTGGGTGCTGGGATTATGAAATTCACAATTCTAGCTGGGAGTGACTGCATGCTCAGGGACTACATTGCGCAATTTTTTGGGCCAGCATTCACTACCCCTCAGAATTGTGCAAAATAGTTATGGAGGGTAGTGCTAGGTATAAATGTGCATTTCTGGAGAGGAAGGCAAAGCCTTCCTTCCCCAGATTGCTCAATGCAGTCACAGTGAAGGCAACGTCCGGGTCGAGGTTGACCCGACTCAACAATAGGCAACTGAAAGAAAATAAGATAGTGAATGCATGGTGACCCTAAGTGATAGCAGAAGTGATTGACAGTGCGTGAAAAACATGAACAAAATATTCAACAAACATATCAACATGCATGTGGGTGAAGTGGTTCATCGGTTCGGTGAACGTTCGTGCAAAACAGTTTCATGCATGTGAAAACAGTGAGATAGCAACGAAAACTGAAATAAATCTAGGGAAAGCTAGTATACATGTAAATGACAGAAAGCATTCAAATAAATCTAGCAAACAACACTCACACAAGAAAAAATGTAAAAAGCGATAGAAATGTTGAAAAAGAGAATTTGAGGCCAATTACCGATGAATAGCTGAGCCGGACATATCGAAGAGTCCTGGATGTGTTGTGGGATGTCATAGCTCCAATATCAATGTGAAAGAATGAGCTATGATGCATCTAATAAATAATTTTGGTCTCATGACGCGCATGCCACAAATCTAGGAAATAGCGACACTTGGAGGGAAACTTCTAAAACAACTTTGCATGTAAACCCCGACTGCTAAAAATAGCTCCTCGAATCATGGGATGCCTTTTGCATGTTGCCTTTTGTTATTCCAGGAAGAACAAGTCATGCATGCATGCAAGTCAAGTTTCCTTGGTCCCGGGTGGAACTGGTCAACCAGACTCCTCATGCATGCAGCTTTCTCAACTGCTTGAGAAAAATGTGCATTTCTGCCTGGGAGCTGTGCTGACTGCCCAAGAGGTTTTCTCGATTTCTGGGTAGAGCAGCTAACTGCTGCCTAGATTTTTGAAAATTCTAGGCTGAGCAACCCTACTGGGGAAATTTGCACAATTTTTGTTGGGAGTGTTGGCTGGAAGAATTGCGCAATTCTCAATCCCAACAGGCTTCCAGATAGAATTGCGCAATTTCTAGAGGGAAGGCTGGTTTCCCTCCAAAAATGCACAATTTTCTTTAGGAAGCTGCTCAACCTGCAGCTAGACCAAGTTCGGGTGGACAGACTATGAGGGAAATGTAGCTAGTTGTGATCGACAGGCTCTCTTTGTGCATGAACAACACTAAATCTTGTGTACTTGACAAAGCAAGACAAGGTGCTATGAAAGATTGGTAGGGAGGCTCTACAATGGGATAAGGAAAAATTTTGGAGGATGGTTGTAGCTACTACAACACTTTCTTTTCCCCCTCTATGTGTCAGAACCCCCCTTACATCTCACTTGACTCACTACAAGCTCACACACTTTCTTCCAACAAAGTTATCATACTTACCTCTACACGCTATCACGGTCAAGGCACTACTTTACTACCCATGCTAAGACTACTACTCCAAACGGTCTAAGGTCTAGTTGGGACATCTTACCAGGGAGATCCCCTAACATCTTAGTGAGTACATAACCATCAACATTTCTGGATCTGGAAGGAGGGCTAGATGACAAGCTAAGCCCTCAAACTTTGTTTTGAATCTTTGCACATCATTTATGACTTATTTTACAATCTCAACTCCGGCGTGTTTTTCTCATGAACATGATTTTGAAGCACCAGAGGATGTCATCGATGACTTCTCACGAATCAAGTACAATGGTGAAGGTGAAGTGACCCTATTGAGACATAGATTTTCCTTCTTAGGCTTCTGTGAAAGGAATGAAGTCCCCTCAGACGATGTTTCCTATGGATTGTTCACTTACACATTCAAAGCGCATGTTGAGCAATGGTTTCGGACATTTCCCATAGCCTCTATCCACTTGTATGATCACATGATCAGAGATTTTATCTGTTCTTTCTATTGTTATGACTGTAAAACACTCAACAATTTTTTTTTTAAATTACGGAAAGCACCTGATGAATCTATTGTGCAATTTTGGGATCACTTCTGTAATCTTTCTTTTCAAATCCCTAAAGATGAAATTGATTGGAAATTTCTCAAAGAAATATTTTAGTATCTTCTTCATGTGTCTAAAAATCCACATGAGTTGGAATCATTTCGACCCTCCTAGCATACCTCGGTGTTAGAGCTTCCAAATCTAAGACGAACAAGGTTGATGTCACAAGTGACCCTCCACCCCCTTCTCATCAAATAGCTCTAGCTCCACAGGACAAGGTGGGAGAAGTTGTGAACCCATATATTGAACCGTCACATCCTCCCACCCCACCTTCTCTGATCATCTATGTAGATTTGGACTACAACCTTGATGATTGTCACCAGGTCTTATCTTCTCAACCAACATCCTCTAGTTCCTTTGATCCTCTGGGCTACAGTGTGTTGTGTTCATCTGTCTTAGACTCCACATCTGTTTTTCATGAGGATCAAGTTGTCAATGGAGTTGGTGTTGAGCAACCAACCCGCACTGTCATTTTTTATGAGTATGTGTGGCAATATGAAGAATAATTCAGGGTGAAGGATGACCTCCTTCTGTCCACACCTCATCTGCATTTTCATGACATCTTTTATGATTCTTCCATTTATGATTTTTCTTGTGAAAAATCATCCCCAGATGTTTCTACTTCTGATCATTCACAGGACACACAGGATGTTAGTCCATCATTTGATTGCAGAGAGGACCCATATCTATTTTCGAATCCACCCAATCTGTCATCTTTTCTTTCTGGAAATTCACAAGGTGAGTTCTCATAAACCCCTCTATATGATTCGTCAGATCATGAGGATGTAGATGTACATATTGAATTTTCTAATCATGGTTGTTGTGATCGCTTCACTCCTTCATTTGATTAAGATGTTGATTCACTTGTTGTTGATATTTCTAAGCCACCCATCTTTTATGATATACCTATTGATGAAGTGGAAACCCCTCAAGATGTTGAGACACTTCAGCCTAAGATGATCGCTATATTAGGTTCTCGCTATCTTGAAGTTAGTTCTAATGCCGATCAGAAATCTGTTGAATCACCATAGGCTCCTCATCATCTCTTATTTTAATTGAAAATCAATCTATTCTATAGATTTCACACCCTCCACCAGAATATCATGATCTTATTTCTCATGCATTAGAGGAATCATACATAGAAAGCCATGTTGCTAAGCGGATGTTTTTTTTCTTTCTGCATGTTTTCTCGTTTATCAAGATCAAAAATGTGTGCATGTTTGTCATCTGCACACAGTGTGATGCTACACCATGGTATGTCTACAGAGTGTCTGTTATGCGCATTTACTCTTTTCTTTTCTGTGGACACATGTAAACTTCGATCGTGTTGGTTTTCATTGTTTTATCTTTTTTTTTTTTTGGTTTACCTGAATATCTTTCTTGTCAACCATGCCTGCACTTACATGGGCTAAACAATGTGTCGATGGCTGCATTGGAAATATCACTTCACGTGAGAAGGCCCATGCAGTGTTAGCGAAGGAGTAGGAATAGTAGTGTTTTCTTTCTTGTTTGCTTTTCTTTATTTTATGATTTTCTTTCATGTTTTTCTTTACTTACTTGCTTTTCTTTCATTTTACCTTTTTCCTTTTCTTTCTTGTTATGCACCTGTAGGGTTAGTTTCACACGAAATTATGCTTGGCTTCTAGAGACAAGGAGGATGAAATAAAAGAGGACTTGTACAACTATCAACATTTGGTTATCTGTCTATTCCTTATATTTATGAAGATATTGCATTCTTTCAGTCAATGATACCGTGATGGAAAATATATTCGATTCAATGTGAGTCCTGGTGAAAACACAATGCTTGCACTTTTAACTAGTACCACCTACTCTAATCAGTTTTCTATTTTCGGTTAACCTTTGTCAAGTCAGTAAAGTAGAGTAAGGTGAGGGGGGGGGACTTAGAAAGTATGTCATAGGTATATATAACATATTCTCTGAAGGGAAAACCTCTTCAGCTCTCAATAAGTCAGGATCCCTCTTCTGCCTCATGAAAATAAATAAGTGTCGATGCACAGTTCTTGGAAAACAAAAAACAAAAAAAATTAATATAATAAAGGCGAAATAAGAGAAAGGTTTCCTGCATAGAAAGGTGAAGTGAGAAACTCCATATGGGCACTATCCAGGCTCACTAGGAGTGGAGTGATGCTTGTGTTCCTAAAGTGGCTCCATCAGGGTATTGTACAGACCTGCTAGCAGTGGAGTAACACCAGAGATGAAACTTAAACTATGAAAGTATATATTACTTGTGAATCAATATACCGCTCATCCCAAATCGAAATGACTTAGTTGACTTAGGTTGGTATGTGTGTTGACCGATCAAGAGAATAGGAGGGACTACACCTTTAACTCAAGGCAGTGAAGGAACCATGATGATCAAAGAATCGAACAATACTTCTGGAGGAGTTAGACTTGCTTTACACGAGACAAGGTCCATACAGAGAGCTAGATTTCTACCAGTGTGTCGCCAATGTTGTAGTAGCTACAACCAACCTCCAAAAGTTCACCTTCACTTCATTTTGTAGCCTCCCTACTAAAATATCAAGAACTTTTCTTGCACTACCCAAGTACTTGTGATTTCATCAAGTTTATCTTTTGTTGTACAACTTTTGTTCACTTGGTTTGTTGATTAACCACAAGGTGACCTCCTTTGAATTGGTTACAGCCTGGTTCTTGATTTCTCTCAGGAAATGCATAGTGCAACCCAACAGTGAGCTTCGGCTCTATAAATGCATAGACCCAACTGGCACCTTGTCTTCACCTAGGAAATTGTGCAAAGCATGAGATGCAGCTAGAGCCACTTAGCCCAGGAATTGCGTAGAAGCATTCATTCAACTATTATCTTATGCATGTGTCGATAAGTTGCCTAGTTCCATCCAGGACTACAAAATTTCCCCATGCAAGCATGGAAACCTCTTCCCGAAAAGGAAAAAGGCAAAAAGAAAAAAGCATCCCTAAAAAATAGGGATCTATTTTTAGTAGTGGGAGTTACACTTGAGTTAATTTTAGAAATTGTTGCCACTTGTTGATTTTTCCTAGTTTTCTGGCCTTCACGTCATAAACCCTAAATTGATAAAATCTATTTAATGGAAACCATCATAGCTCATTTTCACATTCAATCTTTTAGCTTTGGCATTCCAATGGCATCTAGGAACCTTCAGCATAGTCGACACAACTTTTCTGGGTAAGTTTTTATTTTCTTGTCTTTTGCAACTTTTTATGTCGCTTTTGTTTCCTTGGCTTATGTGGGTGATGTTGTCCCTGTTTTATTAAATTACCAATGGCATTTTGATTTTTTTAGCTTGTAGAAGCGTTGTTTTAAATTTTTCATTGCCTTTCCTAATCATCGCATGCATAACCCAGTTTTTGCACTAATGGTCATTGTTGTGGCGACTCTCCCCACAAGCTCCGTTGTCATTTGTTTAATTGATTCCCACATATTTTTTATTGCATGTATCACCATTCACTCATATCTACACCATCCCTCACCCATGCATTAGAATCTACTCGTTTTTAAGTTTCCTTTGGGCAGATCTAGGCTGCCTTAGACCAGATCTAGCCCTTCCTAGAATACACTACGCATTTCTAGATCTCAAGGCTCTACCTTAGCTCTAGGAATTTCTTAGAGGATGCCAGTGACTCACTCTATTTTCACTTTGTACAGTTCCAAGAGATAGTCTCGAAGTCTTGCCACTGGGATTTTGCAATGTGCAGTCCTAGCCAACACATTGTGCAATTATAGTCACTATCAAGCCACACTGGATTGCGCATTACACAATTCCAGTCATAAGTGCCTCTCACTGGCAGCTGGGACTATGGAATGCATAGTTCCAGTTGAATTTGCCTCACCTTTGAAAGTTAGAATTGTGCAATCTTTCCCAGTAGTTTTCCAGTTTGTTGCATGATCAGTGCTTGAAGTGATTTTTTATTTTAAGATGGAATTTGCATGCCATGAGTGTCCTCTCTATCTCTAGGTACAACAATTATTGAGCTTCTTCTTAGTAGTACAAGAAACATGGTTCCCAAGAGTGTGGGTTCAAATGATATTGTAGAAAGCACTGGATATGTAGTTGAACAGGTGTCCATGAAATTTCTAGTATATGCAAACACACAATTGTTCATAGAGAAGGACATGAAGATTACATGGTAGGAAATAAAGGACATTTTTTCAGGTAGTTTCAAGGAAGATCTAGATGATCGATAGGTCTATGTCAACATGTATAAGTCAGGTTTGTACAAGGTTTCATGCAATCACCCTGCATTCCCATGCACAAAAATCATTCACTAGATTGTCTCACATATCAATCCCGAGATGATGACGTTGAGTAGTGCCAGTGGAACATAGCTTGCTACCTTCAAGACATAAAATTATCATCAGACGTATCACTTACCATAGTTGGTGAACCACGTGGATGCACTCTTCTTTACTCCCAACAAAAATGTGAACACTAGAGTCATCATGAAGCATTGGGTAAAAGATCCATCAAATTTCATGTCGACATACAACTAGGTCTACAAGACTAAGTGACTCTGGAATGCATACCAGCTCTTGATCATCCTTGCATGCCATTGGTATGGTCAAGATAGAAAAAAGACCTTTCCATAGAGTTGGGTGGTTTTGTTGGATCAGTTAGAAAATAAAGCAAGGCCTTTCAACTGGTTGGACATGTTGGATCTTCAACTGAGATTTCATGTGTCTTATGCTCGTAATCTACCTAAGGACGAGCACATGAGATTCTATATGTCCACGTACCTTGTTTAAGCAATATGTGCCTAGCAGCAGTTTCCTGGCATGGGTTGGATATTGGCACCATCAGATGATGTTGTGAATGTCTATTGCAAGTTTCTCCCTAAGTGTAGCTATTGAGGAGTCATAGTGAGGCTATTTGACTAATTGATCACCCCCGTGTATGAGATGATATTCGAATATGATCCACCTTGCATCTCCCAAGAAGACATGCATGCATAACTTAACATTGCAGATTGGTATGCCTCACCCTGTGTCACCTTCATCAATATGTTTGGTGGAGAGAAGCCTTTACATGTGCAGCCAACATTTGCCACATATAAATTAGTCATTCAATACGTTGTGTATTACATCTCCACATGGTTATTAGGAGGATTGCAAAAGAGGAACACGACACCATTTCCTACTCTTCCCTTGCAAATTTTATTGTACAAAAACCGAACCTTGAAGGATGCGGATGTCGAGGCCAAGGACTTGAAGAAGTTTGAGTTAGCCACCAGGAGTTTCCATCCATATGATCACTATTTCGTATGAAAGAACCACTAAGCAAAGTTGTATTATCCATGGATCCATGGGGCATTTCATTAGCCATGGGAAGACCCTTGGAGCTATTGCTACAACTCCTCTAGACTTAATGAACCGATCGACATGGCTATAGAATGGAAAGCATCTCTGCAGACAGCAACACCAGAGGAAGCAACAACAACAACAACAGTAAGTAGAAAACCAGCGTAGGCAAAAGGAAAGAGGAAGATTTCCGTGAGTGTAGAGGCTAAGCAAAGCTACAATTTTAGAGAAGATCCTCTTTTTGAGAAAGTGGCTTTGGAGATAGGGGCAAAGAAGTGACAACGCAAAAGGAGAGTAGAACGGAGGAAGAGAGATAAGAAAAGCTTGGAATATGTAGACAGGAAGTTGAAGGAAACATAAAAGAAGATGAAAGAAGAGAAGGAGCTAAGGAGGAGAGAAAGGTAAGAGAAGGAGGAACAAGAACAGGAGGAAAGGAAAGGTGCAATGATAGAGAAAACTACGCCTATACAAGTTGAGGAATCATAGTAGCCAACGTATGAAGAAGAGGGTGAGAAGGTGCACATTTGGGAACTTTCTCATTAGATTAAGTAGATGTTTGAAGCAACAAATATGGAGTTGGAACAGGAGCCACAGGACCAAGACACTGACCTCATGCTAAGAGCATCTCCAAAATCAAAACTAGTCTCTACCGGGCAAGGAGAAGTTGTTCTCCTTGATGATGATTCAGAGATGAATGTGTACAATTTATAATTGGATGAGTCACAAAAAGGGATTGTATAGGCGAGAAAAAAGAAGCTCTTAGATGATCACGCATTACCTACAAACATAGAGAAAAGGGTGATTGTTGCAGATGTTAGTAGACATCAAACTACCATGGCCAATGCTTCTAAGGCTTATGCAGAAGCCACAAATTCAACTGTCAATTTCTTGCTAGAAGAGAATGATTGGATGGTAAAGGATTTGTAGGAGGCTAGGAAGATAACATAATAGTCCATAGGGTTCGCTATGGTAGAGATGAGGAAAGCAATTCTTGCTAAAGTATCAAATCTTGAAACCATCATATGGAAACTATATGGCGGATTTGTCACCTTGCACAAGGTAGTTTTCCATCTACATGGTTCTTAGTAGCAGTGCATGAAGATAGCTGAAACTCTCAAAGAAATCCACGTGGCTATAAAACATGTACAAGAATGGACAATGAGGTACAAGGGAGCCTCACTTTCCATGCAAAAGATAATGAAGTCATAGACGGAGCTAGACAAAGCACAGATTCAGATGTTGATTCAAAATTATGAGAAACTCCCTCTGCTCATCACCAATATTGAGGCTTCCTATGCATGGTTGTTCAAGTGTCTGGATTTCATAGTGAGGACACACAGGATCCCTTCAATCATAACCCTCATTCAAGCAATGAAGAAGAGCCAAGTCCTACTGGAGGTTGACAGGTACATAGAGCAGTTGACGTGAGAGGCCACTAGCGATGACCTGCAACTCAGTGTAGAAAAAATGCAGAAGTATATCAATGTTCTAGCCATACTAAAGAAAATGTTGCGCATGCTTCAAGATGAGCTGGATAGAGGTTTCATAACCATATACCTGGAAGCCATGGAGGTGAGTTTTTGTTTCAATAAATACATCACCAAAAAGTATGGGGACACAATAGCGCAGTACCAAGATTGGTATCAGTTTGTCACCAAAGACCATCAAGAGGATGTTGCCGAGTTGGTATTTCCCCAAGAATCTCAGTAATGATGTTTGTATTTTTAGGCTGTCTCAAGTCCATTTTGTCCCACATGGATATATTTGGAAATTGTATGATTATTTGTAAATATATTGTAAGTGAAATTCTGAGTGTCATTAGTGGAATGTGTACAGTCACAATGTAATTTGAAGAGTCAATAAGGTAATCAAAGAGTCAAAGGGGAATGTCAACGGGCGCCCCACCCTTTTTTATATATAGAACCTCATAACCCATAGTACAGGATTTTGGGAGCCAAGCTTTTGGCGAGGCATTGCTTAGAGAAGGCTTGGAGAGTATTGTGATCAGCCTTGGCTTCTCCACAACATAGAGCAAGCACATATCTTTGGAGGAGCAGGCAGTGTTGATTGTAATGTCCCACTATTGGGGTTACTAATTGTCAATGGTGTATGTATGGATGGAACTTTCACTTAATAATATAACTGAGCCAACACATTTTCATGCATATGTTGTTACAGTAGTTCAACTATTCTAGTTACTTTAGCTATGTGTGTTATTTAACTTACGCATCTTTTATGAACTATTTTGTATGCGATTGTTTGAATCTTGTTGAAGACATGTTGTTGTGTTAACTAATCACTTTGGATTGCGGACTCTTCCGCTTCTAGCCTGTGATATCATTCTGCTGATCTGTTCCTTTCAAGTTGTGCACTATTATAGATTTCTAAGGGACACACTTCATTCCCCCCTATGTGTGTTAGAAGCCCCCATGCATCTCAGTTGACTACATAGTTATCATACTTACCTCCGCGCGCTACTACAGTCAAGGCACTACATTAATACCCACTGTTGGGACTCCTACTCCAAACGGTCGGAGATCTAGTTTGGACTTCTTACTAGGGATATTGATCCAGGTGGATATTGGTGGCCACCCACTTATTCCACTTCGACCCCCACAATTGTTTCTTTTAGTTTTTCAGTTTCCTTATTTGTAGCACAATTTACTATTTTTGGAAGTCTTTTGAGTCCTGAACTTTCGAAGCTGTTTTGAGGCCCTAAACGACATTTTTTGGAAACACAGGGGCCAACAAGGGGGTTAGATTGATGTTGGACACTCGAAGGTTGTAGTACTCATATTTTTGGGTAGCAGATCACCCGCATAGTGGTTTTGGGGCTTAAAGTCCACAATTTTGGGAAAAAGTATGGTAAAGGTTCCACAAAGTGCGCGAAGCATGAATTGTAACAAGTCTAGTCAAAGGGTTGCTCGACCGAAAATAATGTAAGAAAATAGATAGTAAGTTAACCTGCCCATGGTCCGCGGACCATGGGAATGTATAAATAGAGCAAGGCTCTAAGGTTAGAAGTCAGTTTTTGGTTTGGATCTTTAATGTTATGGGTTTATGAAGGCAATATTCTCTCTGCGTCTGTAAGTCCGAGTCGAGGGTGTTAGTAGATAGATAGAGGCTCTGCAGCTGTGTGCATAGAGGCATCGGAGAATCTGCAGCTGAGTGCATGGACCCCTGCAGCTGAGTGCATACGGCGGATCTAGTTGTATTGAACAAGAGATAAATAAAGATAAGAGTTTCTGAATCATTGTGTCTTTTATCACGAATTTATCTATTTTCTTATGTTCTGAATTTATGCATATGTATGATTGCGCACACTGGTTATTACTGTTAAATGTTTGCTTAAAGACCTTAAGGAATAGATCATCTGTGTAATACACTGAGTAATAATAAAGCTCATTGGTACGGATCTACATGGAAGCTTAACAGTAGTGCAGAGTGGCGCAAGGGCGTAGATTGGTTCACGACCCTTCCAGACCGCATCTAGACATCCCAAGGGTGTGAAAACCTGGTTCTAGCACCCTCTCCTACTACTTCGGGTGAGACTTTAGTCTGCGCTCAGTGTACTATGGCTGAAAGGACCGGTAGTGCAGGATTTCTTTGGCTAAAATACTTCCGAACCTAGGTCAAGCCCCAATAAGGCAACAAATGGTTTTGTTGCTGGCACCGAGATCTGCCTAAGGGATGTTTGATGTCGGAACACCAAAACCATATGAAGAAAGATATTGAAGATTGGTTGGATCAGAAACTGCACGAGTTCGTGGTACAGGAGAACAAAAACCCGCAAATATCTGAGGAGAGGTGGCTGGATCGCTACATATATACAGAGATCCATAAGATCTTCTTCATGACCTTATTGTTAGAACTGTATCAGTGGATCTTGAGGCTAGCTGACAGTCTGGGAAGGTGCAGACTTGATTGACCAATAGTGTTGACTCTAGAGTTAGTGTGTAGGCTAGAGGCATTTGAAGATAAAATCACGTGAGTGGTAGATCATTGGCTAGATCGGATAATAGGAGGGTTTATCAATAAGTTCGCGATAGACACAACCGTGAGTTACAACGAAGCGGAAATATTTTTTCTCCAGGGACCGCGGGGTAAGTACATAAAATCATTGAATACCTTGATTAAAATTTTGTTATGTAAAAAACGAGTTATGTGAATCCATTGATGTCTGGGGTAACGCAGAGTGGAAGAGGCTACTGAGGGATCAAAGGATTGGAGAACAACCCCAAGATTCCACTTTCGCAAGAAAGCGAAGAGGAATTTGTTGGGTTCTCTCTAAGAAGTGCGGCCCAGTTGATCAAGCAATGCATTCCGCTATTACCACCTCCATCCACGCCACTACCCACTTCACCTACCCCACCTCCACCACCACCGAGGGTTGGAATGGCGAGTGCGATCAAGTTGCCTGTATTTAGAGGCATAGGAAATGAGGAACCAGATCAGTTCTGGTTCATGGTAAAGGTTGTATGGGAAGCCCAAGGCGTAATAGATGATAACATCAAAAAGGATACTCTGGTAAGCACGCTGCAAGATTGCACATTGATGTGGTATATAAAGCACTCTAGTGATCACTAAATGCGGGAATAATGGAGATCCAGGAAGCATTGAACAAAGAATTTAGCTGACCAAAATCAGAGACGCAATTGATTATCAGGTTTAAGGAGATCGTGATGTTGCCAGGTGAAACTCCTTGGGATCTAGATTAAAGAATGAAGAGTATGATCCATGAGGCTAACATGACGCTGACGGACATGCAGCACCACACGTGGCTTGTGGCATCTTTGACTCCACATCTGAGAATGGTGTTATCACAGCAAAATATCTCGACCTAGGATAAAGCATTAGAGATAGCGATGAGGTTGCATTAAACCCAAATACAGGATCCTGGGTTGGGAGTTCAGCAAATCCATGTGCAACTACAAAACCTATGCTTGGAGATGCAAAGTTTGAAACAAGATAAGGCACCCCAGTCAGAGGCACATGAAGAGGTGTGGTGCATAAAATGTGAAGGCCAGGGCCACGATAAGGATCATTGTTCGATATTCACGAACTATTTGGCAGGGGGGGCACCAATGCCATTGCGACCAGAGGCATAGGTGGGGCCAAGTGCGGTGCCCGCGCTCTGGTGTGCGATCTGTCAGGTGGGAGGAAAGCACACAACAGACAAATATCATCTATTGCAAAAATTTATACAACCCCCCTAACAGCTATTTTGCAATTTTTGTAGATCGATGGGCCATGACAACTGAAATTTCTGAAGTTATGAGTTATTGATGGATTTGACACCTACTTACAGGATGCAGACTAAGGCGCGAGGTTAGGATCTAGCTGCAGCAATAGCGCGTGGTGGATTCCAAGGATGCAGACGGGGACGAGGAGGAATGGGACCCGAATGATTGCGCAGACAGTTAATCTGCTACAATTGCAGAGGACCTGGGTACTATGCGTGTGACTGCACGAACCCAACCAAAACATGTTGCCCATACTGTTACCAGTTTGATCATGAAGCGGTAGATTGCCACACACTAGTCGCACAGATGCGTGAAAAAGGGGTGCTTCAATCTACTCCCACACAAAACTTCCAAATGATGAAGGTTGAACCACATGAAGAGGACCCTAACATGAACATGGTGCTCAGAAGCAGTGTGACTATGGGAGAGGATAGGGTGAAACAACCAGAGGAGGATACATGGGTTCGCAAGGCCCCTACAAAGCAACCTAAGTTTGATTTGTAACATGCAAAGGAGACATTTATGGAAGCTAAGAAGAGCTTTGCAGAGGCCTCTACTTCAGGTAGCAAGGGTCAAACTAAACCAAAAATGGATCCTTCTATGATAGCTACCTTTTTAGAGACGTGCATGAAGCTACTACGAGACAATAAAGCAGTTAAGGGATTGCAAGAAATGATAACTAGGTGCACAGGGTCGGGTGAACCACGCATGGTCCGAAAGCAAGGAAAACATGCTTTGTGCACCAGGCAGGAAATGTTGTTGACTGCACAGATTGGTGACTATGTGATGGATCAGGTCGTTTTGGACTTGGGATCAGATGCGAATGTGCTACCTAAACAGACCTGGGAACGCATGGGCAGGCCCGCACTACAATGGTCTCCTATTCAATTGTGGATGGTGAACCAACAGAAGGTCTTGCCCATGGGGAGATTGCAAGGAGTTACAGTAGACATCCGAGGTGCGAGCACACAAACAGATTTTGCGGTAATAGAAATTGTGGATGACAGTAATGCATATCCTGCATTATTAGGGATAGACTAGGCCACGGATATGAATGGAGTCATCAACCTAAAAATATGAAAAATGATATTCGAGAAAAAGTCTCTCCACGTAGTGGTTTCGCTGGACCCAACCAAAGGGGTGCGTTACACTGAGCCTGTACGCGACGAGGATAGTGACGATGAACTGGACTGCATCTACCAGATCACAGCACAAGATCAAGATCAAGTGAATCTAACAATGGATGGGAGAATCTCATGGGAATGTGACAGTTCCTACACGTTAGACTCAGATGAAGAAATTGAGCCATGGAAAAACTAATTGCATGAGGTAACAATGCTAAATTGTAATATGATGGTTAGACCACTACGCTACGTAACGATAGAAGCAAGGGAGATGCCAACAGATGTGGGTGCAACAAATGTGGAGGAACCTATAGATAGCTGCGAAAAGGAAATTCTAGAACAAAAGCAGTAGGAAGTGTAAATGGCGGCATTGTGCACAACAATTGTACAAAGGTGGAGCACATGCAAAAAGACTAGGAGAAAGTGGCGTGAATGTAGAAGGCAGGTGCACGTATGGTTTGGAGGACAAAGCGAGTTGAGCGTCCATTAGCGACGTAGGATGCAAGTGTATGTTGTGCAAACACCTAACCAACTAAGAATCAAAAATCAAAATTCGCCACAGTGATGCATTCTGCCAGCTGTTCACGAACAAAGCCCATAGGAAAACAGGGGGGAGCTTGAATAGCGCTCACTTGATAAGACGACCCAATGGGAATTTGCGAATACCAGGGGTTTGATGGGCCTATAAGACTATCATCAAAAGGAGCAGGGCAAAGGTGATCTTATAAATGGTGAGACAAGATGAAACTAAGAGGACAGAAGAAACTCTCCAGATCGCAACCTCCACAGTTAAGACTACACGCAACGAAATTTAGTGGTTGCAGGAAGCCATTCAACACGGCAGCAGAAGGCTTCGTAAATCAATGAAGAATGGGCATGGCTGAGGAGGAAAAGCATGATGTTGGATGAAGAAATCAAAAAAATGAAAATTGGTGTCGCGAACATACAAATAAGGGAACTAGGCATGGCAGGTTCTACCTCGATACTAGAACGAGCTGCAACCCTACTATCATGGTTATGACCGCATGAATGGAGGAGTGTACCATATCCAGCAGATCATGATGGGATAATGGATACAGAGGCACTTAAAAGGTACCCCACAGCCTGGGCTAGCGGGGAAGCTGAAATTTTGCACCTGGGGTGCGACCACGTGACTAGCTGTGGAAAGCATAGTCTCAGTGCTCCAAGTAGTTGAAAGGAGGTGCGGGACTATAAACAAGTCTGCAGGAGGCCTGCGTGGAAAGTAGGTTTCATCTAGGGCCAGTCGGTCAGCAAGATCGCGGTCACACCGAAGGGGCTGCGCTACCACATGGGAAGGCTGGGAGGTGACTGTTAACATCATTGTTCATGAAAAGAAGTTTGAGTTACTACAGAGAGGAGTGGGTGACGAGCCATTAAGATAAGAGTTCCGAGCTAGATACGAAACGATCTGTCGCCAAAAATATATTAATGAATCGGAAGTGGAGGGAAGGCTTAAATTCAAATTCACGCGTTCCTATAAAAACCCTTGGACATCATTGGGATATGTGAGATTTGAGTCAGTATAGAACAACAAACACCCAGCGACTAGGCCTCCCATGAGTGCCATGTCTAGAACTAGAGCACGGTTCGTGAAATAGTTGTATCTAATCTAGGAGGAGCCAGAAGAAGTGGTTGGTGCCCCCGATGTTCCAAAGTCCCCATGCACACCACAACCCTGGAAAGACAAGTAGACTATGGGGCCAGTCTGAGTATCGCGGTGATTCAGTAAATTGTCAATGGCAGAGAAGGGAAAAGCAATCACCACTGAACTCAAGGAGGAAGAGGAAGATTTGCAAGACTTGATCACTCAGATTGAAGTGTAGGATGAGGAAGAGGAAAATGTTCCCTTAGTACCTTCGCTACCACCTCTGTGGAAAGGGGTGGCCAAGATACCGAAGGACTTGGATGCCATGAAGAGTACACTCCAGACCCCAAGTTGAGATAAGGTTTGATGGTCTACTGTTGGGCTGAGTACCGAGTAGCAAGTTAAAATATTGGGATCTTGCAGATAGCGAGAAATTCCCCCAACTGGCCAAAGAAAAATTACTGCAACGAAAGTGGTTACAGGGTGTGGAGAAGGCGGGATTACTCAATTTGAGGTGGATACCCCACTATCACCATGCAACCATCACCATTTTTGTTATCCGACAATTACTATGTCTGGTACATGATGGATATCTCTGGTTGGAGGCACCGATTCCCATCACGGCTAATTTTGTACACCGAATCTCCCAGCTTCGCACTAAAGGGAACGATCCCGCTGACATAGCCGAAACAAGTAGTGACGTGGGTCTTGCAGAAGCCATGAAGGTTAAATATAAGCTGGAAAAACAGAAGCGAGGGTATGTAATAGTAAGCATCAAAGGTTGAGGGATGTGCGTTGCCACCCAGTTACTAGCTGGTAAGCTCATGAGAAAATTCCACACAGACGAGGTGCCAGCCTCTGTCATTGCGCTCACAGAGCAGTGTGCAGAAGGGGTTCAGTTCAACTAGGTACAGTTTCTCTATGACGAATTTTTGACAAATTGTCGGGAAGCTCAGCAGCACGGTAAAACTTTCCATTATGCATGGTTGCTCCTAACAATCCTACTGGTTGTAGGAGAACTGCCGAAGGGTAGCCAATTTCTTGACATTAAGGACAACCTCCCTGAAGCTGTGTTGTATAACTCACTCCAGGCTACGAAAGATACGATGAAGATTCGTGAGATCAAGGTGTTTTGGATATTCATGGAGGTGCGTATCCAGACATGGATCACTTGCAGATCGCGATTATCCTTGACAATATACAACAGTTTGCAAAGTGCGGCCAAGTTCAAAGTGTACATGCATAATCTCTATATCCGGGCACAGAAGGATCCTAATCACACATGGGTAAAGCTTGTGTTCATTGCAATAGATGAAGCAATTTATGAGGTAATGGCAGCATGGCCTGTAGAGTGGCACACCCCAGACTTGGACATAGTAGAAAGCATGGCAGCACAACAGCAAAATAAGGAAATCCATCTGCGATTCATTAAGATTGTAGAAAGGACGTGTCAGGGACAGAAGGCAGCTTCGTAGCAAGAGGCGACCGAGGAAGTAATCACCGAAGAGATCAGGAAAGATCAGGAAATTTCCACAGAGCAAGACATGTAGAGGGAAACAGAGATACAGGAATGCATGGACCTTACCACAAAATCGACCCAAGTCAAGAGGCCACATATCAAGGAGCTGCCACATACATGCAAAAAGAAAAATACAACAAAGACTTTGGAGAAAGAGTTTCTTGACAGCAGCGAAGCGATGCATAATGTCACTAAAGGTGCTTAGGATTGGGGGAGCTCAGAGCGCAACTACAGGCATTATAGGTGTGACCCCTGGGCAGGATGATACCAAACCTACTAGATGACACATCCGCAGCCGAGCAGATAGTGCGAGCCCACACAATGAACACTTTAATGCTACCAACAAGAGGTGTCCTAGCAGAAGCCAAAGGTGACATGCAAAGTTGGGGGTTGAGTTTGGCTACCCTTCTCATAGAAACGCTATACTAGTTACAGGATGGGGTCAACGCTGAGCTCCGTGCCAGGGAAGGCCACACCCTCCAAGTCCTAATGGAGCACAAGGAAAATCTGGTGTAGGTCAATCTACAGTGCAATGAATTGTTCACACACAATAAGGAATTGGAACAGGCTGTGGTGGAGGTCTGTAGCAATGTACCAGAGTTGGTTGTGCTAGCGGAACTCCCAATGGCTGACAAGATTCATCACATGGCCGCAGGATTCCATACGGCCCAAGAGGAGGCCGTGAAAGCTCAGTGGGAATTAAACTTACAAATCACGGAACTAAGGATGAAGGCGCAACCTCCTACACCCCCAGAAGTTCAAGAGCAGCGTCACTGCGAAACTCAAGCAAGATTGGAAGTGATAGGGCGCGTTGTCCAAGATTGCTCAGGATTGTTGGATCGGTCCCTCCTTACAATCACATCCCTTCAGGAAGACCCAATGTTGCAGCAGGTAGTGACAGAAGCACAAGAACTACAACAAGTTTATGATAATGTCAGGGGGACCATGCAGATGATTGATACTACACAGCGATCGACCAAGATGAGGAAGGCCCAAGCTCTCAAGGCACAAGTTGACGCCGCTCAGCAAAAGGAAGCAGTGCTTAAGGAACGCATCCAACCTTGGCTTGATGAGGCATTCACAGTCTCCACCAACATCAAGAGAAAGCTACCACACATCCAGGCCGTATATGAACCCTGACAGGAAACTAAAACTGATACGGATGCATCGGTGGCTCGCGTGCAATGGGTACAGTAGATGGCGGAAGAATTTGTTGCGAGCATAAGCGAAGCATAGAAGTTGTTGAAAGACCTCTGTGTGAATATTGCCGCACCAGCTGAGTGACTCAGGACGAGTCACGATGATTGTGTTGGGGGCCTATTAGGCAGCAAATCCCCTACATAATGGTTTTGGGGCTTAAAGTCCACAATTTTGGGAAAAAGTATGGTAAAGGTTCTGCGAAGTGCGCAAAGCGTGAATTGTAACAAGTCTAGTCAAAGGGTTGTCCGCCCAAAAATAATGTAAGAAAATAGATAGTAAGTCAGCCTGCCCATGGTCCGCGGACCATGGGAATGTATAAATAGAGCAAGGCTCTAAGGTTAGAAGTCAGTTTTTGGTCTGTATCTTGAATGTGATGGGTTTATGAAGGCAATATTCTCTCTGCGTTTGTAAGTCCTAGTCGAGGGTGTTAGTAGATAGATAGAGACTCTACAGCTATGTGCACAGAGGCCTGGGAGAATCTGTAGTTGAGTGCATGGACCCCTGTAGTTGAGTGTGTAGGGCATATCTGGTTGTATTGAACAGGAGATAAATAAAGATAAGACTTTCTGAATCATTGTGTGTTTTATCACGAATCTATCTGTTTGCTTATGTTCTGAATTTATGCATATGTATGATTGTGCGCACTTGTTATTACTATTAAATGTTTGCTTAAAGACCTTAAGGAATAGATCATCTCTATAATAAACTCAATAATAATAAAGTTCATCAATGAGAATCTATGCAGAAGCTTGATAGCAATGCATAGTGGCGCAAGGGCACAGATTAGTTCACGACCCCTTCAGACCACATCTAGACATCCCAAGGGTGTGGAAACCTAGTTCCATCACCCTCCCCTACTACCTCGGGTGAGACTTCAGCCCACGCTCCATGGACTGTTGCCAAAAGGGCCGGTAGCGAGGGATTTGTTTGGCTAAAACACTTGTGAACCTGGGTTAGGCCCCAATAAGCCAACACACACACACACACACACAAACACACACATATATATATTTCTAATGAGGTCTTGTACATGTCAAACAAATATCCTATGCCAAAGTTAAGACCCTAGGAAGTTGATGTACCAATTTACCCAAACAGGGCCATAGTTTGGTGCTTCATCGCTTAGGGTTAGGTTTTTGGATATTTAGGGTTTTCAATTATTTCTCAATAATAAATAGGCCTTTTAGCCTCATTGTAACATAGTTCAGAGGCATGTAGCCACCACATATATTCTTAAAGATAAGCTACCATCACCTTATCTATTCTTATTTCCATTCTGTTTGTAAGCATACTTTAGTATTTGATATTAATGAAATGAAGTGTTATTTATGTTACATCTCTATATTTATGATTATATTTGTAATTTGTTGTGTTCATATATAAATTTAGATGAGTGGTATCAGAGTGGTTGGCTCTTTCTCTATTTTTTTCTTTGCATGTCCCCAACGAGGTTGGGATATAAGGAATTAGGGCTTCAACTGGTCAAACCTTTGCAAAACCAACCTCGCAAATCCCGATGGCCTCCCATGGGGAAGAAAAGAAAGATGAGGGAGTAAGAAATCCTATCAAAATATTGCTCGAGGATGCCCTTAAGAAACAAAGAAACACGATGATGGATAACTTTGCCTAGATCCTTCAACGGTTTCCCACTAGTGGTGCATCCACATATAACAGCCATTTGGGAGGCGCTACTCCTTTTAAGGTACAAGAAAACTTTGACATTCCTATATTTGAGGATCAAATAGATGCAGGCGTCGTATATAAATGGTTAAATATGCTAGAAGGATATTTTTTTGTTCATGTTTTTTTGAGACAAGAAAATATTACTTTTTCTCTTAGTAAAGCCGCCCCCTGCGTAAAGGACTAGTGGGAAACCTACTATGAGCAGAAGGATGAAAGTACGCCCTGACTATTTTTAGCCATACCCACTTGCAATTCATTTCGAGACGCCATCAAGGAGCAGTACTACCTTGTCAAGAGCTATGAGGATAATACATAAAGTGGACAATGTTGCGGCTGGGAAGAGACCAAGATGTGCCAGAGTTTAGCAATTTTTTTCATACCCTTCGCACGAAGTTGGGTATCAAGGATTTTGAGAAAAATTTGGTACTCAAGTACTGTGACTGCCTATAGAGGTACATCCAAGATGAGATGGAGTTCCTGGACATCTTCGCGCTCGGCACAACATACCAATACACTATCAAGATCGAGTAGAAGCTTAAGAAAAAGAAGCGAGACTTTGGATCTGTGAATCCGAAGCAAGGGAAAGATGCCTCCAAACCATAGAACAAAGGAAAAATCCAAGGCGAGGCAGCCCAGAACAACCCTCCAAATCCACAAGCAAATAAAAACACCGTGAAGCCAAATAAGGACATGGGAAAGTGTTGTCAGTTCCATAAGAGCTCCACTCGCAACACAAGTGAGTGTTGAGTCAAGTAGTCACGAGTGGCTGAGCTAAGGTTTCTGAATTAGATGCGCATTCTGACTCTGAGTCAGAACCTGAAAAGGGGAATGACAAGGGGAAGCAGATTATTGATGCAGAGCCCCATGCCACTGTTTCCACCACAAAGATCTAGTAGGAGGAACCTTAAGATCCATAGGAGGAGCGCCTCTTCCACTTCGAGATGTTGGTAAAGGGTTCCCCACTACAGTTCATTGTCAATAGCGGGAGCCAAAAGAACCTCATTTTAGTAGAGGTCGTGAAGCTGCTGGGCTTACCGACAACAAAACACCCACAACCGTACACCATCGGGTGGCTTCACCAAGGATGGGATATCCGTAACAGCTAGTAGTTCCAACTTCCATACAACATCAAGCCTTTTGACGGATGAGTATTATGTGACGTTGCTCCCATTTAGGTTTGTGATGTATTATTAGGTCAACCATACTTGTCAAAGCGACATGTTGTATATGAGTCAAGGCCTCGTATTATTATTGTTATCTTGGGAAATAAGTTTTATAGGATACTAGAGGTAGCACCGCCTACCGCCACCTCTTTGGTTACTACAAAACAATGTCGTAAGCTCATTTCCAAAACCGTGAAATTTGTTTTCTTGATGATACGCCCTCATGGAAAGAAAAAGACGGTGGAAACCACCTCTAGATAGGGCCCCTTCGCATGACAACAATAGATGTAGAAGGTCATGGAGGAGTACGAGGACATCTTTACCTCCCCCGCAGGGGTGCCTTTGAATTTTCAGGTCAAGAAATCCATCGATCTGACCCCAGTGCATTGTTGCCCAATGGACCAGTCTATCAGTGCTCTATTCTGGAGAACGATGAAATCAAGAAGCAAATTGATGAGGCTCATGATTGGGTAAATATGTGGACCTTAATACACCTCCAAGGTTACTAAATTAAACTCTTCTCATAATTCCTTACATGTTTTAACTATATTTTTCTTAATGAGATGAGTAAAAGTAAGATTTTATGTCTAGTGGTCTAATGTGCATTGATTGCAAGCTTTTGGGAGCAATCGAAATTATGGCTAATTAAGTTGTAGGAATGTGAATGAGACAAGAAGGAGATATTATAGGAGACGGATATTCCTCATTAAATCCTCACACATTCGAATATCCTCCAATAAAATCACACTAGCTCAGAGTTGCAGGCAGTTGAGTCATGAAGAGAATTAGCATCTAAGCCAGTGAGAGTTAAAGAACCAGTTGGTGGGCTCCAGTATTGTAGCAATAATCCTACAACTCCTGGAGCTTCCTATCTCTAATTTTATCGACCCAGTAGTTCGTAACAAACTTGGAAGCGACGGTGCTGTATGCACAAGTACTAGCTCTTGTCGCAGCTGTCACTTGGTCAGCTGGCACAAGTCCGCTAGGGCTCAAGCCAACTTCTATATGTTCTTAGAAGAAGCTTTCTAAATGATGGACGAAGGCTATCTCAAAGGAAATTGATCTACTTTGCAATAATGAACTGAAAGCCAACAAAACAGAGAAACCCTAGTAAACCCTAATCTGACTAGTCTAATCTCTATGATGCAATGGTGTGAGTGAAAACTTCTAGAAATGATGCCATTACTTCAAGTGATATGAGATGCATGAATTTAAGCTACTTCTACTGAAAAGAACATTGTTTTTGGATTTTTGCTTGAGTGGTTGGAGTTATTACGATTTTGCTTCTTATTAGAGTTTGACTGTGCAGGGGTAGTTTGGAGGAAAGAAAGCTTGGGAAAGGTCAGGAGGGCTAGGAGAGGTTCCAGAGGATCCAAAACATCATTCCATAGAAGTCCACAACGTTCAGGTGCTCGGCAACCGAGGTTACAGGTTTCTACAGGATGTCTGTAGGGTATTCCCAAGAGTCGACGGAGACCAAGACATCCTCCACAATCCCTTCAGGACTCACAGTGGAGCGATCTGCAAGTTGCAGAACTATCGAGGTCTTCCTCAAGGAACCCTGAAGATTGAGTTTGAGCATGGTATCCCTGGTAATCACATTAATGGCGGCCCCCAAATCAATCAAAGTGTGAGGTATGATGATGACATTGATGTGGACATCTACTACAGGACTCCCGGGATCTAAATACTTTGGGCAGATGACTTGTCCTAACATAAGGTCAAACAGTTGTGCTAAGACATTGATGGTTGAAGCATCTCTCTTTCGCCTGCCTGGGTGTTTGAAACACTTTTCCTTAACTAGTTTGTTGTATATTGGCACATCCTTGATGGCTTGGAGAAGTGGTATTTTTACACACAACTGCTTGAGCTCACCCAGAACCTCATCCTCCTTTGGATTGGGTTGTGTGGTGGCTGTTAGTCTCTCAGGAAAGGGTGGAATAGCCTTTGGTTCACTTTCCTGTTTATCTTCCTCATCCTCTGGGGGAGGAGGTTGGCGATCTGGAAGAGTCTTGCCAGATCGAAGATTGATCTCCTGGATCTCCTGGATGATGTTTCCCCAGTGTATACCTGCTGGGCCTGTCTATTGTTGGGGTTCGGGTTTGGTTGGGCAGGTATTTGAGGTTTCCTTGGAGGAGTAGGAGGTAATGGTTGAGGTTGAACTGGTGGTGGAGGAAAAATTGCAGGAGGAGTGTTGTATAGGGGCCTCCACCCCGACTGAGGTGCATTCCACTGAGGCTGTGGCTGGGCCTGTGAGTAATAAGAATGAGTAGTGGGTTGAGTAGGGTACTGAGGTGGATAAGACCACGGAGGAGGCATAGAGCAAGAAGGATGAGCAGGGGGACCCCAGGAGGGCATAGGAGTCAATTGATTGGGGTTGTAATAAGCTTGAGGGGCCCCTTGCATCCCCTGCTGGTAAGGTCTAGGTCCTTGTGGCCTCCTTTGGTTGAGGTAATAGAGAGGTTCAGTGGGAGCTTCTGTCCCTTGGTACATGGCTTTAAATCCGGGTAAGGTTGGACATTGGTTTGTGGGATGGTCCTCCTCACAAACGAAACACACTTCAATCGAATGCAATGGACATTCGTTCTTAGGGTGTCTCCTGGTACATCTAGGACAGAAGATAGCCAAGGCTCTCTCAGCTTCTTCCTTCTTCTACTGGATCCTGAATGTGTCCAGCTGCATGGCAATGGTCTATCTCACCTCACTCTTAAGATCTTCCAATTGATTTGCAAACTCATGTTTGGAGAAAGGGACACCAGTTGAGAGGAGGTTTCCTCTACCTCGTTTCCGAGCTGCCCTGGAGTGGTTTCTAAACACAGTCTTGATGTCCTCATAAGGTAGTTGGTAAATGTCCCCCCAAGCTAACATGTGAAGGGTATCTAAGAGGTCTTTAGGGACTCCTCGGAGCAGGACCAACTTGAGGGATTCAGGGTCAAGTGTGCACCTGGCCCGCTTATAGCTAAGTTGGAACCTCTCCTCATAATCCTCTAAGGACTCATCATTTCCCATGGTCATCCGAAAGATTTCTCCCTTGGTTTCTTTGGACCTACAGTAATCCCTGTACTTGGTATTGAAAGCTTGCTGCATCTGAGCCCAAGTGGTGATACTATTCCCAGGTAAGCCCATGAACCAGCGTAATGCTGCATCCTTAAGAGTTGAAGGGAAGAGTTTCAGCTTCTGCTCATCTTCAGTATAGTCATAGGTTCTACAAAGGACAACAAACTCAAACAGGAAGGTATCAGGATCTTCAGTAGTCAGTCCATGGAAGTGAGGTAAAGTGGAGGGGCTAATGTTCTTCATTTTCATCTCTCCATTGGTCTCTCGGATGGGGAAGGCACCTTCTATTCTCTCATCTTCTCTTCTATTGTCAGCCATAGCTTCAGATGGGATGGTCTCCTATAAGTAAACCCTAATCTGACTAGTCTAATCTCTATGATGCAATGGTGTGAGTGCAAACTTCTAGAAATGATGCCATTACTTCAAGTGATATGAGATGCATGAATTTAAGCTACTTCTACTGAAAAGAACATTGTTTTTGGATTTTTGCTTGAGTGGTTGGAGTTATTACGATTTTGCTTCTTATTAGGGTTTGACTGTGCAGGGGTAGTTCGGAGGAAAGAAAGCTTGGGAAAGGTCAGGAGGGCTAGGAGAGGTTCCAGAGGATCCAAAACATCATTCCATAGAAGTCCACAACATTCAGGTGCTCGGAAACCGAGGTTACAGGTTTCTACAGGATGTCTGCAGGGGATCCTACAGGAAGCTTGGGATTTCTACAGGAAGTCTGCTAACTTCTACCGGATGTTCTATGGTTGGAGTTTTGGGTGATGGAGCAGTGGAGGAGTTGTATGGGTGGATAGGTAGGATGGAGAGGGGGATTATGATGGCTCAAGGACAGAGAGATGAGCTGAGGAAAGAGTGCTTGCAGCTAGTTGGTGAATGGAAGGGTGGAAGCAAGGAAAAGTTCAAAAAGATGGAGCTACGTGAACAGTGAAAGTGTTGGAAGGCAAACGATCTGAACAGAGGTTGGGTAGGTGGCTTTAGACGTGGTTGAGAAGAAGAAGAAGATAACAGAGTGATGCAACGCAGTGTAAAGGAAACAAATCTGCACAAAACCGAGAATTCATCAACTTATCCTAACTGTGTTATTAAATCACCGAACAACAATGTATACTTCAGAGAAAAATCGTGCATGGAGTTGGAATGAGGAAATACTGCTCAAGATCAGAATGCATGGATGGATCTACAATTGAAATGACTGTGTTGCAGCTTGAATGAAAGTGTATGACTGCGTTTTTGGTGGCTGGTACGGTCTACACCTCCAATCTCTAAACAGAGATGGCAGTGAGTGCACTGTTAGCCTTTTCTTGGAGCTCTAATGAATGTTGATCCTCCTACTCTAATCTAAGAAACTAAAAGCACTTGAACCATAAACTAATCCTACTCAATCACATAAAAGAAATCAAATCAGCAGACTGTAATTTCTAAATGCATGTCAAGACAGAGGAATAAAGTGCTGAAAAGAAAGACAAGTAACAATACAAGGAAGAGGAGGTCTATTGCTCTCAGGTTGGGCCCTAACCTGAGAGCTATAGCTCCCTTAAAAACTCAGAATTGAATCAAAAGCTGCCTGTCTTTATTGAATAATCATGAGTCTAATGACATGCCAAAACTGGCTTACAAAGAGCAAAAACTGAGCTATAGCTCGTGCTTAGAAATTGCAACAGTATTTCAAAAGTTCAAAAAGCTCCTATCAAAGGCTACGGCCTTAATATTTATACATGATGAGGATCAAGCTGGCTTCCTCAATTAATGGAGCTCGGCTGTCCAACTAAAAGTTAAACTGCTGTAGGCTGCTGTTCCTGCAGAACCCGTTGGCTGCCTTTAAGCTCGGTGGGGAGAGTTGTTGGAGCTCGGAGTTAGGGTGGAGATCACGAGGGAGGTTATTTAGGGCTGTAGACAACCTCCCTATAAACCTGCAATGCCACCTTTGCTGTCTCCTTGTCTCCTTCTGCGTGGTCTTTGCTCCCTTTAATGCCAAAAAACCTGAAATCATCATGTATTAGCCACATAGATATAATGCCTTCCCTTCTTCCTACAAATAACACGAATATACCAAGAAATGAATGCATAAGTGATAAAAGATGAAAGGTTGAGCAAGGTAAGTAGGCCAAATGAGCCCAATTTGTTACCAAAAATTGGGGCTCATCACCAGTGCATCTTGAGATTGGGAGCCAAGCCTCCCTAGATTTAAGGAAGTTATAAGATTTAGTTGTATAAATAAGGAGGCCTAGAGCCTCATTAGGATTCAATTTTTTATTCAAGATAACTAAGCACTTTCGAGTTGAGGGATTGTGGCAAAACATTGTTATGCATTTTTTGATATGTTAATGAAAATGAGCATTTCCTTGATCCAACATTGAGTTGACTCAGAGGGATAAAGCTCTTTAGTTAGGGCCCAAACCTAGCAGTAGAGGTTCCTCTTACTGTACTTGTATGCTTAGTTTATTTCATAGATTACTTGTTGAATTAATTTTGGCATTGTTTCCTTGCAAGTATTAGTGAATTTGATTAGTTTGCTTCCATTTGTGCATAGCCTTGGTAGTAGATTTAGAGAGATAAAGGAATACCAAAAAGGCTGATAATAGGTGGTTCTTGCCTCACTCCACCCTTTAGGGACGATGGTTTGAGGTTAAAACTCCCATTCTACCCCAAAAATACAGAATTCTGATTTCTTACGAAATTTAAGGTTTTTTGCTAATTAGGCTAGCATCTTTCATTTTTCAAGGATAGGTTGCGGTTGTTTTTTCTGATATCTCTAGCTTGGTACTAGATTTCATGGTGTTTCACAATAGGCTGCAAGTATTTCCATGCATGAACTAGGTAAATGAATGATGAAATTCTATTTTATTATGTAGATGGAGATCTTCCTTGTTTTGACATGATTTATTGGTAAATGCCAATGATGTGTGTATTGCAGGAGTTTCAAGAGTTCAGGAATAATCTCATGTAAAAAGACCCAACCTAATCTCATCCATCGATAATCACCAAGAGCCACTAAGTCCATAAACGGAGTTATCATTTCATAAGACCGACTTGCCATGCTTGTTGAGCAAAACCAACCATCCTACAAACTTTGGTTTGAGTTCTGAGGAAGGCCTAGCCACTTCCTTGCCTTATTCCTTCCATCACTCACCTTGCCTAAGCCCTATACCACTATCTAAATCACTCCTTTTGCTTTAAGCCTGATCCTGTAGGAATATAGGGGATCCTGTAGGTGCATTAGGACATCCTGTAGACATCCTGTATGACGACCTATAGTGGCCTATTTTCAGGTTGATTTGTAAAAAATTTGTCAAGAAAGATAGGAGAAGAGCCCTGCTTGCCTCTCAAGCCATATGACCCTTCAAAACCACCTCTCTCCACACCTAATCCACCTGCCATACCGTCAAGAAAAATTATCATTCATGTTTTCACAAAATTAAAAGGTTTTTGTGTTCATTCATATGCACAGCAGTAAAGTGTATGATTAGATCAGATTACATGCTTAGGTTAGTTAGGGTTCCACAGGTGTTAGCTTAGAACTCTTCTGAATCAAGATCTCTTAACAGATAGCTAGATGAGTGGTGTGTTTTAAGCATTTATCTCAGTCTTTCATTAATGTAGTAGATAACATTTCATCACAATTAGGGAAAAATTCCCCTTTCTCCATTGGTAATCAAACTTCTTCTAAATCAATAGAATGTTGGTTTGAGAAACCCTAATGGTTTATCACCAGCTCTGTAGTGAAAAACAATGGATCCATTACATCTATTTGTGTATACAACACTGTCACCTCCAAGTTTGTATGAACCCTGGGTTGATAAAGTAAAGTTGGTATCCCCAGGAGTTGCAACGTTCTTGTTGCAATATTGCTGCTCATCACTTTTTGGCACCATTCCCAGGGAGGTGTCTGAGTAGATTTGATTTCTACTTTATTTCTTCCATTTATTATATCTTTCATTCTGCTATTAGCTTCATTTTTTAAAAAGTAGTTGTAAGTTTGTTTGCTTTCCTTTCCATTGTGCAAGTGAGTTCATTTAGCAGTTAGCATCAATTTAGTTTGTCATTTCAATTCTGCAATTAGTCTTAAAGCTTGAAAAACTAAAAAAAACAAAAACACTTCTTTCATGCCCCATAGGAATAGGGATAACTTAGGAAAAGTTCTGCCAAATTCCCCCACTACTTCAAACACCCAACCTTCCCTCTTCTTTGGTGGTTGTGAATTGGAGGACCCCTTAGGCGAACAACTAGATATTTTTGAAAAGTGTATAGGGGAAGAAGAAGAAGAAGAACCCATTCCAACTGACCTCATGGCTGAAAATAGAAATGACAGAGGAGATAGAGAAATAATTGAGGTTGATTTTCCCATCAGAGAACCAATGGGGATGCCATGATGAAAAACACAATCCCATATGCTATTCCTCACTTCCATGCCCTGACCTCAGAAGATCCAGATACTTTCTTGTTTGAGTTTGTTGTCATATGTAGAGCTTATGATTACACCACTAATGATCAGAAGTTGAAATTATTCCCATCCACTCTCAAGGATGTAGCTCTGCACTGGTTCATGGGTCTACCTGGGGATAGTATCACCACCTGGGCTTAGAAGCAGCAAGCTTTCAACAACAAGTATAGGGACTGTTGCAGGTCTAAAGACACTAAAGAGGAAATTTTTAGAATTACATTGGGTCGTGATGAGACCTTAGAGGATTATGAGGAAATATTCCATCTTAGCTACAAAAAGGCCAAGTGCACACTTGATCCTGAGTCACTTAAGCTAGTCCTACTTAGGGGGGTCAGGGAAGATATTATGGACACCCTAAACCTGCTATCAGGAGGGGACATCTACCAGCTACTCTATGAAGATATCAAGATTGTTTTTAAGAACCATTCTAGGGCAGCTAGGAAAAAGGGTAGGGGTATTTAGATAGTGGCCAACTCATACTCTTCCAACACATCTATAAAAGGTGAAATTGGAAACATGTTGGAAGATTTTAAGAGTGAAATGCTGCAAACCCTTGCCCCACAGATGGACACTATGCAAATCAAGAGAAAATAGGAGGAAGAAGAGAGAGAATTAGCTATCTTCTACCGTAGAGGCACAAGGAGGCACCTTAGGAATGAATGTCCATTAAAACTGATAGAAATATGCTCGGTCTATGAAGAAAACCACTCCACAGACAAGTTATCTTCTCTTCCTGGACTAAACGTAGTGTATCAGGGAAGTGAAGGGCTGACGGAATAGATCTGCTAGATAAATCAAAGAAGGCCTCATGGGCTTCGATTGTACCAGCGGGGCATGTAAGGGTCATCTTATGCATATTACAAGCCTAACCAAAACACATCCATTCCCCCTTGGGGGCCCCCTGCTCATCCCTCCTTGTCTACACCTTCTCCCTGGTCTTTTGCACCTCAATACCATTCCCAACCGACCAACCAGCCATTTCAGTGATATATTCCTCCACAACCTCAGTGGAATGCACCACCTGAGGGGTGGAGGTCCCCATACAACAATGCTCCAACTTTATTTCCTTCACCTCCTACTCAACCACAACTTTTACACCCTGCTCCACCTAAGCAACATCAGATGCCTTTCCAACCAAATCCAAACGCGAACAATAGATAGGCACAACACATCTACAGTGGAGAGACATCCTACCCTGCTTATGCTGTGGAAATTCAGGAAATCAACCTAAGGTATGGAAGAGTACTCTCGAACAACCAACCTCCACCTCCACCTAGGGAGAGTGAGGAGGAAAGAGAGGAAATTATGCCTAGAGTGAATCCACCACCCTTTCTTGAAATATCAACTCATCCAGTCTAGCCTAGCCCAGAAGAGAATGAACTTCTCGGTGAATTGAAAAATCTGTGTCAAAATTCCACTTCTCCAAGCCATTAAGGATGTACCTATTTACAACAAACTGATTAAAGAGAAGTGTTTCAAACATTCAGGGAGGAAAAAAAGAAACAACCCTACCATTAATGTCATTGGACAACTGTCCGACTTAATGCTGGGGCAGGTAATTTGCCCAAAGTATTTAGACCCTAGAAGCCCTGTAGTAGATGTGCACATCAATGGCACCATTGTCCAACATACCTTGATTGATATTGGGGCTGCCATTAATGTAATGACTAAGGACACCATGCTCAAGCTGAATCTCCAGGGTTCATTAAGAAATACCACAACAAGCTTGCAGCTTGCAAACCGATCTATAGTAGCTCCTGAGGAGATTGTTGAGGATGTGATGGTTTCCATTGACTCCTGGGAGTACCCTGCAGACTTCCTAGTTCTCCAACCTAAGGCCAAGTTTAATGGTTATCCTATCATACTTGGGAGGCCTTGGTTAGCCACTACCGATGCCTACATGATCTATAGGGCTAGAAACATGACTATAAAAAATGGGCATCTATCCAAGAAATTGTTCTTGTACCCTCCTGCTTAGCCATATTTAGAACATGATTTACCTTAATGGCTAGAAGAGGAGGAAGAGGATGAAGTCTACTTCACCCAACTCTATACCCTAAAAACTGCCATGGGAGGAGGATAGCCTGATGAAGATGATTTGATTGAACACATCCTCCAAAATCCAACTCCTAATACCTTGTCTCTAGAGGAAGTAGTGAAGGAAACCAAGATCAACCATCAGATCGATCTATGCTTAGTGGAGTCAAACACTACTCGTGTCAAGACAATAGAATTCAACCACAAAAGAACTCTGAAAATCAACCCCTCTCTTTCTGTACGCCAAGAAGAAGAGTTATGTAACATGCCAAGGGATCATTTGGATGCCTTTGCTTGGAATTAAAAAGAGATGAAGGGTGTGCACCCCTCGGTGTGTACTCAGCACATTTATATCAAAGAAGGTTTCAAACTGGTCTAAAAAGCCCAAAGGAGAATGAATCCAGCTCTCAAGGATATAGTCAAAGAAGAATTACAAAAGATTCTAGATGCAGGATTCATTTTCCCTATCTCAAACAGTGAGTGGGTGTCTCCTTTGGTGTTGGTCCCAAAGAAAAATGGGAAGTGGAGTGATATGAAAATGGGGCACTAAAGTCTTCTTTTCAAGCTTACAAGAACCTCTCCCACTCCAGAGCTTATATATTCCCAAGATCTTATGATTAACCAATTGCGAATTAAAAAGTGCTTGAAAATAGGTGTATGCTTGTGTTTTCCTTTAACTGTTAAGTGCTTTAAGTTCTATTGATTATGCTAATATGTAAATATATGTAACAGTAAAACAGTGTGACAATTAAATGAACACACATAACAACAATATTAATATGGAGTTCACCGAAAACTCTTGGGCTACATCTCCTTGAGCTCTATTCAACTCAACTAGGCTCTCTGGGATTATGGCATAAGTTCTTTTACAAGCTCCATGCTCAACTCCATTGGATTACATAGAAACAATGGGTTTAGAATGCCATCTTACCCCTGAATATCCTCACTCTACAGACAGATCTAAGCTTCTCTGGACTTGACTCCTTCAATCAGTGCTCTGAGCGATCTTGCTCTAGCTTGCACCAACTTCCTCAGAATTCCATCACTGTCTCTGGAATGCCTTCTTCTATATTCAACACACTCTGAACACCAGAAACAACTTGATCATTTTGATGCTTTGCTATTCTGCAGCTTCACTATGGATCCATGGCTTTTAGAAGTCTGCTGTGAGCTCTCTGGCTCTCTACTTTGGCTCTTGGCTCTTACAAGCTTCTCTCGGCCTCTAGGTGCCTCAGTAGTTCGCTCGACCTCCAAGCGACTCTCACCAACCTTCCAGCGACCTCCCCAATGAACCTTGGTCAATGGTGCTCTCTGTGCATTTGTAACACGGTGGTTACAATCCTCCATCATGGAAAACCCGACTGTTCACCACAAGAATCCGTTTACAATGGAAAGGAATCATCGGCATGGGGAAACCCGACCGTTTTTCCTTCCTCTATCCATGACAGCCAAATAACATAAATACACAGGAAAACACATGATGGGCCTTTAGCCCAGTCTTCAAATATTATAGAATCGCATCTATAAACCCATTGGGTCCGCCATTCTATCGCAAATCGCTATCTCATGGCATAATGGCCAAAAAACCCAATACTCGGATAAGACACAGAAAATCCAAAAATCAAGATTTCAAAACTTATGAAATCACGTCCATAATTCTTTCAGGTCCTCCTTTTATTGGCATATCGCAAGTCGCAATCGCAATGTGCATTGGCCCTAGTATCGAGGGTTCGTCGATCATCGATCGCCGATATCGCCGATCGGCCCATCGGAACATCAGCATATCGCATATCGCTGTCGCAACGGCCCTAGGGGTATTCCCTTTGGTCATGTCGATTGACGATCCTTCATTCAGGTCCTGACCATTAATCCACGACCTCTAATCCGATGGCTAACAGTCCATTTCGGGTGCATAACTTACACGGGGCTTAGCTGCCTGAAAAAGCGGTTTCCTGTCTTCTCCGTCTTGCCATGCGTCAGTAAATGTATGGGATCAGGCAGAGCCCATCCAATACCACTTACTGCTTGAAGCCCGATCGAAATACCGCTTACTGCCTTCCTTTCGGAGCTCAAAAGGTTTAGTTGATTTTCTATAAGTTCTTCGGGTCCGTCTGACCGCTATTGCCCATGTGCTTTATCCTAATTTCAATGCGAAACATGCTTTATAAAGGTTTACCACTTAACAAAGCTTTTTAGTGCATAAGGCTAATATTAACCCTTTCGATGCGATTTTCCCATATAAGGCCTTAAGCCCATTTTCATAAGATTTTTCCTCCTTTTCAAAGGAAAAAGGCAAACGTCTTTTTGCGATAACTTCTTCATCCGAAGTCCATTTTAGCCCATTGCTGTAGATTCGGAATAAAAAGTTCTACGCAATGGGACTACTTCTAGTAGAATCCCTTGACTTCCGTTTTCCTCTGTGAGGAACACTTTAGACTTAGAAGTCTATCCAAGATCCATTTTGGATCACACCTTCCCACTAAAAGAACTTTTGGTGTCCAAAAGACTGACATACTGATTTGAACAATAAATGAGAGTAAAAACACCCTATTCTTTCAGATTCCATACACTTGCCTTGCATAGTGCCTCTGAACCAAAGCCTTTGACTACTCTCCTTCCTGGATGTGCTTGTCCTCTTGGGAAGAGTTGTTTTTCTCCTTGACTTCATGCAGAACTCCTGCGGAAATGGTCACAAAAGGTAGTTTGAAATTCTCTGCCTTGATCATTGATCCAAGGTGGCTCAAACAAATGTGAAGTTACATCTGCTTCACAAAATTTTCATTTGTACCTGTTTGACAAGCTGTCAACAACAACTGTTAACAAGAACAGAAATATAGACAATAACTGGATGGCCTAAACTCTTTCTTCAACAAAAGAAACAGACTTTCATATCTTGTGAACACCTCCATGTCTTACATATACATACAAATGATGGACTAGATACCAAGCCCACAAAACATGCCTTTAAACAAATGACCCTTCAAGTCAAGCATGTCTTTACATCTTTTCTACATGCTTTTTCAAAGATGAAACACTTCATCATTATCTCCATCTTGGAGACCAAATCAACTTTTCTCAAGTCAATATTTCATTACATGCATGCCAAAGCAATCAACCCTTCAAGTTAATCACACATACATGTTTAAATACAAGGAAATCATCAGCATCCCTGTGTTCTTGCACATCATGCTCATGCATGCATTTCACCTTTCAACTTTCGCTTAAGAACACTGTACTTTTGAAGCTGAAATGAACATAATGTTGTAGCAATAAAGTGAGACTCCTACTCCACTTTTTCATTCACCTTCTTGGTAAAATCCCGCAACTTGCATTCCATCAACAAACAAATGCAAATAGATGCATCAAATCAAAAGAAATGCAGTCTTTAATTGGATAAAGACTTTAACCATTTCCTACCAATCCATTTCAAAGGTGCTACCTTTGTCTACACATCAGCATCAACATGTGAATCATCCTGAAACACATCAATCATGGAAACTTCCTTTCTGTTCCTACCATTTTCTCTTTCCACCTTCTTCAAGTTTCGTGGAAGCATTGTTGGATTCAGAGTCCAACATTTTGCAGCAAGATGTCCTTTCTTATGGAAATAAGTGCAACACATGCATCCTCTTGATAGCATGATTTGCTTTGTCCAATGTACCTTTAGCTTCTTGCTTCTTTTCCTTCAAAAGTTTCCTGTATGTGGCCATTCTCTTCCAACATCTAGAAACATGATGGTTATCCAAACCACAAAAAGAACATGGACCTCTTTTCCAATGCTTACATGGAAATTTATCATGCTTATCATAATCAAAAGGAATATGGTAAGAACCATATTTATACCTTTCTCTTTCACCTTTATTTCCTTCTTGAGGAGGTGAACTGAATGAAGAAGTGGCTCCCCTTGTGTTATAGACATTTTTGTGCCTTACAGCTCTAAGCATGAAATGTCCATAAACCAAGGGATCCTAAGTCCCTAAAAGTGTTGTTCCTACCCCTAGAGGAACAAGGTCAACCAATTACAGCTTCTCCTAGAAGTTCTCCACCAGAAACTACTCAGAATCAGTCAAATCAGGATCATTTCAACTGCTCCACTAGCTAGCTGCGTTGCATAGAAGCCAAGTACACTAGCTAGGTGCGTTGCAACGCACCTAAATGCACTACCAGGGTGCGCTGAGCGGGAAATGACAAATGGCAGTGTCATTCCGCGAGGTGGACAGACAATGGAAGCTTCCATAATCTTCCCCAATGACACTTGCCTCACTGAGTTCGACCAAGGATGAGTAAGAGGCTCTCAGTCTCCAAGTGGAAGCAAGAACTGACAGAGAGAAGCCACTAGTCAAATCATAAGCTGACTCATCCTCTTTGCATACATCTATATATGGATCCCTCATCCCAGAGATCTAGAGACTGGAATTTTGTACATTGCAGAGAATTGCTATTGGTTTTGAGATAGAGATCAGTGTATTGGGTGATTTATGCTTTGTTGGAGGTGAAGAGGGGATTCCTTTGCTGGGGGGTTGATGCTGGATCAAGAATCATCGGTTGTAACTCCTCCTGGATCTTCTTGTTATATCAATAAAACTATTTGGGTTTCTCCTACATGCTTGTGTATCAATGATGTTTTGTTATATTTGCATGTTTAGCTTAAATCTGATCCTAAGCTATTTATGAATATAAATCCATGTCTTTGTGTAGTTTTCCTCTTCTGTGATCTTGCAGGAACTTGGTGAAGCTGGGCAAGTAAGGGAGCAGGTAGCTGGAAGCTGTCAAAGAGGAGAGAGATTGGATCAAAGGACTAGCGCAAGACACAGGTTGGTTCATCCTATTCCTCTTCGTTTATAGTTCATAAAGAAGAATACGAAAGTAGTTTTCTCTGTTTGTTTCTAAGGTACTGTCACATCTTAGTGGGATAGGGGCATTCTGAGTAGAGACTTTTCCCGTCAACACCTTGGAACACCATCAATCTCTTCAAGGCTTTTAGAGTTTCCACAACTATCTGGTTCAAGTGCATGTTTATGAATAACAGCATCCTACAAATGATGCTTCAAGCTATTGCATTCTCCACGAATACAATCTTCACACTCTTGAGGTAGAAGACAAGAAATGAAACTCCTTCTTGGAACTGTTTCAATGGCCTTCATGGCAGCTTTGGAACTTTCTCCATAAGATTTTCCATAGCCAAGACCCAAATACTTAGGACTTTCCTGAACCATTATTGGCTCAATAATACCCTGTGCATGTTTACCCAAGCCTTTTCCTTCATAGCCCATCTTGGACATTAACTTGGAATCTATGCCTCTGGTATGTTTTTCAAAAGAACTAATATAAGCATTCTTAGAAGAATTTGAAGACAAATAGGAATTATTTACCTCTTCTTCAAGCTCATACTTGACTAAGGCGAATGGAGGAAAACGAGTATAGTCTAACGAAAATCCACACACTGCACCGACCAGGCCTAAATCGCCATGTGTCATTTGCAAAGGAGACCACTTTCACAGAGATTGTCCTTGCATCCCTTTGATACTAAGGGACTGGTCTCCTCGTTTGCACAATCCGGTGTCATCAACCTCTGATGATCATGTTGAAAGCACACCGTCAACTAGCGAAAGTGAAGCCCCAGGACAAAAAGGGAAAGCTAGATTTCCCTGTAAACTGTGCGAAGGCAATCATGCCGTCCACCGTTGTCCCTTCTTAGACGAAGAGAAAAGAGTTTGGACTTCCTCCTGGATATAAAAAACTCTTGCCGAGTCCATCGCTAGTTGAGAATCCAGCTGGCCCGCTCAAGTGGTCGGCTGAAGCACCTATCATGGAAGATAAACCATCTGAATCCATACCAGACGAAAGTCAAAAGGTCGAGGCGGCAGTTGACCCGGTCTTGCCTTCAGAAGTTTTATCTTCGGATGATACAGTCACTGAAGAGAACAAGGATGACACCTTCTAGATTCTCTTCATCAACACAGACTCCGATGAACATGGGGGCAATCTACCTATTCCCTTACCGCAGGAGGGAAGTTCGTCAGAGCCATACCCGGCCGTCTACTCGGTCCCACCTCCAAGCAACCTAGTTGTCTCCTTCGACTGGAATCAACTAGGCAGACCCCGTTTACGAGCAAGCATACCATTCCGAATTATTGTTCAAATATATAGAATGGTCATGGCTGGTACCATCATAGATGAGGGGGCTTCTGTGAGTATCCTTTCCTCTATTGCTTGGAAAGTGCTTGGTTCGCCATCGTTGTTGCCTGAGATGAGAAATATGACAGGCTTTGACAAAGGAACCAGTCGACCTTTAGGGATCCTTCCCAATGTGCCCATAACATTGAGAGGGAAGACAGTTCAAATGAACGTAATGGTTGTTCAAGGACCCTTGGATTATAAGCTACTCCTTGGACGAGACTATATTTATTGCATGGGAGCCATCGTCTCCTCACTCTTTAGAGTAATGTGTTTTCCGCACGAAGGAAGAGTGGTCAAGCTCGTGGACCAGCTTTCATTTCCCGGATCACTCATAGCAAATAGTCATATACCATCCCTAAATGGTCTCTTCACACAAAGAATGTCTCAATCCCCAGTCCGTCCTCCCGATGAGCGCGAGTAATTCGGAGGGATATGACTGAAACCCCAGGGGCATGCGTCCTGGTCTGGTTTGGCAGGAAAACTTTGGGTATAGAGTAGGTTTCCACGGGAGAATATGACTAGTCTGTACCCCGTCCGTGATTGGAAGAGGGGTTATTCTAGAATAAGATTCTTTTGTCAAAAGTTATGTGAGTTGGCGGGCATCGTCGCTCGCCTTTGTTTATCTCGGTAGACATGCCGAAGAAGTGTTTTTTTTACGCCGTAAATAGAACAATCTTTGGGTAACCTGTAAGAGGTAGTACCCTTCCTAATAAAACGAATGTTTTTTCAGCTCGAATAAAGGGTGACCCTTCGTGATAAAACGAATGTTTTGTCAGCTCGAATAGAGGGAGACCTCGAAACTCTGTTTTATACCTGGGGGCATGCAAACCTTTTGGAGTGCAAGCAAGGGGCGACTATTTATTTTTTAAATTTTTAGGACCTATAACCGTTTAAACTCGTAGGATTAGTCATCACCTAACTTGCATAAAGAAAGGATGTGGGGCAAAAATCTAAAAGTTGCCGTTCTATATGAGACATTCTTATCATATGACTGGATTAATCGAGCAGTTTTAGCACATAGTTCAAGATCGTTAAAAAATAAACATAAGACATGAGCAAATGCTTCCACCCGCGTTTAAGCTCGTTAAAAAATGAACTATTCCCCAGTAAATAACCACCGTGAATGAAGCATTTCAGTCATTAAAGCCTTGGTCGTGTTTGCACCGTCACCTCCACTTTTCCATTGGCCGATCATTCACCTCCATTTGATTGTTTACCCATTTTGAGGAACAGCTGCGAAGAGTGATTTCACTAGCCATCCTTGTGACACTGCCGTGATTGGAAAATTCCAACCCTTACCTGGAATCAGCTGCTACCCTTTTTATCACTCGTTCCTCAAAAGACGAGTCTTCTTTAAGCTCTTTTCAACTAACTCGTAAAATATGAAAAGATTGCCAAGTTTTGGCCTTCCAGCTCGTTAAAGCGACCGGAAGTGCTATCCCTCCTCTAGATTATAATCTTTTTGGACTTGAGGGATTATTGCACAAAAAGATCGAGCGCTTCTTTTGTTCGGCTCGTTAAAACTATCGAAAATTCATCCCTTCTGTATTGTTTTATACTTTTTCAGACTTAAGGGATTAGATGATGAAAAAGGAATTTTGGAGTTAACTTTACGTACCTTTTCAGAGTCTCTAAAAATGAAAAGGACCGAGTTATCTTTGTCGTTAAACTCGTTAAAAAGATTAATAGCGACAAACTTGTCTTTAGACGAGAACGAGTTTCACTATCGCTAGGCTCGTTAAAACATAGCGATGGGTTTTCCCGAAGGGAAAATTATAGAACAAGCATATGTTATCCTCCTCAAGCTTGACAAAAATAAAGAGGTACTGGTCAGCAATGACTGGGGAAAAATTGGGAAGAAACTCAAAGAATCTTTATTGGTAGCAAGTCGCTCTTGAACATGACACTTCCACTCCGTACCTGAGTCGGGTTGGGTTGTTTCATTCACCGGTCACATCACCATGGTCACGCCATACCATCCACATTTGGGGTAAATGATACCAATCCATCACATAAGTGTCGCCGACATGTTCAAGAGAATTCATCCAGAGAAGTCGCCCGTGTCCCATCCACTACCATACATTATACTTCGTTCTTTCATGACTGCCATCCTGAACCATATATCATCAGATCATTTTTACCTCTATCAAAATCATTTTCTCCATTCCGTGTCATTGATGTGGGATTCATCAAGGCCCTCCTTTGACGGATCGCTTCTTGTCGACATCAGCTCATTATCCAAGAAGTTGATCTAGGAACACCCCATTCAGTACTTTGAAGCTTGCATGCCTCAATGGCAAGTTTCTCACTTCCGGCGATAGGTATACATCAATGACCTTCGACTGAAAGATTTTGCGTGGTGTTCGATGCCAAGTCCTTTATTCACACCACGTGAATTGTACTGCAGTACCTTAAGGGTCATCATCATTATCGGTGATTCCTCTCGCGCTTGTTAACAGTTTACATCATCGACTGGTAATCAAGCGATGTCTTTCCATGTTCGACTTCAAAACATTTCTCACATGGATCGACTTGTACTTCGAGTGAAGATCGGATGAGATTGAAGACCCTGGATCTAGTTTCATCCATCTGGGCTGTGATATATATTCAGGAAAAATAAAGGTGTTGACATGTACAACATTGTAGCATAGATAATCATCCTACCAAGAGGATGATGACTTCATCAGAATCATCAGTCTACCATCAGAGAATTGTCTGTCCTGTGTACATAAAAATGAATTTATAAAGCTGAGCATGGGAATGCCCGCCTCAGCTAGATCATGAAAACAGTATGAAGATAATGTATTGTATTGTATCTTATTACAGGTCTCCCCCCAGCATTGAAAGAACTTCGGATCCTCCTAATAAAGCATTTCACCCGATAAACGGCCTCATACTTTAGGGGGCAACTGTTATAGACATTTTTGTGCCTTTTAGCTCTAAGCATGAAATGTCCATAAACCAAGGGATCCTAAGTCCCTAAAAGTGTTGTTCCTACCCCTAGAGGAACAAGGTCAACCAATTACAGCTTCTCCCAGAAGTTCTCCACCAGAAACTGCTCAGAATCAGTCAAATCAGGATCATTTCAACTGTTCCACTAGCTAGTTGCGTTGCATAGCACCCAAGTACACTAGCTAGGTGCGTTGCAACGCACCAAAATGCACTACCAGGGTGCGCTGAGCGGGAAATGACAAATGGCAGTGTCATTCCGCGAGGTGGACAGACAATGGAAGCTTCCAGAATCTTCCCCAATGACACTTGCCTCACTGAGTTCGACCAAGGATGAGTAAGAGGCTCTCAGTCTCCAAGTGGAAGCAAGAACTGACAGAGAGAAGCCACTAGTCAAATCATAAGTTGACGCATCCTCTTTGCATACATCTATATATGGATCCCTCATCCCAAAGAT